>CM035428.1:44479175-45679175 GCA_020310875.1 Ceratopteris richardii
TTATCTGTGAAAAGTGGCAGTAGCGTGCCAGCTTCTTTTTAGAATCAAACATTACGTTTATCGTTCGATTGACTGACGGTAGCAACAGAGCCAGATTGTTGCCAACTGCTCAGATAGTGCTACTACACAATGATACATGCCGGTTACTCGGTCTGGCGAAACGTATCCTAGGAACCATACGACTGGAACACGAAAAGTGCTAAAGACAACCCTAGGAGAAGAAGGTATAGCGCGGCCTGACCCAGTGGTCAAGCAAGTTAAGGACGTTAGAATTAATTCTGGTCATATTCCGGTGGAACGATCAACGCCTTTGGTACATTCTGGTGTCACTTCGACCCAGCCTATCGAAAATACAGTAATTCCAGAATCTACCAAGACGCCGCAGGAAACCAGTTTAACAATCTTGGATAAAGATTCAGAGTTATCCACGATCAGAAATACTCTAGGAAAAGAAATCGGTAAAAGCGGAAAAACACTGCAGTCTGGTACACTTTCAGTTCACTCCGGTGATATTCCGGTGATAGAAACACCAATTGGCGGCCAAGGATTAGCATTTTTTGCGGAATCCTCAGCCCGACCCGCGTGCTTGGAAGAAAGATTTTGGATATTGGACCTCCAGAAGGAAGGAAAGCTGTTCGAAGCAGAGATCCGAAGTATCCTACGCAAAAACAGCACACCGAAAGGCACGACATCCGGCGATGGACTCCCAACTAAAAATAAAATAAAAGTCTTTTCCTCCTGGAACAAGTTCAACCTCAAGATACAGAAGAAGGGCCGAATACACTCACAATGAACGGACAACAACAACAACAACAGTTATGTCAACCAAGGCCGCCTCCAACAGGAGTAACATACACGAAATTTGGTGGATTCCCAGGAGATGACCCGGATGCTCACGTACGCACTTTCGAGATCAGTTATGCAGTCCTTAACCATCCACCGGATCAGGCATACAAGGCCATTGTTTTTCAATCTACACTGGTCAATGAAGCGGCTAGATGGCTTACAGAATACGACATTAATCATTTCGATACCTATGATGCAGTACGAGATGCTTTTCTGCAACGATTCAGGTTAAAGAAGAATCCCGCCGAAATCTTTGATTATTTACATAACAACCGACAGAAGGCGAATCAGACTGTCCAGGAATATGCTACACTTTTTAGAACACACTTGCGACAGATACCACAGGCCCACATTAACTTACCGGATGATGTCATCACGCAGTGGTTTATCAATGGTTTAACCCCGCAATTGAAGCAGATCATGATCATAAGATGTGTCGAAGCAATGACGTTGGATGCAGTCATTGCCATGGCTATGCAACTGGAATCCAAAGTCGGTGGATTTACAGAAGATCTAGAGTGGTTAAAAACGAACAAAACTATGACTGAAGATATAACCAGACAAGTGTACTGTATCACATGCAAAAATTCAGGTCATACTAGTGCCAATTGTGCGCTAAATCAAACTTTCTGCGCTATCTGCAACACTGTCGGACACACCATCGGAAATTGTGTCTACAATGCCAGAATACAAGGAACAGCAACAGTCAATGCTATTATTCAAGAACATGGACAGGCAGCGAATCACTATGTACCTCCGCAACTGAGAAACAATCAACCACAAGGATATCGAAACTACTGAGGACAGAGAAACAATAACTATAACGCAAACCGCTGGCAGAACGAACCACCACCGGAAAATCCCAATTTACCACCGCCACGCTGTCATTTTTGTGGTGAATTCGGACACATTAGAAGATTTTGCAAGGATGCAGCTGAGTATGATCAAAGGAAGAAGGAGCGGCAAAACCCAATGGCCAACATGGTACAAATTACACCGGTAGAAACGCAAACTGCTACAGTCCAGACCCGATCAGGTAAACAGCTGCAGTCAGCAGCAAAAATATTCGAACCAGGGATACGAGAACAACATAGGATGTATAACAAGGCTAGCCACTGGACCGCAACCGAACCACCAGTGTTCCCAGAACCTATTCCGATGACTCAGACTTTGTCGACAAAGGAAGGAACACAACAAAAGGAAGCAGCAGCGGAGCCATCATCAGCAGTAGACATAACAGCAGATACTTCTGCATCAGTAGAGACCTTAAGCTCAAAAGAGCAGGATAACCAATCTCAGTAGGCCTGGGAAATTTTATCCAAGGCATCTATCACTCTGCCTCTCGGCCAACTATTGGCATTAGTACCTGGGGTTCGACAACAGTTCCAGCAACAGTTCAGTTCGATACCTTCTTGTATTCCGACGACAGCAGCAGCTCAACCGGAACCTGATTCTACGGTTGATCATTCAGTTCCCTTGATTACACTATGGTATAAGAATCATAAAATTACACAGGTATTGATTGATGGCGGCTCTGGTGTTAACATTGCAACTACAGCCTTATGCAATAGGTTAGGATGGACCGAAATCGAACCAGTTCAATTTTTTGTCAGAATGGCAGACCAATCTAGAGTCCATCCTGTAGGACTTGTGCGAAATGTACCCATTACTTTACAAGGTACGACCTTCAAAATGAATTTTGTTATACTAGATCTGCCGGAATCCACTTTGGATTACAACCTTCTTTTCGGTCGACCTTGGCTGAAGCATGCGAAGGTAATACAGGACTGGTCCGCACAAGAGCTTACGTTCAAGGATGCCAACCGTAGATATGTGGTAAAATTAGATGCTATACAACCTTGCGAACTTCACGCCAGACCATATTTTGCTGAACCAGTCCACATGTTAGATGGACTATCAGATGATGAAGAAGAGGAATTTCTGAAGAATAACGCTGATTTAATGACCTGAGGGACTGTTGATCTACAGTCCGTGATAGATAACTGGAGTACTTCAGTTTGTACAGTTGCACCAATCACCAAAAAAACTAAGCAGGAAGATATTGTTTCAACACATGACGATGAATTACAATCACTATTCCGGTCAACAGACGATACAGAGAAACCGCAACAGTTTTATGTCTCCGAAGACCAATTGACCTCGTACAACTTAGGAGATGAAGATCATCCACGACCTGTAAAGATAAGGCAAAACTTACCAAAAATATTTAAAGCTGATTTGATTCGACTACTTCGCGAATTCTCAGACGTCTTTGCATGGGACTACAAAGATATGAAAGGACTAGATCCGCGCATCTATCAACACAGAGTCATGTTGAAGCCTGAAGCTAAACCAAATAAGCAGCCCAGCTACCGGATGAATCCCAATTATGCATCACAGGTAAAAGCCGAACTTGATAGATTATTAAAAGTTGGATTCATCGTACCGGTAGAACATGCTGAATGGATTTCACCAATTGTGATCGTGCCAAAGAAAAATAAGCAATTACGAATCTGTGTAGACTATCGGAAATTAAACGCAACAACAATACCGGATCCTTTCCCGATCCCCTTTCTGGATACCATGCTTGATAGGGTAGCAGGCCAAGAAATGTATTCATTCTTAGATGGATACAGTGGTTACAATCAGATTAGAATGGCTGAAGCAGATATACCAAAAACTGCCTTCATTACTAATTGGGGTGTCTTTGCTTGTACAGTAATGTGGTTTGGGTTAAGAAATGCACCAAGCACCTTTCAGCGATGTATGCAGGAGATTTTCTCTCCTTATCTCAATTCGTTTATGCAAGTATATCTCGATGACTTCTCGATTTTTGGAAAGATGATGGCACATTTGCTTCATCTACGATGCTGTTTCCAAAAGTGTCGAGACTACAGACTCTGCCTTAACCCAAGCAAATCTGTGTTTGCCGTTTCATGTGGCAAACTACTTGGTCATATTGTATCTGCCCAAGGTATCCGAGTAGACCCAGATAAGATTTCGGCAATTTTAGAAGCCTCAGTACCCGCCACTCCGAAAGAAGTAATGCGTTTTATGGGTCAAGTACGGTGGCATGGCAGACACTTACGATGGCTTGCTCATCTGGCTGTACCACTGAACAGACTAATCACCAAAACTCCGCGACAGTTCGAATGGACTCAAGAATGCCAAACTACATTTGATCGACTCAAGTATCTATTGACGAAGGCCCCAATCTTGCAACCACCGGACTGGGACAATCCATTCCATGTTTTTGTCGACGCTTCAGATATTGCGATCGACAGTATTTTGATGCAGCAAACACATAAATGGTTTCGCCCTGTCTATTACGCCAACAGAAGGCTTGCACCGGCAGAAAAGAACTATTCTACCACCGAAAGAGAATGTCTAGGATTAATTTACTCCATCAAAAAGTTCAGACATTATCTATTAGGCCGGAAATTCACCTTTCATGTGGATCATGCTGCCCTCGTCTATCTAGTAAGACAACAACATTTAGGCGGACGATTAGCACGATGGGTGCTACTCTTGCAGGAATTTGATTATGAAGTCATTCACCGACCCGGAAATGCACATGCCTTAGCAGATTTCTTATCTCGCCTAGATTCTGGTGAAGCTCCGGTAGGCGTAGATGACACGACTCCAGCAATTTATAGTTCTGAGCCACTGACCGATGAGTCTGCCGAATTACAAGCAACACCTACATATTATGATCAGATTCTAACTTTTCTCACCGAAGGATGCTTTCCATCTGAGACTGCCAAGGTAGTTCGAAGGAAAATGACAGTCTTTAGCCGTCGATTCCGGTTAGTTGCAGGAGAACTATATTATGTAGATCACACCGGAATCTTACTTCGATGTGTTCCTCCGCATGAAATTAACTCGGTCATCACAATGGCTCATTCAACCCCTACTGCTGGTCACTTTGCCACAGACTTAACTCACCGGAAAATTCTGCAAGGAGGTCTCTGGTGGCCAACTATGTACCGAGATGTGGCCCAATTTGTCAGAAACTGCGATAACTGTCAAAGGTCTGGACAACCACTGCAATGAAACTTCTTTCCCTTGCAGCCAATTATGCCACTCGAACCATTTCAGAAATGGGGATTAGATTTTATCGGTCCAATCACACCTCCAGCAGTCTTTAGTAACAACAGATACATACTAACCTGTACAGACTATGCAATGAGGTGGGCAGAAGCTTGGGCTTTACGATCTGCTACAGCAGTTGTAGTAGCAAAATGTCTGCTAAATGATGTCTTCCCATGATTTGGCTTACCACTCGAATTGGTGACAGATCAAGGTACTCACTTCGTAAATCAATTAATGAAGGTACTCACCCAATCATTCCAGGTGACACATAAACTCAGCTCTCCATATTACCCTCGCGCCAATGGTTTGGCCGAAAGTACAAACAAATCACTATTGAATATCCTTCGGAAACTGATCATGGAAGCACCGGAAAGATGGGATCAACTACTACCTGCAGTATTATGGGCATACCGAACTACATACAAAGTAACAACAGGATTGATAGCTTTCAAACTAGCTTATGGCTTAGAAGCAATAGCACCCATGGAAATAGTTATCCCAAGTCTGCGTGTAGCAAGCACTCAGAAAATGCTACCGGAAGATTCGCTGACAGCACGAATGGACGCACTCAGGGAACTTGATGAGCACCGATGGCTCAACTTTTTAACCATGCGCGAAGTACAACTAAGGCAAGCCAAGACACACGATCGATATTTGAAGACTCCAATCTTTTCGGTAGGTCAGCTTGTACTCTTCTATAACGCAAAATCCGATAGAGCAGCAGGAAAGTTCAAATTACGAGTACTAGGATAGGTGTCTTAAATGTAAAAGTGTTAGACGACCGCCGAACAAGGACAAAAGTACTAGGATAGGTATCTTAAATGTAAAAGAACCTTTCAGGAAACGCGCAGGTAACTAAAGATTTGCGCACTCTTGTAAAAAAATCCTCTATATAAGGCAATGAGAAAAGAGTGGCCGGGCGCCCCCTGTTTGGGAATTGCAGTGTATTGTTTGAGTAAGCCCCGTTTTGGGGGTTGTAAACGTATTGTGTGAGTGTGCATGTTGTTGAAGAGATCACTCTTGCTCTGTTCTGTTCTGTTCTGTGCTTCGTCTAGCCGTTATTCGCACATTAATACAGAGTTACGAATCAGTTGTATTGCGTTACGAATCTGTTCGATAATGGTTGAAGTATGTCTCTGAGTGTTATCAAGTGTGGTGTGTTGTTTGTCAGATCTGCGGCAAAGTAAGGGAACGTGAAAAGTAGTCCCGAACTATTTGTCTGTTAGCGTTTTCTGTAAGTGACCGAATTCGATACCGTAGTCTACAGTCACTGTTGATTCCGATCACAGGAAGACTAGTATCTGTAATGGTCTGGATGTGAGTAGGACACCGTTAAGTCTATGGGTAGTCGTTTGTTATTAGAAGGTTGGTAGTTCGAGTTTAGCATACGATGAGTCCTCATAACTTCAAGGTATAATGTCTGGTTGGTATACCTGTCTGCTCTGAAGAAGTACGTATTAGGTGACCTTCGTTACTGAAGTATATTTTACTCAGAAAAAAATAAGCAACCGGACTGCTGCCCAGATAACTACAGTAGAATCAGTTCTGAAGTTCTAATTCCAGTACACTGAACAGTCTTCAGTTGTTCAGAGTTGGACACTGAGCTAAGAATGGGATAACATTTATGATTGTGTGATGAGTTGGGAAAATAGTACAGGGCCTCTGTCTAACAGACCCCTACCACTCCCAAGGACCCACGCGGCTAAGAGGTAATTTACGGTTAGGAAGGATTCAAAACCGGCTGAACTTGAAGTACTTTGAGCCTGAAGTCGGAAGTAGCGAGTAACGTTTAACAGATTCTAGGTATATAAATATACAAGAAAAGTGTATACAAATATACAATAAAAGTGTATACAAATATACATATATACAAATGTAGTATGCTTTGATGTGGATTTCATTATGCATTTATATGAGAAAATATTCCACCAGGTGCTAGAGAGATGTATGTCCTCCTAACCTTATGGCTCTCTATATATAGCTACTTGAATCGATGAGGACCGTAATACATATATAGATACATACATATCATGTAGATACACATTCATATATATAAAAACACACATGTAGATACATACACATCACACATACATGCATACATACACACATGTATACATATACATGCATACAAATTTGTAAACACTTTTGCATATATCACACAAATTCACATGCATACATACACGTGAAACACACATACTAACACATGCACACATATACATATGAATACACACACACACATACACACACACACACACACACACACACAGATATATATATATATATATATATATATATATATATATATATATATATATATATATATATATATATATATATATATATGGACACACATACATACACATGAAACACACATGTGTGCATACTAACACATGCATACATATAACACACATGCATAGACATGTATCACACACATGCATACATACATGGGAGAGATTTTTTTCTCGAGAATAAAACAATATAAAAATATTTAGGCATATTCCCAAGCTTCATGTTCTAACTTAAAAGAACTTTTTTTCATCTCTGTGGTGGGTTTCACCTATATCCATTTCAATAAAGGAGAATCTATTGTCTGATACCCATTCAATTTATTCAAGTTATGATCGTTAACTCGAGATAGAAAGCGATAGAGCTCTTTGGGAAAAACTTAAGCTCTTTCCTCGAACATAATGTTGTAACCTACAAGAGTATATATTCATGTGTAAGGTGGGATTCATAGAATAGAATGGGATCTACTGTCTAATCTAGACATGTGTTTTCATTATTACCATCATTTTTTTAAGACATCAATATAGTACGGTCTTAATTACTTTATTGATTTATGTTATTTCTTCTATTGTTAAATCATGTTTTCAAAAACAACATCATCGATTGATGGAATAGTATCGATTTTTGGTAATTCCTCTTCATCATTAGTAGAATCAACACATAGAGTATTATTGCTCTCATCAAGTAGATTATTATCATTGTCATGTAGAACGATTCTAATTTCTCTCTGAGATGTCAATATATTAATATCTAATGATGAATCATCAACATGAATTTCTTTGATCTCTATAACAATAAATTTGTCAAACAATGACCGACCTCTAGGTTGAACATGAATGATTTGCCACCAAGAATGTTTTTATACAAGAATGCTTGTTCATTATGCCTAGGAAGAATATATGGTTCTCTAGTTAATCTTATTATTTTTAAAGAATCAATTGCCCAAAACCTAGACAATTCCCTTCTCAATGTAGAATTATTACCTTTATACTTGGTTCGAAACCAATCAACCTTCAAAATAACCTATCAAAATATAGAAGAACAAAAGTCATTATTATATGCTTTAAAAAATAATAAAATGTATCATAAAAAATATAATCTTCTTTATCTATTTGAAAATGTGAAACTATATTTGGTAAATACCAACAATGTTTCCTACATAGCCAAGTTCGCTATCTATAAGGTTCATATCTGTCATTAGAACATCTTGAATGTAGAGGGGAAGTTCCACCTTACCCATGTAAGGGGCTTGCACACCTCCCAATCCTATGAGATATGCTTCTATAGGATTGACTTTTAATTGCAATTCTTGACAGTAAGAAAGTCGAACTGCATTAGTGGCTGCTTCTGAGTCAATCAAAGCTCTTATGTTCCTTGCACTCTCTCCTTGTCCTAATTCTAGGGTCACAAAAGGTCTTCGGTCAACTATTATATGGGAACGTACACCTGATGCTTCGCACATGGCCATGTGATATCTAGGAAGTTCTTGAGTGGCTAACTTAGGTCAATCTCTACCTTGTCTTCTCAATTTCATTCGTTGGATGGGTTCCAAAGCTTTCGCTTGCACTTCTTCTCGAATTCATTTTTCTTCTTGTTTACATTTCTTTACAATTTTGAGTTGATTTATCATCTCCTCTATTAGGGGTTCTTGGTATAATTTTCCACTGATGTAACTAGGTAGGGTGTTGCCTTCTAGAGTGGCTAATTGGACTGCTCCACTTGTTGATATTCTATTAATAATCATGGGTTCATAGCCTCGCTTCTCTAGCTTTCTTGCATGTTGCTTCAAGGTGTACATTAGGACTAAATCTCCTACTTTTAGGCCTTTATCCTTCACATGGGCATCGAAGTATGCCTTTTGCCTTTTCTTGGCTGCATATATTCCTGCAACTGCTCTTAGTCTTGTTTCACCTAAGCATTCCAGATCAAAGATTGTAGATGAGAGCTCATGGCCGGTCCATTGATGCTCTTGTGCTACTTTTAATGTGGGTATCAAGAAATCTAATGGTAGCACTGCATTTTGGCCAAAGACCATCTGAAAGGGAGTGGCTTGGAGTACTGTCTTATAGGCAACTCTATATGCCCAAAGAGCATGATGTAGCTGTTTGTCCCAGTCAGAGCATTTATTATTCACCAATTTCATTAACACATTACAAATTATTTTATTCGTGCTTTCTGCCTAGCCATTGGCTTGTGGATGATAGGGAGGAGACTTCTTATGTATCACCAATAATTCTTGGAGAAGGTTCTCAATGGCCTCATTCAAGAAGTGTGTGCCTCTATCACTTACTAACTCGATTGGTAACCCGTATTGGGTAAACACATTCTCAAATAAAAACTTAGCCGTCATCTGAGCATCATTCTTTGTTGTAGCCTTCATTTCCACCCACTTGGTTAGATAGTCCGTGTCAACAATAATGTACTCAACATGTGAATTCTTAGCTGGGGGATTAATAGGACCTACAAAGTCGATTCCCCACTTAGAGAATGCCTGTCCTCCCATCATGGGTTTCAATGGCATCTCATCTTTTCATATCGGATAATGAGTTTGCTGACAAATGCTGCACCTCTTCACATAGGTCTGTGCATCCATGTGAAGTGTTGGCCACCAAAGACCTGCGAATAGAATTGCCTTAATCACATGGTCTGTTCCAAAGTGTCCTCCTACCACACCTTGGTGAGCAGTCTCCAAGATCTTCAGATACTCACTCTCATAGACACACAATCTAAGATATCTGTCCTTTCCTTATTTGTATAGATTATCTCCAATGAGAGCGTAATCTAGTGCTTCTTGTGCTAAGCTCCTTTGTCTAGCCAGGGTCATTTCTTGAGGGAATGTTTTCGTCCTCATAAAGGCTACTAATGGTTCACTCCAATCTGGTATTAGAGACACTTGGTATAGCATAGCATGTTCCACAGGTGGTCTAATACAACAAACTAGGCATTCCTTGCACAACTTATGGACATCTGCTTCCATAGTTGGCCAATACACACCTTATCTTTGTAGGGTCTATAGGGTTCTATGTATTTAATGGTGTTGTTGTAGTGCACCTACGTGTGCTAATTTCAACCATTTTGCATGTTTATCTTCGACTACACAGCAAGTCGATATGCCTTGATTGGTGTGCTTGTACATGCTGCCTGCTATTATGTGGTATTTTTGAGATCTGACTACTTCCTTGTCTTTAGTTCTTACTACATGATGTTTAGGTCCAAAGGTGAGAATAAGCACTATAGCTTTCACCTAGTCAGGCACTACTTCTAGATTGAACAAGTAAGCATCAGGAAGTTCGTTTGATACTCATTGTGGGAACTCCCTTGAAGTTAGTTTAGAAAGGTGATCCACCCTAAGTTGAGTCCTACCTTTCCTAACCACAACGTCAAAATCATATTCCATTAGTAAGAGGAACCATCTTACTAATCTGCCTGTATTGCAGGATTTGTTCACTAGATAGAGTAATGGTTGATGGTCTGTGAAAAATTTAAACTTATTTGCAAGCAAATAATGTCTAAACTTCTTGACTGCATATACCATGCCTAAACCTTCTCTTTCAGTAGTAGTATAATTTCGTTCAACTGCATTCAATTATTTACTGGCATAAGCAATAGGAAGGTCCATATTACCTTCACCAGTTGGTTGTGTGATTACACACCCAATTGCATAATTGGATGCATCCACATGAACATGGAATGGCTTGTTCCAATTTGGTGTAGTCAAGATTGGTGTTGAACATAATCATCGCTTAAGCTCATTAAAGGAGTTTTCACATTCTTGTGTCCATTTAAAGTTAGTCAGAAGGGAGTACAGAGGCTTTGCAATGATTGAATACATATGAATGAAATGTCAGTAATAGCCGCAATGCCCCATGAAAGCTTGTACTTCCTTGACATTCTTTGGTCTAGGTAGCTCTGCAATAGCTCTAGCTTTATCCTCATTCGTGGATATGTTGTTCTTTGACACTATGTGTCCTAAAATCTTGCCTTGCCTGACCATGAAAACACACTTTTTTGGGTTCAAATAGACCTAATATTCTCTACGTTTGTCAAAGAATTTTCTGAGTTTGGGTATATTTGTTTGTCTAATGTTGGAATGCGCACAGAGATCATCAATATAGAACTCCAAGTTTTTCCTCAAGAACTCTTTAAACACATGGCACATCAGCCTCTAAAAGGTGGCTAATGCATTGGTAAGCCCAAATGGCATTACTCGAAAGGCAAATATGCCCCACTCTATGGCAAACCCCGTTTTATGCTGATCTTTCATAGCAATGGCCACTTGATTGTAGCCACAGAATCCATCAAGGAAGCTGTATACTTCCTTGCCTGCTACTCTTTCTAATAGATGCTCTGTGATGGGAAGCAGATAAGTATCTCTGATTGTGGATGCATTAACTTTCTTCAAGTTAATGCAAACTCATAACTTGCCATTCTTTTTGGCACCACTACAATGGGGGATAACCATTCAGTATGCTCAATCTCATATATAAATCCTGCTTCTACCAATCCATCTATCTCTTCCTTGAACTTGGCAACATAATTGTTGTTATACATGTATGGCTTTTGCTTAGCGGGTTTTGGCATCCGAGGTCATGGGAATTGTATGTGAGCATATGTCAGGGTCTATACCTTTCAAATCCTTGTAACTCCATGCAAAAACATCTCTGTATTCTCGTAGCAAGGCTACCAACTCTTGCTCCTCATCCTCTATTAAATCATTTCCTATGTACGTGCATCGTTCTTCACCTTCCTCTATGGTCAGAATGATTTTCTTAGTTTTCTCTTTGTTATCATAGGCCTCTCCTACATGTGCTTCCTGTTTAGGCATCCTTATCATGACTCTCCTATCTTCTACTTCATACTTCTTGAAATTTTTCGAGATCTCAAACAAAGATTCCTCCTCCTCTAGTGTGGCTCTTCTCTTCTTTCTTTTCTTGTCTTCACTCTTGACAATTATCTGGGTGGTTAATCTCACATCATTCGTAAACTCTTCGTGTCTTTGAGGGTGAGCTTCTAGGTATTCCTCTTTTGATGCACAAAAGGATTCATATGGATAGATTCTAAATCTGAATCACTTACTTGATCGATCTCATCCATACTAGCCTCACACTCTTTGAGAATCGAATCATAGATAATCGGTTCTATGGCAAAAACTGAAATGTCATAGCCATCTTCATTACAGTGTGGTGTCCATTGTTTTTCATTGATGGCTACATCCATTATTGCTAGGATTTCTACCCAACCATGAGGTTCAAATTCTTCATCTGGGAAAACTATAAGTGCATAGGCTGGGTGTCATATTGATCTATCAGTTTCCTTCGCACTTACGTCTCTAGCCTTTTCTCTTTTCTCTTCTTCTTCTGCCACTCTACACATCCACAAGTGAGTGCCTTCATGCATCTATGAGGATCCTGATAAGGGCCGTGTTCTTAAGGGTTAGACCAAAAGCATTGTACTATGTGAACAGGTCATCAACTTGCTCAGCTCTCAAGACTTGCTTAAATTCTTCTACATGATCATACACGTCTCCAATGCCATCAAAGTAGTTCTTCATGGACTTAACCAATTGTGTAGGCCTCAAGGTCCTTGTGTGTTCTCTAGGCCTTGGTAGAGGGAATTCATCTGCATTTCTTTGATTCCTTGGGTCCCTATGTCTCTCATTTTCCATTCTATCCATCTCTGTTCTTGTTCTTTCTCTTTCCAGTGGGTTAGCAAAGCTCACCTCGGGTCTATCTCGACTCCTGTCTCTTTGGGTTGCATGAGCTTGAGATGTTCCAGCTCCTTGGTGACCATAAGAGACATTAGGTCTTGGTTGGGGGAAAACAAATTCACCCTTCCAAGTGTAGGAATGCCTACCATGGTCCGAGGCCACAAAGACTCTTTCTGATGTATTGTCTAAGAAGGTCACTTTCCCTGGGGTATCTGGGTCTTTGAATTCATAGATGCTAAGCATTCCCACTTTATTAGGCTGGTTAGGTTTATACCTCCAGAAGGCCTCATCTGTCTCTCGATTTAAGATCAAATCTATGCTCTTATTATCTTGGGGAACCCATTTTGGTGTGATTATTCTGGTCAGAATGATTTGGCTCGAGGGGTTCTCGGCTCTCTTCCTAAGTTCCCTTGCCCTATGTCACCTATTTCAGCCTCTGAGATTATGTTTCCAAATTCGTTAGTCCTATCTAGTTGAGTGGTAACTACGTACATTGTTCCTTCTTTATCTATGTATGACCCATCTTCAAATTTGACTACAAGATGTTCTAATCCAATAGGTTGATCCGGCTTTTTAATTTGGACAACAACTCTTCTCAGACCGTCCTCATAGATGCGAGCGCCTAATCGGTTGGTCCTGATGTATTCCCACTGAGTATTGTAAGGACCCTTTGGATTTTTCAGGTACGCCACTCCTGAGCTACCTACGGGTCTCTCCATGCCGTAAGACATCTCCGAGTCACTCATTTCTGAACTTAGGACGTATGGGCAATTGCTCAACTACTAGGCCCAAGAACTAATTGTATGGTTGACACTAGCTTCTAGTGATCTAACACTTTGTCGATCTCTCCCTAAGTGTCTTCCTGATCTCGGGTTCATATGCCTTACGGATTTGCCCAATGACCCTTGTACAACCACGTTGCTGGTTCCTTGGTATCAATTACTTGTTCGTTTTAATTTTCTCTTGTGGTATTCACTTGTCTTACATCATGCCTCGTAAGGAGCATTAAGTTCTTTCGTACTTGATGTTCTTCACTCAATTAGATTAAATTGTTTGTCTTTAGGTTGTCCCTTGACTGCAATTAATTCTATGCTTGAACTTGAGAATTTAATGGTTCTTAGAACTTGAGGGTTCCTATCGTACCCCTAGTCGTCAATCAAAACATCTATCCACACTTAACTTAAGCTAGGAATGGATTGAGGGGGTCGAGAGATCTTCTAACCTCAAGTTGCTTCTTCTTGCTGTACTTGTATGCTCAGGATGCATGTTCCCAAGCCTACACACAGCAGTAGTTTTCTTTGGTTTCTCCAAGAGCTCGCAATGAACCTGTAAAAGTTCCAAGTTTAGCTCAAGCTTTTAACTTCAATTGACAAAAAATTTGATTCAGACAATTTTAAAGACCCTTTTTTCCCCCTTAGTATTGCACCAAAAATTTTCTAGGGCCCCCTAGGTTTCCTAATCTCGCTCAGGATCAACTTCAAAATAACCTATTTGAAAATGAACACATTATTCTTAAGAAAAATAGTTGACACTGTGTAGGATTCACCACGAGCTTTCCAACGAGCTCTAGAGCTCAAAAAAAGGATTTCGTATGAAAAAGTTATGTCGATTCAGGGTTCTCGGGGTTGAAACAGGTAAACATGACCTCACAGGATATTAGTGCATTTTTGCAAGGCTTTTGTGATGATGTAGGTAAATGACCTCAAAATATGCCAATTTTTAGCCCAAATTTTTAAAAAATTGCCCCTTCAATTTTTGCCAAAAATGTCTGTCTATTGTGATAGATGGTGTATGTCATGCGTGGCTGTCTATCGCGATAGATGGGTGTGTGTCGTGATAGATAGGGTCTATCGTGGGATCCTGTTTGTCGTGATAGAGGGGTGTCTGTCGCGATAGATGTAGCCTATCATCTGTCGTGAGGGCTGTTTGTCGCGATAGATGAGTGTCTGTCATGATAGAAACTATCTATCGTGGGCTCCTGTCTCTCAAGATAGACGGGTGTCTGTCACAATAGACGCGGTTTGTCGTCTGTCATGAGGGCTGTCTGTCGCGATAGACAGGTGTCTGTCACGATAGAAGGTATCTGTTGTCTATCATGGTTTTGGTTTATCACGATAACACTATCTATCGTGGGGTCTTGTCTGTCGTGATAGGCGGGTGTCTGTCATGATAGACAAGGTCTATCATCTTTCGTGGATCTATCTATCGTGATAGACAGTGCCTATTGTGATAGATCAAAAAAATGCAAATTTTTAGGAACTTTCTGATGAATTGGAATGCTCTAATGGTGTGGATTATTGTGTCGTGCATGTAAACACAAAATACCATTTTTCTCTATCTATCATGACAGAAAAAAGTTGTCTTCTTGGGACCTGTGCAGAGGTATATCATACCTGTGCAAGCTACTGGAGAGGATGATATAGCTAGATCCTACAACAAAAGCTCAAAAACACACAAAAACCGATCGCCCACAAGCTCTATCTTGCTCTCTCTCACAAGTGAAATGAGGGGAATGAGGTGGGGATGGGAATATGACCAAAAAACTGAAATTTTTGTGAGGGTGGAGATGGTGAGGATGATGATGGTGATGCAAAAAACAAGAAAAAATGATAAAAAATAAAGAAAATTAAAGATATTACCTATGACTCCAACATCACAACTCTACATCTTACCATCACACGCTCGTCCTCGAAACTCTCTCCATGGCAAGGATGCCAAATTTGGTGTCACTTTAGCACAATGGCAAATACCAATGTTAGGAGATCCACCTCATAATTGTCAATCCATGGAGATGTGAGGACTAGTATGATGACTATGAGCAAGTGATGGCACAAGCGCGTGTGTGAGAAGCACACAAGCATGCACACACATACACACACACGCACACAAGGCAAGAAAAAAGAGAGCGACAATATAGTTCTTTGTATTACTCAAAAAGTTTCTTACAATAGCTCAAAAATCTAAGAAGTTAAGCTCTAAAATGAGCTCTCTAGCTCTTTTTATAGTTTTTTGACTAGCTTTGGCCCTGTCTAGACCTAATCCAGTCTTGTTAAAAAGTAGGTTCTAGGGCATATTTGGGGGCTCAAACGGAATGAAAAAATTACAAAAATTGATACTCAAGTACTTCTAATAGTCCTCAAGCTCGAGGACTCCTCAACTTCAACAAAATGGAGTCTAATCTATCAAAAATGGTATTTACAATGTTTGTATAGCGATGAAAATAACTTTTGATTGAAAATAGATTATGGAAAAAATTTTCATGCCCTTTTTGCACAAAGCCACGGGGCTCAAAAACATACACATCTTCATGCAATTCACCATTGAGAAATTTTGTTTTAGTGTCCAATTGATGTACATTCCAACCATGATAGCTCGAAGTGCACAGATGCTATGAACACTATTCATTCGGCAAGTAGGAGCAAAGGTTTCATCAAAATCAATGCCTCTTTCCTGTGCATAACCCTTTGCAACAAGCCTAGCATTATACCTATCAATTGTTCCACCAGGTTTACGCTTTGGCTTGTATACCCACTTAGTGCCAATGGCCTTCTTGCTAGGAGGCAAGTCACATAAAGACCAGGTACCATTTTTCATGATAGCATCATATTCAGATTGCATTGTAGCCATCCAATGTTCAGAATTTTGTGCTTCATCAAACGAAATAGGTTCAGTCTCATCACAGAGACTAGAGACAGCCATGGCATAGCAGTCTCATGCAAAAGAGGCACTATGAGAGCTTGAACGAGTATGATATGATAGAGGTGTATCTAATTTGTTGTCACGTAAAGTTTGCACCAGCCATTTTGGCATAGTTTTTGCATGCTCAATATCAGCTCTCTCATCAACAAGTGCCAAAAATGCATTAAAGTCAGAAGATATATATTCCCCCCCTTGATCAGAACGGAGGGTGCCCATTTTATATGCTCAGAGATTTTCAGCCAAAACCACAAACTGTTTGAAGCACATAATGCTTTGGGTGGATATACCCATGCATGCCTAGAAAAATCATCAATGAAAGTCACGAAGTAAAGACTGTTTCCAAAAGAAGGTGTCATTTTCTGGGTGCCTCAAGTTTGGGCAAAGAGAACACCATTTCAAGTAGGCATAGCAAACTAGCAAAATTCAAATGACCAAAGCGTTCATGCCAAAGCTTTGCATCTGACATAGCCTGAGAATCATGAACTGCACATGCCGAATCATTCACATATCTTTCATAGTCTATGAGCTTATACAACCCACAACATAAAATGCTACAAGCAATAATCATGCCGCCATTTGACAGATCATGAATTGTACACCTATCATCAACAAATTTCACAACGCTGCCAATCTTGGCTAAAGCTGAAATTGATGACAGATTCTTCTGGATCCCTGGCACAAATAAAGCATCTGATAAAGTGAAAGAACTACCATCAGCAATAGTCAGAATGATCTTACCAACTCCCATGATAGGATAAGAGGAGTTATTAGCCCATGTGACAGTATTCCCTATAGGGGCAGGTTCAAGTGAAGCAAAGAAACTGTGCTACGAGGTAATATGTTTGGTTGCCCCACTGTCAAAATACCAAACATCTGAGTCTACTGCAGACATACACTGCTCATGAGAAGATGGGAACTGCAAACAATAGTAAACGCCCATTCTTCATTCTGCACAAGATTAGTAGACCCTGTTTTTGGTGTAGAGGCCTCTCCAATAACCATTCCAGCCTCTTTCTTCTTTGCCTCTTTAGCAACCAGTTTTGGACAACTCTTAATGACATGATCATTTGCTTTACAATATTTGCAAAACAATTTTTGCTTTTCTGATTTTTTCTCATCTTTGTCTTCTTTCTTTGAATGTGGAGCATTTGTAGATTTTTGCTTACTTGTAGAAGAACTCCATTTTGCTTTGCCCTTCTGACTAGCCAAAAAAGCTTGATCTACAACATGCATAATAGACTTGTTCTGCCTAGACTAGTCTTCCTGCAACAAAACAGAAACTAACTCTTCAAATGTTAAGGCATTTGGATTGCCTTTCATCATCAAACAAAGAGTAGGAGCAAAACTCTGATATGAGTCGGGAAGACCATTCAGAATAATCTGCACAAGTGAAATGTCAGGAAGGACTTCATCTATAGAAATCAATTGTTCCTTCAAATCCTTGATCTTTGTCAAAAAACTATCCATAGAATCACCTTTATTCATGTGCTCACTCTCCAATTGTTTTCAGAGGTAAGCAACACGAGCCTCATTCCTAGCCTGGTACAATGTGGTAAGTGTATCCCAAGCATCCTTAGCTATTTTTCAAGAGCAAATGTGAGGAATAATGGCATGTTTGACATACAAAGCTATCAATGCATGTGCTTGAGCATCTCTGCCATTCCAAAAAATTTGCTTTGTAGTAGGTGCAACAGAAATCGTTGCACGAACAGGAATCTGCAGAATATTAGCATCTTTGACACCATCTCCATCAACTCTAGTACCTGCATTTGTAGTACCTGTATTTGTAGGTGTAATATGAGGTCTTGCAACATCCTACACAATATTCCATAGTCCTTTTAGGACCAATACATGATGCATCATATAAGGCCACAATGGGTAATTCGTACCATCCAACTTATCCTCAACAACCAACATACAAAATACATCACTATTTTCAACCATGGCCACTGACTAAAATACCTTGATGCAGGAAAATAATTGTATTTGAAAAAAGTTGAACAGAAGTACCCTCGCGAGTTCTACTAAACCTGTAGTAGACTTCGATATGCTTATATTGGCGAACCAAAACTTGTATATATCTTTGGCACAAAAAGATAAAATAACCTGCACAAGCACTACGATAGTGCGTTCGGAGGCTGAAACAAGCTCATATCTCTAAAATACCCAGAGCATGCTCGCCAAATTTCGTGCAATTTTGAGACTACAACTAGAGAGGTGTAGACGATGCCCTAGATGAAGCGGAGACCTACTATGATGCCAATTGTTGGAGTTAGACATCTGGGAAAGCACACAAACAACATAAGGAAAAAGAAGAAGCTTGGAGCAGAACACAGAATATTGAATGTATTACCACTAGAATGTACAAAGATAAGTAGCCCATTAGGGCAATAGGCATATATACAAGCCAAGGGAAAGAAACCTCCTAAAGAGGGAAAAAAGTGCCTCGGTGGTCCTAGTGTGTTCACACACAATATTTTTCTGCATATTCTGTAGCCTCTATGCAGAGTATCATGTGTGATGCTTAGAGCTCAGTTTTCTACTCCGAGGATATCATCATGGAGCTCTCAAGAAGAAGAGTGCATTGTGGTGGATTGCCATCAAAATACTTCACTCGTATTAGAGCATTTTGATGCAAAAGATTTGTTTCCTTTGTGCAAGCGAAGCTGTTGCAGAGCAAAGAAGCCCAAGAGAAGAGCCCCAAATTTTCAAATTAATGGGCATGATTTTTCTTCTTCAAAATCTTAGAGAATTCCCTCAAGCCATGTAAATGCACTAGAGGAGTCCTCTAGTTGCATAATCCCAACTTGTTGTAAAATATCCCTTGTAGGTTAGTAGGAATTTCACTTTTTAGTAATAAGGTGCCGGTCTCTTGTGTGAAAGGACCAAATTTAGGGCACATGTATATAAGTTACTTTGTGACTCTTTGTAGAAACTTTTTGCCATTGTGAAGAAGGAGAGATCCTAAATTTCGAAATTGCCTCTTTCTTGCAGATTTCCGTCTTCTCTTTAATCTTCTATGTGTGTGTAATGCTTGGAATGTGTGTGTGGGACTGTTGTCTACCCCTCCTCACTATTTTTGAGCTACTGTAGTGTGTGTGTGAGCTTGTAGGAGTTGTGGCGTGAGAGTGGGTGCTTCCCTCCATTCACTATTTTAGTCATAACTAGAAGCACAATTGTCAGAATCGAGTGAAACAACTTCTAATAGATGCGTCTCATTGAGAGCTTCGAAATGAGTACCCTATTGACTATATTTGGAGTTTGGAGTTGGGAGAAATCTTCAATTTACTGAAAACTACTATAAGTGGTATCGCGGTAGAGACTTCCAATATTTCAGTGAGTTGGAGAGGTGGATTAGTCTTTTCTCATACTTGTAAGTTGAACTACTTCATCCTCCATCATGTGTGCACATGTCCTCATACGCTTGGTTAGGTCGTTTGATCGGATTGACAAATAAACATGTGTCAATTTCCCACTATACGCACTTGTGTGGCAACTGGGGTTTAGTCTCATTGACGCGTCCTTGAGTCTTCTTGACTCAGGTACACACGTTTTTGGCACCGTTGCCGGGGAACACTCAACCAAGGTGCGTTCGTGATGGTTATAGATCGAGTGTGATGAAATTGTACTTGTAGAAGTGAACTCGTTCAGTGGCAAGTAGTCATCCTCTTCAGCACTTGTTACTTCACACCCTAGAGGTGTGTGTAATGAGTTTTTAGGTTTAGGGTCAGTAGGGAGGGAGAAAAGGAAGAGTTAGGGTTAGGTTAGAAGGAGAGGAGAGGAGAAGAGAAGTGAAGTAGGAGTAGGCCAAGACCAACAAAAATCCCAAAACATTTGCTAAGTTAGTGTAATTCAGTTTCAGTCACCAAAAGTATAAAAACCAAAAAAATTAGTTCATTTCTCAATTGTTCTGAAAAGCAGTATCGTGTCCGAGCAGCGATCGGTATCATGGGCTTGGTATCGTGCTTTCCAGGCTATCAAAGCTAGGTATTGAGCTCAAGGTGCAAGCAAGACATTACAAAGGTAAGATTCCACAAGATTTCTTTGGCAAAAACACATTAAAAGTGCACCTGTTGAAGCTGAAGGTCAAGGACAAAGCACAGGAGCACATCAAAGAGGTGGACACACAAGTAGAAGGAGCAAGTAGGGAGCTCCAAGAAGTGTATGTCAAATTTTCAGAAGAATCCCCTACAACAATAGTGATTTTCATCACTAAAAACCATTGTAAATACCATTTTCTATTTTTATAACTCCATTTTGTTCAAGCTGAGGAGTCCTTGAGCTTGAAGAGTATTAGAAGTACCATCGTACCAATTTTCATAATTTTTAGACTTCGTTTGAGCCCTCAAATAAGCCCTGGAACCTAGTTTTTAAGTAGGCCGGACACTAGGTCTGGACAGGGCCAAAACTACTCAAAAAACTATAAAAAGAGCTAGAGAGCTCATTTTTGAGGTTAGCTTGATAGAGAATAGAGCTTTTGTAAGAGAATTTTTTTGCAATCTAAGCTTTCCATTGTTCCTCTCTTTGATCTTACTTTATGCGCGTGTGTGTGTGTATGTGTGTGCATATTTGTGTGCTTTCACTCACGCACTTGTGCCTTCACTTGCTCGTGGTCTTCATACCGGTCCTCACGTCTCCGCGGATTGACAAGTAAAGGAGGTGGTGCTTACGCTTGAGCTACACCAAATTTTGGCGCCGTCGTCAGGGAGAGAGCTTCGAGGACGAGCGTTGTGATGGTAAGATCGTAGAATTGCGACGTTGGAAGGTAAAAAAATTGTCATTTTTGTTCATTTTCTGATTTCTCTTCTTCATCTTCATCATCATCACCATCTCCATCTTCTTCCATCTTCTTCTTCATAGAAATTTCTTGTTTTTTAGTGCATTTTCACCATTTTCATACTATTTTTCATGCATTATTGTGTGAGGAGGAGTTAGAAAGTGCAAGAGAGTGCAAGCGCTGTGTTTTTTCATGATCTTCTGCACATACGGAGCTCGCCATTGCTCGGTGCTCAGAAATTCGAAGTTCCCGCCAAAAAACACGATTCTGTGATGAAAATCGCAATTCTGTGAAAATTCAATTTTTTTTTGAAAATCACAATTCTCTGTTTCCTGCCTAAAAGCCTTTTGAAAACAACACGATTCTGTGGTCATTCTCAGAATCACGATTCTGTGGTTATGCTCAAAATCGCGATTCTCACAAATCACGATTTTCAACAAAAAAAAAACGATTATGAGAAAACATGATTCTGTGGTTGTGCTCAAAATCACGATTCTCTAAATTTTTGGAAACCACGATTATCTGAGACAAAATCGCGATTCTCTAGAACACTATTCTCTAAGGCATGATTCTCTAAAACACGATTTTCAAAAACACGATTCTCTGTTGGCAATCACGATTTTCATGTCAAAAACACGATTCTGAGACAAAATCACGATTTTGTGAAAACACGATTTTGTGAACCACGATTCTGTGAAAACATGATTCTCTGCTCAAAATTGCGATTCTCACCAATCACGATTGTCAGCAAAAACACGAGTTTGTGAAAAGGCGATTCTGTGAAAACACGATTCTCTGCTCAAAATCGCGATTCTCAAAAACACGATTCTCTGCTCAAAATCGTGATTTTCAAAACACGATTTTGTGAAAACACGATTCTCAAGGTACAAAATCGCGATTCTTTGATTTCACACAATCGCGATTCTCTGATTTCACACAATCGCGATTCTCTAATTTCACACAATCGCGATTCTCTGATTTCACACAATCGCGATTCTCTTGAAGTTCACACAATCGTGATTCTCTTGAAGTTCACAAAATCGTGATTCTCTTGATTTCACAAAATCGCGATTTTTTCCAAAAGGTCCTGTTTGCCTATTTTGACCCCCAGGAGCCTGATTTGACATAACTTTTTCATCCAAAGTCCATTTTTTGGATAATTTGAAGTTGACCTTCAGGTGGGACCTGTAACCCAAGGGGACTCCAAAGGATTTTTGAACCATACCAAGGGGAAATTTTGGACTCTTAGCCAAAGCTTATGAACCTGAGATCTGGTAGACACCTAGTCAAGGATAGAAAAAGCATTAGATCTTCTCAGTCCAATGTCAACCATACAGCTAAGTCTTGGGCACAACAACTAAGTGGTTGTCCTTACGTACTAAACTCTGACACAAGTGACTCAGAAATGTCTTTTAGCATGGGGAAACCTGCAGGTGGCTCAGGAACTGCCCATCTACAAACACCAGAAGATCCCTATAAGACACAATTGGAATATATTCGGACCAACCAATTAGGTGCTCGCATCTATGAGGATGGCCTGAGGCGATCAATGGTCCAACTCAAAAATCCAGATCAACCCTTTGGACTTGAACACCCAGTGGTCAAGTTCGAAGAGGGTTCATACATTGACAAGGAAGGAACCATGTATGTGGTCACCAACCTACCAGATAGGACCGATGAGTTTGGAAATGTCATTCATGAGAATGAGATAGGAGACCTAGAACAAGGAAATGTAGGACAAGGACCCCCAGACTCCTAGAGGTAAGTCAGTTTTGACCAGAGTGATCACACCAGATTGGATCCCTCAAGACAACAAAAGCATAGAACTATTCTTGAATAGAGAAACAGAGGAAGCCTTTTGGAGATTCAAGCCATATCAACCTAGCCAATTAGGCATAGTCATCATCTATGAATTCAAAGATCCTGAGATACCAGGCAAAGTTGTCTACCTGGATAACACATCAGAGAAGATATTCTTGGTAACATAACATGATAGACATGCATATACTTGGAAGAGTGAATTGATTTTCCCTCCACCAAGATCCAATGTTTCCCATGGCCTCCAAGGAGTAGGATCATCCCAAGCTCATGAAGCCCAGAGAGAAAGAAATAGAGAGAGGCATGAGGTAAGTTTTGCACACCCTGTGGGCAGGAATAGATAAGGAGTTGAAAATGAAAGACTTGAAAGAGAGAGACATCAAGCACATAGGCAACAAAGAGATGAACATGATTTTCCATTGCCTAGACCCCGAGAGCACACAAGAACCCTTAGACCCACTCAAGTGATCAAGGCAATGAAGAATTATTTTGACGGGTCAGGAGATCCTTATGATCATGTGGCTGAGTTCAAACAAGTGTTAAGAGCTGAACAGGTTGAGGATTTGTTCACCTAGTACGAGGCATTTGGTTTGACTCTTACGGGCACTGCCTTAGCTTGGTTTCAACCACTGAGTAGTCGCAACTATCGCGACATAGGTCAGCTGCTAGACAAATTCATTGTAGAATTTTCCAAGAGTGGTATCAAGCATAACACATCATCTTTAATCCATAGTTTCAAGCAGACACCCCAAGAAACAGTACGACTAGCAGGTAGAAGGTTCAGACAATACCTAGAAAGATGCCCTGCTCCAGAGTTACCCACACCAGCCAAACAAGTGGCTTTGTTCTTAGATGGCTTATTGAGCACAAAGTTGAGATCATATGTGTATTTGAAAGAGCCCAGATCCATAGAAGAGTGTGTGCGGACGTGCATTGACATAGAAGATAACTTGGGTGAGGAGTTAGGATTGTCCAAACTCTATAAGGATTCTGATAGTTCTACTAGTCATACTTCAAAAATCTCCACGGAAATAGATGAGATAGCTAAGCAAGTTGCCAAGATGTTGGGTGTCCAAAATAGACAAACACAAAGAGTCACCTCATTGAATCAATGTTATACCTGTGGAGGCGACCACATGGCTAACGTATGCCCAATGCAAAACCAAAACATTAGAGAAAGAAATGCTCCATATTGCACTATTGAGAGAAAATACACGAACCACACGGCTCAAGATTGTCCCTACAATAGGCAGGCTGTTAGACAAACTTATTAGCAACCTTACCAACAAGGTAGGTATCAAAACCAATACCAACAGCCATATTATCGACCACAACAGCAATATCAGGCACAATATAGGCCACAACCAGTATTGGGAAACCAACCACCAGCTCTTGCCAACGTGATTCCAGTCAAGTATGCTGTGGGAGAGGAAAATCCAAATAGAGCTTTGGTGCCAATGACCCCACTGATCTCTGAGAATGACTCTCATGCTAATAGTTTAGACTACTCCCATGAAGGTAGTCCACATGCTTATTACACAGTCACCTGAACATAGTGAGATTTACTCGTATCAATATGAGGCACCACCTATGGAGCAAAATTGGGAGCCAGAATACTCCAATGTCATGTACACAAATCCTAACCCTAAGCCCCAATTGAGACAAATGAGACCACAAGCCCCTAGAGGATCTTGTTTCAGATGTCAAGGTGACCATTTCATTCATGAATGTCCTCACCCACCATCTCCGAGTCAAGGTCAGGCTATCACAATACAAGCTTTTTGTCCTGAATGTGGCAAAGACCATCTTCCCAGAGATTGTCCAAGAAACCCCTCCAGTGTACCCAAGATTACACCCATCAATGTGGTAGGCTTAGTGGCGGATTCAAGTTCAAGTAACAGTAATGTGGCACCTGTACAGGCAGTTACTAGGGCACAAGCATTAAAACAAGATAAACCAGTAGAACAATCGGAGTCGAGTGAATCAGGAGAGCCTAGTAAGAGGAAAACAAGAACATGGAAGGATACCAGAGAAAAGGCCAATCATAAGTGGAATAAAAAGTTATCGGAACTAGAAGAAAGCTTGAAAGATGCAAAAACAAAAAATAGAAGACATCGCATTTCAAAACCCCTCGCATGCTGACACTCCATCCACTCTGCCTCATCCCACCCCACCACCCATTGTAAATAGGCCACAACCAGGGTCTGTTCTTGCAGATCCAACCCTAGAAGGCTTGGACATGATGTTCAAGGCCTACCAGGCTCGACTTCAAGAAGGGCGAATAGCTGTAAATCTAGACAAGAGTTACCCTAGAGCAGATTTAGAGATTGAACGGATGAAAATGTGCATGAAAATGGTAGAACAAGCTCAAGCTATACTTGAGACTAGTCAAAAGTTCAATCAGACAAACTCTGTCAAACCAGATTTTCATTTCCAAGGGTTACTAGAAAGATTAGAGCAGTTGATAAACAAACCACAAGTTTCTTTACCTCCACATGCTCAACTAGTTATTGAGAGAGGAAGCTCACCACCAATGGGAGCTTATGTTCTTAATTCCACGGATGCTAGAATGCCTCCTTCAATTCAACAGTACTCTCAAGAGTTCTTGCGGGAAATACAAGAAGAGAAATGGGCCAAGGAGAAGGGTAACTCCCCTCCTATTCCTAAGATTGATGATCTTCATGATCAATTTCCCCAAGACATTCCATCTATTTACGGAGATGAAGCAGAACAACAAGAAGACGAAAGATTAGATTTTGAATCTAATACCCTAGAAGAATTGCCTCAATTTCCAAGCCCATCGGAATCTGAATCTCTCCAGATTAGAGCTCCCACAATACTAGTAAGAAATGAAGACTCAGTGGTTCCAAGGAACACTGATGTCGTGAAGAACACTAAGGTTCAGTGTCATCTTGTTGATGTATGAAACACCACAAGAAATGAATTAATGTGACACTAGAACACCTCTATGGTCACCATTAACTCATTGCCACTCCAAACTTTGAGAAATGATAGCCTAAAGTGAGAACTTTGCTTCTACAGAAATTCCTAGTCACCGAAATGACATACCTTCAGTATTTTGCTAAGTTCTCCTAGTGCAAGTATTATTTCTCCATGAAATTTTATAGTCTGAAACTAGAAGAGTAGAGCTTTCCAACAAGCTATCATATGCATCAAACGGATCTCTAGAACTCAAGTTATGGCCTTCACAAGATGACCCTATATGACCTTCCCAAACTGGAAATTTTGCCTGTTTTAGTATTCCTGGGTGTCTAAAAATAAAAAATTCGATGCCTAGCATCGAATTTCAGTCAAGGTCGATGCCAGGCATCGACTTTGAGCTTTTTTAGGCCCTTTTTCTGCACCAAAAATAGCTTCTTTTACACACACATGAAGAAGACCACTTGTATGCTAGAAGTCGATGCCGGGTATCCACTTTATGCTGAAACTCGATGCCAGGCATCGAGTTGCTCCACAAACTTCATGTTTTTAAAAGATTCAACAACAGTTAACACACAGAGAATGGAAATAATGACTTATCAGCCAAGATTCGATGCCAGGCATCGAATTGCTCAGAAAACGTGAACTTTTGAATTCATCACACAGTAGGCAAGCATGGAGATGATGGAGAGAGACTCATACAGAGAACTTTACTCAGTTCTTTCTCATAGCTATGAAAACTCAGAAGTTTTACAGATGCTTTCTCACTCAGAGAAGCCTGACTATACTCAATCGTATAAAATGAACTCCTTCTTCTACTTCTTCTCTCTCACTCTCTCTCCGCGTCAATTGATACAAACTAATTTATATAGATTTTCGTATTCTCGTGATTTTAAAAAACTTCTAGAACTAAAGTGAACTAACTTTACAAATATGATACACTTGTGAATTTGTCCCTTCACATAGGCATGGTGTTTTCTTCCTAAGATTTGACCTTCAAATATATGTCCAATTAGTGAGTGTTTCTCCAACAGCTCCCCCTCAATCACTAATTGACATTCCCTGTTTCTTCATATCATCTTCTTTTCTTTTACTCCTGCCATGCTTTTGAATCTGCTGGTCTTCACACCATCCAAGCTCTTTGTCATTATGTCTGCTAAGTGATCTTTAGTAGAAATGTACTCCACTTCAATCTCCTTCTCCATTACCTTTTCTCTGAGAAAATGATACTGTATCTCTATGTGCTTTGTCCTTGCATGAAATACTGGATTTGCTGCAAGATAAAGTGAACTCATATTATCTCCATGTATTGCAGGTGTACCTTGATCAATGCCTAAGCTCTTGAACAATGTCTGCATCCATATGACTTCCTTAGCTGCTTCCACAAGTCCTTTGTACTCTGCTTCAGTTGATGATAATGCTACTGTATGTTGTTTCTTTGAACACCAACTTACAAGCTTATCACCAATATATATCATGTAACCATGAGTTGATCTTCTGTCATCTTGATTACCTGCCCAATCTGAATCACTATAGGCTCTCAACTTCAAATCTGATGTAAAAGGATAATATAATCCTTCCTTTATAGTTCCTTTGATATATCTGAGAACTCTTTGACCTGCAATCCAATGTGGGTCCTTTGGACAATGCATGAATTGTGACAAAACTCCCACTGCATAACTAAGATAAGGTCTTGTTAGTGTAGCATAAATCAAACTACCCACAAGAGATTGATACTTCCTCATATCTTTGTAGTCTGCACCATCATATTTACTGAGCTTGTGATTAACTTCAAGTGGAGTTGAAGCTTCTCTGCAATTTTCCATATCAAACTTCTTCAACAAGTTCAGAAGATACCTTTCTTGTGACACATATATGCCATGATCTGTATAAGTAACTTCCATTCCAAGAAAGTATGATAACTTTCCTAGGTCACTGATCTTGAATTCTTTTTCAAGCAATCTCTTTACCTCCTTGATTCCTTCATCTGAAGTACCTGTGATTATAATGTCATCTACATAAATACAAATGTAGATTGTACCTTCCTCTGTTCTTCTGATAAGTAGACTTGGGTCTTCTTTTGAACTTTGATATCCAAGATCATTGAGATACTTCACCAGTCTATAGTTCCAAGCTCTTGGAGCTTGCTTCAATCCATACAATGCTCTTCTCAACCTGCAAACAAAATTTTTATACTTGGAATCTATAAACCCTTGAGGTTGTTCCATGTATACCTCATCTGATATGTATCCATTCAAGAATGCATTTTTTATATCCAATTGACTTAGAGTCCATCCTTTTGAAGCTGCAATAGCAATGATTGTCCTTATAGTTGACATCTTAGCTACGGGACTGAATGTCTCATCATAATCTATGCCATAGGTCTGGGCATAGCCTTTCACCACCAATCTAGCTTTGTATCTAGCTATACTTCCATCTGCAAGCTTCTTCACTTTATAAACCCATTTATTTCCAATTACTTTCTTACCATTTGGTTTAGGAACAAGTTCCCATGTCTTGTTCTCCTCCAGTGCATTGAACTCTTCCTTCATTGCTTCTTCCCATTGCTTCTTACCTTTAGCTTCATCATAGTTCTGAGGTTCTTCATCATCTTTGACCATATATGCATAGTTCTTCTGAGTTATGTAAGAAGTATCCTAAGAATACCTTTCTGGTTGTCTTCTAGTCCTGCTTGACCTTCTTGGTTCACATTCTTCATATGTGTCTGGATACACTTCTTCATCAAATATAGGAGCTTCTTCATTCCTTCTTGTTAATCCACTTC
The DNA here is from genome assembly GCA_020310875.1 of Ceratopteris richardii. Lineage (NCBI taxonomy): Eukaryota > Viridiplantae > Streptophyta > Polypodiopsida > Polypodiales > Pteridaceae > Ceratopteris > Ceratopteris richardii. The sequence continues at coordinate 44,508,126 of CM035428.1, forward strand.
TGGATGTACTTGCTTGCATATAGTCTTCATCTCTATTTACCTGCACAATTGATTTTCCTTTCTCACATCTTCTTACCTCTTCTTCAAATTCTTCAACTGTATGGCTTTGATCTGCATACCAACTTTTCTGTTCATCAAATGTAACATCTCTAGAAACAAGAAATTGTTTGGTTAAAGGATTCCACAACCTGTAACCCATCTGCTTTTCATCATAACCAATGAACACATATTTTTCTGCCTTTGGTTCAAGTTTATGCCTAAGCTGTGATGGCACATAAGCATATGCAATTGATCCAAACACTCTACAATGATCTAGTGTTGGTTTCTTACCCCACCAAGCTTCATATGGAGTCATTCCATTTAGAGCTGCACATGGTAATCTATTCACAAGATATGTAGCTGTATTTACAGCCTCAGCCCAAAGATAATTTGGACAATTCTTCTCCTTCAACATAGCTCTAGCAAACTCAACCAAAGTCCTGTTCCTTCTTTCTGCTACACCATTTTGTTTTGGTGTATACCTGTAGGTTATTTCTCTCTTAATACCTGCATTCCAAAGATAATAATTGAACTCTTGGGAGAAGTATTCTCCCCCTCCATCAGACCTCAGTCTTTTAAGCTTTTGACCCTTGACTCTCTCTGCATATGCATGAAAATGCTTGAAAGCTCCAAACACTTTTGATCTTTCCTTCAAAACATATAATGTTATCCATCTTGTAGCATCATCAATGAAAAGAACATAATACCTTGAGCCACTGATAGATCCTTCTTTTGTTGGTCCCCATACATCTGTATGAATGAGCTCAAGTACTCCATCATGTTTGAATCCTTTCTTCTAAAATGGTAACCTGTGTGCTTTACCCATTTGACATGCTTCACATTTATAAACCATATGTTGACTTTGCACATTTGGTAATCCTAGTACACACTGATTAGCAACCATAGCTTTAATTCCTCTTTCATTGAAATGACCTAATCTCTTATGCCATAGATCAAGTTCTGTAATCACTACTTCACCATGTGTGAGCAAAGCTTGACCAATGTTTCCTTGCACTCTTAAAGTAAAGAGTCTACCTTCTTTCTTACCAGAGACAATCTGATTATATCCATTCTCTGGATCTTCCACAAATACTCCTTCATTTGTAAACCTGACTTGAAAACCTTTTTCAACTATCTGTCCCACACTAATCAAGTTTTTAGGTATTGTAGGAACATACAAAACATTGGTTAGCAAATCTGCTCCACTCTTGCATTTCACTTTTCCAATTGAATGTACACTATGTCTTGTATTATCACCAGTTTGAACTGTATAACTCGAAATACCTTTTTCCAATTCTGACATCAATTCTATGTTTCCTGACAAATGATTAGAACATCCAGAGTCAATGTAAAATACCTTTAGATCTTCTTTATCTGATGTGTTGATTGAGTTCATCATCAATGATGTATGAGTTTCATTCTATGTGTCATTTGCATAGTTGTAGTAGGTGGTGTTGTAGGATTGATTTTGTCCCCAACTTCTTCCTCCACCTCTACCATAGCCTCCTCTTTGACTTTGTCTACCTCTTTGAAAATTACTTTGATATCTTCCACCTCGGCCTCTGCTATTGTTGTTTTGATTCTGGTTTGATCCTTGTTGGTTGTGCCAACAGTCATGAGCCAAATGATTACTCAATCCACAGATCCAGCAAGCCTTCTTGTTGTTATTTTGATTACCTCTTCCTCTTCCAAAACCTCTTGCTCTTCCTCTGCCAGTGCCTTTACCTCTTGCATAATAAACTTGAGAAGTTGACTCTTCTTCATCCTTTGCTTTACCTTTATCTCCTTTCTTCTTGTTCTTCATGTACATTGCAGAACTTTGTCCTTTATCTCCATCTCCCTTCAAGTCTTGCTCATATGTGAGCATCAAACCAAGCAACTGGTTCAAATCTGGAACATAATGATTTAATGAAAGTTCTGTTGATAAGACAAAATGTTTCCACCTTTCATCCCCTCTCAAACCTGCAAGTAATTGAGCAATCAATCTGTGATCTTCAACATCTTCATCTATGGATCCAAGACTATTTGCTAGATCCTTCATCTTAGTGACATAATCACTAATGGTTTGACTTGGCTTCTTCTTGAATGTTGTAAACTCTGACCATAGACTTGCTTTCCGTGCTTTAGTAGTACTTTGGAAATGATACTCCAATGCATTCCATATATCTTCAGATGATTCCAATCCTCTGATGTGTGGTAGCAAATGATCAGAGATTGTATTGTAGATGTATGCTTTTGCACTTGCATCCTTCTTCTGCCAATGCTTTAAAGCATCAAGTTCCTCTTTCTTTGGTCGGCTTTCATCTTCAAATACTGGCTTCTCTTCTTCACCTGTTACATATACCATGAGATCCTTACTCATAAGTAAGGCTTCCATTCTCATTACCCATGCGGGGTAATTATCTCTGTCCAGTTTGTCAATGGAGATATGATCTGCCATAGTTCTTTTCTTCTGCTGCAACCTGTGAGTTTAAAGGATAAAGGATAATACCTTTTGAAGTTCTTTGTGTATGAGGATACTTTTGAAGTAACCTTTTGATGCCTTGTGTCTTCAAATGCTTCACCTTTCAAACTTTAATGGAAAACTTTACAAAACTTCTCGTACCTTTGTCGTCTTCTGCTCTCGAGAATCTTTCTGCTATGATACCACTTGTTGATGTATGAAACACCACAAGAAATGAATTAATGTGACACTAGAACACCTCTATGGTCACCATTAACTCATTGCCACTCCAAACTTTGAGAAATGATAGCCTAAAGTGAGAACTTTGCTTCTACAGAAATTCCTAGTCACCGAAATGACATACCTTCAGTATTTTGCTAAGTTCTCCTAGCTCAAGTATTATTTCTCCATGAAACTTTATAGTCTGAAACTAGAAGAGTAGAGCTTTCCAACAAGCTATCATATGCATCAAACGGATCTCTAGAACTCAAGTTATGGCCTTCACAAGATGACCCTGTATGACCTTCCCAAACTGGAAATTTTGCGCGTTTTAGTATTCCTGGGTGTCTAAAAATAAAAAATTCGATGCCTAGCATCGAATTTCAGTCAAGGTCGATGCCAGGCATCGACTTTGAGCTTTTTTAGGCCCTTTTTCTGCACCAGAAATAGCTTCTTTTACACACACATGAAGAAGACCACTTGTATGCTAGAAGTCGATGCCGGGCATCCACTTTATGCTGAAACTCGATGCCAGGCATCGAGTTGCTCCACAAACTTCATGTTTTTAAAAGATTCAACAACAGTTAACACACAGAGAATGGAAATAATGACTTATCAGCCAAGATTCGATGTCAGGCATCGAATTGCTCATAAAACTTGAACTTTTGAATTCATCACACAGTAGGCAAGCATGGAGATGATGGAGAGAGACTCATACACAGAACTTTACTCAGTTCTTTCTCATAGCTATGAAAACTCAGAAGTTTTACAGATGCTTTCTCACTCAGAGAAGCCCGACTATACTCAATCGTATAAAATGAACTCCTTCTTCTACTTCTTCTCTCTCACTCTCTCTCCGCGTCAATTGATACAAACTAATTTATATAGATTTTCGTATTCTCGTGATTTTAAAAAACTTCTAGAACTAAAGTGAACTAACTTTACAAATATGATACACTTGTGAATTTGTCCCTTCACATAGGCATGGTGTTTTCTTCCTAAGATTTGACCTTCAAATATATGTCCAATTAGTGAGTGTTTCTCCAACACATCTCACTGTAGAAGAGCTGCTCAAAGAAAAACCTGAGCTATGGAATCATGTGAAGGATCAAGTTCCAGAACTTGATTCCAATAAGCCAAAAACAGGCTCTAAGCAAAAAGTTCTAGAGATACCTCTAGACAAAATAGGGGACATGTGTGAGGGTGAAGAAGGTAATACTTATCTTCCAATCACCTACCAAGGTTACACAACCAAAGCAATCATAGATTCAGGTGCTGGTGTTGCCATTGCGACCACCTCCTTGTGGAAGCAATGGGGCAAACCCACATTAAGACCAACTAGAATGAAGCTTCAAATGGCTGACGGTCATTTTGAAAGACCTCTAGGATTGCTCGAAGGGATAACTCTAACCACTTGTGGTGTGGAGTTTGAACATACATTTGCTATATGTGACTTTGAGAAAAATAATGTCTATGAGATGATCCTAGGAAGACCCTTCCTACGACAATTGCAAATAGTATAGGATTGGGGAACCAACTCCTTGTACTTGCAGCACTTAGGGGTCACCACCAAGGTCAATTTGAAGGATTACACCTTCAGAGATGTACCACCCCTACAATGGAATCCTATCCACAAAGCGAAAGAAGATTCCATCTCTGTGCATTCTGAAAGTTCACCTGATCCATCTTGGTTGCATGAAGATACTTATTTGTGGATGTGCAAAGTCGCGGAGGAAGAGGATAAATGCATAAAGGCAAGAGAAGAAGGGACTTCTGCAGGAGATAGACCAATTAAGGACCCAACCTACACACCGATGATCTTTCCAGATGAGGAGTTTGAGCCTCACGGCTGGCCAGAAATCTTAGCCACCATGGACATTGCTGTCAATGAAGAACAATGGACACCTCATTGTGATGAGGAGGGTTATGATATTTTAGTGTTCATGTGTCAGCCCTTGCTAGAAGAATGTGACCCTAGTGATGTCATAGAAGAAGAAGAGAATGACGATGATCTGGAGTCTATTGTGATGGATAGTTGCTTTAACTTAGAGCAACACTATCTAGAAGATATAGGAGTGTTCACCCAGAAAGAAGAAGAACCTCTCACAAGTATTAAAACGGTAAATTCAAAGGATGGAAGTGAGAGCAATCAAAAGAAAAAGAAAAGAAAAGCAGTGAAACAAGAAGAGGAGGAATCATTGTTTGAAGTACCAGAAAACTTCAAGAAATATGAAGTTGACGACCTCAAAATTTTGGTACAAATGCCTAAGAGAGAGGCCATCATAGGAGAATCATATGATAATAAAGAAAAGACCAAGAAGATTGTAGTGACCATCGAAGAGAATGAAGAGAGATGTACATATATAGGAGATGACCTAAGTGCAAGAGAAGAAATGGAGCTCGTAGCTCTATTAAGGGAATATAGGGATGTGTTTGCTGGCATTATAGAGACTTGAAAGGGGTAGATCCAAGAATTTGCTCTCATACTATCCCCATGACTGCTGATGCCAAGCCCACCAAATAGAAGCCCTACACATATAATGATACATATGCAACCAAAATTAAAGAAGAAATTGATAGGCTGATTGAAGTTGGATTCATCTATGAGATTGAGCATACTGAATGGGTGTGCCCCATCGTAGTGGTGCCCAAGAAGAACGGGAAGTTGCGAGTGTGTATTAACCTTAAAAAAGTTAATGCCGCTACGATCAGAGATAGTTATCCACTTCCAATCACGGAACACCTATTGGAGCATGTTGCAGGCAAGGAAGTTTATAGCTTCCTGGATGGATTTTCAGGTTACAATCAAGTAGCCATTGCCCCAGAAGATCAACACAAAACATCTTTTGCCACAGAGTGGGGAATCTTTGCATTTCGTGTGATGCCATTCGGGCTCACAAATGCACTTGCAACATTCCAACGGCTCATGTGTCATGTCTTCAAAGAGTTCTTGCGAAAGATCTTAGAAGTATATGTGGATTGAAGTAAGCTCCAAGAGCTTGGAATTTTAGATTGATGACTTATTTGTAGGGCCAAGAATTCAAAGCTAGATTTTTTACATCCCTGAACTCAGACAAATCCTTAACAAGTGTAGAGAATATCGAGTGTGTCTGAACCCAGAAAAGTGTGTGTTCATGGTGCGTCAAGGTAAAATCTTAGGTCTATTATTTCTAAGAATGGAATCTCAACAGATGAAGATAAGGTACGAGCCATAGCGGAGCTGCCAAGGCCAAGAGGGCATAAAGATGGATGACAACACTACCCACCCTAATCAGGACACCACAAGGAAGGAAGCAAACCAAGAAGGGACGCATGTGATAAAAATCAATGAGACTTCCACAATTCTTAGAAGACAACACCTATAAGAGAGGTGTCAATGAAGATACCAAAGAAAGAGCCTCAAGAAGCGACAATAGAAGAAGCAGAACCCTTCACACCAATAAGGGTTGTGGCAGAACCCTCCCCCACGGATGTCACCTTTCAAGGGAGTGCCACAAAAGCTATTGATTTGGATCAAGAAGAAAAAGAACCAAAAATACAATTACAAATTAGACAACCCCACAACGAAACCATCCATGTAGAGCAAGTAAAAGATGTGCAAACCGGAGAAGCTCCAAGCATACCTAGGACATGGTTGAATGTCGACATCGCTCAGCTCAAGCCAGTAGTGCAAGACATGATCAAAACCGCAATGGACACACAACAATTAATGCTTGAGGCTGATGAAGACTACAATCAAGCGATGCACGACAAGCATGAGCTTCAAGAAAAGGGTAAGCATCTTTCAGCAGAATTAAAATTAGCTAGAGTACAAATACTACAGAAACAAAATGAAGTTCTAGAGGTCAAAAAAGAGTACAAAACTCTAGCCATGGAAAATGAAAGATTGAAAGAACAACTCCAGGAATAAACAAAGAAATATGAAGCTAGCGAGGCTAATAAGAAGCGGATGAACACAAGAAGTAAAGTCTTAGAATCTCAAATAAAAGTATGTATGGAAGAAGCAGAAAACCTAAGGAACAGGAATAAAGAACTAATGACACTCTTCTATACGATCAGCCCATAGATGTTCAGGAAAAGCCAGAAAAAGACATCAAGGAACTTGAGGAAACGCTGGCTAAGTATGCAGATCATCTCAAGCAGGAGCAGGCCACCATTGCCGAATGGGAAAAGAGGTACATGGAGGATACTGCAACTCTACGGACAAAATGGAAAAAAGCTGAGAATAGATACCTACTGCATTGTAAAGAAGACACAGACCAACTCACGATAGTGGCAGAGGAAATACAAAAAAATAAGGAAACAATTTTCCAGGCACAGGAAGAAATTAAGAAAAAAAAGGAAATGATAGAACAACTACAGGATCAACTAGCACACAAGGAAATTGAGGGGACACCAGTAGTTCCAAAATCCGCAGAGGCTATTGAGGAGACTGAGGTACATCCTCTCTCTCCCCCCTTATATCATTCGCCACTACGGGAGGAACTGGAGGTCCAAATTGAACATAATATTCGGGACATTGCAAAACTGAGCCGACTGGAAAGGGCATTACTGGTGTCCCAGCTTACTGCTGAATTTGAAGATCAAATAATCCAAGTCATGAAGGAAGCTAAAATCGAGAGCAAAAACTTGGATCAAATTTTGAAGCATTTTAATATACCATATGGACTACTTAAAGAACAAATGCGACAATATATAAGGACCACGACAAATAAAGAGCCAGATACCAACCTCCAGTTTGACAAGAATACTTTCCATTATACTCAAGAGGAGTTTGAGAAGGCTGATCCCATATGGAGGTGCAAAGTTTTGGAAAAGAATCCAACATTGTGGGTATAATGGGAAGCATCACCATATGTGCTTCAAGTAAATCCAACATTTTTTCCAGTACCTCGCAGACGTTCCTGGACGCAATTTTGGGAAGGAAAGTGGCTGGGAAGCATCAATAATCAATGGCTGAATTACCCATTGTTACCTAGTCCGCCACATAACTACTTACCAACAGAAGAATATATGGTAAAAACAATGGAATTTTGGATTGCAAGATATGCGACTATCCCAGACTTAGCAGTTAAAATGACAAATAAGATTTTCAACATGCTATTAAGTGTAATTCAAGTCTTCCAGCATGCAAAATACACTTTTTTGAATTTCATCGGCATTACCCAAGGCTCTGAAGCGCTTGTTTTTTACCTCTCTACTATTCCGAGCCGCTTAACCCTGATGGCGTATTATTCAAGACTTATGTTTTTGCCGTCAACATACATGCAGACTTTTGAAGAAGCATTTTTCATCGGCTTCTTCGAAATAGATTCAGAAAATTTTGTCAAGATGACTTCGAACCTGAATGCACGACTGGTAGCGTATGAAACCAGCTTTTTTGCAGATCACCGACAAGCACCAGAGGATGGTGTAAAGTCACACTAGTGGAAAGAATTTATGATATGTCACGCCAATTTGCTGAATCAAAGAGAGCAAGCAGCCATACAAACCTATTCACGTCGCCACAAAAAGCCTGTCGAGGACGACAGAGTTCAGGAGGAGGGACGTGTGGAAGGGGAATCAAGCAAGAAGAAAAGAAGAAGAAGATCAAAGTCAAAGACTGCTCAATAAAGAATGAAGATCATAAACCAAAATGACCACCCTCTGCCCAAAGCCCCGTAGGGGCACGCATCAGGCAACAACGCGGAACACCCAGGTCCTAAGGAATGGAATTAAAGAACAATCAGAACCAGGACATTTCATGGAAAGGACGGACCAAGGCTAGGAACTATACATGAAGAAGTGCAAGACAATATTTGGCAAGGAATAATCCTTTTGTTGATAGCGTGCATTGGCAACCAAGTAAACAGGCTTAAAGCAATGCAACAGGGTCAGATGTGTGATGACAAAGACAAATCAGAAGACCAAAAGTTAGAAAGAGGTAGAGGCTGAAAAGTTGAAGAGGGTGACTAAGAACAACACATTCCTAGTCACTGGTAGCGTGCGTGGCAGCCCAACTGAATACAGCAACCCAGATATGTGACATAAGGAATACCAAGGGGCAAACAGAAGCAAAGGACATACCTCAGATAAAATAACAAATTCTCTGAAAGTCCTTATTACTTCTTCGACCATTGGGTGCGTGTATTCAGAACTCTTAAACAAGCTAAAGACAAGAAGTAAAGCCTGTCAAGGGATGATAGAGACAAAGAGGGGGAGAGTGTTGCAGAGCAAAGAAGCACAAGAGAAGATCCCCAAAATTTTCAAATTAATGGGCATGATTTTTCTTCTTCAAAGTCTTAGAGAATTCCCTCAAGCCATGTAAATGCACTAGAGGAGTTCTCTAGTTGCATAATCCCAACTTGTTGTAAAATATCCCTTGTTGATCAGATTGACAAATAAACGTGTGTCAATTTCCCACTATACGCACTTGTGTGGCAACTGGGGTTTAGTTTCATTAACACAAGTCCTTCTTCTTGACTCAGGTACACAGAAGCAAGCACTCGCTTGCCCACCCAAGGATTTCCCCAAGGCTTATGACTAAGGTGGAAATCAAGGCATAGACCTTGGCATACCTTGTCATCCGAGTCACCAAATTCACCATTGGCATGGTTAGCTGGCCACGAGGGAGGATCTCAATGATGAAGGAAGATAGAGGTTCCCAATACTTCCTAAGAGATCACCCATCCTAGTATTGTTCCCCCGAGAGCTTGCTTAACCGTGACAATCTCTTGCCACTAAGCTACACTCTTGTAGTGTCTGAAGAAGGGGAAAGACTAAGGTTAACATTATCTTGAACATGTCTTGGTCCCCCAAAGCTTTATTCTTTGCTTTCAAAGCCTATTTTTGAAGCATTTTTGGGGTGAATTTTGGAGCCATTTTGTGCATAAGTCTCTTCACATAGGTTCAAGAACTTCAAGAAAGGTGTTCTTTGTACTTTGTAAAAAATAAGTATTCACCTTTGGGGCCGTGTTTTTAGGCACACTCGTAAAAAAGCAGGTTTCTCAAAAGGTTTTTAGTTGTGGTGGGAGCAACCACTACAAATTTATGCAGGTTTTTTGAACCTAAACAACAGAGTTAATAGACACTTGCAGTTGTTGGCTAGTTTTTGGGTTGTGCATTAACCCTTTCAGTGTCATTTTACTGCATATATTGAGCACATACACACTATGTATGCTTCTGTGGATATCCCTTATGTATGTCCATGTGGTCATTGATATAGCGATTATGGTTTTTGCATAAAGCCTTTTACGTTTGATAAAGAGGGCCGTGGTGAGGTTTTCTTAACTAGGAGACACCTAGATGTTGGGGTCTCTTTGATGATGCAGGTGGAAGACTTACCCAGCCTTGCCATAGGAGATGTATGATTGTTGTTCATAGGTGCTCGATAAGCCTAGTTGGCTTCTTTTAGGTAACTGATTATATGCAGTGGAGCAAATGATCCACTATGCAAGTAAACATAGTAGTACTTACAGTTTTATGAGATTTTGACACTAGTCATATGCTCATTTTGCAGAGGATACTCTGTCAAAATTTTTCAAGATCTTTTGGTTTTGTCAACTATATAGTGGTCGATTTACTCCTTGATACACTTAGTGGTGTGAGCACATTTATTCTCACATAATCCTTTTGGTTGGTCATTATTATTCATTAATTCATTGTTCTAGCAAGATTGCTGAATTCTCTCCCAGAATCTGACACGTGGTCATCCTTTTTTTAGCCTTAGTGGTGTTTGGACTCTTCTAGTTCCAGTATCATTCTATTGGTTGTCTACCATCATGAAATGAGAGGTCTCTGGCACGTCTGGTGGATCAGGATCCAGTGACAATGTTCTGAGGAGGAGCTATAACTTGCAGGGCAAAGACCATTTTGAGATCTGGAAATTTGATGGCACAAACATTGCTCTATCGAAGAATCAGATTAAAGATGTGCTAATTCAAAGGAGGCAATGGAAGCCAGTAAATGGAATCTCAAAGAAGCCTACTGACATGGATGAAGATGATTGGGATGAGTTAGATGAAATGGCCAGGTCTACCATTTGATTGCACCTGGCAGATAATGTTTACTTTACAGTATTAGACTATGAAAGTGCAGAGGAGTTTTGGAAGAAGTTATGCAATACATATGAAAAAGAGGCGACATCAAATAATGTGTATATGATGAGAAAGGTATATGACCTTCGCATAGGATAGAGATAGCATTGCTACTCATCTAAATGAGTTTGATGCTATATTCTCCTAGTTACACGCTCAGAAATATGGATAATGAAATGAAAGCAATCTTGCTATTGTGCACCTTGCCATCATCATGGTGTAAGCTTTGCACAACTATTAGCAATAGTGCACCTGGTGGTAAATTGGTCTATGATGACATATGTGGAGCACACTTGAGCAAGGAGATTCATAGAAAATCTATGGTTAGCACTCAAAGTGGAGAGGCAGATAATGTTCGTGATTCATACCAAGGAAAGAATCAGAAATGTGGCAGGAGCAAGAACAAGGAAAAGAATGGTCAATTTTTTGCCAATCTAGATGAATTGGTAGAGAGTCTACAGCTCCTTATACTCCAATACAGAATGGTGTAGCTGAAAGGATGAATAGAGATATTCAAGATAGAGTAATCTCTATGCTGCATCATGCAAATATTTCACAAGGATTTTGGGCAAAAGCAGTATTGACTATAGTTCATATGATTAACTTTTCACCTAGTACTCCCAAAGGTCTAAAAGTGGCACAATAGTTATGGACATTGTCAAAATGCACTTTTACATTACATGCATTTTAAGTTCTTTCAGGTTCTTGGGAGTGGTAGGGGTCTAATAACTCAGAGGCCCTGTAACTTGATTTTTCCAATTAACTTATTCAAATCACAGTACGTTAACATTCAAACTCTGTTTAATACAAATTGCTATCAAGACACTGGTTAGTCCTCTCACAGGTTTACTGTTCATACTCAGGTTAATACTGTTCACAGTGTGTCACGTAACAATTACTGATTGCCGTCGCACAGACGAATATCGACAACAGAACCTTATGTGTTAATCACAAATTAATGAAATTAAACAAAGGTAAGGACGACAACACTCAGACTTCTCGAATGATGCACTACGGCTTCTCCACAGACCGCAATCGCCGAGACAGACAGTCTGGCGATCCCGCTTGTCATTACCAGAGCGTCACCGCAATGTCTTTTCATTAGTTGATAAGCAGATACATCTCTTCACAACGACCTTTCGGTTTGTGCGGGATAGAAAAATATAGGAATTATGAAAATACAGAATGCCAATCCGGTGGCTTACACTGGCATGCATGTTGGACTTGAACCCGCAATGGAAACAAAATTTAGGGCTCATCTACTATACCTTGTAGATACATGGTGCGAGCTAATATAAACGTTCGAGAAATCTTCTACTTCGGAGAATCCAGCATCAATTTTAAAGTTTCTGGTTCGACTAACTGTGCGTCAGTACGAACAGAGCTTGCGGTAATCACCTGACTCATTAATATGTCAGCCTGTGTCTGCAAAAATGCCTCTTGCATGTAGAAATCATTTGCAATGGCTGCGTCTCGACTCAAGTTCATGTCTTCAATATGTTTATCTATTCTAGATAAACGTTCTGCTTAAGCACCCAACTGTTTCTCTCTTCTCTCTAACTCCTGAGACTAATATTGAATGGTCCGGTAATAAGCATCTCTTTCCTTTCGAATTCCTGTTGCCTCCTTCTGAAGTTGAGCGGTTAAAGTCGTCTGGGTTTTAAGAGCAGAATTTGCCTCAAACAAATTGGCATTTGCGTTCTGAAGTTCGACATTAGTCTGCTTGGCTAAATCAGCCATCTCCTGTCCTCGCTGTACAACTTCATCAAGCTGTACTCACGTTTCTTCCAATAGATTCCCAAGTGCCACGCGAGCATCCTCTTTATCCTGGACTAACTGTTTTAACTGGATAATCTCCGCATCACAAGCACTTACTAAATCATCTTTGGCTCTTAACTCAGCCAATGCAGCATCTCTTTGAGCAACCAAAGAGTCCTGTTCGGCAATCTGCGCTTGAAGGTGCTGAATTTGTACGTGCAGAGCATGATTTTCTGCCTTAACTGCATCTGCTTCTTCTTGCAATGGATTAATATCTGCTTCTAGTAGATCGACTTTATGCTGCAATTCTTGACGAATATTATCAGTGACCATTCTGAGTTGCATCGGGAGCTGCTGTGAGAATTGAATCAACATATGACCCATCGATTCTAATTCTGTAAACATGGGAATCGGAGGAAGAAGAGGAGGAGGAAGTGGTTGGGATGAAGAGGTTGATAAGAGGTGGTGGGAAGGTGGTGGAGAATAATTAGGCAAAGAAGATGAGGAATCTGGTGCTGCAGGGATAATAGGTTGAATGGGGACAATGGGCTCGACCAGAGGCATTGGTGGAGGAGTGAGTATAAGACTGTTGGGCACCAACACTTTTCCAATAGGTTGCTGCATAGTCACTTCAGTCCGGTCAATTACAGCATCGACCAAGGTAATTACTTCATTTACCATCTCTGCAACAATGGCTTGCACATCAACGTGGGTTTGCTGTTGACATTCCTCCTTAGAAGAAATTGCATCAGATGCGGTGGCGGACGCACTTTGTTCCTACTGCTTATTTGGAGAAGATGGACCAAAAGATTCCACATGGATTGAAGTGGCAGTGTCATGGAAAACCATTCCGGCGGTGGAGCCTTGTACTTGAATCTCAGAGGGGCTTATCCGTCTGCGTTTCCGGCGAAGGAGTTGGAAGAGATCTTCATCATCATCTTCTGTATCTTTGAGCACTTGGGCAGATTCTTCATGGTACAAGATTGGAGCTCTTGGCGAGGGTTGCGCGGCTTGAATGGATGGAAACAGAAAGGTAAGGATATGTGGTAAACGTGAACGTGGAAGCTCTCCCTTGTTAACGTGCTTAATAACCGTAACGCATTCACGGTGAATGCGCCGGATTTGACCCAAGAAGCGCATAACCTCTTTCGGTGTTGTAGGAACGAGTGCTTCCAACACAGTTATGACTTTGTCTGGATCAACTTGGATACCTTGTGCTGATATGATATGTCCAAGGAGTTTACCACAAGACACCGCAAAAATAGATTTTGACGGGTTCAGGCAGAGTCGATATTCATGGCATTTCTCAAAACAACACCATAAATGATACACGTGCGCCACAATCTTGCCGAATAAGGAGAAGTCATCTAAATAGACTTGCATAAAAGTGGTTAGGTAGGGTGAGAAAACTTCTTGTATACAGCGTTGAAATGTGATGGGAGCATTCCATAACCCAAAACACATCACCGTACAAGCAAAAACACCCCAGTTTGTAATGAAAGCTGTTTTTGGTATGTCTTGTTCAGCCATTCGCACCTGGTTATAACCATTGTAGCCGTCCAAAAAGGAATACATCTCGTGTCTAGCTACTCTGTCAAGCATTATATCAAGAAAGGGGAGAGGAAATGGATCAGGTACTGTGGCTGCATTCAATTTCCGGTAATCCACACAGATTCGGAGCTGTTTATTTTTCTTTGGAACAATCACGATCGGAGAGATCCATTCAGGGTGTTCGATTGGTACAATGAATCCCACCTTCAACAACCGATCAAGTTTTGCTTTGACCTGTGCCGCATAATTGGGGTTCATTCGGTAACTGGATTGTTTGATTGGCTTTGCTTCTGGTTTGAGCACGACTCGATGTTGATAGATCCACGGATCCAGACCTTTCATATCTTGATAGTCCCACGCAAAAACATCAGAAAACTCACGTAGGAGTCAGATCAAATCTTCTTGAAATGCCTCAGACAATCTTGCCTTAATCTTAACAAGACGTGGGTTACTTTCATCACCCAAATTATAGGTTACTAACTGGTCTTTCGGGACATAGAATTGATGAGGTTTCCCCGGATCGTCAGCTGACTGTAAAAGTTGTTGCAGAGTGGCTTCATCCCTAGCAACATTATCATGTACATCCGTGTCTCCGGTCATAGGAACAACCGCACAGGCTGCCGGACTCCAGTTATCTGCTACACATTGCAGATCTACAGTACCTAAGGAAATCAGATCTTTATTGTTCTTCAGAAACGCTTCCTCTTCGTCGTCAGATAAGCCATCCAACATGTGGACCGGCTCTGCTACATAGGGCCTTGCATGAAGCTCACAAGGTTGAATGGCATCTAGTTTGAGAACATATTTACGGTGATTATCTTTGAAAGTCAATTCCTGCGCTGACCAATCCTGTATGACTTTAGCCTGTTTCAACCATGGTCGACCGAAAAGGAGATTGTAATCGAGGCTGGATTCTGCTAGTTCTAAGACTACAAAAGTCATTTTGAACGTGGTGCCCTGCAGAGTAATCGGGATATTCCATACGAGTCCCACCGGATGGACTCGAGATTGATCTGCCATTCTGACAAAGAATTGAACGGGCTCGATTTGGGTCCACCCTAACTTCTTGCGGAGAGCTGCAGTGGCTATGTTCACATCGGAATCACCATCGATTAACACTTGAGTAATCTTGTGATTTTTATGCCAAACAGTGATTAAGGGGACAAAATGATTCACCGTAGAATCATTTTCCAGTTGTATGGTCGCAGTCGCCGGAGTACTAGAAGATCCAGGACTGACCTGTTGCTCGAATTGTTGCCTAACTCCGGGCACCAAGGCGAGTAGTTGCCCCAAAGGGAGTGTAATTGAAGCCTTCGAGAGAATATCCCATACCTGGTCTGTTGGAATTGCACTCTTCATTGATTTCGATGACGATTCTCTTGTTACTGGAGTAGAGTCTTGTTCATGTGCTCTCACCTTTGGCAGGGGGACCTATGTCACCGGAATTGGATCAGGGAACACGATAGGCTCTTTGGCGGTCCATTGGCTAGCTTTGGTATACATTTGATGCTGTTCACGCATCCCAGGTTCAAACACCTCAGCTGCGGGTTGCAACTACTTACCGGATCTTGTCTGAACCACTGCTGCTTGCGATTCCACTAATGAGATATAGACCATGTTGGTCATCGGGTTTTGACACTCTTTCTTTCTTTTATCATATTCGGCTGCATCCTTGCAGAATCTCTGGATGTGGCCAAGTTCACCACAAAAGTGACATCGAGATGGGGGCAGAGAAGTACCTTCCGGTGATGTAACTGTCTGCCAGTGATTTGTATTAAAGTTGGTATTCCATTGTCCTCGGTAAGTTCTGTATCCGTGCGACTGATGGTTTTGCATCTTCGGTGGCACGTAGTGGGTTTCCGGCTGTCTTGGTTCTTGTATAATGGCATTTATAGTTGCTCGTCCCTGCACTTTGGCATTATATGCACAATTTTTGGTTGAGTGTCCGGTGATATGCAGATGGCGCAATACATCTGATTAAGGGCACAGGTGGCACTAGTGTGCCCAGGATTTTTGTACTTAGTGCAATACATCTTTTTAGTCGGATCATCTGTAACGTTTTTACTGGCCTTCAACCACTCCAAGTCTTCGGTGAATCCCCCAACCTTATGCTCTAGTTACAAGGCCATCGCTATAACAACATCCAGTGTCATAGCACCCACACAGCGGATGATCATGATTTGTCTTAGCTGTGGGGTCAAACCATTTAAACCACTGGGTTATAACATCATCCAGTAAATTAGCATGTGCCGGAGGCAATTGTCTTAAATGAGTTCTAAATAATGTGGCATATTCCTGAACAGTCTGGTACGGCTTCTGCCTACTGTTCTGCAAGTAATCGAAGATTTCGGCAGTATTTTTCTTCAACCAGAACCTCTGTAAAAACGCATCCCTTACCGCCTCATACGTAACGAAATGATTGAAATCATACTTTGTTAACCATCTTGTTGCTTCATTGACTAATGTTGACTGAAATACGATGGCCTTGTATGCCGGATCAGGTGGATGATTTAGCACGGCATAACTTATCTCAAAAGTACGCACATGGGCATCATGGTCGTCACCTGGAAATCCACCAAACTTTGTGTAAGTTACCCCTATTGGAACTGGTCGCAGTGGAAGGGGCTATTGCTGTTGCTGCTGTTGTTGTTGCTGCTGCTGTTGTTGACCACTCATGGTGCTAGCCGTGGTATCGTGGTTGTCTCCTGAGTTCTGAGGAGGTGTTTTTGGTCCTTCGGAGTCTGTATGGTCAGACTGCTCACTTTCCGGCTTGAAAATAGCATTTAATCTCTTACGGATCTCCAAATCGAAGAGCCTATCCTCAACTTGGATATCCCAGGTAGGCAAATTTGCCCCGAACAGTGGTGTCCGAAATGAAGATTCACCAGGGAGTATCACACGGTCACCGAAAAACTCTAAATTGCCTGCAACTGGGACCGAACTATCACCGGAA
This sequence comes from Ceratopteris richardii, assembly GCA_020310875.1. NCBI lineage: Eukaryota > Viridiplantae > Streptophyta > Polypodiopsida > Polypodiales > Pteridaceae > Ceratopteris > Ceratopteris richardii. The sequence continues at coordinate 44,525,164 of CM035428.1, forward strand.
TTGGTTCAACTTTCCCCAAAACAGGGTATTCTTTCATCGGCAATGATCTCTCTGGATAACACCACTTTATCCTTGTAAAAGTTCGAATCCTGACCAGACGGTGTCGGGTCAACTGCGCATTGTGTCCCTGTACACTTCGAAGTTACTGTACCTTCTGCAGACTGTACCGAAATTACACCGGAATCTACTGGAATTTCCTCCTATGTCACCGGAATTCTACTGGAATCGCTACTAACAGACTCTGTTCCTTCGACAAGTGGACTTAACCGGTCTATGCTTCTGTCAACTAGGGGTGTCCCTAACAAATTTGGTACTGTCCACGGATGCTTGTCTCTCTTGTACTTCGGATACGACTCGCCGGACCGAGTAACCGGCATATATCACCTCTGCACCACTTGCGTACTACTCCACCTTACTGATTATTCACAGTTTTGTGCCACTTTCCGATAGACGGTGCCAGTGTTAAAATGCACTTTTACATTATAGGCATTTTAAGTTCTTTCGGGTTCTTAGGAGTAGTAGAGGTCTGATAAATCAGAGGCCCTGTAACTTGATTTTCCCAATTAACTTATTCAAATCGCAGTACGCTAACATTCAAACTCTGTTTAATACGAATTGCTGTCAAGACGCTGGTTAGTCCTCTCACAGGTTTACTGTTCATACTCAGGTTAATACTGTTCACAGTGCGTCACGTAACAATTACTAATTGCCGTCGCACAGATGAATATCGACAACAGAACCTTATGTGTTAATCACAAATTAATGAAATTAAACAAAGGTAAGGATGGCAACACTTAGACTTCTCGAATGATGCACTACGGCTTCTCCACATACCGCAATCACCCAGACAGACAGTCTGGCGATCCCGCTTGTCATTACCGGAGCGTCACCACAATGTCTTTTCATTAGTTGATAAGCAGATACATCTCTTCACAACGACCTTTCGGTTCGTGCGGGATAGAAAAATATAGGAATTATGAAAATACAGAATGCCAATCCGGCGGCTTACAACATGGAAGCCATCATATTATGATCATCTTCCAGTTTTTGGGTGTGAAGCATATGTTCATATAGCCAATAATCTTAGATGAAAGTTGGACCATAAGTCAAAGAAATGCATTTTTCTTGGATATGGTCGAGAAGGACAATTTGGATATCACTTATGGGATGTGAAAACTGTTTTCTTGCATGGGGATCTTATAGATGAGATCTATATGGAACAACCAGAGGGTTATGTAGTTCTTGGCAAGGAAAGTCTAGTTTGTAAGCTCAAGAAGAGCTTGTATGGAATTAAACATTCCCCTAGACAATGGTACCAAAAGTTTGATGCTTTTATGAAATATCAAGGCTATATTTGAAGAAATGAGGATCATTTTCTTTACACAAAGAGATGCTCAGATGGCAGCTTGATATGCTTGATATGCTTGATACTTTATGTCTATGATATGCTCATTGTTGAGAAGTCCTCTTATGACTTGTCAATTCTAAAAAAGAAGTTGAGTCAGACATTTGATATGAAGGATTTGGGGATGCCAAACATATTCTTGGCGTGCACATTACTCGTGATAGGAGTAAAAGATGCATACATATCCAAAGAACTTCACAAGTTTAATATGTAGGGTGGAAAGGCATTGAGTACACCTTCATCCACATATGTGAAATTGAGCAAGGATGATTGCCCCAAATTAGATGAGGAAAAGGAAATCATGACCAAAATTCCCTATCAATTGTTGGTAGTCTCATGTATGCTATGGTAGCTAGGAGACCAGACATTGCATTTGCAGTGGGAGTTGTGAGCAGATATATGCCTAATCCTGGCAAGAAACATTGGGAAGTGGTCAAGATGATTTTGAGATATTTGAGTGGCACTAAGGACAAGTGTCTATGCTTAGGTACAGGGAAAGCATCCATTATTGGTTACACAAATTCTGACTATGCTGGTTGGGTAGACAAGCGTAACATCAGGGTACATTTTTCATTTACTTGGAGGTGCCATCTCTTGGAGATCTCGTCTTCAAGAATGTACAACTGTTTCCACCATAGAAGTAGAGTATGTTGCAGTGAGTGAGGCTTGTAAGGAAACATTGTGGCTTTCTCGTCTTGCTTGTGATATGGGTTTACCTTATCTTGTACCTTGTTTGATAAGTGATAGTGAGAGTGCCATTGTTTTGGCTAAGAATCCAGTATGGCATGCAAAGACCAAGCACATTGAGGTGAGGTATCACTTCATTAGAGATTGCTTAGATGAGATCTATATGGAACTGTTAGATATGCTCAATACTCCACCCTCATGTGATCACAAATGATCCATGGTGCTCTAAGTTGTAAGGCCCCCATTATGAGGAGAAGCCATTATGAAAGCCCGGACATTTGTGGAACCCTAACTTCCAAGTTAGATGAGGTCTATGTGTGACCATTGATGGTTGTAGATGATCTTTGTGAGCCTAGCCATTAGCTTAGGTAGGACATAAACCTCCAAGCCATTGGGTTGCCATTTAAGGTGAAAATAAAGGCCCTGTGGCGTCGCGCGATTTCCCCATAGAACCTTAATGGGGGGAGTGCAGAGGGGGGCTTGCCTCCTTCTGCGGGGTCCGAGGGGCCTATCCCTCCGGCCCGTAGGGCCGAGGCGATAGGACTTCTGGTCGTGGAGATATTATCAGATCATATATTTTACCGAATATTTTGTATCTCCCGACTACATTTATCTATACCAAATCGCCTTGTAAAAGCTATATAAGCACAACCCAGGTTGAGCTTTACATAGCATTGCGCACTAGTAAGCCCTTCATCTAGAGTCTATCTAGACCACCATCTAAGCTCCATAGTGGGAGCGCACGGGTGGAAAACACCATCATTGTAATTGCATTATGCTCAGCAATATGAGAATTTGAGTTCTCTATCTCTCAGTCTGCATCTATCTTTGTCTGCGTTTTTCTCTCAACTCTGTCTACAGGTCTATTTTGCCGTGTTGTTATTTTCTTACATGGTATTAGAGCTTAGGAGGCTCTGAGTGGTGCAAAAGCAGAAACACAGAGGTTGCAGAGGTTTGAACAACAAAAGAGAGAAGATGTTAAGCGGTGTGTCATCATCTACGACTGGGGGCCAAGGTGGTTCAGCAACAGGAGTAGGTGGTGCACAAGCAGGAGTGGTAATCTCTGGTTTGGTCTTTGTCGCCTCATAAGAATCTGGCTCTTGATCTGCAATGACATTCATCATGTATGCATAGTGCTTTGCCATGAAAGAACCATATTTATACCTTTGTGGGGGTGCCTTCTTCCTTGTAGACCTCCTCTCTTGACCTTTGGGATATTGCTTCTTGAGTGTATTGAGCTTTACATTAGGAGTAATGAATTCCTTAAGCTCTTCCTCTTTTGAATCCTCTTGAGCTTCCCTAGTGTCATAGTCTGTCTCTTGTAGCCTTCTATGCTTTGAAGTAGGGGATGACCCTTCATAATAATAAGTGTAAGAGTGATCGTATGAGTGTACCTTAGATGTAGATGCCTCTGGTCTATTGATTGTGATTGACTCTTGACGTTGAATTTGAATTTGCACATCAAAGTCTGCATACTCCTCTTGATCCTCTTCATCCAACTATGCCTTGCCCTTGTCTCCATACCATGACCTTGACTCATCAAACACAACATCTCTTAACACATATGACTTCTTTAAGAGAGGGTTGTAGCACCTATAGCCTTTTTTCTCATTTGAGTAGCAATGAACACACATTTCTCACTCTTGGGCTCTAACTTTGTTCTCACTTCACTAGGAACATGAACAAAGAATACACATCCAAATACTTTGAGGTGCTCCATGGTTGGTTTTTTACCATAATAGACATCGTGTGGAGTCAAGTTGTGCACACCACCTATTGGATCCCTATTTATCAAGTAACAAGGTGTATTCATAGCCTTAGCCCAATAAGAGAATGGTAACATACCTTCATTTATGAGACATCTAGCTATCTCAACCAAATGCCTATTCTTCCCCTCTCCAAAACCATTTTGTTGAGGAGTGTACCTAAATGTAAAGTGCCTCTTTATGCCATTGTCTTGCAAGTACTTTGTGAATTCCTTAGAGAAATACTCTTCCCCTCCATCTGATCTTAGTGTCTTAATGTGTGCATCACATTCTTTCTCAACAAGGGACGTAAACTTTTGAAAGCATGAAAATACTTCTAATTTTTCCTTGATAACATATAGCCATACCTTTCTTGAGTGGTCATCAATGAAAGTGACAAAGTACCTAGCTCCTCCCATTGACGTCTCTCTGCTAGGACCCCATACATCTGAGTGTATAAGTTCCAAGAACCAAGAGGATTTGTACTCACTCTTTGGAAATTGCTTCCTTGCTTGCTCACCTAGCTTAAAAGAATAAAAAATGTGTGTAGACCTTGGCCTTCAAGATTTGGTATTCCCTACACTAAACCTACTTTGCACATCCTTTTTAACTTGGGAATATTGATATCTCCTATCCTCTTGTGCCAAAGATCAATCTCTGCAATCCTTTTGTTACCAATCATCATATAACATACCATGTTGTGTGTAAGAGCAACATCTAGTATGAACAATCTACCTTCTTTCCTTCCCTTGGAAATGACCTTGCCTCCTTGCTTCACCATGCACCCTTTTGCATCAAATATAACTTGCATGCCTCTCTCTACCATATGTCTTACAGAGATAAGGTTCTTGGAAAATGGAGCACATCTTTAAGAGTCTTGACATATTTACCTTCACCTAGCTTCACATCTCCCACATGTTTAATGGGATGCTCCACACAACCTTTTGAGCTTGGGATCTGCATATAAACAAAGGATTCCTCCATACATGACATATGATTAGAGCATCCAGAGTCTATGTACCACTTTGTGTCTTTGGGATCACTAGTGTAGCCATGTCTCATGGCTAGGAGGGCCTCCTTCTCATCATCCTTCTTGGAGTTGTTAGCATAATTCCCTTTTTCCATCTTCTTCTTCTTGCCTTTGGAATCCTTGAACAAAAAATTTGAAGAAATATGATTCTGATTACCACATACAAGACAAGTTTTACCTTGATGAGGGTTGTTCTTCTCTTTGCCATTCTTGCCCTTCCTTGAAGATGATGCCTTGCTATCTCCTTCTGAATCTGAATCTTCTTCCTTGGACTGCTTCCACTTTCTTTTTCCTTCTGTCCCCTTCTTGCGACTCTTGTCTTTGCCTTTGCTAGCATATAGGACCTGTGAGATAAGCAGACTATGTCTATACCTACAAGAGAATAGAGGGGTTGTGGGTTTGATAGCTCCTCCTTGCTCCTCCTCTATGCATGTAACACCTTCCTCTGCATTTTTCCTAGCTTGGATTGCTTCATTTTAGCTCCTTGTGCCTTGGATTACTCTCCTTGAGACTCCTTGAGTATATTTCTCTTAGTCTTGAATGAACTATAAGACTTCCATGCATTTGATGACTCTTCATCTTCTTTTATAGCTTTTGGATGCCTCTCCCAACTTTTTGACTGCCTTAGAATTGCCTTGCCCAACCTTTAGACCACCCTAAGTGATTTGAGTCATGACTTTTGTCCACATTAAGGTCTTTTGACCCTTTTATCCACCCAAAGCTTGCATAGTTCACATTTTCAACATGTTACTATTGGTGTCCATGTGAAAAGCCAATTGGCCATCATATATGGTCCTTAATAAAACATATAGTGGCTTGGTGAGCAACAAACTCTAAGTTTTGACTGCATTTGTAACAGCTATGAAATCTATCTTCGTACTCCCTATGTACTGTGTGTTTTTCTCTGTATTCTGTAGCCTTTGTGCAGACTATTGTGTGCAGTGCTTGGAGCTCGATTTTGTGCTTTGAGGGTATAATCATGGAGCTCTCAAGAAGGAGAGTTCAACCTAGTGCATTGCTGTCAAAATACTTTAGGGAGTTCAAGGCATGTGGCAAAGCCGTCACTTCAATTTCAAAAGAATGAGTAAAGATATGGCTTGTTGCATACACATGGAAAAGGTGGGAATGTGATTGCTATCAATACCAATATGAAGTACCTAGTTTGAATGGTGCATTATTTTGAGTTTCAATATTGGATTGTTATTTCTTTTGATAGACCGTTGTGTTGGAGTTTGAGGTCTGTAGAAGCACACGAACAACACAATGAAGAAGAAGAAGCTTGGAGCACAACACACAATACAGAATGTATTACAAAGGGAATGTACAAAGATATATGACCCGTTAGGGTTATAGGCATATATACAAGCTAGGGGAAAAGCCTTCCAAAGAGGGAAAAAAGTGCCCTAGTTGTCCTAGTGTGTTCACACACATCACTACCTAAATATATGAACAAATCCCCCTTGAGACTGATGTGGTGAACAAGGAGCTAGCACTCATGTATAAGGAAGTGCTATGTGGAATCAATCCACGAAAGGAAATAAGCCCAAAGCTTTGCGGAAAGCTTCAAACTTCTCCCTAGGCAGAGCCTTTGTGAAAAGGTATGCAATGTTCTTGTGTGGGCACATATGCAAATACCTCACAACTAGAAGTTGCCATAGTGGGCTGCTTGTTGCTCAACCAAGATATGCATGAGCTACCAAGCATGAAGCAAAAACCACTAGTGGACACACGAGTGTCATAGCAACAAGCCCAATCAGAGTCAAAAAAAGCATCTAAATCTAGCAGTAGTGATCCCGCCTTGGGGTAAAACAATCCAAGTAGCCAAGTACCACTCAAGTAGCGAAAGATGCGCTTAACCACCTGTCAATGCTTGACACCTGGGCAATGCATAAACCTACTCATGTGTGAGACAACAAACTGAATATCTGACCGAGTCATGCATAAGTAAATCAACCATCCAACAGCTTGCTGATAGAGAACAACATCGAATGGATCTCCAACATCATGAAGACTCAATCATAAAACTCTCTCCATAGGATTGGCAAAAGGTTTGTAATCTTCAAGGCCAAAACACTGTAATAATGTGTAAATATATTTTGTTCGACAGAAAGCTATTCTACCATCAACTTGCATAAATTGAACTCCCAAATAATGATTCAAATGCCCCAAATTTGACATCTCAAATGAGGTGTGCAAATAAGCCTTAAAATCAGCAATATGCTTCTCATGAGGACGAGTGAGCAGCATGTCATCAGCATTGACAACAATGATCAGAAGCACATTATTTGCATGTTTAACATATAAGGTGCTCTCAATTGGAGTGTTCTCAAAACCATGTGCAATCAGGTAGGCATGTATCTTTTCATACCAAACACATGGTGCTTTCTTCTAAACATATAATGCCTTTTTCAATCTGCACACTTTGTTTTCATGCCCTTTCTACACAAAACCATGGGGCTAAAAAACATATACTTCTTCATGCAAGTCACCATTTAGAAATGCAATTTTAATGTTGATTGATGTACATTCCAACCATGATGAGTTGCAAGTGCACAAATGCTATGAATAGTAGTTATTCGGCATGTAGGAAAAAACATCTCATCAAAATCAATGCATTTTTCTTGAGCATAACCCTTTGCAACAAGCCTAGCCTTATACTTGTCAACTGTTCTATCAGGCTTATGCTTCAACTTGTATACCCACTTAGTGCCAATGGCCTTCTTGCCAGAAGGCAAGTCACATAAAGACCATGTACCATTTTTCATAATAGCATCATATTTTGATTACATGGCAGCCATCCAAATTTTTGAATTTTGTGTTTCATCAAATGAAACAGGCTCATTCTCATCATCAAGACTAGAGGCAGCCATAGCATAGCAATGTGATATAAAAAAAGCAGTGTGAGAGTCTGAACTAGTACGATAAGATAGAGGTGCATCGAATTTGGCATCATCATGTGAAACCTATAAAGGCTGAGAAATTGCCTCATTTGGACTAGCACTAGACTGTCCACCTATAAAAAGAGGCAACAAAGTATCATACATATCTTTGGAGCTATCTGATGTCTCCTTAGTACATGAAAGTAATGGATAAATAGCATCTTCCACAAAAACAACATCATGGCTAACCACAATGCGTTTTGTTTGTGGATGATACAGATGATAGCCTTTGCTTTCAAAACTGTACCCAACAAAAATACATTTCATTGCTCTATCATCCAACTTCCTGCATTGTTGTTCAGGAACTAATGCATATGCGAAAAAACCAAAGACATGTAGGTGAGCAACAGATGGCTTGTGACAATGCCAAGCATCATATGGAGTGATAGATTGCAATGCTCTAGTGGGACACCTATTATACATATGTTGCACAAATAATACCTGCAAGCCAAAAACTATGTGGTAAACTCTTGATCGTACACCTTTCCATCTCCATGAGTGACCTATTCTTCCTTTTAGCAACTCCATCATATTGAGGTGTATATGGCACTATACACTGATGTTTTATCCCACGTTCAACCAGAAATGCATTAAAGTCAAAAGACATATACCCCCCCTCAATCTGAATGGAGGGTGCCCATTTTACATGCCGATAGATTTTCTACCAAAACTAGAAACTCTTTGAAGCACATAAACACTTCAGACTTTGCTTCGAGTGGATACACCCATGCATGATTAGAAAAATCATCAATGAAAGTCACAAAGTAAAGGTAGTTCCCAAAAGAAGGTGTCTACATAAGAGCACAAACATCACTATGAACAAGCTGTAATTATTGAGTAGCTCAAACTAAACCATCTTTTGGGAACAAGAATGCTACATTTTGCCCAAAATACATCCTTCATAAACATGTTTACAAGATGCCTCAAGTTTGGGCAAAGAGGACAGCATTTTAGATTTCTATAGGCATAACAAACTAGCAAAATTCAGATGACCAAAGTGTGCATGCCATAGCTTTGCATTTGACATAGCATGGGAATCTTGAACTGCACATGCTGAATCATTCACACATTTTGCATAATCTATGAGCTTATAAAGCCCACGACATAAAATGCCATAAGCAATAATGATATCGTCATTTGATAGATCATGAACTGTACATCTGTCATCAACAAATTTCACAACCAAGCCGATCTTGGCTAATGTTGAAATTGATAACATATTTTCCTTTATCCTTGGAACAAATAAAGCATCCAACAATATAAAAGAACTACCATCAACAACAGTGAGAATGATCTTACCAACTCCCATAACAGGATAATCCCCATTATCAAAGTACCAAACACCTGAGTCTACTGCATACATACACTGCTCATGAGAAGATGGATCATAACTATAAATAATGGTAAATGCCCATTCTTCATTCTGCACAAGATTAGTAGACTCTGTTTTGGGTGCAGAGGCTTCTGTAACAACCATTCTAGCCTCTTTCTTCTTTGACTCTTTTGTAGCAAGTTTTGGACAATTCTTTATGACATGATCATTTCCTTTCTAGTATTTGCAAAACAATATCTACTTTTCTATTTTCTTGTCATCTTTCTTTGATTGTGCAGAATTAGTAGATTTTTGCTTACTAGTAGATGAGCTCCATTTACCTTTGCCCTTTTGACTAGCTAGGAAAGCTTGATCTGCAACATGCATAATGGACCTTTTCTACCTAGACTGATCTTCCTACAACACAGATAACTCTTCGAATGTTAGGGCATTTGGATTACCTTTCATCATCAATCGAAGAGTAGAAGCAAAACTCTGATATGAATCTGGAAGACCATTGAGAAGAGTTTGCACAAGTGAACTGTCAAGCAAGATTTCATTAGCAGAAATCAACTATTCCTTCAAATCTTTGATCTTTTTCAAAAAATTGTCCATGGAATCTCCTTCATTCATGTGCTCACTTTTCAACTGTTTTTGGAGGTAAGAAACACAAGCCTCATACATTGCCTAGTATAAAGTGGTATGTTTACCCCAAGCACCCTTTGTTGTTTTGTAGGAGCGACTGCGAGGAATAATGGCATGTTTGATAGCTAAGGCTATCAATGCATGTGTTTCAGCATCTCTGCCATTCCAACAACACTGCATCACCTTTAGTAATTGCGTTTGCAGGTGTAATATGACAGTTTTCAACACTGTGCACAATATTCCATAGTCCTTTTGCAACCAATACATGACGCATCATATAAGCCCATAATGGGTAGTTGGTACCATCCAACTTATCCTCAACAGCCAACATACGGAACGCATCACTGCTTTCAACCATGGCCACTGACTAAAATACCTTGATGCAAAAAAATGAATGTATCTCAAAAAGCTAAACAAAACGACCCTATTGAGGTCTGCTAAACTTGTAGCAGCCTTCAAGAATACTGGCGAACCAAAACTTGTATATACATTTGGCACAAAAAGATAAATTTCCTGCATAGGCACTGTGATAGTGCGTTCAAAGGCCGAGATGAGCTCAGATCGTGATTTTGACACCACAAAGCAAAGCAATTTTGAACTCTTAATCACCCTGAGTATTCTCACCAAATTTTGTGCAATTTTGAGACTGTGATCGGAGGGGTGTCGATGACAGCTTAGATGAAGCGGCAACCTACTCTGATACCAATTGTTGGAGTTTGAGGTCTATGGAAGCACATGAACAACATAAGGAAGAAGAAGAAGCTTGCAGCACAACACACAATAATGGATGTATTACCAAGAGAATGTACAAAGCTATATGACATGTTAGGGTTATAGGTGTATATACGAGCTATAATGAACTATGGGAGATTTGAACTCACAACCTCCTAGATAGGAGTGTGATGGGCTAACCACTTGCCCCAAAAGCCATGGTTGAGGATTACTTTCTAATCCTCCCTCTTAGGGTGTAGTTCAACCATCTTCTACCTATCATGTATGTGGTTCAACCATCTCCAACCTATCACTTTATTACATTCTTCCCCCCTTGGTCAATCATTGTCCTCAATGATATTCTACTCTTATATCCCTCTAGCTTAGGTGATCAGCCCCTTGAACTCCCTAGGTACCCTTGAATTGATGTCCTGAACCTCACATAGTTTCTTGAACCTTGTTTGCAACCTTGGTCTCTTGAGCCCTTGCTCTCAACCTTGGTGTCTTGATCTTCTTGGTCGCAATCTTGGTGTCTTGGGCCCTTGTTCTCAACCTCAGTCTTGAACCTTATTCTCACCCATTTTTGGTCTCTTGAAGCCTCAATCAAGTGCCACCCATGGTTTCCCAAGAGCTTTACACTTTCTAGTTAGCTCAATAAATTTGGAAAGTCATTCTCAGAGCGTTCCAATGGTATCTTACATGCCTCCATCTAACCTATGGATACACCTCAATCTTTGTTGGGCTAACTTGTGAAAGCGACATGTGCTACTTTGTACCCTTTCATATAGAGGATGCCCAACCACATTTTTTAGAGGCCTGGGTCAATCCACCTTTCCCAAGCCTACTTCCTAGGCTCTAATACCAATGTAATAAACTACAAGAGATTTGAACTCAGAACCTCCTAGATGGGAGTGTCATGGGCTAACCACTTGCCCCAAAAGCCATGGTTGAGGACTACTTCCTAATCCTCCCTCTTAGGGTGTATTTCAACCATCTTCTACCTATCAAGTGTGTGGTGAAACAATCTCCAACGTATCACTTTATTACACAAGAGGGGGGGGAAAGCCCTCCTAAAGGGGGCTAAAAGTGCCTCGATGGTCCCAGTGTGTTCACACACATCACTACCTAAATATACCAGCAATTTGGATTATGTGGCTGCACCTGAGTCAATCAGGGCCCGTACAGTCCTTGTACTTTCTCCTTGTCCTATCTCTAAGGTTACAAAAGGACGTCGATCAATTATTCTATGGGGACTTACACTTTAGACTTCACACATAGCCATATGATATCATGGGTCCGCATAGTCATCTCTCCTAGGCTGATCTCTACCCTGTCTTCTCAACTTCATCCTTTGGATTCACTCCAACGCTTCTGCTTGTGCTTCTTCTCAAATTCGTTTTTCCTTTTCTTTACGTTTCTTTGCAGATTGAGTCGATATAACATCTCCTCTGTGAGGGGTTCCTGATATAATTTGACTCTGCATCCACTCATGTAACTAGGGAGGACATCACCCTCTAGTCTAGCTAACTGAACTACTCCACTCGTTGAGATCCTATTTATGATCATAGGTCCATATCCTCTCTTCTCTAGTTTCCGTGCATGTTGCTTCAAAGTGTAGACCAAAACTAGGTCTCCTGCTTTTAAGCCCTTATCCTTCACATGTGCGTTGAAATATGCTTTTTGCCTCTTCTTGGCCGCATAAGTTCCTGCTGCAGCTCTCAATCGTGTTTCACCTAATCGTTCAAGATCAAAGATTCTAGAGGAGAGCTCATGCCCTGTCCAGTTATGGTCTTGTGCTACTTTCAATTTAGGTATCAAAAAGTCCAATGGTAGCACTGCATTTTGGCCAAATACCATCTGAAAGGGTGTGGCTTGGAGTACCGTTTTATAGGCAACTCGGTATGCCCAAACAATATGGTGTAGCTGTTTGTCCCAATCAGAGCGTTTATTATTCACCAATTTAGTCAACACATTGCATAGAATCTTATTTATGATTTTGGCTTGCCCATTAGCTTGTGGGTGATAGGGGGCAGATTTCTTGTGTACCACCAAGAACTCTCGGAAAAGATTTTCAATAACTTCATTCAAGAAGTGAGTGCCTCTATCACTTACTAACTCTATAGGTAGCCCATATCTTGTGAACACATTCTCAAACAAGAACTTAGCTATCGTTTGAGCATCGTTCTTTGTGGTAGCTTTCACTTCTACCCACTTGGTTAGATAATCCATCACCACAATAATGTATTCAGCATGTGAACCCTTAGCTGGGGGGTTAATAGGACCCACAAAGTCTATTCCCCACTTAGAGAATGCACGTCCACCCATCATAGGTTTCAATGGTATCTCGTCTTCACGTATGGGATACTGAGTTCGCTGACAAATGTCACATCTCTTCACATAGGTATGTGCATCCATGTGAAGGGTTGGCCACCAGAAGCATGCAAATAGGATAGCTTTAATTCCGTGGTCTGGTCCAAAATGTCCTCCTGCTACACCTTGGTGATTAGTTTCCAAGATCTTGAGATATTCACTCTCATGGACAAATAGTCTCAGGTAACCATCTTTACCATGCTTGTATAAATTATCTCCCATGAATGAGTAGTCTAAAGCTTCTTGTTCTAAGCTCCTTTGTCTAGCCAGTGTCATTTCTTGAGGAAATGTTTTCGTCCTTAGGAAGGCTACTAATGGTTCGCTCCAATCTGGTACTAGAGACACTTGGTACAAAGTAGCGTGCTCCACAGGTGGTCTAATACGACAGACTGGGCATTCCTTACACATCTTATGGACATCTGTTTCCATAGTCGGCCAATGCACTCCAAGTCTCCTTAGCGTCTGTAGGGTTCGTTGCCTTGAGTGATGTTGCTCTAATGCACCTACATGTGCTAATTGCAACCATTTAGCGTACTCATCCTCTTCCACACAACAACTAATATTCCTTGATCGGTATGCCTGTACACACTTCCTGCCAATATATGGTACTTTTGGGCTTTTACTATCTCCCTATCCTGTGTGTTTATTACTGGGTGGTTAGGCCCGTATGTCAATACTGGCACTAATGGCTTGGCCCACTGAGGTACCACTTCCAAATTAAACAAGTAAGCATCAGGAAGATCATTTTATACTCCTTGCGGTGCCTCTCCAGAGGTGAGCCGAGAAAGATGGTCAGCTCTCAAATGAGTCCTGCCTTTCCTCACAACCTCAAAGTCATATTCCATTAGTAAAACTAATCTACCTGTATTGCATGGCTTGTTTAGCAAATACAACAGTGCTTGATGATCAGTAAAAAATTTAAACTTATTTGCAAGCAAATAGTGTCTAAACTTTTTAACTGCATACACCATGCCTAATCCTTCTCGTTCATTGGTGCTATAATTTCGTTCAGTTGCATTCAATTGTATACTGGCATAGGCAATTGGAAGATCCATATTACCTTCACCAGTAGGTTGTGCAAGTACACACCCAATAGCATAATTGGATGCATCCACATGAACATGAAAGGGCTTATTCCAATTTGGTGTGGTCAAGATTGGTGTTGAACATAATCGTCGTTTAAGCTCATTAAAGGAGTTCTCACATTCATCAGTCCATTCAAAATTGGTCAGAAGTCCATATAGAGGCTTTGCAATGATGGCATACATGTGTATAAAACGTCGGTAATAACCACAATGCCCCATGAAAGCTTGTAATTCCTTGATGTTCTTTGGTCTAGGTAGCTCTACAATAGCTCTTACTTTCTCCTCATCCGTGGATATGCCATTCTTTGACACTATGTGTCCTAGGATCTTGCCTTGCCTGACCATGAAAACACACTTTTCTGGGTTCAAGCAGACTTGATATTCTCTACATTTGTCAAAGATTTGCCTGAGTTCAGGTATATGTGCCTGTCTAATGTTGGAATGAGAATAGAGATTATCAACATAGACTTCTAGATTTTTCCTCAAGAACTCTTTAAACACGTGACACATCAGTCTCTGAAAGGTAGCGGATGCATTGGTGAGACCAAATGGCATTACTCGAAAGGCAAATATGCCCCAATCTGTGGCAAAAGCGGTCTTATGCTGATCTTCTAGAGCTATGGCCACTTGATTGTAGCCAAAGAAGCCATCAAGGAAGCTGCACACTTCCTTGCCTACTACCCGTTCTAATACATGCTCAGTGATAGGAAGCGGATAGTTATCTCGAATAGTGGTTGCATTAACCTTCTTCAAATTAATGCATACACGTAGCTTTCCATTCTTCTTGGGCACCACTACAATCGGGGACACCCACTCAGTGTGCTCAATTTCGTAGATGAATCCAACTTCAACCAAGCGATCTATCTCTTCTTTGATTTTGGCAACATAATTATCATTATATGTGTATGGCTTTTGCTTAGAGGGCTTGCCCTCTGAGGTCATTGGAATTGTGTGTGAGAATATGTCAGGATCTACACCTTTCAAGTCCTTGTAGCTCCAAGCGAATACATCTCTGTATTCTCTCAACAAAGCTATCAACTCTTGCTCTTCTTCTTTCATCAAGTCATGTCCTATGTAAGTGCATCGCTCTTCTCCTTCTTCTATGGCTACAACTACTTTGTTGGTGGTTTCTTTGTTATCATAGGCCTCTCCTGATTGTGTCTCATGTTTAAGCATTCTCACCATGACTCTCCTATCATCTATTTCGTACTTCTTAAAGTTTTCAGGGACCTCAAACAAAGATTCTTCCTCCTCCGGTGTGACTTCTCTCTTCTTTCTTTTCTTTCCTTCATCCTTAGGGGTCACTTGTGTGGTTAACCTTATATCATTCGTGAGCTCTCCATGTCTCTGAGGGTGAACTTCTACTTCATGGAAGTAGTCTTCATCTGATGCAAAAGGTGGGTCCATAATGATTGACTCTAGTTCGGAGTCACTTGCATCCTCAAATGCATCAGTGCTAGGTTCACATTCTTCAAGAACCGACTCACTCATGATTGGCTCTATTGAGAATACTGAAATGTCCTCATCACAGTGGGGTGTCCATTGTTCTTCATTGATGGCTACATCCATTGTTGCTAGAATTTCCACCCAGCCGTGTGGTTCAAATTCTTCGTCAGGAAAAACTACAGGTGCATAGGCTGGGTCTTGACTTGATCTATGCGTTTCCTTTGCACCTACCTCTCTGGCTTTTTCTCTCTTCTCTTCTTCTACTGCTACTTTACACATCCACAAGTGAGTGTCTTCATGCATCCATGAGGATCCTAATCCTATGGAATGCATTGACTCAGTATCATCTTTGCCTCTATGGATGGGATTCCATTGAATAGGCGGTACGTCTCTATGAGAGTAATCCTTGAGATTGACTTTGGTCGTGACACCTAAGTGTTGCAAATACAAGGAGTTGGTTCCCCAATCCGGTACCACTTGCAACTATCGCATAAATGATCTTCCCAAAATCATCTCATAGGCCTGGTTCTTGCTAAAGTCACAGATAGCAAATGTGTGCTCAAACTCTACACCACAAGTAGTGAGAGTTATTCCTTCTAACAATGCTAGGGGTCTCTCAATGTGACCATCGGCCATCTGCAATTTCATCCTCATGGGCCTGAGTGCTGGCTTGCCCCAACGCTTGTTGGTGTAAATTGCAAGCCTACACATTTGGCTCAAAGGATGCATTAAAGTCTACACATACATGAAGAAGCATAGGAACATATGCTAGTGGTTAATTACCACTTTACCTCATTGTAAAAGTCAAATTGACTTAGAATCTTTTGTAATCACCTACCAAAGTGAGTCGTGGAAAAGTAGTTCATTTGATTGAAGGAATATCTCCAAGCATTTAGGAGCTTGATCATAGGGAGCCAAAATTTGAATTTGAATTCAAATCTTTGCTCATTACATATAAAAGTGAACATGAAAAGTCGCGGGTAGACAGATCATTCCCGAGCCTCATTCTACTGATTTTGAGTGTGTGTGAGGACTATACTATAGCCTACACATCTCTACACCATTAGAAAATGTTATTCATGCCAATGGAATTGTATACAAGTGTTCATTAATAGATACATTTACATCATTCATCTCTGAGTTCTGTGTTAGTCTACTCAAAAATTTTGTCAACTTGTCAAGGGCATATCTCAGTCAATTCTTCACCAAATCAAGTGATTCAAAGCTTTTTAGACTCAGCTCAAAGGCATCTACATGCTCTCAAAGTTTGAAGTGATTCTATTCAGCCATTTTAGATAAATCTGCGTCGAGGTGAACTCTGGTCATTTTCTGCTACACTCCTAAAAAGTCGGGGGTATAGCTAAACTTGCTAAATTGATTTCTCTTAGCATAGTTTATCTTTTTACATCATTCCACTTGCAAATGGTAGCTTACTAAGCTAATTAAATACCCCTAGAAGGAATTTTATCAATTTCTACTGTGCTGGTTACACTGAGTAAAACATCCAGCAGGTGTCAAGACATAAATAGAAGGTTTTCTTGAGTTTGTGAACTTCAAAGTTATCTGTCTTGGTTCAATCATTACACACATCACTTCCAAAGTACATAGGCTAATTTTTGGTGTTATTGGAAAGCTAAGAAGGTCTACTTATCAACTCTGAAGCAAAAGAGGGCTGGTACAAAGCAGGTTTAGCAGTACCTACTCAGTCTCTTGGAGCATCCATCCATCTTTCCCAACAATGGTATTAGAGCAATAGAGTAAAATGGGAGATGGTTTTCCTTCATTTATTGATAAATTGGACATGAACAACTATCAAGCTTGGTGTCTACAGATGGATCTACCTACAAGGAAGGAGTCTCTATGGATACATCTCAGGAGATGAGGAATTACCCTCATTCAAAGCAAGAGGATTGCCAACCAAGGAAGAACAAGAAAAACTCAATACATGGTGTGCTAAGGATGCATTGGCAAGGTCATATTTACTAAACTCTATCTCTGACTTTCTTTTGCCACATATCAGAAATTGTAACACATCCCAAGAAACTTGGGCAACCTTGTATTTATACTTTTCCTCCAATACAAGGGCTAGGAAAAATCAGTTGTGGATTGAATTCACAACACTAAGGAAGCAACCTAAGCAAGCTGTTTCAGAATTTGTGACCAAGATCAAAGATGTTGCAGATGAGTTAGCAAGCATAGGAGAAGAGATTGAAGAAGAACAAATTCTAAGGCAAGTGATCAATGGAATCAAGACTGATGACAAATGGGAAAGCTTCACCACTGCAATGGATCTCTATATGGACATGCACACTCCAGATCTTACAACTCTCATGGGACAACTATTTACACATGAAGCAAAGCTCACCAAAAATGGAGATACATCCAAAGGTAATAACTCTTCTGCCCTATACACTGATAAGAAGTCTAAGGATAAAGGCAAGAGCGAGAAGATGGAAGATGAAGGCTCTACCTCCCAAGCCAACTATGCAGGCAGAAGTAGATCTTCAAGAGGAAGGGGCAGAGGAGGTAAGCAAGGTAGGGGGAGACCCTATAACTCATCACCATGCAACATTTGTGGTTTATCAAACCATACTACAGATGAGTGTTTCAAGAATTACAAAAATCAGAGAGGAAGAGGCTACCAAAGAGGTGGATACTCACAGTCAAGAGGAAGGTTCAACCATCACCAAGGCCACAACAACAATTACAACAACAATTACAACAACAATTACAATGGCAACTACCAAGGAGGATTTAAAACCAGAAAGGACTACAAAACCTACATAGAGGAGTAGGATGACTCTCTTCTGATCATGAACATGACTTCAAAGTCAGGTACAAATGATGACCACTTATTCTAGATTGAATCAGGGTGCTCAAATCATGTGGCTGGCAATGTGGCACTACTCTCTGATCTTGAGGAACCAAAAGGTAAACATCAAGTCCAAACAGGTGATGATACAAAACATTCAGTAGTTAAAGTTGGAAATGTTAAGACTTGTGATGGTAATCAGAATTTGTTGAGCAGGGTACTCTATGTACCAACCATTACCAAAAATTTGATGAGTGTTGGTCAGATTGTGGAGAAAGGTTTGCAGGTCAGATTCAATCAATATGGAGTATATGTGGAGGACCCAAGACATGGGTTCAAGAGGATTACTAAAGGAGAAAAATCAGGTAGACTTTTCACTTTTGAGTTGGAAGATACAAAGAATAGTGCACTATACAGTTATAAAGATCAAACACTTTCAAAGCTTGAGATTTGGCACAAAAGATTAGGGCACATAGGAGAAAGAACCTTGAAACAAATGTGCAGGGACCAATGTGTGCTTGGGATACCTAATGTATCCAAACAACATATGATTTACAAGTGTGGTGCTTGTCAATTTGGTAAGTCTCACAGGTTACCCTTCTCCAAGAAAGGATATATGCATGAAGACTATCTAGAGCTTGTACACACAGATGTTTGGGGACCTAGAAAAGACCCCTCAGTCTGAGGTTCAAGGTACTATGTGTCTTTCATTGATGATTATAGCAGATGGACTGTATTATACTTCATGAAGCACAAGGATGAGGTATTTAATTGTTTTAAGAAATATCTTGCATTAGTTGAAAACCAGACAGGAAGGAATTTGAAGAGGCTAAGGTCAGATGGAGGAGGTGAGTACTTCTCCAATGAATTTGAAGAATTCTTGCAGGACAGAGGCATCAAAAGAGAGATAACCACAAGGTATTCTCCTAAGCAGAATGGGGTAGCTGAAAGAAGAAATAGGTTAATTGTTGAGATAGCTAGATCTATGCTTAATGAGAAGAAGTTACCTAACTATCTATGGGCAGAGAGTGTTTCCACTGCCACTTACCTCATAAACAGGTTACCATCTAAGTCACTTGATGGTATGACACCCTATGAAGCATGGCATGGTAAGAGACCATCATTAGATCACTGCAAAATATTTGGATGTGTAGCATATGTGCACATTCCTTCTCAGATAAGAGGTAAGCTAGACCCAAAGGCTGAAAAATGCATTTTCATTGGGTATGATTTAAATAAAAAAGGTTACAGGTTTTATAATCCTACCAATAAGGGATTTATGGTAAGCAGAGATGTGATCTTTGATGAAAATGATTCTTGGTATGAGAATGAATGCAGGAAGGTTAAACTACCTTATGACTTGGAAGAGGAATTTCCAAAACTTGCAAAGGAGGAACCTATTCAGAATGAAGCCTCAAGTTCAGATGATGAAGACACTATCAACCTTGAAGAATTCAAGGCATGGAAGTCCAAGGGCAAAATGAAGATGAAGAAGCTTGAAGACATACATGAATCTTCAACTCAATCAATCAGAAGATCTCAAAGAGAAAGCAAGAAACCTATCAGATATGGGTATGATACATCTCTTGCTACTAAACATTCAGTTTATCTTGCCAAAGATTTGTCAAATGAAGAACCAGGATCATATGAAGAAGCAATAACCAAATCAAAATGGAAAGAAGCTATGGATGAGGAGATTGAAGCACTCAAGGAGAGTGACACATGGGAGTTAGTACCTAAGAAGGATTCTATGAAGGTAATAGGATCTAGATGGATCTATAAGTTGAAAAGAAATTCTGATGGAACAATTAATAGGTACAAAGCGAGATTGGTAGCCAAGGGTTTTGCACAAACCGAAGGCATTGACTATGAAGAGACATTTTCTCCTGTGGTCAAGATGCCAACAATCAGAGTGTTGGTAAGTGTGGCTGCATCAAAGAATTGGAACATGTACCAATTGGATGTCAAGAATGCTTTCTTGAATGGATGGATTTCAGAAGAAGTTTATATGTCACAACCTCCTGGCTATGAGGACCCTAAGAAGGTAACTTATGTTTGCAAATTAAAAAAGGCATTATATGGATTGAAGCAGGCACCTAGGGCATGGAATTACAGGTTAAGTACATACCTCCAAGACCAAGGTTTTGTCATGAGCAAGGCTGACACTTCCATGTTCATTAAGAGAAGTAATTCAGAGGTAATATATCTCTATGTTTATGTTGATGGCATCATCATTACAGGTAATGATGTCAATGGAATCAAGTATATCAAAAGCCAGATGATGAAGGAATTCAAGATCAATGATCTTGGTTTATTGAAGTTTTTTCTAGGGCTTGAATTAGTTTACACTAATTCAGGGATATACATTACTCAGAAAAAGTATGTACATGATATGTTGAAGAAGTTTCACTTGCAGGATGCTAAAGTAGCAAGCACTCCAATGGAGGTAAACCTAAATCTAAGTGCCCATGAAGGTGATGAAGTCAAAGACATTACAGGTTATCAAAGTATGGTGGGTAGCTTGAACTATGCTACTCTTACAAGAATTGATATTGCACATGGAGTAAGTGTGCTAAGTCAATTTATGCACAAGCCAAGGATACCTCACTTAGAGGCTACCAAGAGAATCTTGAAGTATCTCAAGGGTACACATAACCATGGTTTGTATTTCCCTTACACTTCAGATATTGATATCAAAATTTATTCAGATGCAGATTGGGCAGGATGCAAGGATGATAGGAGGAGCACTTCTGGATATATTTCCTTTGCAGGTGACAAACCAATTTCATGGTCTTCAAAGAAGCAACCTATTGTTGCTTTGTCTTCCACAGAGGCAGAGTATAGAGGACTGGCTAATGCCACACAAGAAGCAATTTGGATTAAGCTTTTGTATACAGAATTGGGTTTGTATACTAGGTCACCAATTATCTTTGGGGATAATACAAGTTCTCTTCACCTTGCAGCTAATCCTATCTATCATGCTAGGACCAAACACATAGAGGTCCATTACCATTATGTGAGAGAGAAATTGATAAGCAAGGACATTCAACTTACCTATGTATCAACCAACATGCAATGTGCATATTTGTTGACTAAAGCTTTGGATGGAACAAAACTTTACAGGTTCAAATCCATGATTGGATTGCAGGATATACTTGAAGATTGAAGATGAAGACTTAAGCCAAAATGTTTGGCTTGAGGGGGAGCTGTTGGTGTAAATTGCAAGCCTACACATCTGGCTCAAAGGATGCATTAAAGTCTACACATACATGAAGAAGCATAGGAACATATGCTAGTGGTTAATTACCACTTTACCTCATTGTAAAAGTCAAATTGACTTAGAATCTTTTGTAATCACCTACCAAAGTGAGTCGTGGAAAAGTAGTTCATTTGATTGAAGGAATATCTCCAAGCATTTATGAGCTTGATCATAGGGAGCCAAAATTTGAATTTGAATTTAAATCTTTGCTCATTACATATAAAAGTGAACATGAAAAGTCACGGGTAGACAGATCATTCCTGAGCCTCATTCTACTGATTTTGAGTATGTGTGAGGACTATACTATAGCCTACACCTCTCTACACCATTAGGCAATGTTATTCATGCCAATGGAATTGTATACAAGTGTTCATTAATAGATACATTTACATCATTCATCTCTGAGTTCTCTGTTAGTCTACTCAAAAAGTCTGTCAACTTGTCAGGGGCATATCTCAGTCAATTCTTCACCAAATCAAGTGATTCAAAGCTTGTTGGATTCAGCTCAAAGTCATCTACATGATCTCAAAGTTTGAAGTGATTCTATTGAGCCATTTTAGAGAAATCGGCATCGAGGTGAACTCTGGTAATTTTTTGCTACAGTCCTAAAAAGTCGGGGGTATAGCTAAACTTGCTAAATTGATTTCTCTTAGCATAGTTTATCTTTTTACATCATTCCACTTGCAAATGGTAGCTTACTAAGCTAATTAAATACCCCTAGAAGGAAGTTTATCAATTTTGTTGGTGCAAGTCAAGCCTACACACATTGGCTTGGAACTTTGGGACATTGAAAGATAAGCTTGGCCAAATGTCATCAAGGCTTCACTTAAAGGATAAGGCATAAGAACCCATGCTTATATGTTATAACTTTTCACCCTTTGTAAAAGTCTATATGACTTGGCATTTATATGTAATCACTTTAGTCACCTACCTACTTCATTAGTCGTGGAAAAGGGAATGATTTACTGGAGAGAATATCTCCCTACTTTTAGTAGAGATATTCTAGGGAGCCTAAGTTTGAATTTGAAATTCAAATTAACCTTCAACTCCTATAAAAACTACAAGCAAAAAGTCGCGGGTGTCCATCATCAATCGCGAGGCTATTCTGTACTATCTAGTGAGTGTGTGAGGTATACTCCATAGCCTATACCTCTGAGTACCATTGTGCTATGTCTATCATGCCAATGGGAATGTACATTCATATGATATAATACAAACACTTACATTCATCATCTCTGTTTTGTCTGAGTTTCCTACTCCAAGTCTGTCAACTTCCAAGGAGCATTTCTCAGTGCTCACTGAACCAAATCAAGAGTTTAATAGCTCATTGGAACCAGCTCAAGGTCTTCTACAAGCATACAAAATCTCAGAAGATTTCATTCAGC
Organism: Ceratopteris richardii; assembly: GCA_020310875.1. Lineage (NCBI taxonomy): Eukaryota > Viridiplantae > Streptophyta > Polypodiopsida > Polypodiales > Pteridaceae > Ceratopteris > Ceratopteris richardii. The sequence goes on from CM035428.1 coordinate 44,547,995, forward strand.
CATTTGGAAGAAATCGTGCTCGAAGCAGTCACTGGTCTATCCCTGCAACTCTCCTAAAAAGTCGGGGGTAATCAGAATTTTGCTAAACTTATTTCTCAGTGTATGGTTTATCAATTTGAGTGATTCCACTTGTAATTGGTAGTTCATTAAGGTACCTTAATACTCCCAAAAGGAATTGTTTCAATTGCAAGTGTGCTGGTCACACTGAGCATAACACTGAGCAGGTATCATTACAGAAATAGCAAGTTTTTGGATTTGTGAAGGAACCAAGTTATCTGTTTTGGTTTGATCATTACACAAACCATTTGCAAAATACATATATGGTTTCTTGGTATCATTTGAAAGCTCAAGGAGTCTACTAAACATTTCTAGAATCAAAGGAGGGCTGGTGTGAAGCAGGTATAGCAGCACCAACTCATTTCTTGAGTGCATCCAACCATCACTCCCAACAAATTTCTACTGTGCTGGTTACACTGAGTAAAACATCCAGCAGGTGTCAAGACATAAATAGAAGGTTTTCTTGAGTTTGTGAACTTCAAAGATATCTATTTTGGTTCAATCATTACACACATCACTTCCAAAGTACATAGGCTATTTTTTGGTGTTATTGGAAAGCTAAGAAGGTCTACTTATCAACTCAGAAGCAAAAGAGGGCTAGTACAAAGCAGGTTTAGCAGTACCTACTCAGTCTCTTCGAGCATCCATTCATCTTTCCCAACAACGCTTCCATAGGGAAGTGGTAGCGATTGCAACTCCTGCACCTGAGTCCAGAATTGCCTTGGTTGTGTATCCTTGATGGGTGATGGGGAGATAGGTGTTTCCTTCTTCTCCTTCACTTATATCTCCTATCTTGTCTAGAGGTATTTCTGGCACTGTTCTATGAGAACCTGACTGGGAACGAGGTTTAGCTATTTCAGGCACTTGTTTGGCTACATGTTTCCACAGTTCTGGTCTAACCTTAAGTAGCTCCTCTAAATTGAGATTACACTACACCTTAGTATTTTTCACTACCTCCGTGTTCCTAGGTATTACTAAGTCTGCGTTTCTTACCATGACCGTGGGTGCTCTCATGCAAGTAGAATTGGCTTCCCATGGGCTTGTGAAATGGGGTAGATCCTGTAAGGAATTCGACTCAAAGTCTAATATCTCGTGAGATTGTGCACTCTCTTGTTCCTCATAAATGGAAGGAATATCTTGTGGGAATTGATCATGCGCGTCATCCACAAGTTCAATGGGAGGAGGAACTTCACTCTTTTTAGCCCATTTCTCTTCTTGAATCTCTCATAGGAACTCAGGTGAGTACCGATTCATAGAAAAGGATGTATCTGGCTCTGTGGAGTTAGGCACATAAGATTCATGGGGGGGAATGCTTATTCTTTTACTTACCTTGTCTCTTCATTGGGAATTTCCTTCCTTGGCAGATCTCGCAATTATGCTTTCTAACTTTTGTAATAGTCCATCCAAGTGCAATTGCGCCTTAGCTGAGCAAGAGTAGTTGAAGAGGTGACTCGCGCCAAACATGGTCTGAGCCAATGCTACCATTTTTGCACAAAGCTTGGTTCTTTCTATCTCTAGCTCAGCTCTAGGGTAGCACTTCTCATGATCTGCCACGTTTGGCCCTTCTTGAATTCTAGCCTGATATGCCTTAAGCATCATGTCTATGTCCTCGGGAGTGGGGTCAGCTAATACTTATCCTACTCTAGGGGGTGGTGGAATTGTCTGAGATGGGTTGAAAGATGGTGGGTTAGATGGTGATAGGGATGATGCGGGTGGTGGTATGTGTGAGTGTGTTTGAGAGGTGAGTTCAAAAAGTTTGGCTTTTGTTTCTCTTATGCTTTCTTCTAAGTCACTCATCTTCTTAGCCCATTGTCTCTTCATCCTTTCTCGACTGTCTTTTCAGACTCTAGTCCTCTTCTTGGTTATGCTCTCAGTTTCACTAACCTCGGTGCTCTTTTCTTGGCCTAGGCCTTGGTTCTGTTGCAAAGCCTAAGCTCTGGTGACCACTTGCGTAGGTGCAGTGGAAGTTACACTTCCTGTAGAGTCTACTACTAACCCAATAACATTGATAGGAGTGATTTTTGGCATATTATTGCGGTTCTTTGGAAAATCTCGTAAGAGATGCTCCTTCCCGCAATCTTGACAAAAACCTTGAATTGTCACCGATTGGGGTTGTGTAGGGGTAGGCATTGGGCAATCACAAATGAGGTGATCTCACTGACATCGATAGCATGGTCCTCTAGGAAATGGGGGTCTTATCTGCCTAGGTTGAGGCCTAGAGTTTGGATTTGCGTACATGACATTTGCATACTCTGGCTTCCAACTAGGTTCACTTGGATCTTCAGAGTAATATGACTCGTTATGCTCAGGTGACTGCATGTAGTAAGCCTGTGGACTATCCATGTGAGTAGAGTCAAAACTATGATCACTCGGGTCACTTTCTGAAAGCAATGGTGTCACTGGCACTATGGCTCTATTCTGGTTCTCTTCTGCAGTTGCGTACTTTACAGGAATCACATTGGCTGGGGTAGGAGGTTGTTGAGCTAACACAAGCTGAGGCCTTTGTTGGTTTTGGTAGGGTTGTTGTGGTCTACCATATTGTTGTGGTGGGTATTGGTTCTGGTATCTTCCCTGCGGTGGGTATGACTGAGGGTAAGTTTGTCTAATCGCTTGCTTATTGTATGGGCAATCTTGCGCAGTGTGATTAGTGTATCTCCGTTCTATGGTGCAGTACTGGCTACTGGGATTCACTTGGGGTTGAGCCATAATGGGACATACATTCGCCATATGGTCACCACCACAAGTATAACATCTCTTCACTGGGGCAAATCTAGGAATTTGTTTGCTAGGTGACACCTAGTTTTTGAGCTAACTTCTCTACAAGTTCCTCAATAGAGGTAGATTGACTGGAAGTGAGGCTACTAGAGCTATCTGAATCCTTGTAGATTTTTGAAAGCTCTAATTCCTCCCTTAGGTTATCCTCAATGTCAATGCACATACGTACACACTCTTCTATGGTCCTAGGGTCCTTCAAGTACACATATGATCTCAATTTGGTACTCAGTAGTCCATCTAAAAATAACACCACTTGTTTGGCTGGGGTGTGTAGCTCGGGAATAGGACACCTCTCTAAGTACTACCTGAACCTTCTTCCTGCAAGTCTAACGGTCTCTTGAGGTGTCTGCTTGAAGCTGTGAATCAGTGAGGAAGTATTATGCCTTATGCCACTCTTAGAGAATTCGTAATGAATGCCTCTAGGAGTTCGTCTATGTTCCTGAAGTGTCTCTCATTTAGTGGTTGAAACCACATAAGGGTAGTGTTCCTAAGCGTTAGACCAAAAGCATTGTACTGCGTGAATAGGTCCTCAACTTGTTCCAATCTCAAGACTTGCCTAAACTTGACCACATGATCGTAGGGGTCTCCTGTGCCATCGAAATAGTTCTTCATGGACTTCACCAACTGGGTTGGCCTCAAGGTTCTAGTGTGTTCTCTAGGCCTTGGCAAAGGAAAATCATCAGTATGTCTTTGGTTCCTTGGTTCTCTAAGTCTCTCCATTTCCACTCTTTCTGCCTCCGTTCTCATCCTCTCTCTTCCTATTGGGTTGGCAAAGCTTACCTTTGGCCTGTCTCTACTTCTGTCCCTTTGAGCTCCATGAGCTTGGGATGTTCTAGCTCCTTGGTGGCCAAAAGAGACATTAGATCTTTGTTGGGGAAAAATAAATTCGCCCTTCCATGTGTAGGCATGCCTACCATGCTCTGTGACCACAAATATTCTTTCCAAAGTGTTGTCTAAATATTCCTGGGCTATCAGGATCTTTGAGTTCATAGATCGTGATCATTCCTATCTCATTACGCTAGTCAGGCTTATACCTCCAAAAGGCTTCGTCAGTTTCTTGGTTCAAGAGTAGATTTATGCTCTTGTTGTCCTGGGGAATCCACTCTGGCGTGATACTTCTAGTAAGAACAGATTTTCCACGAGGTGTTTTAGGCTCTCCACCTATGTTTCCTTGCTCTAGGTCACCTATGTCCGTCTCTAGGATCACATTCCCGAATTTGTCAGTTCTGTCTGGGTGACTAGTTACTACGTATATGGTTCCTTCTTTGTCCAGGTATGCTCCATTTTCAAACTTGACTGCTGGATGTTCTATTCCAATGGGTTGATCTGGGTTTTTGATCTAGACCATAGATCTTCCTAGGCCGTCCTCATAGATGCATGCACCTAATCGGTTGGTCCTAAGGTATTTGAGTTGCGTCTTGTAAGGGCCTTCGACCCTTTCTAAGTATGGCACACCTCAACTTCCTGTGGGTCTCTCCATACCTTGAGACATCTTTGATTCAGTAGTCTCAGAGCTAGGGTAGTGTGAATAATGGCTCAATTGCTGGGCCCAAGACCGAGTAGTATGATTGACACTAGCCTTTGAAGACCTAAGACTCTGTCTATCTCTCCCTAGGTGTCATCCTGATCTAAGGTTCATATGCCCGATTAAACAACCCCAATTTTTTTCCAAATACAACCTCATTGCTGAGTTCTTTTGTATCAGTTGCTTGGTTCTTTTTTAGTTGATTATTGTGTTTATGATCTTGTCTGATACCACGTCGTCAGGAATACTTGAGTTAATTTTTGCACTTTAAGTTGATCGTACCACGTTAAGTTCTTTGCTTTACAATTATCGATCACCCACAAGTTATCTCTTGTCTTGAACTTGATTTCTTAGATAGTCTTTAACTTGTCTCGTGCCTATTGTCACCCTAAAGTACTTCTAACACTCTACGTTCTTAGCCTAAGCTTGGAATTGAAAGAGGAAGTTGAGAATCTCCAACCTTAAGTCTCCTTCCTTGGTTGCCCTTGTGTGCCCAGGAAGCGTGTTCCCAAGCTTGCACTTGCTCTTGCTTAGAATGCCCTTCGATGCTCTCAATGGACCTGTAAAAGTCCCGAAGTTAACTCAGGATTTGAATTCAATTGACACAACAAACCATCGTCATTCATGCAATTCAGAGATCAAATTGTTCTTTGGCTTTATGAAAAAAAATGCTAAAGATCCCTCAATTTTCTTCCCCCTAGGTATGGTCAACTTAAAAAGTACTCTCCACAAGCTTTCCAACAAACCCAAGATCACCGCAAACGGATTTCATATGAGGAAGTTATGCCAGTTCAGGGTTCTAGGGCTAAAACAGGGTTCAAACAGGCTAACAGGATTCCTCGAATTTACTTTGTGTAGCGGCCTCACTATGCTCTAACAAATTTCTAATGTTTTCCAAATAGTACCCCAAAATAGACCAAATATCTTTGCCCTAAAAAATGGCCGAATTTTCCCGTCAATCACGATCGAGTAGTCTGCCAATTGCGATTGATATGTCAGTCGCGATCGACGTGTCGGTCGCAATTGACAGGTCCGTCATCGCTGTTAGTCGCGATTGATGGGTCAATTGCGATTGACACATGGCCCGTAATTTTAGTCAATTGTGGTCAAAGGATCGTTGACTCTATCAGTCACGATTGATGGGTCGATCATGATTGACACGTGGCACGTAGTGTCTGTCGATCGTGGTCAAACAGTCATTGACTGGGTCGATCGCAATTGACAGGTCCGTCGGGATTGTCGGTCACGATTGATGGGTCGATCGCGATTAACACATGGCACATGAAAAGTAAGTCGGTCGTGGTCAGTCGGTCGTTGACTCTGTCGGTCACGATCGACATGTCGGTTGCGATTGATAGATCCATCGGCAAGAAGCATCATGATTGGGCACCTATTTTCAATCCTATTCTTGTTACCTTTCTTATGGATAAGCTTGATGATACCATTGTTTAGACATTCAGGAAGCACACCAAAAGCCAACACCTCTTGCCAAACCAAGTACAATGGACCACCTGTCTGAAAGACTTGAAAAACTCATTTGTAAGGCTGTCAGGACTCGGGCTTTTCCCATTGGGGAGTTTATCAATAACTTCGAGAATCTTAGAATCTGAAATGGGCATATCAAGGAGAGACTTCAGATTATGCAAGATACTTGAGGAAGAGACTCTCGAGATTGATGCCATGCAATCCCACCTGAGAGGAGAAAGGGCTGTTGAAACCTTAAGGAGTTGAGTGAAGTGGTCGACAATTATAGCACTAGTTTCTTCTTCTGTTATGCATTTGGCCCCATCACAACCAATCAAGAGGGGAATTTGTGACAAGAAACTTAATGAGAATTAATGGGCTTTCAAGCCATCATTACCTTATAATATTGGCAAATGAACTGAATGCCTTTAAGTTTTTGCACATCCTAGATTATAGAGTCGATTGTCTCACAAGTAATATTTTCGTTCGCTTTTTCTTTTACAGGAAGTTTGATCTTGCGATTTATTTTTTCTCATAGTTTGAATAAATAGAAAGTAAAAAGGTGAAGGGCATAGCACCCATGGGACCCCTCGAATCCCCCATAAGCAAAGGTTGAATGCCTTGCACCCACCTAAAAATGATAGAGCTCCAAGGCTTGTTAAAGGCAGGAACTAGGAAGAGATGGCCCAAAGAACAAACAAGGAGATTGGTTTGAACTAAATCCAACTCTATTGTGGCAAGCATGGTCTTTGCCACAACCAACATTCTCCACTGAAAGCATCTCAAATCAAACGATTTCCCTTGAAGGGAGCTAGTTTAGCATTTCCTCATATCATGATGACAAGTGTCCTTAAAGTAACCAAGAGGCTTTGAACCCACACCACTCAAGAGAGGCCAAAGATATAGAATATTTTTATTAACTTGCCATATGTTCTTTTCAAATAATAAAGTTCAAGGAGAATAACTACAATATTATACTCCACTGAAAAGTAAATAGATGATAATAGATAAAATCCAAGCTTTTTACCTTCATAAGCTATAAAAAAAGAGAGAACCACACAAACTAGAATATCCATCTTTCCCAAATGAATTACCCTCCAAACAATAATTACAATGCAAGATGGGACATTGCACAACTTGTGAGCTTTGGCTGCTTTCTTCTTGATTAAAGGGGTGGATCTCCCACAAACAAGATGACAAACTCATAAGGTTGGTTTGTAACTCTCCCTAACCTTCTTGTAACATAGTATCTCTTGAATGTAGGTTAAGCTTGTTTGTTGAAAGAGAGAGAGAGAGAGATGCAAATCAACTTCCAATGCATGAAGGTTGATGCCAAGGTATAATATGGAACAATGCTCATATATGGACAAATATTGCGGTAGAGAATTTCAAAATTGAAAATCGATAGTACACAAGGTACAAGAGCAAAAACGAAGGCTAGCTTGTCTTTTTGTCACTTTCCATCAACATATTCTAATTTAGAATTGATTAAAAACTATAACTTTTAATAGAAGTCGTTCCTTGGTTGGAAAAAAATCAAGAGAAGTGATGAAAGGTTCAAGACAACTTTGGGATGTGATAAGAAAAGAGGATATGGAGAGATTCTATTGTTGGAAGATATGGAAATCTTTCAAAGCAAGGACTCATGTAGCTAGATGCTATCAAATAAGAGGAGTGGGGGAGGGGAGGGGGTTAAAAGATAACAAAAAAAAAAGAATCTTATATGGCAATGAAAACAAAAGGTGTGCAAAGATACTAGGCTATTTAGAATAATTGTAGCTAGGCGAAACTGTTAGACATTGGTCTACAAGTACCATTTCATGTGCGTCTAGGACAAGGGCTAATTCTAGCCAAGGTCCCTAGCTCAAGGAATATCCTAAGGTAGCCAATAGAAAGTGGGGATGAGTGTTGCATGATGGACACATGTTGACACTAGCATTCTAGAGAACTCCCTATTTTAGGTATAAGTATATATAAAGGATGGAAGATGCGTTGCACACAACATATATCAATTCTTCTTTGAGAAAATTTCGAAAGAGAGAGTCTTTTGGAGCCTCATGGACAGATATATGATCCAATGGTTCAATACTAGGGAAATTTTTGGGCCATCCTTAACCACTTTACATTGCATGATTGCATCCACTCATGCTTCTTACTTTGGTTCTTCACAATCCAGACCATCTTGTCTCTCTTTGATCTTCAAAAACTGCTTTCATGTGTCTCTATCTCCATTTGATAAGGATGAATAAATAAGAAGGCAAGATTTTACACCTAGAAAAAGAAAGTATATATAGGTAAATATATTAGGAGTAATTGCCTAATCCTATATGTAGCTCAAATTGTAGTGACCTTCCACAAGCACCCCTTTGATTGTCACATAGAGATGCTATCCTCTCTTGTTTTCTCTCTAGAAAAAAATCCAACAGTGAATAAAGTTCAAAATTGAGACACAAAAATATGAATTTTAAAGGATCCCAAAAAAGAGGCTTTTATCGAAAAATTGGATGATGATACATAGAGACATGAGGCCTCCAAGTCATCATATCAAATAGAATAACTAATAAAGAGAGAGTATGTAAAATAATCATTGGAGTTTGAAAATAAAATCTAGTACAATGGGACTATTTTCATACTCTAAGACGTTTCTAACAATAGTATAAAAATTTGATGTCTTCTAAAAGGCATGATCTTGCAATCACAAGATGAATCTTACATATAACTGGTAACTTCAAGTCACCACTTATAATATATGCCATTTTTCACACCAACTAGGGTTAAAATTTTAGGTATCGGGTCTCATTTCTTGCCATTGGTGGCTACTTGAGCAAATTAATGTGCCATTACAATACTCTTATGCTTGGAAGAGATTATTGAGCTTAACCACAACTAAGTGGGACCTTAACCCAAAGATAACCACAACTAAGTGGGACCTTAACTCAAGTCTAAATTAGGCTTTGGATTGATTTTGAGACCTTTTATCTAAGGCACAATGGCATTCCAATCAACTTAGTAGAATCTTAAAGTGTGCTCTTAGCATTTGCAAGTGATAATTAGATGGTTGTAGCTACACCGTCAAGGCCTTGGCTCATATAAGTATTGTTTGGCATTTGTTAGAATCCTAAGGTATCTAGTTATCCAACCAATTTGGGTAATTTTCTTTGTTGAACTAACCAATTTTTGGGAGCCTAGAAAGGAAATAAATACCATAAAAGATACCACATTTGTCCCATAAGGAAGCCATCGCTTTCATTTCTAATGCCTCTGTAGAACAAAACTAGATTCATACTTTAATGGCTCATAAAATACAATAGGACAATCTTGTAGTTGAGTTATATTTTGCTTTTGAGTCAAATGAAAATTATGGAGATTTCCATATACTCTGGGGCATGACAACTCACTAGTGTATGTTTAAGAGATGATAAATCGAGTGACTGGCACCACAAAATATGTAGATGTGGGGGGATGTAATTATTTCCCTCTCTCTGCATTTTACAATCACATGTACAGAGACCACTCTTTGAGAATGGTCACCACATCCATTTATGCACACAATATTTATCGGGAAAATGTTTCATCCCATATCCTCACAAATATGCATCTAAATGAAGACACAAAACCTAGACAAAGTGTCAAGGACTCTTCTCCAAGATCATTTCTATGACCATAAAAAATAGTGAGGTGTACGTGGAATCATTTTGATGGAGTAGGAGATCCTTGGTTGCACAAATCTAAGTTCCATCAAGTACTTAGAACTAGATGAATAGATGATTGGTTCACTCAATTTGAAGTATTTGGTTTGACCCTAATAGGGGCCACTATAACATGGTTTCATTTTCTAATGGTTGAGGACTTTCATTATCTTGACAACCTCCTTGGAGTAGTTTTCAACGAGTTTTATAAGATTGGTGACAAATATGACACCCTGATCCAAACTATGAGCTTCAAATAGGGACATACTGAGTCAATAAGAGAGTCATCCAAAAGATTTATAACATATGTGGTATAAACAAAAGATTTTTCTTTTGATACTTGATTGATTGCTCATTTCCAAGATAGGCTCTCAAGTGCTCTTTTGTATCTCCCAAAACCCACCATTGTAGTTGAATGCATCTAGAGTTTATTCATATTGAGTATGATATTGTTCATCTCCTTAATCCTTCAATAGAGCCTACTCAAGAGCCTACAAACCCATCTCCCCTTATGGATGAGTTAGTAGAGTTCATTGTGCATAGACTAGAGGCAAAGATCATAGATCTTCCACCTAAGGTAAAAGCCCATGAGGAAGAGATAACTTGGCAATGGCACATGTCAAATGTCTATTCAGAGGCACCTCAAACTCTTTGTCAAAATAGTCCAAGGCGTCCCCTAGGATTTACAGACGCACCTAGGCATACTTGGTAGTTCAATTTTCCTATCAAGCCACAATTGAGAATTCCTCTTGGGTTTAGTTCTCATCATTAAGCCGTCTACTATCCACCACAGAGGGCACATATGCCAGCTACTCCAATCATCATTGAAATAAGCAACAAGTATAGAGCTCAAGAGGTGCTCTAACCGAGAATACTCCAACAACAATGGCATCACAATAACCAACAAAGCTATCATTTTAGGCAAATAAGTAATGCTCAACGTGTGACTTGTATCCAAGATAACCTAGATCTTTAATGGCCTAGTCAAGCGCAGTGTGACATCCTATAGAGATGGCTCATTAGCCGCAAGTTTCTCCACCATCCATATGGATGTTAGTACCAAGGAAGTGTCCCTGTTTTGATGTAGCTCATTTGATACAATCAAGAAATTCCACATGAAGTGACAATAGAAGCCCAAACCCACGTAGTACCAAGTGGCATAAGATGAGGGAGATAGAAGATGAAATTCCCATCTAGGTAGTCACAAGGGCTCAAGCAAAAAGAAAAGCCAATCAATCGAATTAAGGGAAAACCATAGATTCTGAGAAACCACAAGAAGGGAAGTCTAGAAACTCTTCAAGCGAACAAAGGAAGACTAATTCATGGTGAAAACAAAGAGAGATGCGAGCTCATAAATGAGCAAAGAATATGAGGATGTTGAAAGTCAAATCCAATACGATATGGATGAAGTCAAGAAAGCAAAATAATTGAGTGCAAAATCAGTGCAAGAAGAGCACCCAAGAAGGGACCTATATTTGATCCCAATCGGAGCTATTACTACAAGCCTACCACAAACATGATCATCAAGGACCTAGCCTAGACAACCACAAGAAGTTTTACCTTGTGTTTGATTCTGAAAAACAGCCGGCACGCTACTGCCACTTTTCACAGATAACTGGCAACCTGATGCCACTTTCCCACAGACGGCGCCAAATGTTAAACGTTAATCATTACTTCCACTTTCAGACTCAAAGTACTTCAAGTTCAGCCGGTTTTGAATCTTTCCTAACCGTAAATTTTCTCTTAGCCACGTGGGTCCTTGGGAGTGGTAGGGGTCTGTTAGACAGAGGCCCTGTACTATTTTCCCAAATCATCACACAATCCTAAATGTTATCCCGTTCTTAGCTCAGTGTCCATCTCTGAACAACGGAAGACTGTTCAGTGTATTGGAATTAGAACTTCAGGACTGAGGGCAGCTATCCGGTTACTTATTTTATGAGAAAAATATACTTCAGTAACAAGGTCACCTAATACGTACTTCTTCAGAGCAGATAGGTATACCAACCAGACATTATACCTTAAGGTTATGAGGACTCATCGTATGCTAAACTCGAACAACCAATCTCCTAATAACAAACGGCTAACCATAAACTAACGATGTCCTACTCACATCCAGACCATTACAGCTACTAGTCTTCCTGTGATCGGAATCAACAGCAAATGTAGGCTACGGTATCGAATTCGGTCACTTACAGAAACGCTAACAGACAATAAGTTCGGGACTACTTTTCACGTTCCCTGCTCCGCCGAAGAACTGACAAACAACATACTGCACTTGATAACACTCAGAGACACACTCAATCATTACCGAACAGATTCGTAACACAATACAACTGATTCGTAACTCTGTAATAAGGTGAGAATAATCGACTAGCCGGAGTACAGAACAGAACAGAACAAAGCAGGACTTATCTTCTCAACAACATACACACTCACACAATACGTTTACAACCCTCCCCAAAACGAGGCTCACTCAAACGATACACTGCAATTCCCACAAATGGGGCGCTCCTGCCACTCTTTTCTCATTGCCTTAAATAGAGGATTTTTTACAAGAGTGCGCAATTCTTCAGTTACCTGCGCGTTTCCTGAAAGATTCTTTTTCATTTAAGATACTTGTCCTAGTACTTTTGTCCTTGTTCGGCGGCCGTCTAACACTTTTACATTTAAGACACCTGTCCTAGTTCATTTGTCCTTATTCGGCGGCCCTCTAACACTGGCATGCATGGTGGACTCGAACCCGCAAGTGCATTATCGTCTTCGACATTCTTTTGTTTTGCCTGAAGGCCTATTCCAGAGTTCTGCTCCCGAATCATTTCTGGCTTTTCCTGTATATTCTTTTGTAATAGCTCCTCTTGCAATCCTTTAATATTCTGCTTGTATTCTTCAAGCTGCTTTTCTTGTTTCTGAATTACAGTAATCAGATGACTTTCATGGACTGACACAAAACATGACCGCACTTGTTCAAGTGGAGGAACAAGTATAGCAAGCCATCTTCTACGAAAAAGTGTCCAAATACTTTGAACACGACTATCCAATTGTTGTTTTAATAAATCTATATCCACATTCGTCATTAATGTGGCATTCAGTTCTACTCCTTCATCTTTTAATATCTGCCTTTCCAATTCCTGCAAAACCTGTATTCTTGAATGCAAAATTTCATTTTCTGCTTGCAGGTTGGCATTCATGGTAGAAAAGCTCATCATTTCGTCTTGGATCTGTTTTTGTATATTTTGCTGCCACTGGTGAAATTCTTGAAAAAACTTTTTAGCGTTAATCAATTCGGCCATTAATTGCAGTTGGTTACTCTGTAACTCCTTCAGTAAGCCTTCTTTGCAGTCCAGTTCCTTTTCCATCTGTGTCATTTTTTCTAATAATGAATTGGAATTATTCATATTAGCGAATAATAGTTCTTTTTTCTGCTGAAGCAATTGTTCTTGTTGACGCAAATATTGAGAAACTTCCTGTAATTTATTTTGCATCCTTGTCACATAATCTGGTTGGAGATTGTCATCCGGTAATTGCCGTGGACTGACAGTGGGTAAGTGGTCTTCCATCCTTGGTTTAATCGACAGTCTAAACGGCATTCCTACTGTCTTGTTCTGTTCGCTATTACCTGTGTGAAATAAATTTGCAGACGATGTGGAAATTTGTTCTACTTCCTCTTGCTTTGCACTGTGTGGGTGTCCTGTGTCTATCATGTTATGATCACAGGAATTAATATGTTGGGACCAGTTCAGCTTCTGCTCTTTCACTGACTGCACAAATTCGAATATAGCATCTAAATATACTGCTAGTCTGCTATTGGTTTGGGATCTTCGCTTATCCCCGACAAAGATTTGTGTATAGAGATGGTTATATAGCCAGTGTGTCCAGCTAACTCTACCACCTCCTTCGGCATGTACTAATGGTGAGAAATTTTCTCTAGACATCAAATCAAATTTAACTAAGAAACAGAGTTTCTCTAAATACCACTTGAATTGTTCACGGTGCTGATATGTGGCATTTTTCATCATGTAATATCTTCTGCGGCCTTCGCAGTTTCCAAATTCTTTTCTCAGATCATCATTCGAACATTTAGGAAAACGTGCATCATCATACAGCGGCAGTTTAAATATGGCTGAAACTAACTGTGGTGAAAATTGTACCTAGTTTAAAATGAGGCCTTTTGTTCGTCGTATGCTGTGTAACTGATTCTCTGCATCTTCATTACCTGTCCACTGCTCCCATGGTAACTGAGCAAACTGGAGGAGTCCGATCCTCCGTAGCCAGTTCTCATTCCTCCTAGAATGGATGTCGAGCTCTATTTTAAATTCTGTGGAAAATAATATGTTGTTATGCTGAACTTTTAATGTTGCAGAAGTCATTGAGTCATCTTCATCATCCTGTAATGTAGTGTTTGTTGTAGTCACAACACGGTTCTGTGCATTTGCGCGCTTCCTGAGTCGCCATCTTAGTATATCGGATTCAGACATGATTGTAAGAGTCGCCGAAAATAATATGCTGGAAGTTTGTTAACTAGCGCCGAAGCTGGAAGAATACTATACTGAAGAATACTATGCTAGGCATACACATTTTATAAGCACCAGAGCTTGAACTGCCATTCGCTGGAATGATTATATTTCATTCGGACATGACACTTCATTCCCTTTATCAAAATTGTAGCATGAGTAAAAATCATCATTCTGCGTGTTATTTCGTAGATCGATGCTGGACTTAGCAAGTCTTTTCATGTGCGAAAAATATCATGAAACAAAACCTTGGTATCATACTCATTTCGAACTCATCGTTACATTATGAATTCGCATGGTCGAATTTTACTATTCTTCTATGAGGCCTTCGAGGTACATATTCCTGGCTTATCTAAATGTACGAGCTATTTTTTTCTTAAGGGTTTCTAATAATTGCTTCAGAGTGTCGGGTTCTAAAATTTGCGCATCTATTCTGACGGAACTAAGTGTGATTGCTTCAGTAAGCAAGATTTCGGCCTGGGTTTGCAAAAAGGCCTCCTGTAAATAAAAATCATTGGATAATGCAGCGTCCCGGGATGTCTTCATTTCGGTGACTTTCTGCTGCATCTCCGTGACTTGATCCTTCTGATTTCGCAGTTGGTTATCCAGTCGCTCGAATTGCTGGTTCTGAAATTCAATCGTTTTGGAATATGCATCTCGTTCTCTTCGAGCATCTGCCAGATCTTTTTGGTATTTTGCTTCCCTGGTTAATTGGCGTCTCAGCATTCTGTTTACCTCGTCCAAACATTCCTGGGCTCTTCGTAGCTCGTCTTGGACTTGTGCTGCTTCTCGCTGTTGGTCTTGATTCTTCTGGATGGTTTCCTGCAACTGGGCCTTCGTTTCTTCGACCAATTCTTCGAGGGATGAGCTGATGTCTTCTTTTTCTTGGAGTGCGGTCTTTAATTCCCGGATTTCTTCATGTGCTTCGTGTAATAGCTGGTCTTTGGCGGCAAGCTGCTCTAGTGCTGCATCTCTTTGCTGTATCAAGGCCTGTTGTTCCGAAAATTGTGCTTGGATGTCGGCTAATTGTGTCTGTAATTGATGATTCTCCGCTTTTACGGCGTCGACTTCTTCTTGGAGTGGGGTGATGTCGGCTTCCAAGAGGTCGACTTTGTGCTGTAGGTCGTGCCGAATGGTATTTGCGACCTCACTCATCTGTACCGGAAGTTGTTGTGAGAGGGTAATGAGCAGTTGGCCCATGTTAGCCAGTTCAGAAAAGATCAGAACAGAGGAAAGGAGGAGTGGGTGTTGTGGTGGTGTAGAGGTTTGGGTATGGATGTGGGGGGATGTCGGGGGTGAATAATTGGGGGAGGATGAAGAAGATTCGGAAATTGACGGTGGGAAAGGGTTGACTGGTGGGGATTGAGGACCAGGGGATGTAGAGTGGGTTACCTGATGGATGGGTTGGTGTTCACCTGTAATGTGGGCGATGGTGGATTCTACGGCCTTCAGTAGGGTGTTGAGTGCACTGTCGATCACTTGCTGTTCATCTTCTCGTCGTGCTGATGCTTCTTTGGTTGAGACTGGTTCTGTTTCTGTGTGATTCTGCTGGTCGGCCGATAATTCGTTGTGGATGGAAGTGGCTGTGTCGTGGAAGGTCTCTTCTTGTTCGGCATTTCAGGTGTCCTGATTCTTTCCGGCGGATCCTTGTGCTTCGCTTTCTGAGGAGCTGATCCGAATTCTCTTATTGCGGAAGAGTTGGTTGATCTCCTCATCTTCTTCTTCCCCTTCGTCGAGTGGTTGAACTGATTCTTCGTGCCTAAGTATGGGACCTTGGGGTGGTGGTTGTGTGGCAAGGATGGCTGGGAAAAGGAATGAGATGATATGGGGAAGGCGAGAGCGCGGGGTGGTACCCTTTTGGAGTTGCTTCACGATAGCTACACATTCTTTATGGATTCTAAGGAAAAAGTATGATGCGAAGTTGACGGGTTCTTGGGCAGCTAATTCTAAAGCGGAATAAAATGGTCGTGAGATGCCGTAGGTGCGCTTTTGCAGGTTGAGTATGGCGACTAAGAATTGCAGAGCGGATCGTTCGGGTTCGGGGCGGCAGAGAATGGCGTATTCGTTGGACAAGGAGCGGGGGAATAGTTCATTCATGCGGGCGATGGGAATACTCGGGCCATTTTCACGGCCTTGCGGGTTGAGGCGATAGGCTTCAGTGAAGGCTTGGAAGGTGATGATTGTTCGTGAAGGGAGCAAGAGGAAGACCCATTGGCGTTCGGTGGCGGGGGACTGAGCAATGGCGGTGATGATTTGCGTGAAGAAAGGATGGGCTTCCACCGAGTGCCAAGGCAACTCAGCGAAGTTGGCCAATCCTCTGCAACGCAGGTATTCACCTACCCCGGTAGGGATACCATCGCGGAAGGCAGCATAGTTGGCTATCGCTTCCATGGCGGTTACTGAGACAGACAATGAACACGGATGCAGAATGAACGAAGGCTCAGAATACTAACATACAACACAATAGCTTATTTCGGCGTCATCGACAGAGTTTAAGTAGAAACAATACGGTGGGGAGGAAAAGGGGGTTGGATATCATTGTGCAGTGCGGGAATAATGCTGGTTTTCATGCAGGCGTGCATACTCGAGTGACTGTTAAGGGGGGCAGGTGGTTACATCAAGATTGTACAAAACACGGCTATTTATAAAAAGCAGAAAGAAGGAAAAGAAAAGATTAAACAAAACGCGGTCCATCGTCGAAAACTTAATGCGGGCTAGTGGTGTGATGATATGGCCGCAACTTCGACCCATTAATTACCTTTGGGAGTGGATTTCCAGTCAACGTAGTCAATCGAAAAGTCACCGGACTGACTTGTTCTGAGATCTTAAAAGGGCCGAACCAGCGTAATTTGAACTTTCCTGCTGCTCTATCGGATTTTGCATTATAGAAGAGTACAAGCTGATCTACCGAAAAGATTGGGGTCTTCAAATATCGATCGTGTGTCTTGGCTTGCCTTAGTTGTACTTCGCGCATGGTTAAAAAGCTGAGCCATCGGTGCTCATCAAGTTCCCTGAGTGCGTCCATTCGTGCTGTCAGCGACTCTTCCGGTAGCATTTTCTGGGTGATGCGGCTACACGCAGACTTGGGATAACTATTTCCATGGGTGCTATTGCTTCTAAACCATAAGCTAGTTTGAAAGGTGTCAAACCTGTTGTTACCTTATATGTAGTTCGGTATGCCCATAATACTGCAGGTAGTAGTTGATCCCATCTTTCCGGTGCTTCCATGATCAGTTTCCGGAGGATATTCAATAGTGATTTGTTTGTACTTTCAGCCAAACCATTGGCGCGAGGGTAATATGGAGAGCTGAGTTTATGTGTCACCTAGAATGATTGGGTGAGTACCTTCATTAATTGATTTACGAAGTGAGTACCTTGATCTGTCACCAATTTGAGTGGTAAGCCAAATCGTGGGAAGACATCATTTAACAGACATTTTGCTACTACAACTGTTGTAGCAGACCGTAAAGCCCAAGCTTCTGCCCATCTTGTTGCATAGTCTGTACAGGTTAGTATGTATCTGTTGTTACTGAAGACTGCTGGAGGTGTGATTGGACCGATAAAATCTAATCCCCATTTCTGAAATGGTTCGAGTGGCATAATAGGCTGCAAGGGAAAGAAGTGTCGTTGCAGTGGTTGTCCAGACCTTTGACAGTTATCGCAGTTTTTGACAAATTGGGCCACATCTCGATACATAGTAGGCCACCAGAGACCTCCTTGCAGAATTTTCCGGTGAGTTAGATCTGTGGCAAAGTGACCACCAGTAGGGGTTGAATGAGCCATTGTGATGACTGAGTTAATTTCGTGCGGAGGAACACATCGAAGTAAGATTCCGGTGTGATCTACATAATATAGTTCTCCTGCAACTAACCGGAATCGGCGGCTAAAGACTTCCATTTTCCTTCGAACTACCCTGGCAGTCTCAGATGGAAAGCATCCTTCGGTGAGAAAAGTTAGAATCTGATCATAATATGTAGGTGTTGCTTGTAATTTGGCAGTCTCATCGATCAGTGGTTCAGAACAATAAATTGCTGGAGTCGTGTCATCTATGCCTATCGAAGCTTCACCAGAATCTAGGCGAGATAAGAAATCTGCTAAGGCATGTGCATTTTCGGGTCGGTGAATGACTTCATAATCAAATTCCTGCAAGAGTAGCACCCATCGTGCTAATCGTCCACCTAAATGTTGTTGTCTTACTAGATAGACAATGGCAGCATGATCCACATGAAAGGTAAATTTCCGGCCTAATAGATAATGTCTGAACTTTTTGATGGAGTAAATTAATCCTAGACATTCTCTTTCGGTGGTAGAATAGTTCTTTTCTGCCGGTGCAAGCCTTCTGCTGGCGTAATAGACAGGGCGAAACCACTTATGTGTTTGCTGCATCAGAATACTGCCGATCGCAACATCTGAAGCGTCGACAAAAACATGGAACGGATTGTCCCAGTCCGGTGGTTGTAAGATTGGGGCCTGCGTCAATAGATACTTGAGTCGTTCAAATGTAGTTTGGCATTCTTGAGTCCATTCGAACTGTCGGGGAGTTTTGGTGATTAGTCTGTTCAGTGGTACAGCCAGATGAGCAAGCCACCGTAAGTGTCTGCCGTGCCACCGTACTTGACCCATAAAACGCATTACTTCTTTCGGAGTGGCGGGTACTGGGGCTTCTAAAATTGCCGAAATCTTATCTGGGTCTACTTGGATACCTTGGGCAGATACAATATGACCAAGTAGTTTGCCACATGAAACAGCAAACACAGATTTGCTTGGGTTAAGGCAGAGTTTGTAGTCTCGACACTTTTGGAAACAGCATCGTAGATGAAGCAAATGTGCCATCATCTTTCCAAAAATTGAGAAGTCATCGAGATATACTTGCATAAACGAATTGAGATAAGGAGAGAAAATCTCCTGCATACATCGCTGAAAGGTGCTTGGTGCGTTTCTCAATCCAAACCACATTACCGTACAAGCAAAGACACCCCAATTGGTAATGAAGGCAGTTTTTGGGATATCTGCTTCAGCCATTCTAACCTGATTGTAACCGCTGTATCCGTCTAAGAATGAATACATTTCGTGGCCTGCTACCCTATCAAGCATGGTATCCAGAAAGGGAATCGGGAAAGGATCCGGTACTGTTGCTACGTTTAATTTCCGGTAGTCTACACAGATTCGTAGTTGCTTATTTTTCTTTGGCACGATCACAATTGGTGAAATCCATTCAGCATGTTCTACTGGTACGATGAATCCAACTTTTAATAATCTATCAAGTTCGGCTTTTACCTGTGATGCATAATTGGGATTCATCCGATAGCTGGGCTGCTTATTCGGTTTAGCTTCAGGCTTCAGCATGACTCTGTAAATCCTTTCATATCTTTGTAATCCCATGCAAAGACGTCTGAGAATTCGCGAAGTAGTCGAATCAAATCAACCTTAAATATTTCCGGTAATTTTTGCCTTATCTTTACAGGTCGTGGATGATCTTCGTCTCCTAGATTGTACAAGGTCAACTGGTCTTCGGAGACATAAAACTGTTGCGGTTTCTCTGTATCGTCTGTCGACCGGAATAGTGATTGTAATTCATTGTCATGTGTTGGCACAATATCTTCCTGCTTAGTTTTTTGGGTGATTGGTGCAACTGTACATACTGAAGTACTCCAGTTATCTATTACCGACTGTAGATCAACTGTCCCTAAGGTCATTAAGTCAGCGTTATTCTTCAGAAATTCCTCTTCTTCATCATCTGATAGTCCATCTAACATGTGGACTGGTTCAGCAAAATATGGTCTGGCGTGAAGTTCGCAAGGTTGTATAGCATCTAATTTTACCACATATCTACGGTTGGCATCTTTGAACGTAAGCTCTTGTGCAGACCAGTCCTGTATTATCTTCGCATGCTTCAGCCAAGGTCGACCAAAAAGAAGGTTGTAATCCAAAGTGGATTCCGGTAGATCTAGTATAACAAAATTCATTTTGAAGGTCGTACCTTGTAAAGTAATGGGTACATTTCGCACAAGTCCTACAGGATGGACTCTAGATTGGTCTGCCATTCTGACAAAAAATTGAACTGGTTCGATTTCGGTCCATCCTAACCTATTGCATAAGGCTGTAGTTGCAATGTTAACACCAGAGCCTCCATCAATCAATACCTGTGTAATTTTATGATTCTTATACCATACTGTAATCAAGGGAACTGAATGATCAACCGTAGAATCAGGTTCCGGTTGAACTGCTGCTGTCGTCGGAATACAAGAAGGTACCGGACTGAACTGTTACTGGAACTGTTGTCGAACCCCAGGTACTAATGCCAGTAGTTGGCCGAGAGGCAGAGTGATAGATGCCTTGGATAAAATTTCCCAGGCCTGCTGAGATTGGTTATCCTGCTCTTTTGAACTTAAGGTCTCTGCTGATGCAGAAGTATCTGCTGTTATGTCTACTGCTGATGGTGGCTCCGTTGCTGCTTCCTTTTGTTGTGTTCCTTCCTTTGTCGACGAGGTCTAAGTCACCGGAATAGGTTCTAGGAACACTGGTGGTTCTCTTGCGGTCCATTGGCTAGCCTTGTTATACATCCTATGTTGTTCTCGTATCCCTGGTTCGAATATTTCTGCTGCTGACTGCAACTGTTTACCTGATCGGGTCTGGACTGTAGCAGTTTGCATTTCTACCAGTGTAATTTGTACCATGTTGGCCATTGGGTTTTGCCGCTCCTTCCTTTGATCATACTCAGCTGC
This sequence comes from Ceratopteris richardii, assembly GCA_020310875.1. Classification (NCBI taxonomy): domain Eukaryota; kingdom Viridiplantae; phylum Streptophyta; class Polypodiopsida; order Polypodiales; family Pteridaceae; genus Ceratopteris; species Ceratopteris richardii. The sequence goes on from CM035428.1 coordinate 44,568,741, forward strand.
GTCCTTGCAAAATCTTCTAATGTGTCCGAATTCACCACAAAAATGACAGCGTGGCGGTGGTAAATTGGGATTTTCCGCTGGTGGTTCGTTCTGCCAGCGGTTTGCATTATAGTTATTGTTTCTCTGTCCTCGGTAGTTTCGATATCCTTGCGGTTGATTGTTTCTCAGTTGCGGAGGTACATAGTGATTCGCTGCCTGTCCATGTTCTTGAATAATAGCATTGACTGTTGTTGTTCCCTATATTATGGCATTGTAGACACAATTTCCGGTGTTGTGTCCGGCAGTGTTGCAGATAGCGCAGAACGTTTGATTTAGCGCACAATTGGCACTAGTATGACCTAAATTTTTGCATGTGATACAGTACACTTGTCTGGTTATATCTTCAGTCATAGTTTTGTTCGTTTTTAACCACTCTAGATCTTCTGTAAATCCACCGACTTTGGATTCTAGTTGCAGAGCCATGGCAATGACTGCATCCAACGTCATTGCTCCGACACATCTTATGATCATGATTTGCTTCAATTGCGGGTTTAAACCATTGATAAACCACTGCGTGATGACATCATCTGGTAAGTTAACGTGGGCCTGTGGTATCTGTCGCAAGTGTGTTCTAAAAAGTGTAGCATATTCCTAGACAGTCTGATTCGCCTTCTGTCGGTTGTTCTATAAATAATCAAAGATTTCGGCGGGATTCTTCTTTAACCTGAATCATTGCAGAAAAGCATCTCGTACTGCATCATAGGTACCGAAATGATTAATGTCGTATTCCGTAAGCCATCTAGTCGCTTCATTGACCAGTGTAGATTGAAAAACAATGGCCTTGTATGCCTGATCCGGTGGATGGTTAAGGACTGCATAACTGATCTCGAAAGTGCGTACGTGAGCATCCGGGTCATCTCCTGGGAATCCACCAAATTTCGTGTATGTTACTCCTGTTGGAGGTGGCCTTGGTTGACATAACTGTTGTTGCTGTTGTTGTCCGTTCATTGTGAGTGTATTCGGCCCTTCTTCTATATCTTGAGGTTGATTGGTTGAACTATCAGAACTTGGATCGCCGGATGGCGTGCCTTCCGGTGTGTTGTTTTTGCGTAGGATACTTCGGATCTCTGCTTCGAACAGCTTTCCTTCCTTCTGGATGTCCAATATCCGAAATCTTTCTTCCAAGCACGCGGGTCGGGCTGAGGATTCCGCAAAAAATGCTAATCCTTGGCCGCCAGTTGGTGTTTCTGTCACCGGAATATCACCGGAATGAACTGAAAGTGTACCAGACTGCAGTGTTTTTCCGCTTTTACCGATTTCTTTTCCTAGAGTATTTCTGATCGTGGATAACTCTGAATCTTTATCCAAGATTGTTAAACTGGTTTCCAGCAGCGTCTTGGTAGATTCTGGAATTACTGTATTTTCGATAGGCTGGGTCGAAGTGACACCAGAATGTACCAAAGGCGTTGATCGTTCCACCGGAATATGACCGGAATTAATTCTAACGTCCTTAACTTGCTTGACCACTGGGTCAGGCCGCGTTATACCTTCTTCTCCTAGGGTTGTCTTTAGTACTTTTCGTGTTCCAGTCGTATGGTTCCTAGGATACGTTTCGCCAGACCGAGTAACCGGCATGTATCATTGCGTAGTAGCACTATCTGAGCAGTTGGCAACAATCTGGCTTTGTTGCTACCGTCAGTCAATCAAACGATAAACGTAATGTTTGATTCTGAAAAACAGCCGGCACGCTACTGCCACTTTTCACAGATAACTGGCAACCTGATGCCACTTTCCCACAGACGGCGCCAAATGTTAAACGTTAATCGTTACTTCCACTTTCAGACTCAAAGTACTTCAAGTTCAGCCGGTTTCGAATCTTTCCTAACCGTAAATTTTCTCTTAGCCACGTGGGTCCTTGGGAGTGGTAGGGGTCTGTTAGACAGAGGCCCTGTACTATTTTCCCAAATCATCACACAATCCTAAATGTTATCCCGTTCTTAGCTCAGTGTCCATCTCTGAACAACGGAAGACTGTTCAGTGTATTGGAATTAGAATTTCAGGACTGAGGGCAGCTATCTGGTTACTTATTTTATGAGAAAAATATACTTCAGTAACAAGGTCACCTAATACGTACTTCTTCAGAGCAGATAGGTATACCAACCAAACATTATACCTTAAGGTTATGAGGACTCATCATATGCTAAACTCGAACAACCAATCTCCTAATAACAAACGGCTAACCATAAACTAACGATGTCCTACTCACATCCAGACCATTACAGCTACTAGTCTTCCTGTGATCGGAATCAACAGCAAATGTAGGCTACGGTATCGAATTCGGTCACTTACAGAAACGCTAACAGAAAATTAGTTCGGGACTACTTTTCACGTTCCCTGCTCCGCCGAAGAACTGACAAACAACATACTGCACTTGATAACACTCAGAGACACACTCAATCATTACCGAACAGATTCGTAACACAATACAACTGATTCGTAACTCTGTAATAAGGTGAGAATAATCGACTAGCCGGAGTATAGAACAGAACAGAACAAAGCAGGACTTATCTTCTCAACAACATACACACTCACACAATACGTTTACAACCCTCCCCAAAACGAGGCTCACTCAAACGATACACTGCAATTCCCACAAATGGGGCGCTCCTGCCACTCTTTTCTCATTGCCTTAAATAGAGGATTTTTTACAAGAGTGCGCAATTCTTCAGTTACCTGCGCGTTTCCTGAAAGATTCTTTTTCATTTAAGATACCTGTCCTAGTACTTTAGTCCTTGTTCGGCGGCCGTCTAACACTTTTACATTTAAGACACCTGTCCTAGTTCATTTGTCCTTGTTCGGCGGCCCTCTAACAACATGCACACCAAGAAGTGCCTCTAGAATCCCCTAATGCTAGCATGATCGATGATGAAAGTATTCCGAATCCAAAGATTAAGAACCAACACCAAAAAAATATGTGGGAAGCAATACAACCAAATAGATGGGGAGGCATGCAAGAGAAAAAACCACCCTTCTCATAACTTTATTTCCAAGATCAACCCTTGGAAAACAGTTCTCTCATATGAACCCACTAGGCAGGATTTTGAGTCAGATATGGCATCAAGTATAGGCTCATTGCCTAGAGACATAGGCCAATATGAAGAAAGATCTAAGTATTACAAGAGAACTATGCTACAAACCCAAAAAGTCACTAGAACCATTGATCACATAACAAACAATTCTCTAAAATAGCCTTGAAGTAAACATAAAGCCACACCACAAACACAAAATAAGAACTCTAATGATGTGACTTCAAGCTTAGTTCTAGTTCGTGCGACAAGGTGGGAGATTACAATGAAGGAAACAAAGGAGGGACAATCCTCCAAATCGAATATGATGGAAAAAAAAGGCTATCATCGACTCCAGAGCAAATGTTGCAATAACAACCACTGACCTGTGGAAGAAATTTGGTAAACTAGCTTAAGACCTACTAAAATGAAATTTCTACTGATAGAGAGACATATGTTAAGACCAATAGATCATCTAGAGGCCATTCTTCTCAGCATTTGTGTTGTCAAGTTTGAACACACTCTTGCAATTCGCCAATTTGGTAAAGCAAGTAATTATGGGTTGTTTTTGGAATGTTTGTTCCTAAGGCTAGTGAAAATCATATAAGATTGGGGCAAGAACTCTCTATACCTACAACATGTAGGAGTGTCTACGAAATTCAACTTTCATTGCTACAATGAAATCCCATCCATAATCAAGATGATGCTGATCATGATTCCACAACCATACATAGTGCCAGTACAAGTGATTAGAGTTGGATGCATCAAGATACACATCTTTGGTTATGTTGAGATGTTATAAACAAATTCAAGCATAATATCCATAATGAATCAAATATCATGGAAAAGAATCCACCTGACATAGAGGATCCGGCTTATGCTAAAAAACTATTTGATGATGAAGAATTTGAGCCACATGCATGGGCTGAAATATTGGCTACTATGGATGTGAGCATCAATGAATGAGTTGGATTTTGCTTCTATGATGAGGATGGGTATGACATGAATCTCTTCATGACCAACATTGTCAAGGAAAAATTATTCTTTGAAGAAACTCCAGATGAACCTAAGCGGGCTAAGAATAATGGATCCATAGATATTGATACTAGATCCTCTGAAGTCATTGAGCATATACTCCACGAAGTCACACAAATGAAAAGGGTGGGGAGAGTACAAAAGATGATACATTCTTGTATTTTGAGAAAGACCCCTTAAAAGACATAGTCAACAGCTTGGACCACCAAAGCAAAAATAATTGCACATTGGGTACATGCAAAAGAAAGTCATAATCAAAGGTTTGGTACTCAATGCTCTAAAATACATGATTTGAGATGGATTGTGGAAACCCTGTGGATCAAAGGCCTTTTTCCCATGAATTCATTGATGAAGGTCCATACACTCAGATTAAATTTGGGCAAGGGACAAACCACGCAAAACTCTCACTAACATGAATGAGTTAATCAATATGGTATGAGATTCAATGGTTCAAGGCTTACAAGTTATATCGGATCCAAGATTGGCTTACATCATTAGCATAGGAGGAGAGGAAGTAAAGTGTTTAAGTGAAGAGAAAATCCCAATTCACATTGAAAATGTCAATATGCTAGTAGAGTTCCTAGTGTGTGATGATCTACATTTTGAACAAGATGTGGTATTAGGTCGAAATTAGACCAATCACCATCTTGTGGGGTAAGACTATGCCAAAAGCAAGAAATGTTCACTTTGGTGGCAAGTGCACCTTTACTGCCAACCAATGTTTCAGAGCCTTCACGTGAATCCACACATGCCCCCAAGCATTATGTCCTGACCTTAATAGATGGTACTTAATAGATGGTACTAATAGATGGTACTAAGCTAAATATGGAGAGATGGGCTCAACCCATTCAAAGTCAATTATTTGAAGAGGAAGAATTTGACTTTGAAAACATATTGATTTAGCAAACATCGGATAGCACTGCATAGGGTACATAGGCTCAGTCCCACATTTATCCACACTCTGGGCTAGATACATACTCATTCAAGGCTTTTGCTCACTATACAAGATTGCAATCTCTTGCAGAATTCGAACGAATATTATTTATAGGCATGAACCATTATGAACATACTTATACAAACAAAACCCTTTTCCAATAGTGACTATTCGATTGAACCTTCAGAGTAACCTTTCCACTATGGGTTATTACAAAGAACAAATAAACCAGATAACTATAATTACCAGAGTATAATACAATTTCCATCTAGTGGTCTAACACTAGCATGCATGGTGGACCCAGAAACTACCCTGAGTCTGTCTACTTAGATTTATCTGATGGTTGCATGACATGCTCCCCATCATATATGCATTCATTCAAAACCTCTTGCAAGGTGTCCTTGTTTTCATTGATATGTTCCCATCATGTTTCAAGGTCTATCGTAGTTTCGCTATCTAGAAAGCTAGAGTTCCAAGTCACTTAGATATCTTTGGCTCGAAGGAGCTCTTGTTGAATTTGTCTACGAAATTGGGTGTAGCTAAGTGTGTTGGCTAGCTTGGCAACTTCTGCATGGTCAACTTGCTCCTAATTAGCACACCTTTGATTCTACGAGGTTGGAGGTTTATATGGTCTTCTATCCCCTAGTCCAAGAACTTCCCAAAGCCACAGACTTGCACTTCAACATAAAATGTAAGTCGACATTTTCAATAATCTGAGTCTTTATGGGGAGTGGCTCGGACTCGAGAAAAGGAGTTAAAAAAACACACCACTACACAATTGATGGGGCTTTCCTTCACAAGGTTTTGTTCCCATTCATTGTGCTTATGCTATTAGTCTCATGTAGAGGTATATCGCACAATTCATCTCGTATGGATTTGATTCCCAAATATATGAATAAAATGCCTGTGAGATGGCAAAATACTTATTCTGTAAGTTGAGGACTTCATTCATGAAGGGACAACCATGTCGTAGTGGGGTGTTTTGTTTGGATTGGAAAATTTTGTCCTCATATCTTACTAGTGGACGAAACAAAGCCACCATTTTCTCCTTTGACACCCAAGTCATTACCTCCTCTAGTCCTAATTCTTGCAACAATGTTACATGTCCCGATATTCTAGTTGTAATGCATCATAGTTGTCCTTCTATGAATACCTCTCACTCCATTGCTTCTAACTTTTGCATAATCATCGTCATCTCCAAGTTACGTCAGATGTGATCCTTGTCCAACATAGCAAAGGGCGAGAGCCTATGAAGCTCCAGGGAGTCCAGCAGGGAGTAAAGGAACATTTTTGATAGATTCGCCATAAAAATTGGGGTTCAAATTCAACACATCACTACTTATTTCTGAACAACCAAACTTAAGCGCTAATCTACGTCACACCAAAAATGCACTTCCAACAAGTTTCAGGTTTAGTGCAGTTACACTATGACAGAAATCATCATCAACGAACAAATCACAATAGATAAAGTTCATTCTTGCGCTAAATATACTTAAGTAAATTCCTTCATTGGAGTTCAGGTGCACATGATAGAAGAAAATGGAATAGGACTTCTGAATATCAGAAAATACAGTACGAAAATAAGTAGGTCTATCTCTTCGCTGTTCTCTCTGAAGATACGTCTTGCCTCTTTTTATTGTGTTTCTCGTGCTCTCCTTCTTGGAGATGTGTCTGCTCCTTTCTAATTTCCTCTTCTTCTCCACGAAATACAACTATCTCTCTTTTTCTGCAACCTCCGCGCCTTACAAAAGTAATTGTCCATTAAAAATCCGAACAAGAAAATACACATCCGATTGAATAATATCTGAATTAACAAACTTTCATAATTCAAATTAACTATTATCCTTAAGATTCTTCTATCCTCAACACCTGGCACAACCCGGTGGGGGATTTTACACAAAAATCAGACCCGAATTTACAGTCCCTTGATCGTACAATATTATTTCCTTTCACTGTTTAGGACTGGTAACTTCCTCTTTTCCAACTTCTTGACTATGCAACACTTTCACATCCTTCTGAGTACCTTCTTGCACTTCCTGCAGTTCCATTGAATCAAGTAATTGTTGCTGCTCAACGATTGCATCCACTTTCTACTCCAAATCTCTTTGCAACAATTGCTCTTGCAGTTCTTTGATTGTTTGCACATGCTCACCAATCTGCTTATGATATTCTTCAACCATATGCAGTAAATCCTTCTCATGCTTTGAAACAAAACAGTTATGTACCTACTCAATCTGACTTCTACACAAACTTTGCAAACGACTTTGAACCACCTTCCATATGTCTTGAACATATTTACCTGTTGGTTCAGTACTCCAACATCCGACTCTTTCACTAAAACTGCATTAAACTCCACATCCTTGTTTTCTAATGTTTGTTTTTCTAGTGACAATAATGCTTCCATCCGAGATCTAAGTACTACGACTTCTGTCTGCAAATTAGCACTCAGTGTAGAAAACCTATTCATCTCATTTTCAATTCTTTCCTTTTCCTGTATAGTGCTCTTCCACTCATCAAACTCCTGTAATGACCGCTTCACTTTTGACAACTCCATTACCTGCTGCATTTTACTTTGTTGATTGTATTCCTCCAACACCTGTGTTTTCTTGTTTACCTCTTCCTGAAGTGGTTGGACCTGCTTCTATAAGAATTGATAACCTTCTATATCAATAGACTCTTTAGCTTGTTCATACTTTTTCAATTGTTCCTCCTGCCAATCCAAAAAAACAAAAATTTCTTGCATTTTCTCCTTCATATCCGATACATCAAAACCTGTTCGCAATGTTGATTGTTGCTTAACCTCTTCCCCCAGTTTATTCTCCATTTCCTGCAACTGCACTTCTAAATTTCTCTTTTTAGATAGTTTAGATACCTTACCTATTACTTTTGGCTGCTCCGCACTATTCGGAACCTGCAACAACTTATCATCATTTAGCATCTATTTTTCATAATCAGTCTGAAGCGTTTGCATAATTGGTGCTAATTCTTGAGCCGTATATCTCGCCTTCAGTAAATCCATACACATCTCTAGCGATCCTTCCACTTCTTTCTCTAGTACGTGCACTTGACCTCGAATTCCTGACTCATCACCTTGAATTTTTGTTTCCTTAGGACCTGGCAGCACTTGAGGATCCGTCTGCTATACAAACTGAAAAAATGATGCCATATACGTTGACATACGACTATTCAACAATGTTTTGCGCCTATCTCCCATAAAAATATGTTCATGCATGTGCTCGTATAGCCGGTGAGCCCAACTTACCCTACCATTTGATTCAGCATAAGCTAATGGTGCAAAGTTTTCTCTTCACATTTGGTCATACTTAATAATAAAACATAATCTTTCTAAATACCACTTTAGCTGCTCCCTACATGCATATCCTGCATTTTTCATCATATAATACTATCTTCCATCTTCTCTTGTGCCAAATTCTTTCCTCAATGACTCCTCTGAACATTTCAGAATAACCACATCCTTATATATTGGCAGTTTAAACACTTCCGCCACTAACTCAGGCGAAAACTTTTCCTGTAATGTCAACTGTCCTTTCGTCTTCTTCAAAATTTTGAGTTGACTTTTGGCATAGTAATTGCATCACCATTGTGCCCATGGCAGCATTGCAAACTATAGTAAACCTATCTTGTGGAGCCAAGCCGCATTAATAGGAGAATGTATATCAATCTCTACCTTGAAATACGTAAACGGATTCATGAGAGTCTGCATAAACTTCGTCGCTAAGGATGGTGTTGAAATTTCCTCCACCTCATCCTGAAGCTGGCTGTCACTCTCCTCTGTTGTCGTATCCTCCTTACGCAACACTGCTTCTCGTCTTTTACAATGCCCCCTCATCACCGTTGTCTCGTGCAACGACACACTAGAACCTGCAACCAACATCACCTTTGGAGCCATGAAATAAAATGCAAAACGCAAGTACAAACAGTGCGAACTTTCAAATCGCCACTGAGCTGAGAACTTGACGTACTGGATCATGTGCCAACACATGCAACTACATAATGTTTGAGCATAAGTTAGCTTAAAAATCATTAAGCACATCCTTACACACATTTCCATGCCATGAGTAAAAGTTATTCTACACGTGCAGTTACTCGCATTAATTCTTGTGCCCAAATCGAGAATAATTAATTGAGATCTCCTCCCCTTCACATCACATTTTCCGATCCACCACCCTACAAACTCCCACAAAACCTTCCAACACCATACAACTTGCTGCTTAACATTCATACAAATAGCTGATTTCACCTGAGAGTCCAACTGAACCTGAATCCTACTCCCTCTTACCTTATTCAGGTGAACTGTACTCTCCAACAGACAATAAAACTGATATCCTTCGCTATCTCCATGTCCACCTAGGCACACCGATCCATGATGTTGCTAGTTGCTTACTATCATCAGTGTCCATACGACTTGAGTTACATCTTCTGCTACTTCTGAATATTCTTCTAATACTTCAGTCTGATTCACCAATACTCCCTTCTTCGCTACATACTGATGAGTAACTGCTAACTAAAATGTAAGCCTCTGATTACAACCTATCCCCCAATGAATTCGTAAAAACACACTTAATGCCATTTTCGACCAACAACCATCAAGGAAACATGTCACCAAAGATGAAAATGCAGATAAATAAGCCTTATTGCTCCGATGATCAGACATATTCGTAATATGATTTTCAAACCTAACCATACCTTGCACTACATTAGAAGATAACCAATCCAAATGTGGCGGCTTCCCCTGAAATTTCTTGAGTCAGAATCCATTGATTGGTTTTTCCATTCTTGTGCCAAATACATCTGCCAATAGAAAAGTTCCTTGCCCTAAATCATGCACAATCTGATACGGACCTTGATATCTCAATGTGAGCTTTCTCGGATGTGGTCCTAGCTTAGAATTATACACCATTACCCAATCTCCTTCTTTAAATAACTTAAATTTCACATTCTGATTCACCCAAGCTTGTCTTTGTCTTTGAATTACCTTAGTAATGTATGCACTTACCAAATGATCCTCTTCCATCTGCAGAAGGTATTTTCTTTTGTGTTTAACCGATAAATCAAGAGACATCTTTTTCGCTATGATTCGCAAACTTGGAACCACAAATTCAATGGGTACCACTGCCTCCAATCCATATACCAGCCGGAATGGAGTCATACCTGTTGTCACTTTGAATGCTGTTCTGAATGACCACAAAGCTTAGTCAAGTAATAAATCCCAATTTTTCTGATTATCATGCACCAACTTCTTTAGAATATGCATTAATGTTTTATTTGTGCTTTCAGCCTGACCATTCGCCTGTGGATGATATGCTCTAGACTTTTTATGCATAATCAAATGAGTTTGTGTTAACTCTGAAATTACTTCATTAAGGAAATGAGCACCTCTGTCACTTACCAACTCAATAGGACAACCAAATCTGGTCATAATATTATGATAAAGAAATTTTGCCATGCTTGCTGCCTTATTATCTTTCAATGCCACTGCTTCCACCCACTTTGTACAATAATCTGTAGCTACTAAAATATATTTGTTGCCCCACTGAGTAATTGGTTTAATAGGGCCCACAAAATCCATACCCCACTTCTGGAATGGATCCAATGATAAAACCGGATGATCAGACATCCGATCTGAATTGCTTGGTTGGCCCATCTTCTGACAAATCACACATCTTTTCGCATACTCATGCGCATCCTTTAACACAGTAGGCCACCATAAACCCGCTTATAACACTTTCTTTCCAGTAATGTCCCCAGACAAATGACCTCTTGCTGGACCTGAATGTGCCTCTTGTAACACTGCGGGTTGCTCAAATTCTGGTACGCATCTCCTAATAACCTGATCCACCCCTTTTTTATATAATGCACAGGCTATGATCAAATACGGTCTAATTTTAAGTGCAAATTTCTTTCTCTGATCAGGTGAGAAATGTTGTGGTAATGACCCATCCGTTAAAAATACCAATAACTGATCATACGAAGAATTTGGTTCAGCAACCTGTGCATTAAACAATTTCGCATCGGGGAATTCATCATTGACACCTGAAGGTGCTTCTCCTGATTCCGACCGACTGAAATAGTCAGCCATTACGTGCTCTTTGCCTGGAGTATGAATAATCACAAAATCAAACTCTTGCAATAAAAGCATCCATGTTGCAGAGCAAAGAAGCACAAAAGAGGAGCCCCAAAATTTTCAAATTAATGGGCACATTTTTCTTCTTCAAAGTCTTAAGAAATTCCCTCAAGCCATGTAAATGCACTAAAAGAGTCCTCTAGTTGCATAATCCCAACTTGTTATAAAATATTCCTTGTAAATTAGTAGGAAATTCACTTTTTAGTAATAAAGTGCCGGTCTCTTGTGTGAAAGGACCAAATTTAGGGCACATGTATATAAGTCACTTTGTGACTCTTTGTAGAGACTTTTTGCCATTGTGAAGAAGGAGAGTTCCTGATTTTCAAAATTGCTTCTTCCTTGCAGATTTGCATCTTCTCCTTGATCTTCTATGTGTGTGTAATGCTTGGAATGTGTGTGTAGGACTGTTGTCTACCCCTCTCCACTGTTTTTTAGCTACTGTAGTGTGTGTGAGAGCTTGTAGGAGTTGTGGTGTGAGTGTGGGTGCTTCCCGCCATTCACTATTTTGGTCATAACTTGAAGCACGATTGTCAGAATCGAGTGAAACCACTATTTTGGTCATAACTTGAAGCATGATTGTCCAATAGATGCGTCTCGTTGAGAGCTTCAAAACAAGTCCACTATTGACTATATTCGGAGTTCGGAGCTAGGAGAAATCCTCAATTTACTGAAAACTGTTGTAAGTGGTATCGCGGCAGACACTTTCAGTATTTCACTGAGTTAGAGAGGTGGATTGGTCTTTTCTCATACATATAAGCTGAACCACTTCATTTTCCATCACGTGTGCACATGTCCTCATACACTTGGTTAGGTCGTTCGATTGGATTGACAAGTAAGCGTATGTCAATTTCCACTATACACACTTGTGTTGCAAATGAGGTTTAGTCTCTTTGGCACAAGTCCTTAAGTCTTCCTGAGTTAGGTACACACATTTTTGGTGCCGTTGCCAGGGAACACTCAGCCAAGGTGCCTTCGTGATGGTTATAGATCGAGTGTGATGAAATCGTACTTGTAGAAGTGAACTCGTTCAGTGGAAAGTAGTCAATCATTTCGGCACTTGTTACTTCACATCCGGAGGTGTGTGTAATGAGTTTCTAGGTTTAGGGTTAGTAGGAAGGGAGAGAAGGAAGAGTTAGGGTTAGCTTAGGAGAAGAGGAGGAGAGGAGTGAGGTAGGAGTAAGTTAAGATCACCAAGAAAAATCTCAAAAAATTTGTCAAATTAGTTAGTTTAGCTTTAGACACCAAAAAGTATAAAAACCAAAAAATTCCAGTTCATTTCTCACTGTTCAAAGAGCAGTATCATGAGAAAAGCAACGATCGGTATCGTAGGAGCGGTATCGTGTTGATATTAGGTAGTGATGTGTGTGAACACTCTAGGACCGCCGGGGCACTTTTTTCCCTCTTTAGGAGGTTTTTTCCCCCGGCTTGTACATATGCCTATTGCCCTAATGGGCTACTTATCTTTGTACATTCTCTAGTAATACATTCAGTATTGTGTGTTTGTGCTCCAAGCTTCTTCTTCTTCCTTGTGCTGTTCGCGTGCTTCCGCAGACGTCTATCTCCAACAATTGGTATCAGAGCAGGTCGTCGCCTCTTCTAGGGCGCCGTCGACACTCCTCCGTTTGCAGTCTCAGATTCGCACAAAATTTGGTGAGCATACTCAGGTTGTTTCCGAGATCAAAACTGCTTCGCTCTGTGGTGTCGAAATTGCGATCTGAGCTCGTTTCGGCCTCCGAATGTACTATCGTAGCGCTTGTGTAGGCTATTTCGTCCTTTTGTGCCAAAGGTATATACCAGTTTCTGTTCGCCAGTTTAAGCGTCTCGAAGTCTGCTACAGGTCTAGCAGAACTCGTCTGGGCAGTTCTGTTCAACTTTTTGAGATACAGTCAATTTTTTGCATCAAGGTATTTTAGTCACCGGCCATGGCTGAAAGCAGTGATGTATTCCGTATGTTGGCTGTTGAGGATAAGTTGGATGGTACCAACTACCCATTATGGGCTTATATGATGCGACATGTACTAGTTGAAAAAGGATTGTGGAACATTGTGCAGGGTGTTGAAAGACATCCTGTTACATCTGTAACGATAGGTACTGCAAATACAGGTGTTGGAGCTGATGAAGATGGTGTCGAAGATGATATTCTGCAGATTCCTGTTCGTGCTGCTGTTTCTGTTGCGCCTACTGCAGAGCAGATTCATTGGGATGGCAGAGATGCCCAGGCACATGCATTGTTAGCCTTGTCTGTCAAACATGCCATTATTCCTCACATTCGCTCTTGCAGAACAGCAAAGGATGCTTAAGATACACTTACCACTTTGTACCAGGCTAGGAATGAGGCTCGTGTTGCTTACCTCCGAAAACAGTTGGAGAGTGAGCACATGAATGAAGGTGATTCTATAGACAGTTTTCTTACAAAGATCAAAGACCTGAAGGAACAATTGATTTCTGCTGATGAGGTTATACCAGATAGCTCACTTGTGCAGACCGTTCTGAATGGTCTTCCTGATTCATATCAGAGTTTTGCCTCTACTCTTCGGTTGATGATGAAAGGCAATCTGAATGCCTTGTCATTTGAGGAATTAGTCTCTGTTCTGTTGCACGAAGATCAGTCCAGGCAGAACAGGTCCATTATGTGTGTTGCAGATCAAGCTTTCCTAGCTAGTCAGAAGGGCAAACGAAAATGGAGCTCTTCTACTAGTAACCAGAAATCTGCAAATGCTGCACAATCGAAGAACCAGGATAAAGATGAGAAGAAATCAGAAAAGCAGAAATTGTTCTGCAAGTATTGTAAAGGAAATGATCATATTATAAAGAACTGTCCAAAACTAGCTGCTAAAGAGGCAAAGAAGAAAGAGGCTGGAATGGTTGTTGCAGAGGCCTCTACACCAAAAACAGAGTCTGCAAATCTTGTGCAGGAAGAAGAATGGGCGTTTACTACTGTCTGCAGTTTTGACCCATCTTCTCATGATCAATGCATGTCTGCAGTAGACTCAGATGTTTGGTACTTTGACAGTGGGGCGACCAAACATATTACCTCGCAGCGTAGTTTCTTCTCTTCACTCGAGCCTGCCCCTACAGGGCATACTGTCACATGCGCCAATAACTCCTCTTATCCTGTTATGGGAGTTGGTAAGATCATTCTGACTACTGCTGATGGTAGTTCTTTCACTTTGTCAGATGCTTTATTTGTGCTAGGGATAAAAAAGAACCTGTTATCAGTTTCTGCATTAGCCAAGATTGGCTTGGTTGTGAAATTCGTTGATGACAGGTGTACAATCCATGATCTCTCAAATGGCGATGTGATTATTGCTTCTGGCATTTTATGTCGTGGGCTGTATAAGCTCATAGACTATGAAAGATCTGTGAATGATTCGGAAATTTTGCTAGTTTGTTACGCCTGTAGAAATCTGAAATGGTGTCCTCTTTGCCGAGACTTGAGGCACCTGGAAAACATGTTTGTGAAGGCTGTATTTTGGGCAAAATGCAGCGTTCTTCCTTTCCAAAAGATGGTTCAGTTCGGGCTACGCAGAAATTGCAGCTTGTACATAGTGATGTCTGTGGTCCTATGCAGACACCCTCTTTTGGAAATTACCTTTACTTCATGACTTTCATTGATGATTTTTCCAGGCATGCATGGGTATATCCACTCAAAGCAAAGTCCGAAGTGTTCATGTGCTTCAAACAGTTTTTGGTTTTGGCTGAAAATCTGTCAGCATGTAAAATGGGCACCCTCCGTTCTGATCGAGGGGGGGAATATATGTCTTCAGATTTTAATGCATTTCTGGCTGAACGTGGGATAAAACACCAGTGTACACTGCCGTATACACCTCAACAGAATGGAGTTGCTGAACGAAAGAACAGGTCACTCATGGAGATGGCGAGGTGCATGGTCAAAAGTCAGGCTTTACCACATAGTTTCTGGCTTGAGGCTGTCATGTGTGCAGCATATGTACTGAACAGGTGTCCCACTAAAGCATTGCAGTCTATCACTCCATATGAGGCTTGGCATGACTGCAAGCCATCTGTTGCTCATCTGCGTGTTTTTGGTTGTTTGGCATATGCATTAGTGCCTGAACAACATCGCAAAAAATTGGATGATAAGGCAGTAAAATGTATTTTTGTTGGGTATAGTTCTGAAAGTAAAGGCTATCGTCTGTATCATCCATAGACTAAACGCATTCTAGTTAGCCGTGATGTTGTCTTTGTGGAAGATGCTATTCAGCCATTGCTTTCATGTACTAAGGAGACATCTGTTAGCTCCAAAGACATGTATGATACTTTGATGCCTCTTTTTACAGGTGGACAGGCTAGTGCTGGTCCTAATGAGGCAACTTCTCAGCCTTTGCAGGTTTCATATGATGATGTAGATCATTCCATTTTTTATGCAGATTTACATGATGCACTTGTTGATGAGAGAGCTGATATTGAGCAGGCAAAAACTATGCCAAAATGGCTGGTGCAGACTTTGCGTGACAGCAAATTAGATGCACCTTTGTCATATTGTACTCGTTCAGGCTCTCATAGTGCCTCCTTTGCATCAGATTGCTATGCTATGGCTGCATCTAGTCTCTGTGATGAGAATGAGCCTATTTCTTTTGATGAAGCACAAAATTCAAAAAATTGGATGGCTGCTATGCAATCTGAATATGATGCTATAATGAAGAATGGTACATGGTCTTTATGTGACTTGCCTCCTGGCAAGAAGGCCATTGGCACTAAGTGGGTATACAAGCTGAAGCGTAAACCTGATGGTACAGTTGACAGGTATAAGGCTAGGCTTGTTGCAAAGGGTTATGCACAGGAAAGAGGCATTGATTTTGATGAGACCTTTGCACCTACATGCCGTATGACTACTGTTCGGAGCATTTGTGCACTTGCAGCCCATCATGGTTGGAATGTACATCAGTTGGACATTAAAATAGCATTTCTGAATGGTGACTTGCATGAAGAAGTGTATGTTTTTCAGCCCTATGGCTTTGTGCAGAAAGGGCATGAAAACCAGGTTTGCAGGTTAAAGAAGGCATTATATGGTTTAAAGCAAGCACCACGTGCTTGGTATGAGAAGATACATGCCTATCTGATTGCACATGGTTTTGAGAACAGTCCAACTGAAAGCACCTTATATGTTAAACGTGCTAATGATGTGCTTCTGATCATTGTTGTCTATGTTGATGACATGCTGCTCACTGGTCCTATTGAGACACATATTGCTGATTTTAAGGCTGATTTGCATGCCTCATTTGAGATGTCTGATTTGGGGCATTTGCATCACTATTTGGGCATTCAGTTTATGCACGTTGATGGTGGAATGGCTTTGTGTCAAACGAAATATATTGACACATTATTGCAGCGTTTTGGCCTTGAAGACTGTAAGCCTATTGCCACTCCTATGGAGACAAGTTTACGATTGAGTCTTCATGATGCTGGAGATGCATTTGATGCTGTTCTCTATCAGCAGGCTGTTGGATGCTTGATTTACTTATGCATTACTCGGCCAGATATTCAGTTTGTTGTCTCAGAGATGAGCAGGTTTATGCATTGCCCAGGAGTCACGCATTGGAAAGCGGTTAAGCGCATCTTTCGCTACTTGAGTGGTACTCGGCTACTTGGGTTGTTTTATCCCAAGGGGGGATCACTACCGCCAGATTTGCATGCTTTTTCTGACTCAGATTGGGCTGGTTGCTATGACACTAATGTGTCCACCAGTGGTTTTTGCTTCATGCTTGGTAGCTCATGTATATCTTGGTTGAGCAAGAAGCAGCCTACTGTGGCCACTTCCAGTTGTGAGGCTGAGTATAGGGTAGCTTTCACAGCGACTGTTGAGTGTGTGTGGCTGAGACGCCTTATGGCTGATTTGGGTGTTGGTCAGTCTTCTGCCACCACCATCTTCACTGACAGTCAGAGCGCATTGGCAATTGCGAGGAACCCTGTGTTCCATGCTCGCACTAAGCACATTGAGGTGCATTATCACTATGTCAGGGAGAGGTTCTCTGCTGGGGAGATCAGCTTGGCATATGTGCCCACGCAGGAGAACATTGCAGACCTTTTCACGAACGCTCTGCTTAGGGAGAAGTTTGAAGCTTTCCGCAAAGCTTTGGGCTTACTTCCTTTTTTTGAGTGATTTCCACATAGCTTGGCACTTCCTTATACATGAGTGCCAGCTCCTTGTTCACCGCATCACTCCCAGGGGGGATTTGTTGATATATTTAGGTAGTGATGTGTGTGAACACTCTAGGACCGCCGGGGCACTTTTTTCCCTCTTTAGGAGGTTTTTTCACCCGGCTTGTACATATGCCTATTGCCCTAATGGGCTACTTATCTTTGTACATTCTCTAGTAATACATTCAGTATTGTGTGTTTGTGCTCCAAGCTTCTTCTTCTTCCTTGTGTTGTTCACGTGCTTCCGCAGACGTCTATCTCCAACATATCGCACATTTCAAGCTATCAAGACTAGTTGTTGAGCTCAAAGTGCAACCAAGACATCACTGAGGTAAGATTCCATAAGTGTTCACTGACCAAAACATATTAAAAAAGCACAAAAATGTGAATACTTGCGCATCTAGTATCGCGGGGAGGGACAATGTTATTTTTTGAGTTTCTTTGCAAGAGACAGTAGGCTAGAAGGGAAGAGGTTGTGAGAGAAGAGCAAGGGGGTGTAAAAATTTTTGTATTTGGAGGTATTTTGGCTTGAGTATCGTGATCGGTTGAGTTTCTAGTATCGCGATACCAAAAATTCCCTTGTATCGCGATACTCGCCCAAGTATCGTATCGTCGACTACCAGCCTTGGTATCGCGATACCACTTGTGGTATCGTATCGCCTGGTTGGTATCGCGATCTCACCTTACCAAAGTGGTATCGTATCGTGTAACCGCCAGTATCATATCGTGCCCCACTCTAGTATCGTATCGTCAGAGCATTCAGTATCGTATCGCTCAGGTTGGAGGTATCGTATCGCCACCTGCAGCAGTATCATATCGTGCAAACCCCAAGTATCGTATCGTCTCTCTTTCCGATGTTGTATCGCTATACCATCTTGGTATCGTATCGTCCCTTCGTTGTAGTATCGTATCGTGTGAGGAGATAGGTATCGTATCGGGGCAAACTCCAGTATCGTATCGTGCCCTTTTTGGTATCGTATCGTCCAAAAAGTGGTGTCGTATCGTCTGGGTTTCCAGTATCGTATCGTCCTCCTTTTCAGTATGGTATCATGGGAGTTCCTGGTATTGTATCGGTCATAGTATAAGTATCGTATTGCCCAAGTTTTTGGTATCGTATCGTCGAACCCATAGGTATCGTATTGTACCTAGACTTGGTATCGTATCGTCTAGTTCTCAGGTATCGTATCACGAGGATATCCACTATCGTATCGTGATCAACAGCGGTATCGTATCGTCTGTTGTTGCGGTATCGTATTGCCTAGTTCTCAAGTATCGTATCGGGAGGATAGCCAGTATCGTATCGTGATCGACAACGGTATCGTATCGTCTGTTGCTGCGGTATCGTATCGCCTAGTTCTCAGGTATCGTATCGTGAGCAGGTGTGGTATCGTATCGTGGCCAGTTTGGTATCGCCCAGGGCAGTATCGCCTGGTGCAGTATCGCCTGGAGTGGTATCGTCCAGAGCTTTTGAAGCATTTTGAAGGGCAAACTTGAGGCGTTTGAGGAGCCACTTAGGGAGAGTTTTAGATACCTAGAGAGCCTCAGGAGGGTGAATGAACTTGAGGTCAAGGAGAGTGCTAAGTAGCCGAAGAAGTGTCATATCTTCTGTAGGAAGTGGTGCTCAGGTCAGTCACCGCTCGGTCTATTCTAACACCTCTAGTGACTCAGAGGAGGAAATACCCATGGCTTCAGAAGACATGCAAGGACCCGCTCCAAGTAGAAACTTCATGACCGCTGTGGAGGGAGAGTACCGTACCTCCTTACAATACGTTTCTACTAATGCCCAGGAGATTCCCATCTACCTGGATGGCTTAAACAGATTTGTGGCTAGGATGGTAACTTCCATGGATGCCACGATTGTGCCCAGACTGGCTGTTAAGTATGAAGGAGGAGCATACATGGACAAGATAGGTCACATATACATAGTGACTAAATTTCCCGATTTGATTAATGGAAAGGGAGAGCTAATGGGACAAGAGAACTCAGGGAGACCAAACCCTGAGGAGTTAGTGACGACTCCTAGAGGCAGGTCCCAAGTGACACGAGTCTTGAGAGGAGACTTGATACCTCAAGATGACTACCTATTGGAAGTCTATTTGATCCATGGAATGGATTTATTGCTTCAAACAGACTCACCGGCCCAAGGAAGAGAAGAAAGCCCGATGACATTTTATGAGCTAAAGGATCCAGAAGACGAGACTAGGATAACATACCTAGATAAGAATCGGAGAAGATATTGGTTCGTTGATGCCATAGACAGTGCTCAACTCAAATACATGGGTTTTCCTGTATTCCCTCAGAGAGAGCAGACAACCACCTCTCAGAACCCCTTTGGAACCCAACAAGAGGCAGAGCACACCATGTCAGGACAAACTAGCCAACGGAGTGTTCCAAACCGTACTCATGTACAATTTGCGACTCCAAGAGTGCAAACACACAATCAGACCCACCCAGGAGTAGGTAATCAGTACCGACCACCGGTAAGACCACCACCACCAGTAGGAGGGCAGCCTGGAATACCCCCTGTTAGACCAGCAGTTCTTGCCTTCCCTGTGATGCCCAGACCGCCCGAACCACTAAGAAGACTGAGCCCTATCCAAGTGGCCAAATGCGTAAGAAATCATTATGATGGATTGGGAGAACCCTATGATCACATTGCTGAATTTAAACAGGTTCTAAGGGCAGAACAAGTAGACGATTTCTTCGTGCAGTATGAGTCCTTTGGACTCACCCTCACAGGAACGGCGCTGACTTGGTTCCAGCCATTCGATCCCAATCAATTTGGAAACATGGAGCAATTTTTTCAAGAATTCATGGGGAATTCACTAAGAGAGGGATTAAAGACAATTCTGCATCATTAATCCATAGTTTTAAACAGAACCCTAATGAAACAGTGAAAACATCCACCCAAAGATTCAATCAGTATGTTGATAGATGCCCAGTTGCAGAGAGGCCCACTCAACAAAAAATGATTTCATTATTTTTGGATGGACTCACGAATGGAACCCTAAGAACTTTAGTTTACGTGAAGAGATTACAAACCCTGAGTGAATGTCTTCAAGAGTGCATTGACCTAGAAGACAATCTAGCGGAGGATCTCAAGAGCACACCCAGCCCCACTAAATCAAAAGACTCTTGGAGTAGTATTACATCCGACTCCAATAATGTGGAAGAATTAGCAGAGTTGGTAGCAAAGAAATTGGGAGTCCAAGCACATAGAAATTACCAACACCCGGCCTTAAGAGTGCCCATGTTACGAAGATGTAGTCTATGTGGAGGAGATCACCCCACACACATGTGTGTGCGAGGAGGGACCGGTGCACATCAGACATATTCATACAACAGACAGCTTCAACAAGGAACAGCCTTGTACTGCCACATAGAACAAAAATACACCAATCACACCATAGAAAACTGTCCATTCAATAGGCAGGCACGACCTTTACAACTACCTCAGTATCGACCATATGGATATCCACCCAGAGATCTAGGTAGAGACATGCCCAGGTACAATCCTTACCCAACACCAACAGTAGCATCGAGACCATACGAGCAAGTACCATATCCACCGCCTCAACCAGTGTTAGGGCCACAACTATCACAACCCCAACAAGTGGTACCTGTGAAGTATGCCCAGCCAGAAGAAAATTTGGAAAGAGCCATAGTGCCAGCCTCAACGATGACCAGTGTAGAACCAGCAAACCCTGGATATGAGCTGCCCCCAAGAGATTATTATCCCTATGAAGCCAACATGCTAGAGTATGAATCAGCTTATGGTTCAGCTTACTATGGATATGAAAGCTATGATCAGGGCTATGGAACGGAAGTAGCAACTTTGATGTATATTGCACCTAAAGCACAACCACATGTGAGACCACCCATTAGGCCGCCGGTGCCGAGAGGACCTTGTTATAGATGCGGAGGAGACCATTTTATTAGAGAATGTCCTCGGCCTTACAATCCACCAACCCCTAGGACTAGGGAAGGATATTGTAATGATTGTAGAAAGGAACATCTTTTCAGAGATTGCCCTAAGAATCCAACCAAAGTCCAAGACAGTGCACCAATTAATGTAATTGAAGTGATAGAAGCACCTAGAAGCGATAAGGAATACACAATGCCCTTGAAGGCCATTACAAGAGCCCAAACAAAAGAGCAAAAAGGAAAACAACCAGAATGAGAACAAGAAAACAATAGAACAGCAAGTCCCAAAATTCGGATAGTTGAAGATTCAGAGGACCCACGTGAGAGTGCCCAGAACACTAAAGCATAGAAATGGAAGGAAAGAAGAGAAAAGCTCAAATATAAATGGATAAAAAACAAGAGTCAAGAAAATAGGAAACAAACTAGAAACAAGCAAGAGCATAAAGAAGAAGGGATTCGGGAAGAGATTCCCATTCCACCGCTTATCCAAGAAGCAGAGAAACCAGGATCAATTCTAGCTGACCCTAAACCTGATGACCTAGACATGTGGCTGAAAGCTTACCAAGCTAGGATTAAGACTGGACCAAATGTAGAGCAACATGAAAAGCTTTACCCACAAGGAGAATTAGAAAAAGAAAGGCTTGCGATATGTCGAAAACTTATAGAGATAGCACAAGCAACCCTAGAAAAGACTATCCCAACCCTTCCAGAAACTAGGATAGCAGAGGATCAATACAAAGAGTATGTCAAAGCCAAGGATAACGAACCAAGAAAGAAGGATGGCAAGCGTGAGCAAACAAAACCTCAGGACGAACCTATGCCAACAATACCTGACTTAGAGGCTGAATGGCCGAAGGAATTATGGAATAGAATCCGAGAGGAACAATGGAAGAAGAATGGAGTGACTAAGCCTCCCTTTGAGGAATTAGAGGTGGAAGTGTATCAACCCCATCCCAAGTGGAAGAAGTATATGAGGAAGTGTCAAGGCTAGACAGAAATAGAGAAGAAGCTCAGAGCATTTCAACTTTACCTAATTACATGGGAGAATACAAAAAGGAGTCTATGATAATCCGAGCACCCGTGGTACATGGCAAAGGAAAAGGAAACTCAGAAAAAGGAACTAAAGAAGACAAAAGTACAATGCAAACTGACCATGGAAGAATTACTTCAGATTAAACCACATTTATGGAAGCAGTTAGCGAGTCAAATGGAATTAGGGCAAGAGAGGGAAGAAAAAGAAGTTAAGGGGAAAGAAAACTCAACTAAGATACAAATCCCAGTTGATAAAGTGGGAGAATTTAGTGAAGGAGATGAAGGTAATACGGGTCTACCTGTCACTTACAATGGGCACATGACCAAGGCAATCCTAGACACAGGAGCTGGAGTAAAAATCGCCACCAAGGAGATTTGGGAGAAATGGGGGAAGCCTGCTTTACGGCCCACACGCATGAAGCTCTAATTAGCAGACGGTCACATAGAGAAACCCTTAGGAATACTGGAAAGAATCAAATTAACCACCTATTTGAACACACATTAGCCATCTGTAAATTTGAAAAGGCTAACAACTACGAGATGATATTAGGACGACCTTTCATGAGGCAAATGCGGGTAGTGCAAGATTGGGGAAGAGATTCGTTATACCTGCAACATCAAGGGAACACTACCAAGATAAACTTACATACATTTGCATATCGAGATGTCCCTCCACTACAATGGAACCCCATACACAAGGAGGAAGATGACTTGTCTATTCATAGCGCTCGTTCAAGCGATCAATCATGGATGCATGAGGACGCGCAGTTATGGATGTGTAAAGAAGCCAAGAAAGAGGATAATAAAAGATAGTTGTGGCCAATAGGACATCCTAACT
This sequence comes from Ceratopteris richardii, assembly GCA_020310875.1. Classification (NCBI taxonomy): domain Eukaryota; kingdom Viridiplantae; phylum Streptophyta; class Polypodiopsida; order Polypodiales; family Pteridaceae; genus Ceratopteris; species Ceratopteris richardii. The sequence goes on from CM035428.1 coordinate 44,591,852, forward strand.
ACCGACCTGTAGAGGACCCACGGTACATGCCTCAAATCTTTCCTGATGAAACCTTTGAACCTCATGGATGGATGGAAATCTTAGCCACCTTAGATGTGTGTGTGAATGAGGAAGTGCTAACTATGAACGAGTGCATAGATGAAGAAGGTTATGATGTGAATTTATACATGGTTGTCCTTCAAGAAGTGGAAGAGGGAGAAATCTTGGAAAAAGAATGGAAAGAGGAATATGAGAGTATAGAAATGGAACCGGAATTCGATTCAAAGGAAAGCTATCTAGACATTGTTCGAACCAAAGAAAAGCAGGAACCAATAAGGATCTTGGCAATAGAAGCCGCTCCCATAGTACAAAAGAAAGTGGAAAACATGAGTAAAATAGGACCAGACCTAGACCTATTTGAAGTTCTTGAACATTTTAAAAGATATGAAGTAGAAGAGAGAAAGGTAGCCATTCAAATGCCTAAACGAGAGGCTCAAGACGGAGAAGCATATGACAATAAAGAACAAACAAAAAAAATCATAGTAACAATGGAAGATGGAGAAGAAAGATGTATATACCTAGGCAAAGATGTGTCAGTTGAAGAGGAAGGAGAACTAATACAATTGATCAGAGAATATCGAGACGTATTCGCATGGACATATAAGGATCTCAAGGGTGTGGAACCCTCGATTTGTTCTCATGGAATACCAATGACAGCAGATGCGAAACCATCAAAACAACGCCCATATACATATAATGAGGTCTATGCTGCTAAAATTAAGGAAGAAATAGACAAGCTATTTGCGAAAGGATTCATATATGAAATAGAACACATCGAGTGGGTCTCGCCATTAGTAGTTGTACCTAAGAAGAACGGAAAACTGAGGGTGTGCATTAACTTGAAAAAGGTCAATGTAGCCACCATACATGACAGCTACCCATTACCCATTACGGACCATCTATTGGAAAGAGTAGTAGGAAAAGAAGTATATAGCTTCTTAGATGGATTCTCCGGATACAATCAAGTAGCTATTGCTACTGAGGATCAATATAAGACCGCATTCGCGACCGAATGGGGAATCTATGCTTTTCGAGTGATGCCTTTTGGACTCACTTATGCGCCTGCTACTTTCGAACGATTGATGTGTCATGTTTTCAAGGAATTCTTGAAAAAGAGCATGGAAGTGTATGTAGATGACCTATGTACATATTCAAATCAAAGGGTGGACCACATTCCTGAATTGCGAAAGATATTTAATAAATGCCGACAATATAGAGTCTGCCTAAACCCAGAGAAATGTGTCTTCATGGTAAGACAAGGGAAGATCTTAGGACACATAGTCTCTAGAAATAGAATATCCACGGATGAGGACAAGATTAAGGTCATCTTAGAGCTTCCTAGACCTAAGAATGCGAAAGAGGTACAATCATTTATGGGACATTGTGGATACTACCGCCGATTTATCCACATGTATGCCATAATCGCCAAACCCATGTATGGACTCTTAACTCAATTCACTTGGATAGAGGAATGTGAGAAGGAATTCAATGAGTTAAAGAAGAGGTTGAGCACAATCTCAATTCTGAAAACACCAAATTGGAACAAGCCTTTTCACATCCATGTGGACACTTCTAATTACGCAATTGGATGTATCTTAGCCCAACCAGTAGATGAAGGAAAGCTAGATCACCCAATTGCCTATGCGAGTAGACAACTGAATCAAGCGGAGAGAAATTATACCACCACCGAACGAGAAGGATTGGGAATGTTCTATGCAATGAAGAAATTTAGACGCTATCTCTTAGCCAATAAATTTAAGTTCTTCATAGACCATCAGGCGTTATTGTACCTAGTCAATAAGCCTTGTAACACAAGAAGATTGGTAAGATGGTTTCTACTATTGATGGAATTCGACATTGAAGTGATAGTGAAAAAAGGAAACACGCATGTAAGAGCAGATCACCTTTCTAGGTTAACACACGATGAACTACCAAGTGGAGTACCGGATGATCTCCCAAACACTTATTTGTTTAATCTGGAAGTTTGTCCAAAGTGGGCAGAAAAACTAATTCGTAATTGTGCAGAATGCCAGGAGACCATCCCCGAGGATCATACATCCATACCCTTCTCAACCATAGCACCCAATTGGAGCAAGACACTGGTAAATTTCCTGAAGACAAGAGGACAAAAGGAAGGAGTTAGCTTCGCAAGAAAACGATCCCTATAAGAAATGAGCAAGGATTATGTACTTATGGGAAGACAATTGTTTAGAAGAGTAAAAGACAACCAATTACGGCTATGTGTGCATGAAGGAGAGTATTTACCCGTAGTAGAGATGGCACACGCAAGTGCGGCAGGAGGTCATTTTTCAGCCGAGAGAACCGTAAAAACGATCCTCTTCGCGGGATTGTGGTGGCCAACTTTACATATGGATGCTGAAGCATATGTACAAAGCTGCGAGACATGCCAAAGGGCTAAATACCCAATTCGGAGAGATGACATGCCTTTGAGACCCATGCTCTGTGCGAGAGCATTCTCTAAATGGGGTATTGACTTCATAGGGCCCATTAACCCACCGGCCAAAGGATCGCATGCCGAATACATCATAGTAGCCACAGATTACTTGACAAAATGGATAGAGGCAAAGGCTACTAGAAATAATGATGCTCAAACCACGACTAAGTTTCTTTTTGAGCATATATTCACTCGTTTCGGATTACCAATTGAGATTGTGAGTGACCAAGGAACTCACTTCATCAATGAGGTGATAGAGTCTCTAATGAATGAGTTTTTAGTGATCCACAAAAAATCAGCCCCATACCATCCCCAAGCCAATGGTCAAGCGGAAAGTTCCAACAAGGTATTATGCACAATATTGACAAAAATCATCAATAATGGGAGGTCTGATTGGGACAAGCAATTGCATCATGCAATTTGGGCCTTTCGAGTCGCATATAAGACTGCCATTGGAACTACCCCATTCAATTTGGTGTACGGGCAAAATGCAATTTTGCCAATTGATTTTTTAATCCCCACTTTGAGAGTAGCACAACAGTATAAATGGACCGGACATGAATTATCCCAACAACTAGACCAAATAGAGAAGCTGCATGAAAGTAGGTTACAAGCGGTAGCAGGAATATATGCAGCCAAGAGAAGACAAAAGGCATATTATGATGCACATATAAAAGACAAAGGACTCAAAGAAGGAGACCTAGTCCTAGTCTACACCTTAAAGCAACATGCCAAGAAGTTACAAAAACGCCGATATGGACCTCTGATCATAAATAGGATATCTACTAGTGGAGCAGTTAATCTAGCCACTTTAGATGGAGACATTCTTCCTAACTACATAAGTGGATGTAGAGTGAAACGGTTCATGGAGCCATTGACGGATCAAATGTTAGCACGTCTTGTAGGTGCACAAAATAGGAAGAAAGAGGAAGAACATATTAGAGAGGAGGCACGACAAGAAGCCCTAGAACGCATCAAGAAAGAGAAAGAATGGATTAGGCAAAGAGACGAACGGTATCTCCAAGGAGAGGAGCCTATCCCTATGGCTAATTACCAAGTCCATACGTCTGACACGACTAGTGCTTACATGTCACAGCCTTATCTAAACCTAGGGATTGGCAAGACAGAGTACAAGTTGATAGATGCCCTGATAGAATCAGGAGCAGGACTTAGTTGCATACATAATACGATCATAAAAGATCTTCAAATGATTGTGACTCTGTTGGCAGTAGTCAAGGAATTGAAGGACTCACAAGACAAGGAAGCCTACGAAGGGAGTCGGAGCAAAGAGAAAGCACAAGCAGACACAGTAGTCAGAGAAGATCTGGCAAGTAGGCCATTTAAATTTTTCATGCATCAAAGAGTTGGGCACACAAGAAGAAGGAGCAAGCAGGGAGCTCTAGGAAATGTATGTCAAAATGATTAGAAGGAATTCCTACAAAAATAGTGATTTTCATCACTAAAAACCATTGTAAATACCATTTCATATTTTTCTAGCTCCATTTTGTGCAATCCAAGGAGTCCTTGAGCTTGAGGAGCTTTAGAAGTACCTACCTATCAATTTTCACATTTTTTAGACTCCGTTTGAACCTCCAAATAGGCCAAAGAACCTAATTTTTAACTAGGCCGGACACTAGGTCTGGACAAGGCCAAAAACTAGTCAAAAACTATAAATAGAGCTAGAGAGCTCATTTTTGAGGTTAGCTTGTAATTGAATTGAACTTGTATGAGCATTTTGAACGTAATCTAAAAGAACTCCATTGTCTTCCTCTTTGTTCTTGTTGTGTGTGCGTGTGTGTGTGTATGTGTGTGCATGTTTGTGTGCTTCTCACTCACTCACTTGTGCCTTCACTTGCTCGAGGTCATCATACCATCCTCACGTCTTCCCGGATTGACATTAAAGGAGGTGCTACTCATCACTGAGCTACACCAAATTTTGGCGCCGTTTTCGGGGATTTATCTATTTTCTTTTGTTTTTCTCATCACCATCATCATCCTCACCATCTCCCACATCCATCTCCATCATCGCGAAAAAATTCAGTTTTTGGTCATATCACCCCACCCATACCATTTCCCTCATTTCACTTGTGAGAGAGAGCGAGAGAGCGATTGTGTGCTTGTGCTTTTCTGTGTTTTTTGAGATTTTCTCCAAGAACCAGCATCCCCAGTAGCTGCTCCAGCTTCAGCAGGTAAAAAATTTGACTGTGCAGGTCCCGAGGCGTTGACCTCTGTCAATTGCGACCGACAAAAAAAGTGACCTTCTTGCAAAACTAAGTGCATAAATGTGATGTATAGGCCTAGAGCTTCATGAATATGTGTTTGAAATTTTAAAATTCCTCAGTTTTCTATCATTCATGATCGACCTGTCAATCGCGATCGACAAACCATGACGGACACTTGCCGACCGACCTGTCAATCGCAATCGACATGTCAATCGCAACCGACAGAGTCAATGACCGACTGACCACGATCGACTGAACCTAAGCGTGACACGTGTCAATCGCGATCGAGCCATCAATCGTGATCGACCCATCAATCGTGATTGACAGCCCCGACGGACCTATCAATCGCGACCGACCCAGTCAACGATTGCTTGACCACGACCGACTCAACACTCGCGACGGACCTGTCAATCGCGATCGACCCATCAATCGCGACTGACAGAGTCAATGACCCTTTGACCACAACCGACTGAAAATCCGGGCCACGTGTCAATCGCGATTGACCCATCAATCGCGACTGACAGCCACGACGGACCAGTCAATCGCGATCGACACGTCGATCGCGATTGACGGGAAAATTCAGCCAATTTTTTTAGGGCAAAAATAGTGGTCTAATTTTTGGCAAATTGTGGGGAGCCTTTAAGGGTTAATAGAAGCATTATAAGGCCGATACCCAAATCATTTCGAGAAGTGCTGTTACCCTGTTTTAAATCTTGTTTTAGCCCCAAAACCCTGACTTGACATAACTTTCTCATACAAAATCCGTTTGCTGTGATTTTTGTTTTGTTGGAAAGCTCGTGGGGAGTACAACCAAAACTTCCACTGGTTACGATAAAATTAAAATCAAGATTATTAGATAGGGTAATTTGAAGTTGATCATATCCCAGGGTAGGAAAAATTGAGGGTCCCTTGGGATTATTTTCCCTAAAGGCAAAAGGACATTTGGTTAGTCAATTACATGCATGAAAGTGATCTGTCTGTCAATCGAATTTAAGTCTTGAGCTAACTTTGGGACTTTTTCAGGTTCTTTGAGAGCATCAAAGGGTACTCGAAGCAAGAGTAAGTGCAAGCTTGGGAACACGCTTCCTGGGCACACAAGGGCAACCAAGGGAAGAAACTCAAGGTTGGAAATTCTCAACACCCTCTGTCAATCCCTAGCATAGGCTAAGTACAGATAGAGGTTGTGATTAATTAAGGATACATTAAGAACGACCAATTCTAAGAACTCTAATCACTCAAGTGCAAGTGTTAGGAGATTACAATTGCAAAACAAACTAAGGGAAAAGAATTTAAATCGAGCGACCACACTCAAAGTACGATAAAACTTAAGTGTTCCTTGCGACGAAGATTAATTGGACAGAAGTGACACCCTAAGGGCAATTAAAAAAGAACAAGTGACTAATACAAAAGAACTCAGCAACAAAAATTGTACTTGGGAAAATTTGGGATTATTCAATTGGGCTTATGAACCTTAGATCAGGACGACACCTAGGGAGAGATAGACAAAGTCTTAGATCTTCAGAGGCTAGTGTCAATCATACTGCTAGCTCTTGGGCCCAGCATTTGAGCCATCATTCGTACTACCCTAGCTCTGAGACTAGCGAGTCTGAGATGTCCCACGATATGGAGAGACCTACAGGAAGCTCTGGAGTGCCATATTTACGTAGGGTAGAAGGCCCTTACAAGACGCAACTCGAATACCTTACGACCAACCGATTAGGTGTTGGCATCTATGAGGACGGCCTAGGAAGATATGTGGTCCAGATTAAAAACCCTGACTAATCCATTGGACTAGAACATCCAGCGGTCAAGTTTGAAAATGGAGCATACTTGGACAAAGAAGGGACAATATATGTAGTCACCAGTCATCCAGATAGGACAGATGAATTTTGGAATGTGATCCCAGAAACAGACTTAGGTGACCTGGAGCAAGGAAACATGGGTGTAGAACCTAGAACCCCCCGAGACAAATTTGTTCTCACTAGGATTATCACACCAGAGTGGATTCCGCAAGACATTTAGAGCATAGATCTACTCCTGAACCGAGAGACTGATGAAGCCTTTTGGAGGTATAGATCTGATCAGCCGAATGAGGTAGGAACAATCATGATATATGAGTTCAAAGATCCTGATAGCCCAGGCAGAGTGACCTACTTAGATTACGCTTCAGAGAGGGTCTTTGTGGTTATAGAAAATGATAGGCATGCTTACACTTGGAAAGGTGAATTTATTTTCCCCCAACCAAGATCGAATGTGTCCTTTGGTCACCCAGGAGCTGGAACGTCCCAAGCTCATGGAGCTCAAAGAGACAGACATAGAGATAGACCGGAGGTAAGCTTTGCCAACCCAGTGGGAAGAGAAAGAACGAGAACGGAAACAAATAGAGTGGAACCTGAGGGACTTAGAGCCCCAAGGAACCAAAGGAATGCTCATGATTTCCCTCTGCCAAGGCCTAGGGAACCACTAGGACTTTGAGACCGACTCAGCTAGTTAAGTCCATGAAGAACTACTTCGATGGCACAGGAGACCCATATGATCATGTGGCCGAGTTTTAGGCAAGTCTTGAGAGCTGAACAAGTTGAGGACCTATTCACGCAATATAATGCCTTTGGTCTAACCCTTAGGAACACCGCCCTTACGTGGTTTCAACCATTGAATGAGAGACAGTTCAGGAGCATAGACCAACTCTTAGAGGCTTTCATCACTGAATTCTCTAAAAGTGGCATAAGGCATAATACTTCTTCATTGATACATAGCTTCAAGCAGACCCCTCAAGAGACCGTGAGACTTGCAAGAAGAAGATTTAGGCAATATCTTGAGAGATGCCCTGTTCCTGAGTTACCCACACCAGCCAAACAAGTGGTTTTATTCTTGGATGGATTGCTAAGTACCAAATTGAGGTCATATGTGTACTTGAAGGACCCTAGGACTATAGAAGAGTGTGTACGCGTGTGCATCGACATCGAGGATAACCTAGGGGAGGAGTTAGAGCTTTCCAAAATCTACAGAGATTCTGATAGTGCCTCTAGTCTCTCTTCCTCGCAATCCACATCAATTGAGGAACTTGTAGAGAAAGTAGCTCAAAAACTAGGTGTCACTAGCAAACAAATCCCAAGGTTTGCCCCAGTAAAGAGGTGCTATGCTTGCGGTGGTGACCATATGGCAAACGTATGTCCCATCATGGCTCAACCCCAAGTGAACCCTAGCAGCGAATATTGCACCATAGAATGGAGATACACAAATCACACAACACAAGACTGCCCATACAATAAGCAAGCAGTGAGGCAAACCTATCCTTAGCCCCATCCACAACAGGGGAGATACCAGAACCAGTACCCTCCATAGCAATATGGTAGACCGCAGCAATCCTATCAACAACCCTACCAAAGCCAACAAAGGCCTCAACCTGTGTTAGCTCAACAACCTCCAACCCCAGCTAATGTGATCCCTGGAAAGTATGCAGCTACTGAGGAAAATTTGAATAGAGCCATAGTCCCAGTGACTCCATTGCTCTCAGAAAGTGACCCAAGTGATCATAGTTTTGATTCCACTCACATAGATAGTCCACAGGCTTACTACATGCAGTCGCCTGAACATGGTGAGTCCTACTATAGTGAAGAACCAAATGAACCTAGTTGGGAGCATGATTACACAAATGTCATGTATGCAAATCCCAACACTAGACCTCAACCTAGACAGGTAAGACCCCCATTCCCTAGAGGACCATGCTATAGATGTCAAGGAGATCACCTCATTCGTGATTGCCCAATGCCTGCATCTACACAACCACAGTCAGTAACAATACATGGCTTTTGTCAAGATTGCGGAAAGGAGCATCTCTTACGAGATTGCCCAAAGAATCCCAATAATATGCCAAAAATAACTCCAATTAACGTTATTGGCTTAGTTGTAGACTCAACAAGAAGTGTCACTTCCACTGCACCAGTGCAAGTGGTCACTAGAGCCCACGCTTTGCAACAGAACCCAGGAGTAGGTCAACAGAAGAGTGCAGAGGTTAGTGAAACTGAGAGCATAGCCAAGAAACGGTCGAGAGCCTGGAAGGATAGCCGAGAGAGAATGAAAAGACAATGGTCCAAAAAGATGAACGACTTAGAAGAAAGCATAAGTGAAACAAAAGCCAAAATTTTTGAACTCACCTCTCAAACAAACTCCCATATACCACCACCACCCTCACTTCCATCACCATCTAACCCACCATCTGTCCACCTACCTCAGACCATCCCACCATCCCCTAGAGTAGGATCAGTATTAGCTTACCCCACTCCTGAAGACATAGACATGATGCATAAGGCATATCATGCCAGAATCCAAGAAAGGCCAAATGTGACACATCATGACAAGTGCTACCCTAGAGCTGACCTAGGGATAGAAAGAACCAAGCTCTGCGCGAAAATGGTCGCATTGGCTCAGACCATGTTTGAAGCCAGTCGCCTCTTCAACTATTCTAGCTCAGCTAAGACACAATTGCACTTGGATGGACTCCTAGAGAAGTTAGAGAGCATAATTGCAAGATCTGCCAAGGAAGAAAAAAATCAAGGAAGAGATGAGGCAAGTAAAAGACATTCCCCCACAGGAAGCTTATGTGCCCAATTCCACTGAACCAGACACCTCCTCTTCTATGAATAGGTACACACCAGAATTCCTACGAGAGATTCAAGAAGACAAATGGGCTAATGAAAGTGAAGTCCCTCCTCCCATTGAACTTGTGGATGACACACATGATCAATTCCCACAAGATATTCCTTCCATTTATGGAGAGCAGGAGAGTGCACAAAGTGAAGAGAGGTTAGACTTCGAGTCTAACTCCTTACAGGAACTACCCCATTTCACAGGTCCATGGGAAGCCAATTCTACTTGTATGAGAGCACCCACGGTCATGGTAAGAAACAAAGACTCAGTCATACCTAGGAATACGGAGGTAGTGAAAAACACTAAGGTGTAGTGCAACCTCACTTTAGAAGAGCTACTCAAAGTTAGGCCAGAATTATGGAAACATGTAGCTAACCAAGTGCTAGAAGTAGTGAAACCCCGTTCCCAGGTAGGTTCTCATAGAACAGTGCCAAAAATTCCTCTAGACAAGATAGGAGATATGAGTGAAGGTGAAAAAGGAAACACCTATCTTCCCATTACCCATCAGGGGTACACAACCAAGGCAATTCTAGACTCAGGTGCAGGAGTTGCTATTGCCACCACTTCCCTATGGAAGCATTGCGGCAAGCTAGCACTCAGGCCCACAAGGATGAAATTGCAGATGGCTGATGGCCACATAGAAAGACCCTTAGGCTTGCTGGAAGGAATAACTCTCACTACATGCGGTGTTGAGTTTGAGCATACTTTCACCATATGTGATTTCAGCAAGAACCATGCCTATGAGATGATTTTGGGTTACTCTCATAGAGACGTACCGCCTATTCAATGGAATCCCATCCATAGAGCCAAGGATGACACGGAGTCCGTGCACTCCATAGGATCAGGATCCTCATGGATGCATGAAGACACTCACTTATGGATGTGTAAAGTAGCAGTAGAAGAAGAGAGGAGAGAAAAGGCCAGAGAGATAGGTGCAAAAGAAACCCATAGATCAATCCAAGACCCGGCCTACGCACCTGTAGTATTTCCTGATGAAGAGTTTGAGCCTCATGGTTGGGCAGAAATTTTAGCAACAATGGATGTAGCCATCAACGAAGAACAATGGACACCCCACTGTGATGAGGATGGCTATGACATTCAGTCTTCTCCATAGAGCCAATCATGGGAGATTCGGTTTTAGAAGAGTGCAAACCTAGCCCTGATGCATTTGAGGATGCGAGCGACTCCGATCTAGAGTCGATCATTATGGACCCACCTTTTGCATCAGATGAAGAATACTTCTATGAAGTAGAATTTCAACCCCAGAGACACGGAGAGATAACAAATGATGTAAGGTTAGCCACACAAGTGACCCCTAAGGATGAAGGAAAGAAAAGAAAGAAGAGAGAAGTCACACCAAAAGAGGAAGAATCTTTGTTTGAGGTCCCTGAAAACTTTAAAAAGTATGAGATAGACGATAGGAGAGTCATGACAAGAATGCCTAAACGCGAGGCACAATCAGGAGAGGCCTATGATAACAAAGAAACCACCAAGAAAATAGTGGTAGCCCTAGAAGAAGGAGAGGAGAGATGCACGTACATAGGCCATGACCTAACCGAGGAAGAAGAGCATGCGTTAATAGCCTTGCTAAGAGAATACAGAGATGTATTCACTTGGAGTTACAAGGATTTGAAAGGTGTTGACCCAGACATATGCTCACACACAATTCCCATGACCTCAGACGCGAAACCCTCTAAGCAAAAGCCATACACATATAATGATAATTATGCTGCTAAGATCAAAGAGTAGATAGATAGACTGGTAGACGCTAGATTCATCTATGAAATTGAGCACACTGAGTGGGTATCCCCCATTGTAGTGGTGCCCAAGAAGAATGGAAAGCTACGAGTATGCATTAACTTGAAGAAGGTTAATGCAGCCACAATTCGAGATAACTATCCACTTCCAATTACTGAGCATCTATTGGAAAGGGTAGCAGGCAAGGAAGTGTACAGCTTCCTTGATGGATTTTCGGGCTACAATCAAGTAGCCATAGCTCCAGAAGATTAGCATAAGACAGCTTTTGCCGCAAAGTGGGGCATATTTGCTTTTCGGGCTTACCAATGCTCCTACAACCTTCCAGAGGCTGATGTGTCACGTGTTTAAAGAGTTCTTGAGGAAGAATTTGGAGGTCTATGTTGATGATCTCTGTGCTCATTCCAACATTAGACACACACATTTACCTGAACTCAGACAAATCTTTGACAAATGTAGAGAATATCAAGTCTGTGTGAACCCAGAAAAGTGTGTTTTCATGGTCAGGACACATAGTGTCAAAGAACGGCATATCCACGGATGAGGAGAAAGTAAGAGCCATAGCAGAGTTACCTAGGCCAAAGAATTTCAAGGAAGTACAAGCTTTCATGGGGCATTGTGGTTATTACCGACGGTTTATACACATGTATGCCATCATAGCAAAGCCTCTGTATGGGCTTTTGACTAACTTTGAGTGGACTAATGAGTGTGAGGACTTGTTGAAGCTCAAGGTCAAGCACAGGCATAAAAGTGCATCAAGGAAGTGGTGACACAAGAAGCAGGAGCAAGTAGGGAGCTCCAAGAAGCACCTGTCAAATTTTCAGTAGAAATCCCTATAAAAATAGTGATTTTTTATCACTAAAAATCATTGTAAATACCATTTTCTATGTTTACAACTCCATTTTGTTCAAGCCAAGGAGTCCTTGAGCTTGAGGAGTATTAGATGTATCATACTACCAATTTTCATAATTTTTAGATTCCGTTTGAGCCCCCAAATAAGCCCGAGAACCTAATTTTTAACTAGGCCGGACACTAGGTCTGGACAGAGCCAAAACCACTCAAAAACTATAAAAAGGGCTGGAGAGCTCATTTTTGGGGTTAGCTTGTTGTAGATTTCAGCTTTGTAAGAGAGTTCATTTGGTAATCGAAGCTTTCTATTGTTCCACTCTTTGCTCTTACCTTGTGCGCGTGTGTGTGTATGTGTGTGCATGCTTGTGTGCTTTCACTCACGCACTTGTGCCATCACTTGCTCATAGTCTTCATATTAGTCCTCACGTCTCCACGGATTGACATTTATGAGGTGTATCTCCTCACGTTGGTACTCACCATTGTGCTAGAGTGACACCAAATTTGGCACCGTTGCCGGGGAGAGAGCTTGGAGGACGAGCGTGTGACGATAAGACGTAGAGTAGCGACGTTGGAAGGTAAAAAAATCATCATTTTCAGTTCAGTTTTTGAGTTTTCCTTCTTCTTCATCTTCATCATCATCACCATCTCCACCCACCTTCATCTTCTCAGTTTTTTCCATTTTTTAGAGTACATTCACCTTGCTTTTTACTTGTGGTTGTGACAAAGAACCTTAGAGAGGGTGCAAAACAGAGGCGCTGAAGAAGTAGTACCAAAATAGCTGAAAATCTGAGTGAACAGCCCCGGACATGACGAAACCTGTGCCAAGTATCGTGAGTGCAATATCGTGGGTTTGAAGGAAGATTTTGCATCTATAGACACAGAGGAGTGAGAAGGAGGACACAAGGTACTCGTATTTGCAAAAATTTTTGAATTTGGACTCCAAAAAATCCAAGTATCGTGTTTCTCCCGCGGTTGAGGTATCGCGATACCTGACAAGTATCGTGATTTCCTGTGGTTGAGTATCGCGATACTTCCCAAGTATCGTGTATTGTGTTTGCCCGATCGCGATACTTGCCAGAGATCGTATATCGTGTTTGCCCGATCGCGATACTTCACAAGTATCGAGTATCGTGGTTGCCCGATCGCGATACTTCCCAAGTATCGTGTATCGAGTATCGCGTTTGCTCATGTATCGTGTATCGTGAGTCTCTGATCGCGATACTTGTTGGATATCGTGTATCGCGGCTACTACTCTCCCGATACCTGGCAAATATCGAGTATCGTCTTGAATTTCCTCGCGATACTTGTCGTGTATCGTGTATCGTGTATCGTGTATCGTGTTCTACCGATCGCGATACTTGCCAAAGATCGTGTATCGTGTATCGTGTGATCCTGGTCGCGATACCTACCAAGTATCGAGTATCGTGAACATCAAATATTGCGATATTTCCGAAATATCGTGTATCGTGACATCCCAAATATCGAGTATCGTGACAAGATAAGTATCATGTATCATCTGCTTCCAAGTATCTTGATACTTGATTAGTATCGTGTATCGCCTGTTTTGAAGCATTTCCTGAGAGGCCCTGTTTCCCTGTTTTAACCCCCAAAACCTTGAACTGGCATAACTTTCTCATACAAAATCCGTTCGGAGTGATCTTGGGTTTGTTGGAAAGCTCGTGAGGAGTACAACAAAAACATCAACTGATTATGGTAAAATTAATACCAGGATTATTAGATAGGGTATTTTTAAGTTGACCCTCAGGTTGGACTAAGAAACAAGGGGTTCCACAAGATTTTGAGCAATTCAAAGGACAATTGTGGACTTGCAGACAAGGCTTAGGAACCTAAGATCAAGTAGACACTTGGGAAGATAAAGTACCAAATCACTTGAAACTAAGTTCAACTGCACAACCAAGTCAACTCAGGGGTTAACACTACGTGCTGAGTTCATAGACAAGTGAGTCAAAAATGTCACTTAACTGGGAGAGACTCTTGGTTTCTGAAGACATGCATAGTTCCGTACCTAGGGAAGGTTTTATGTCTAGAGTGGAAGGCGAATATCAAATGTCTCTTCAATATATATCCACTAACTTGCAAGGAATACCCATCTACCTTGATGGTCTACAGAGGACAGTAGCAAGAATGATAAACACCACAGAATCTGAAATAATTCCAAGACCAGCTGTCAAGTACGAAGACGGAGTGTACATGGACAAGATGGGCCAGATCTATGTAGTAACTGAAAACCCTGACCAGATTAATGAAAGAGGAGAGTTAGTTTGAGATCAGGAAACTACCTCGCAAAACCCATTCGGAACCCAACAAAGAACAGAAAATGTGACGTTAGGACAAATGAGCCAAGGTAGTATACCCGATAGACCACATGAACAATTCAACATGCCAAGAATCAACCCCCACGACCACTCTAGTCAGAGGATGGGAAATATGAATAGACCTACCTTTAGGACAGAACCGCCCCAAGGTGTCCCCATCATAACTCGATCCCCAGAACCCGACAGAAGACTGAGACCAATCCAATTGGCCAAATGTATGCAAAATCGTTACGATAACATAGGAGAGCCCTATGACCACATTGCAGAATTCAAGCAAGTATTGCGAGCGGAGCAAGTGGATGACTTTTTCATGCAATATGAATCCTTTGGGCTAACCCTCACAGGAATAGCCTTGACCTGGTTTCAATCCTTAGATCCAAGTTGCTTTGAACATATTGAACAATTCTTCCAAGAACTTATTTGGGAATTCACTAAGCGAGGGATCAAGCACAATTCATCATCCTTAATACATAGTTTCAAACAAGCTCCTAATGAAACGGTAAAAAATGCAGCACAAAGATTTAAGCAATGCGTAGCCCGATGCCCTCTGATAGAGAGACCTTCTCAGCAAAAAATGATATCCCTATTTTTAGAAGGTCTAACCAATGGAACATTGAGAGTCTTAGTATACGTAAAACGACTACAAACCCTAAGTGAGTGTCTTCAGGAGTGCATAGATTTGGAAGACAACTTAGCTGAGGACCTCAAAATCACACAAGACCCTACCAAATCCGAGAATATGATAAGCAATGAAACTTCTAGTTCGAGTTATGTGGAGGAAGTGACAGAGTTAGTGGCCAAGAAATTAGGGGTACAAGGACAAATGAACTACCAGAACTCTTCCTTGAGAGTGCCAATGTTAGGAAGTTGCACACTTTGTGGTGGAGATCATCCATCTCATGACTGCACCAGAGAAGCATTAGGGTTATCACAACCTTACCCTTACAATAGACAACCAACTCAAGCGCCTAACATGTACTCTTATAGTGAGCAGAAGTACATCAACTGCAACACCGAAAACTATCCAATGAATAGACAACCACGACCATTTGCACCACCCCAATGTAGACCATATGGGTGCCCTCTGACAGAACAAGGCAGAGAAGTTCCTAGGTGTAACCCATGTCGAGGACCACCAAGTGTCCCTAGACTGTATGAACATGAAGGATATAGCCAATCTCAACCTATGCCAAGACAAAAACCACCCCACACACTAGCTCCGACACAAGGGCAGAACATCACGATACAAGTTGTTTGTCTTGAGTTTGGCAAAGAACAACTCCTGAGAGATTGTCCTAGACATCCCAATAGTGCACCAAAGGTTACACCCATTAATGTAGTAGGCCTAGCAAGGGATTCAGGTTCCAGTAGTGATAATGTGGCTCCTATACACGCAGTTACTAGGGCACAAGCCTTAGAACAAACTAAACCAGCTGAGCAATCAGAGTCAAGTGAATCAGGAGAGCCTAATAAGTGAAGAACAAGAACATGGAAGGATACTAGAGAGAAGGCCAATCGTAAGTGGACCAAGAAGTTATCCGAACTAGAAGAAAGCCTTAAAGATGCAAAAACAAAAATAGAAGATATTGCCTCTCAAAGCCCCTCTGAGCTCAAAACTCCATCCACACCACCTCATCCCCACCCACCAACCAGTGTAAATAGACCACCACAATCAGGGTCTGTTCTTGCAGATCCAACCCCAGAAGACTTGGACATGATGTTCAAGGCATACCAGGCTCGACTTCAAGAAGGGCCAACACCTGCAAACCTAGACAAGAGCTACCCTAGAGCAGATTTAGAGATTGAAAGGACAAAAATGTGCATAAAAATGGTGGAACTAGCTCAAGCTATGTTCGAGGCCAATCAATCATTCAATCAGATGAATGCTATCACGCCGGGTTTGCACTTCCAGGGCTTACTAGAAAGATTAGAGCAGTTGGTAAATAAACCTCAAGTTTCTTTACCTCCACAGGCTCAACTAACTATTGAAAGAGAAAACTCATCACCAAAGAAAGTCTATGTTCCTGACTCCATAGATGATGGAGAGCCTCTTTCAATTCAACAACACTCTCAAAAGTTCTTGCGGGAAATACAAGAAGCAAAATGGGCCAAGGAGAAGGATGTTCCCCCTCCTATTCTTGAGATTGATGATCTTCATGACCAGTTTCCCCAAGACATCCCGTCTGTCTATGGAGACCAAACAGAGCAACAAGAAGATGAACGATTAGATTTTGAGTCTAATTCCTTACAAGAGTTGCCACAGTTCACAGGCCCATGGGAATCTGAATCTCTCCAGATCAGAGCTCCCATGATAGTGATCAGAAACGAAGACTCGGTGGTTCCAAGAAACACTGACGTAGTGAAGAACACTAAGGTTCAGTGTCATCTCACTGTAGAGGAGCTGCTCAAAGCGAAACCTGAGCTATGGAATCACGTGAAGGATAAGGTTCCCGAACTTGATTCCAAAATGCCAAAAGCAGGCTCTAAAGAGAAAGTTCCAGAGATACCTCTTGATAAAATAGGGGACATGAGTGAAGGTGAAGAAGGTAATACGTATCTTCCAATCACCTACCAAGGTTACACAACCAAAGCGATCATAGATTCAGGTGCTGGGGCTGCTATTGCAACCACCTCCTTGTGGAAGCGATGCGGCAAGCCCACATTAAGACCAACTAGAATGACGCTTCAAATGGCCAACGGTCACTTTGAAAGACCTCTAGGATTGCTCGAAGGGATAACTCTAACCACTTGTGGTGTAGAGTTTGAGCACACCTTTGCTATATGTGACTTTGAAAAAAATAATGTCTACGAGATGATCTTAGAAAGACCCTTCCTACGACAATTGCAAGTTGTACAGGATTGGGCAACCAAATCCTTATACTTGCAACGCTTAGGGGTCACAACCAAAGTAAATTTGAAGGATTACACCTTCAAAGATGTACCACCCCTACAGTAAAATTCTATCCACAAGGAGCAAGAAGATTCGATCTCTGTGCATTCTAAAAGTTCATCTGAGACATCCTGAATGCATGAAGATACTCATTTGTGGATGTGCAAGGTCGCAAAGGAAGAGGAGAAACGCCTAAAAGCGAGAGAAAAAGGAACTTCTCAAGGAGATAGACCAGTTAAAGACCCAGCCTATACACCAATGATATTTCCAGATGAGGAATTCGAGCCTCATGGCTGGGCAGAAATCTTAGCTACCATGGACATTGCAGTCAATGAAGAACAATGGACACCTCATTGTGATGAGGAGGGTTACGATATCTCAGTTTTCATGTGTCAGCCCTTGCTCGAAGAATGTGACCCTAGTGACTTCATAGAAAAAGAAGAGAACGATGATGAACTAGAGTCCATTGTGATGGATAGTTGCTTTATTTCAAAGGAGCACTATCTAAAAGACATAGGAGTATTTACCCAAAAGGAAGAAGAACCTCTCACAAGCATTAAAACTGTCAATTCAAAGGATGGAAGTGAAGGAGGTCGAAAGAAAAAGAAAAGACAAGGAGTGAAACAAGAAGAGAAGGAATCATTGTTCGAAGTACCAGAGAATTTCAAGAAATATGAAGTGGAGGACCGAAAAATTTTGGTACGAATGCCTAAGAGAGAGGCCACCATAGGAGAAGCGTATGATAACAAAGAAAGGACCAAAAAAGTCGTAGTCACCATTGAAGAGAACGAAGAGAGATGCACATACATAGGAGATGACCTGAATAAAGAAGAGGAAATAGAGTTGGTAGCGTTATTAAGGGAATACAGGGACGTGTTTGCATGGCACTATAGAGACTTGAAGGGAGTAGATCCAAAAATTTGCTCTCATACGATCCCCATGATAGCAGATGCCAAGCCCACCAAATATAAGCCCTACACATAATGACACTTATGCAGCCAAAATAAAAGAAGAAATTGATCGATTGATTGAAGCTGGATTCATTTATGAGATTGAGCATACTGAATGGGTCTCCCCCATTGTAGTGGTGCCCAAAAAGAATGGAAAATTGCGAGTGTGTATTAACCTTAAAAAAGTGAATGCCGCCACGATCAGAGATAGTTATCCGCTTCCAATCACTGAACATTTATTGGAGCGTGTTGCAGGCAAGGAAGTTTATAGCTTCCTTGATGGATTTTCAGGTTACAATCAAGTAGCCATTGCCCTAGAAGATCAACATAAAACAGCTTTTGCCATAGAGTGGGGAATCTTTGCATTTCATGTGATGCCCTTTGGGTTTACCAATGCATCTGCAACATTCCAAAGACTCATGTGTCATGTCTTCAAAGAGTTCTTGCGAAAGAGCTTAGAAGTATATGTGGATGATTTATGTGCTCATTCCCAAGAGCGAAGATACCACATCCCTGAGCTCAAACAGATCTTCAACAAGTGTAGAGAATATCGAGTGTGTCTGAACCCAGACAAGTGTGTGTTCATGGTACGTCAAGGTAAAATCTTAGGTCACATTGTCTCTAAAAACGGAATATCAACAGATGAGGACAAGGTAAAAGCCATAGCGGAATTGCCGAGGCCAAGGAATGTTAAAGAGGTACAAGCCTTTATGGGCCATTGTGGATATTACCGTAGGTTTATTCACATGTATGCAATCATAGCTAAACCTCTTTATGCCTTGTTGACAAATTTTGAGTGGAACGACGAATGCGAGAAGTCCTTCAATGAGCTGAAGAGACGCTTGTGCACAACACCGATACTGACCACTCCTGATTGGAATAAGCCATTCCATGTACACGTGGATGCATCCAATTATGCAATAGGATGTGTGCTGTCACAACCAACTGGTGAAGGGAATTTAGATTTGCCTATAGCATATGCTAGCAGGCAATTGAATGCTGCTGAACAAAACTACACCACAACTGAAAGAGAAGGTTTAGGCATGGTATATGCTGTGAAGAAGTTAAGACACTATCTATACGGGACGCTTAGTAAGATGGTTCCTCTTACTAATGGAATATGACTTTGAAGTGGTTGTTAGGAAAGGTAAGACTCACCTCAGAGCGGATCACCTATCTCGCATCACCTCAGGTGAGGCACCGCAAGGAGTGTCTGATGAATTGCCCGACGCCTATCTGTTCAATCTAGAAGTTGTTCCTAAATGGGCAAATAAGTTGGTACCAGTCCTAACCTTTGGACCTGCAAACACGAATGTAAAAACAAACAAAGATGAGATCGTAAAATCACAAAGCTATGAAGGATTTCTAGGCAAACACTATTCTAAACAACGAACATTGCAAAATCTAAAACGTTTAGGAGTGTGTTGGCCTAGTATAGACAAAGAAATTCATGAGTGGATCAAGAATTGTCCAGTGTTCCAAAAGAGACCCCCGGTGGAGCATGCTACTCTTTATCACATATCATTAATTCCAGATTGGAGTGCTCCATTGGTAGAATTTATGAGATCAGGAACATTGCCTAGCGAGGCAAGTCTAGCAAGAAAACGAAGTATGGAGCAGGAGGCTAAAGACTATGCCTTAGTAGGCGATAACCTATACCGAAGAGGCAAAGATGGCTATTTAAGATTGTGCGTTCATGAATCAGAGTATTTGAAAGTCTTAGAAACTGCACATAGCAGTGTCGCAGGTGGACACTTTGGGCCTGATAGAGTAATTAAGACTATTCTATTCTTAGGACTTTGGTGGCCCACCCTTCATATGGATGCACATACCTATGTGAAGAAATGTGATACATGCCAACGTGCCCATTACCCAATTAGAAAAGATGAGATGCCTTTGAGGCCAATGATGGGAGGGCGTGCATTCTCGAAGTGGGGCATAGACTTTGTAGGTCCTATTAACCCCCCAGCTAGAAACTCCCATGCCGAATACATTATTGTAGCCACGGATTACCTCACAAAGTGGGTAGAAGTCAAAGCCACAACAAAGAACGATGCTCAAACTACAGCATAGTTTTTATTCGAGAATGTGTTCACAAGATACGGATTACCAATAGAGTTAGTAAGTGATAGAGGCACACACTTCTTGAATGAAGTCATTGAAAATCTTCTCCAAGAATTCTTGGTGATGCATAAGAAGTCTGCCCCCTATCATCCACAAGCTAATGGACAAGCTGAGAGCACGAATAAGATCCTATGTAACGTATTGACAAAGCTCGTAAATAACAAACACTCTGATTGGGGCAAACAGCTTCATCATGCTATTTGGGCCTACCGAGTTGCCTATAAAACGGTACTCAATGCCATCCCATTTCAGATGGTCTTCGGACAAAATGCTGTGCTACCATTGGATTTCCTAATCCCAACTTTAAAAGTAGCACAAGAGCATGATTGGAACGGACACGAGTTATCCTCGAGGATCTTTGATTTAGAACGCTTAGGTGAGACAAGGCTACGAGTAGCGGCTGGCATCTATGCTGCAAAGAAAAGGCAAAAAGCATACTTTGATGCACATATCAAGGATAAAGGCTTGAAAGAGGGAGACCTAGTGTTGGTTTATACACTAAAGCAACATGCCCATAAATTGGAAAAAAGAGGATATGGACCCATGATCATTAATAGAATTTCCACTAGCGGTGCAGTTCAATTGGCCACACTAGAAGGGGATGTCTTACCAAACTATATCAATGGTTGTCGAGTCAAGCTATATCAAGAACCTCGTACAGAGGAAATGCTAATGAGACTCAACACTGCTAAGAAGCGAAAAGAAGAGGAGTTAAGGGTTAGAGAAGAAGCACAAGCAGAGGCGAGAGAGCGCATCAGAAGAAATAAGTTACGACGATTAGGCCTAGAGGTCAACACAAAAGCTCCAAAATATCACATGGACATGTGCCAAAAATCGGACCCAACTGCTTCTCAAATAATTGATCGACGTCCATTTGTGACCATAGCGGTAGGACGAGGGAAAAATGCAAAGACCGTGAGAGCATTAATTGACTCAGGTGCAGCAACTAGTGCAGTTAGACTTTCATACTGCCAAGACCTGCAATTGGACATCAAGCCCATAGAAGCATATCTCATAGGATTGGGAGGTGTGGAAACCCCTTGTTTAGGCGAGGTGGAACTTCCCATCTACCTTCAAGATGTTCCAATAAAAGTCAAAATGCTAGTGTGTCATGATGCGGACCTTACAGAGCCACTTGTCCTAGGTCAAGATTGGATCTATGACCATGCAGTCAACTTGAACCTAAGAAGTCAACTTCTTCAAGTTTGGGTACATGAACAATGCATTACATTAGAATTAGACAATTGCATGCTCACAAATCCAGAGGTCACACATTCTCTTAGTTCTTCCAAAACTAATCTGTGTAAAAAAAATGTCGTGTGTGTCCCAAACCCTACGCAGCAAAAGGACTCAATCATGGAAGCACAAGCTCACAGGCCAGCAAACCTCTCTTCTCTCTCACATACTAATGCAAGTGTAACTCGACCAAAGAGGCAAGCAAAAAAGACATCTGCTATATCAACTAGACAGACAGAATTCAAGAAGAAGGAAGCTCAGGGCATGAAGCCGATTTGGGTACGAAAAGAAGAACAACCACCAGCTCTGCCACAACCCTTCCCAGTGAGGCATGCCAACCATGCTGAAAGAAGCATCAAGAAACGAGGACTAGCTCAATCCTGCGGTCTTCGACAAATTTGGGTACCAAAGCAATCGAGGGAGGCCGACCATGATAACGTACGAATTTGGGTGCCAAAGAAGTTAGTTACAGCTCAGTACGGGCGGTTACAAATGTGGGTACCCAAGACACTCTTACATGCACAAACACCACACATCTCCCTCCCAAGCAAAGCTTCCACAAAGACGACAAGGAGAAGCAAGGGTCAACACCAGGCACAAAGAACCACAGCAGATCAACCTACCTCTTCGACAATCAAAAAAAGACAATCATTAAGGATACGGGTTTGGAAGCCAAAAGCACCAGCAACATCCACAGAACCAACGAACCAACCACACTGGATACCAAAGTTTGGAAAGCATCCAAAGATGAAGTGGCCTGAGGTGATCTCTACAGGGCCAAATCCTATTCTAAAATGGGTTCCAATCAGAAGGATTACCTCATTTCGAGATCCAATCGACACCTCCAAACAAAGATTGCATCAAGTCTAGAATTAACATCAAAAAGCCTCGACCAACAACAACCATGTGCCTTTGGCATAACCTTGTCTTTTGCACCATTCAAGTCATGCATTTCCAAAGTATGCATTAATCTAGGGCCACATTACACGACCGTGCATAGACACAATTGAGAATTCCAAGCACATGCAACACATTGGACATATGTAAAGTATTTTATTGAAACTAACATCTTTCTTCTTGTTTTGTGACCTTGTGAAAAAAAAATAAAATTAAAAAAAAATAAAGGGGGATTGTGTGTTTGACGAATCCCCAATGTGAACCATTGACAATGGAAGATAAGCTGATGGTCAATCATCATGATGGAGTACAACACGGAGAGATGAAGATCAACAGATCTTTCAACATGGTAAGATATACATGCTTCAACAACACTATAACCATGATAGATTAGGAGACCTCTTCATCGGCATACCCTTGAGCACTCCGCTCAAGACCCAAATTCTTGCACCATACTTCTTCTCATGCATTTTCCAAGTACGCATGCATAGGGCTATATTACAAGGCCATGCACAAGGCACATATCTAGTCCAACCCATGCACTAATGCACTGACCCATCATCCATTATGGGTTACAAGTACTTGCCATGAAAACTATGAACACCATCTTTGGAAGAATCAGAGGACATCAGGGTGACCACTACAAGACCAAGGAAGTCATCCACCACCGAGAGTTGCTCATAAGCAGCATTGACCACCTCCTTTGAGCAACTAGCAGTTTTGGAAAGCTCACAAATGCACCATCAAGATGGAATACACGGAAGAAGTACATACAAAGGGACTACAAACTGCAAGAGCTAGCAGACAAACGATCAGGCTACATTGGGAAGACAGATCGCTCCTGTTGAACTTAAAGGACACTACCTCTCAACGTACTACATGGAACAACCACTACAACAAGGGTCTGTCAGGGACGACAGACTCAAGAGGGGGGGGAGTGTTGAAGCTCAAGGTCAAGCACAGGCATAAAAGTGCATCAAGGAAGTGGTGACACAAGAAGCAGGAGCAAGTAGGGAGCTCCAAGAAGCACCTGTCAAATTTTCAGAAGAAATCCCTATAAAAATAGTGATTTTTTATCACTAAAAATCATTGTAAATACCATTTTCTATGTTTACAACTCCATTTTGTTCAAGCCAAGGAGTCCTTGAGCTTGAGGAGTATTAGATGTATCATACTACCAATTTTCATAATTTTTAGATTCCGTTTGAGCCCCCAAATAAGCCCGAGAACCTAATTTTTAACTAGGCCGGACACTAGGTCTGGACAGAGCCAAAACCACTCAAAAACTATAAAAAGGGCTGGAGAGCTCATTTTTGGGGTTAGCTTGTTGTAGATTTCAGCTTTGTAAGAGAGTTCATTTGGTAATCGAAGCTTTCTATTGTTCCACTCTTTGCTCTTACCTTGTGCGCATGTGTGTGTATGTGTGTGCATGCTTGTGTGCTTTCACTCACGCACTTGTGCCATCACTTGATCATAGTCTTCATACTAGTCCTCACGTCTCCACGGATTGACATTTATGAGGTGTATCTCCTCACGTTGGTACTCACCATTGTGCTAGAGTGACAGGACTCCTTCAATGAGCTCAAAAGAAGATTGTGTTCAGCACCAATCTTGACCACACCAGATTGGAATAAGCCATTTCATGTTCACGTGGATGCATCCAATTATGCTATCGGATGTGTACTTGCACAACCTACGGGCGAAGGTAATATGGATCTCCCAATTGCCTATGCTAGTAGACAGTTGAATGCAGCTGAACGAAACCATAGCACCACTGAACGAGAGGGATTAGACATGGTATATGCAGTTAAAAAGTTTAGACACTATTTGCTTGCAAATAAGTTTAAATTTTTTACTGATCATCAAGCACTGTTGTACTTGGTAAACAAGCCATGCAATACAGGTAGATTAGTAAGATGGTTTCTCTTACTAATGGAATACGACATTGAAGTTGTGGTGAGGAAAGGGAAGACTCACTTGAGAGCAGACCATCTCTCTATGCTCACATCTGGAGAAGCCGCACAAGGAGTATCAGATGACCTTCCTGATGCTTACTTGTTTAATTTGGAAGTTGTACCTCAGTGGGCTAAGCCATTAGTGCCAGTACTGACATACGGGCCTAATAACCCAGTCATAAACACTCAAGATAAAGAGGTAGTAAAAGCACAGAAGTACCATATCATGGCAGGAAGTATGTACAAACAGACCGATCATGGGATATTGGCGTGTTGTGTGGAAGAGGACGAGTACGCAAAATGGTTGCAATTAGCACATGTAGGTGCATTAGAGCAACACTACTCAAAGCAAAGAACTTTGTAGACACTTAGGAGATTCGGAGTGCATTGGTCTACTATGGAAGTTGATGTCCATAAGTTGTGCAAAGAATGCCCAATCTGTTGCACTAAACCACCTGTGGAACATGCCACTCTTTATCAAGTTTCCATAGTGCCAGATTGGAGTGAACCATTAGTAACCTTCCTTAGGACGAGAACATTCCCTCAAGATATGACACTGGCCAGACAAAGAAGTCTAGAACAAGAAGCCCTGGATTACTCACTCATTGGTGATAATCTATACAAGCGTGGTAAAGATGGTTACCTTGTCCATGAGAGTGAATATCTCAAGATCTTGGAAACTGCCCACCAAGGTGTAGCAGGAGGACACTTTGGACCAGATCGGGTGATCAAGGCAATCCTATTTGCAGGACTTTGGTGGCCGACCCTTCACATGGATGCACATACCTATGTGAAGAGGTGTGATGTCTGTCAGCGAACTCAGTATCCTATACGCAAAGATGAGATGCCACTGAAACCTATGATGGGTGGACGTGCATTCTCTAAGTGGGGAATAGACTTTGTAGGTCCTATTAATCCCCCAGCTAAGGGCTCACATGCTGAATATATCATTGTGGCCACAGACTATTTAACCAAGTGGGTAGAGGTAAAAGCCACCACGAAGAACGATGCTCAAACCACAGCTAAGTTCTTATTTGAGAATGTGTTCACTAGATACGGGCTACCTATAGAGTTAGTTAGTGATAGAGGGACTAACTTCTTGAATGAAGTTATTGAAAATCTTCTCCAAGAATTCTTGGTAGTACATAAGAAGTCTTCTCCCTATCACCCACAAGCTAATGGCGAGGCTGAGAGCACAAATAAGATCCTATGCAATGTGTTGACTAAATTGGTAAATAATAAACGCTCTGATTGGGACAAACAGCTACATCATGTTGTTTGGGCATACAGAGTTGCCTATAAAACGGTACTCCAAGCCACACCCTTTCAGATGGTATTTGGCCAAAATGTGGTGCTACCTTTGGACTTCTTGATTCCCACATTGAGAGTAGCAAAGGAGCATGAGTGGACGGGTCATGAACTCTCTTCGAGAATTTTTGACCTCGAACGATTAGGTGAAACACGATTAAGAGCTGCAGCAGGAATATATGCAGCTAAGAAAAGGCAGAAGGCGTACTTTGATGCCCATGTGAAGGATAAAGGATTGAAAGCAGGGGACCTAGTGTTAGTCTACACTTTGAAGCAACATGCGAGAAAATTAGAGAAGAGAGGCTATGGACCTATGATCATAAATAGGATCTCGACTAGTGGAGCAGTCCAATTAGCCATACTTGAAGGCGACATTCTCCCTAGCTACATAAGTGGATGCAGAGTCAAGTTATATCAGGAACCTCTCACCGAGGAAATGCTCAATCGGCTCAACACTGCCAAGAAACGTAAAGAAGAGGAAAAACGAGTTCGAGAAGAAGCACAGGCAGAAGCCTTGGAACGCATCCAAAAAATGAAGATGAGAAGACAAGGACGAGATCAGCCGAGGATAGATGACTATGCGAACCCAGGATATCATATGGCTATGTGTGAAGTCTCAAGTGTAAGCCCCCATAGAATAGTTGACCGACGTCCTTTTGTAACCTTGGAGATAGGACAAGGAAAGAGTGCAAGGACTGCACGGGCCTTGATTGACTCAGGTGCAGCCACTAGTGCCATTAGACTCTCTTACTCTCAAGAATTGAAATTAAAAGTCAACCCTATAGAGGCATATCTCATAGGATTGGGAGGTGTGGAAACCCCTTGCATGGGCGAGGTGGAACTTCCCCTCCACATTCAAGATGTCTTAATGATAGTGAAAGTACTAGTGTGTCAAGATGAGGACCTCACTGAGCCTCTGGTCTTGGGTCAAGACTGGATCTATGACCATGCAGTCAACTTAAACCTAAGAAGTGGACTTCTTCAGGTATGGGTAAATCAGAGTCAAATTACGATTGAGTTAGATAATGGAGCACTCAAGGAACTAGGAAAGGCACAGACTCCTGGTCCTTCTAGGGGTACACATGAAGTTGACCATGATGTTCTTGTCCAAAGCTATGTGATGCAGAGGAATAATGATCTCAATCAAGAAGTCAAGGACTCAACGGAACTCCCTTCTTTTCCAAAAGCCAGAGGGAGGCAGCAACCAAAGGCAGATCAATTACTGAAGACTACCTATGTTGGAGGCCAAAAGAACGTGCTAAGCAGGATGTCTGAGCCATTGAAACAAGTGTGGGTGCGGAATGGCGAGCGTTCTATTGCGGTCAAGTCACAACAACTATCTCAACTTCCTAATAGTAATCAATGACATGATACTAATAAGAAGACTTCCAAAAATTCTTTTCTGAAAGTGAAATCTATCTGGGTACCCAAGAAGTCGATGAAGGCTGGCCTACAATCAAGACAAATTTGGGTGCCTAAGGCTTGCTTGCGGGCTCAACTAGTCACACACAAATCGCACCATGTACAACAGGGTTCACTCACTCAAAGAGCCGATGCCCACTCTTAGTCAATACACACAAACACGTATTCACACACGAGCACAAGTGGAATCACTTGCAAATGGGCTCCTATAAAGCCTCATTTCCAAGCAGGCACCCTCATAAAGCAATTCAGAGTCTCCATGAAACCAAAACATAAAGTCATTCACTGTGTTTGGAAGCCAAAAGCTTGTAATAAACCCCCCGATCCCATTTGTACATTCCTCTCCACCTACTAACTGCATCTTTTCACTTAGCTCATAGGATTAACAACACACACAATCATCGAGCACTCACTGATCGACTAACTCATCATTCACTTCATGTTAATGTTGTAATCAGGACAAAAATTGTTCTACCTTGTCCTTTACAATGTTAACGCATGCTTCTATATTCTCACAGAACTAGCAAGCAAGCTGTAACATGGCAGAAACCAGAGGCACCAACTCCCAGGCAGGGTCTAGCGCCCAGATAGTGGACATCGAAACCCTTCTTCTGGAACCACAACTCACTGAGAGACCTCAAGAACTTAGAGCGGTGCATGTGCTTCCTATTCAGGACCCGCCTCAGGGGCACACTTCTCAAGTGGGGAAGCATGCACATTGGTTCAGTGATGTCGCAGGGCCATTGGGTGATGGCACCTACTTCTGGGAAGCAGAAATTGAGTTCAATGGCAAATGGGGACGCTACCATTTCTTCACTCGCGAATTTGAGAAATATCAGAATGCAGAAGTAATGCGATCGGTATGGACCAAAGCGGGCTTGGATAGCTATTTTAGGGCACATTTGCCTAAGCCAGATTTCCTACGCTGCTCCTATTTTATCAGTACCATCACTCCTAGCAGGGCCAAGGGAGGCGATAGTACTTTTGTGCTACCCTCACTGTTGTCAGGCCACAAACTCAAGAGATTCAAATTGACCCTCAATTTGGTACGGGAAGCATTGAACATGTAAGGTATGCACATTCCCACTGAGAAAGAAACAATGGTTCCAGGTAGGATGAAGCATAAGGATCTCAATAAATTGAAGGACATGGTAGCAATGAAACCTACCATTGCTCTCCACCTACGAATGATCATGCAGCATTTTGCTTTTCCCGCCCAAGAACGCTTCACTATGCCACCAAAAAAGATATGGTTCAGCTTGTACTTGGCAGAGACAGAGAATCTCACCATCAATATACCACATTGGATCATAGATCAGATCCACCTAGCCCATCAACAATGGAATAAGAAACAGAAGAATGTGCTTCATGGATGTTGTGCTCTGACAAAAATAATTTACAGGTGCTTAGCGTACGACGTGCCCATTCAAAGAGCACTAGTATGGTCCAGTGCCCAAGAATTCCAAAGACGGCTGTCAACAGTGGGTCCTCCATCGAAGAAGATGAGAGGAGGAGTTCAATTACCATGTGCCCAAGCAAGGGGAGCCACCACCACACCAGAGGTGACCCCTCCACAAACGCGACGTGTCCGACCATTTACCATTCGCCTACCCAGACCAAGTGCAGAAGGACCCAATCTGGTGTTCCCTCCGGTTCCATCGGACTTGGAGTTCCCACAAGGTTACACCCTTGCTGATTGGACAGATCAAGAAATTGCCCGTTTGATCAATGATTCTAACCTGGAGACAGAAGCAGAGCAGACCCAAGGACCCCAACCCACTACTACAACTTCAGCCCCGACCCAACCGGGAGTAGTAGAAGTAGAAGAGGATGAAGAAGAGACAGAAGAAGAAGAAGCAAACGAGGAGTATGATCAAGAATATGACGAACTTTCAGAACTAGCAAGTGCCCCGACATACTCGGCCCAAATAAAAAGATTATACAAAACCATGAAGCGAGTCCAAGAACAACACAAACTGTCGCTCGAGACAGGAAAGGTGCTCATGAGCCAAATGTTAGTCGAGGAAGGTGTGGATGACATGTTTATTGAATCAATGAACCTGCACGTAGACGCGGTAGGCTTAGATGAGGCTGTTCATGCAGCCATGGCTTATATTCATCGATTTGAGAAACGAGTGCCTACTCGCCCCATGCGATCCGGCAAACAAATCCACATCGATGTATCAGAACCAGGAGGTAACACACAAACTGAAGAACATCAGGCGAAACCACTCTCACCACCCACCTCACCTCTCACTACACAAGTCACCTCACCACCTGGCACTACCACGCCTATTTCTGGCATTACCACATTCGTCATGGGAATTCCTCTCTCTCCCGGCATCCAATTCGGAGGAGTTACCATGCCCACTTTCACAACACTCTTCACAAACATCACATCCACCCCACCCACTGTCCCCATCTACACAGTCACACACACGTTCGACACAATGGAAACATCACCAGCCATAGCACCACTCCCTCCCCCCACGCAGCCTCAATCTCCCATACCCCCTCCACCTACCTCACCACTTGAGTCCACAGCATTCACAACTCCCTTCCCCCTCCCCATTCCCCCTGCATCCTCCCCTTTCCCTGCATTCTTTAATGTAAATAATATGTTTTCAATGTTACATCAGTGTGTGTATCAACTTCAAAGTGAGTATCAGGCACTCGAAGACCGTCATCATCAACTGACTACGAATCATCAACAACTACAGAGATGGCTTATAGCCATAGAAGATGAAAAGGCCGACCTCAATCAATGCTATACCACACTTGAGCAAGCCCATCAAACTCTCTTGGAGGCACCCCAACCATCACAAGCGCCAGGTGTCAAACAACTCGAAGCTTTACTGGAAGTCTACCAAACAGATAATCTAAGAGTCCTGCGTAATTTGACTCTACTCAGAAAACACATGGCTACCGCCCTTGAAGAAAACAAGCGTCTGTAGAAGCAAAACGAAGAAAACCTGGAAGCTGCCATGGAAGGCTCTCCTCACGAAATCAACCCAGAACAATTCAAAGCAGTCCCCTCAGAAACAATGAAGACAATCTTGGAAAGCTATGTCGATCTATTAGAAGCACATGACGATTTGGAAAAAGAACGGGATGCGCTACGCCGCCAGCTCAGGGAATAGGAGGCACAACCCAAAATCATCGAGACAACCACGACTTCAAAGGAAGTAAAGGCATTAACAGAGCAGGTGGCAGAATTGCAGAAGAAGTTACTGGAATATGAAAGATAGCCCTCTCCAGTTGTAGAACCAGAGCCAGATGAATTGGTACCCATTGAGGTGGATGAATCGTATGAGGAACCATATGTTCCTATGCCGATGCCAGGAGGTCAGAAAACCTCAGAAGGAATGGACACCTTGGAAGTCGAAGTACCCGAATGGCTCCAGACACTCGAAAAGACAGCGAAAACCCATGAAG
Source organism: Ceratopteris richardii (assembly GCA_020310875.1). Taxonomy (NCBI): domain Eukaryota; kingdom Viridiplantae; phylum Streptophyta; class Polypodiopsida; order Polypodiales; family Pteridaceae; genus Ceratopteris; species Ceratopteris richardii. The sequence goes on from CM035428.1 coordinate 44,622,375, forward strand.
ATCGAGTGGCAATACAAATCCAATCCATGGCCAAATTAGAAGACACCATCATAAGTCAGAATATTTCCGCAGTATGTCTCATCATAGATGGATAGGCACCAATGACGATCAGTATGTGCCATATTGTGTACTCTTGGCAGATTACAACGTAGAGATTCAACAACGATGTGGCAAGGCTCCAACCTTTGCCACACAATTTGGGCCCAATGATATCCCTGAGAGTGCAAAAAAAGGATCCATTCATCAACCTACCTGGAGGATCCGTCTTCTTGAGACCTATCTCGAGATGGTTCGTACTTGGACTAATATGCCGCTATTTATCAAATACAACCCCTGTTATGTTCTGGTCTTCCGCAGATGCACCTGGCCCGAATTTACCATTGCTGTGAAGAACGTCAAAGGTTGTGCAAAGTGGTTAAATTATGTCTATCTAGCACCTCCACAAGGACCTCCCACTGTTGCTTACATGATTTCTACAATCCGTCACTGGAGCATTCGCCTATGGAACACCCCTGATGTGATGGCACAGATGTGCATGAAGATCTTCGAATTAATGCTCATCACATTCAGGACATTCAAGAACATCAAGGACCCCCACTTTTCAGGAGTTGGCTTCACTGCAGGCAACCAAGATCTGGTATATGACATGAGCACTACCCCTCAATAAAGGTAGTATATGCCTGGCACACAAGAATAAAATACCTCCCAACATGCTTCAAGCAGACCTTCGAGGAGATGTTCATCACAGGGTTCTGGGAATATCACTCAGAAATATTTGTACCCAAGCCCTCACATCTCCTCCAACTATTCGCTGTGGAGAGGACCATCTACTTAGATCAATTACGGGTGCCCCATCCAGACGTCCCAGGTCTAGTGGATTGGGATGCATTGTTAACAAACCTAGCACGGGGGCTACGATTAGAAGAACACCACCTTGCTTCCGATGTGGTTCAATATTACGTCCAACGCACAGCTAGACAAGGGTCTGTCAGAGACGACAGACGCGAGAGAGGGGGGGGTGTTGGCAGTAGTCAAGGAACTGAAGGACTCACAAGACAAGGAAGCCTACGAAGGGAGTCGGAGCGAAGAGAAAGCACAAGCAGACACAGTAGCCACTGAAGATCTGGCAAGTAGGCCATTTAAATTTTTCATGCATCAAAGAGTTGGGCACACAAGAAGAAGGAGCAAGTAGGGAGCTCCAGGAAATGTATGTCAAAATGATTAGAAGGAGTTCCTACAAAAATAGTGATTTTCATCACTAAAAACCATTGTAAATACCATTTCATATTTTTGTAGCTCCATTTTGTGCAAGCCAAGGAGTCCTTGAGCTTGAGGAGGTTTAGAAGTACCTACCTATCAATTTTCACATTTTTTAGACTCCATTTGAACCTCCAAATAGGCCAGAGAACCTAATTTTTAACTAGGCCGGACACTACGTCTAGACAAGGCCAAAAACTAGTCAAAAACTATAAATAGAGCTAGAGAGCTCATTTTTGAGGTTAGCTTGTAATTGAATTGAACTTGTATGAGCATTTTGAACGTAATCTAAAAGAACTCCATTGTCTTCCTCTTTGTTCTTGTTGTGTGTGTGCATGTGTGTGTATGTGTGTGCATGTTTGTGTGCTTCTCACTCACTTGTGCCTTCACTTGCTCGAGGTCATCATACCATCCTCACGTCTTCCCGGATTGACATTAAAGGAGGTGCTACTCATCACTGAGCTACAGACTCCCACAAAAGCTCATATGATAGGAATTGGAGGTCAAATTTTACAATGCATTGGAGCAACGGTAGTATCCCTCCACCTAGGAAATTCTTCCATAAAACAACGAGTCTTAGTGTGCATAGATGAAGATTTAATAGAGGATTTGATCCTAGGACAGGTTTGGATCATTGAGAATGAAGTAAGCATCAACCTAGCTCAAGGCTATATTTCAGCCAAGATAAGGCACAAGGAAATTTTTAGTCTATTAGGGGAGAAGCCTGCACAACAACCAAAAGCCATCGAGAGTGCAGAAGAACGCAAAGAAGAGCTAGTGAAGCATGATTCCAGCCCCAATACCTCAGAAACCAATCTAGAAGAAGCAGAAAGCTCAAACCCTAATGTGTCCAAGGAAGAGGTGAAATCATCCTATTCAGTTGGTGAACGGCCAGACAATAAGGGGACCAACTCTCATGGAGTCTCTCACATGACAGAAGGATCACCAATGGGGAAAACAACATTCAAATACTCGCATCAAGGAACGAACAAATTCAAATGGATACGCAAGGATCAAGTGCAGAAATCAGGATCGTCAACTCCAACTCCATGAGGAGAAAAAGGAGGACAATAAGTCAACTTCACCAAAATCCAAACCAAAAAGACTCTTGCAAGTATGGCTCCCGAAGCCTTTGATTGAAGCTCAGAAGGCACGACAATAGATATGGATTCCCAAAAAGGTCAGACAAGCAACCAAGCAAGAGATAAACAAACAGGAGGATGCAGTACATCGAGACATTCAGACAATGCAGCATAGAGAGACTTGTCATAGAAACATGAAAAAAAAAACTCAATTACTAGGACATCAAAAGAAATACGTGAAGTTCGAAGGACCAAAGAGAAGACACGGACTATCAACATGAAAACGAAGTGGATTTGGAAGCCAAAGCAATCGCAAGGAATGGACCATCAACAAAGATTCCAATTGCACTCATGAACTGTCAAATGCACCTAAAGTACTCATACTAGGGCCACATTACAAGGCCAAGCATTCGGCACTTGATGTACATAATGAAGTTAGTGGTGCACGTTCCCCAATGGGAATTAGGTCATAGCTTCAACTTCCTTAGGAATGGACATACTATGTAAATAAATAAATGCTTCAGCTATCCTAATACTTGTTTTCTTTCAAGAAAAAGAAATCAAAAGATGTGGTAAGAGATCTCACTTATAGAACCAAGGGAAATGGAGTGACGAAACGACAACATATCACTGCAATGCACTACACAGTTGTTATGCTTTCTATTAAAGCTAATGCACTTTTCCTTACAAGTGCAGATGGCTTCCGAAGATTCTGAAGCAACAATTCAAGAGGAAGTATTGGAATTTCCTCTCCAGAGTATCACCAAAGCAAAGGGACATTGGTTTAGAGAAGATCAACCGGCTGGGGAGTATCTCTTCCTGGCGACTATCAAAATCATGGATACAGATCATCAATTTCCAATCATGTCCCAAGATTTTAGAGTAGTGCATGAACTCCCGTCTACGATAGACATCATGACGAAAGCAGGCATACACAAATATTTTGAACTGCCAATCTATAAGCTCGACTTTCAAAGGTGCACACAAGTCATGAACACATTACAGCCAGCACTACATGATCCATTGGTGCCTGAGGCTAGAGTTATGGATAAAATAGGTGAATGGGTAGTTATTCAATTCACACATGACTTGATTAAGGAAGCTTTTGGATGGGAAAAGGATGGCAACACGATAGTGAAAGAAGAAAGCCATGGAGCAAAGACAAGGACATTCACTGACATCAATCGAGTGGATATTGAAGAAGAAGTCAGGCTCATCCACCAGCACTTCTGCTTCCCAAATATGCATCAATACACGGCTCCGTAGAAGATAATTGCTCAGCTACTCTCACATGCCATCAAGCAAATTTGCAATCAAATTAACCTGACTCCTTACATACAGGAAAGACTATTTGAGCTCTGAATAGAAGTTCCTCAATGGCAGTGTAGCTCTGACAATATTGATTTACCATGCTCTAGGCATTAGAGAGGATCTTCAAGAAATTCCATCATCGATTGCCATCACTAAGTATGCCAAGGTCGCCACAGTTCCTAAAAAGAAACGAGGAGTCAAGATTGTTGAAGAGGCAGAAACTAGCTCTCAACCCTAAATGAGAGGCACAAAGAGACTCAAGGAGGTAAAGCAAGTCGAAGAGGAAGTTCCAACCACAAAAAGGGCACATGTACTTCCCAAGACAAAGATTACAAAGCAAAGGCCTATTACGGAGGAAGATTTAACTAAAGCCTTGGAAGAGACACACAAATATACGGAAGGGCAAATTAATCTACCTGTGCAAGGGCACCATTACCACCAGACCCAACAAGAGGGAGAAGATAAAAAGAAGCTCACCAAAGTCCACCGATACCGAGAATTAGGGTTGGATAATTCAAGCTCATCTTCGGATGCACAAGAAGAACCTGACACATCTTTATTAAATGTGGATATTCAAAGTGAATCAAAGGATGATGGACAATGGGAAGAATTAAATGCAGTCAACTACAATGAAGAAGAAGGCATGAAGGTGGAGGAAATCATTCACCAACCAGATCAGGACACCGCAAGCAAGGAGGCAAACCAAGAACGGACACATGTCCTCAAAATCAATGAGACTTCCACTATTCAAATCACAGAGACAACACTTATAGGGGAAATGTCAATCAAGATACCCAAGAAAGAGCCTAAAGAAGCTACAATTGAGGAATCAGAAACCTTCACTCCGATAAGGGTTGTGGCAGAGCCCTCCCCCATGGATGTCACTTTTCAAGGGAGTGCCACAAAAGTTATTGATTTGGATGAAGAAAGAAAGAACCAAAAGTACAACTACAAATTAGACAACCCCACAATGAAACTATCCATGTGGAGCAAGGAAAGGATGTACAAACCGGAGAAACTCCTAGCGTACCAAGAACATGGTTGAATGTTGACATCGCTCAACTCAAGCCCGTAGTGCAAGACATGAGCAGAACTGCAATGGATACACACCAACTAATGCTTGAGGCAGATGAAGACTACGATCAAGCGATGCAGGACAAGCATGAACTTCAAGAAATCGATAAGAATCTTTCTGCTGAGTTAAAGATAGCAAAAGAACAGATATCACAGAAAGAAGATGAAGTCCAAGAGATTAAAAATCAGTACAAAACTTTAGCGATGGAAAATGCAAAGTTGAAAGAACAACTCCAGGAATTAACGAAGAAATATTAAGCTAGCAAGGCTGAAAGACGTGGATGAATGCAAGGGGTAAAATATTGGAATCACAAATAAAAGTATGTATGGAGGAGGCAGAAAACCTAAGGAACCGAAATAAGGAGCTCATGACAGCTCTCCTAAGTGATCAATCCATAGATATGCAGGAAAGGCCGCACCAAGACATAAAGGAGATGGAGGACAAGATAGCTAAGTATGAAGATCAGCTCAATGGGAAGCATCACCATACGTGCTTCAGGTCAATCCAGCATTTTGCCCTGTACCCCGCACACGATCTTGGTTGCAATTTTGGGAAGCACAGCGCCAGGGTAGTATAAATAATCAATGGTTGAATTATCCGCTATTACCTAGTCCTCCACATAACTACCTACCGACAAAAGAGTACATGATCAAAACCATGGAATTTTGGATTGCCAAATATGCTACGGTACCTGATTTAGCAGTAAAGATGACAAATAAGATTTTCAGCATGCTTCGAACAGTAATAAAAGTCTTCCAGCATGCAAAATATACGTTTTTGAACTTCATCGGCATTACATAAGGATATGAAGCGCTCGTTTTTTATCTTTCTACCATTCCGAGCTGCTTAACACTTATGGCCTATTATTCACGACTTATGTTTTTGCCATCAACATACATGCAGACATTTGAAGAAGCATTTTTCATCGACTTCTTCGAAATCGATTTAGAATTTTTTGTCAAGATGACTTCGAACCTTAATGCACGTCTGGTGGCTTATGAAACCAGCTTTTTTGCCGATCACCGACAAGCACCAGAGGATGGAGTGAAGTCCAGCCAATGGAAGGAATTTATGATATGTAATGCCAATTTGCTGAATCAAAGAGAGCAAGCAGCCATACAAACGTACTCACGTTGCCACAAAAAGCCTGTCGGGGACGACAGAGTTCAGGAGGAGGGACGTGTGGAAGGGGAATCAAGCAAGAAGAGAAGAAGAAGAAGATCAAAGTCAAAAACTGCTCAATAAAGAATGAAGATCATAAAGCAAAAGAACCACCCTCTGCCCAAAGCCTCGTAGGGGCACACATCAGGCAACAACGCGAAATAGCCAGGTCTTGAGGAATGGAATTAAAGAACAATCAGAACCAGGACATTTCATGGGAAGGACGGACCAGGGCCAGGAACTATACATGAAGAAGTGCAAGACAATATGTGGCAAGTAATAATCCTTCTGCTGATAGCGTGCGTTGGCAACAAAATGATCAGGCTTAAAGCAATGCAATAGGGTCAGATGTGTGAAGACAAAGACAAATCAGAAGACGAAAAGCTAGAAAGAGGCAGAGGCTTAAAAGTTGAGGAGGGTGACTAAGAACAACACATTCTTAGTCATTGATGGCGTGCATGGCAGCCCAATTGAATACAGCAACCCAGATATGCGATATAAGAAATACCAAGGGGCAAACAGAAGCAAAGGACATACCTCGGATAAGATAACCAATTGTCTAACAGTCCTTGTTGTCGCTTCGACCGTTGGGTGCGTGTATTCAGAACTCTTAAAGAAGTTGAAAACAAGAAGTAAAGCCAGTCAACGGACGACAGAGACAAAGAGGGGGAGACTGTTGTAGAGCAAAGAAGCACAAAAGAGGAGCCCCAAAATTTTCAAATTAATGGGCACATTTTTCTTCTTCAAAGTCTTAGGAAATTCCCTCAAGCCATGTAAATGCACTAGAGGAGTCCTCTAGTTGCATAATCCCAACTTGTTGTAAAATATTCCTTGTAAATTAGTAGGAAATTCACTTTTTAGTAATAAAGTGCCGGTCTCTTGTGTGAAAGGACCGAATTTAGGGCACATGTATATAAATCACTTTGTGACTCTTTGTAGAGACTTTTTGCCCTTGTGAAGAAGGAGAGTTCCTGATTTTCGAAATTGCTTCTTCCTTGCAGATTTGCATCTTCTCTTTGATCTTCTATGTGTGTGTAATGATTGGAATGTGTGTTTAGGACTTTTGTCTACCCCTCTCCACTGTTTCTGAGCTACTGTAATGTGTGTGTGAGCTTGTAGGGGTTGTGGCGTGAGTGTGGGTGCTTCCCACCATTCACTATTTTGGTCATAACTTGAAGCACGGTAGTCAGAATCAAGTGAAACCACTTCCAATAGATGCGTCTTGTCGAGAGCTTCAAAATAAGTCATTACTGACTATATGTGGAGTTTAGAGCTGGGAGAAATCCTTGATTTACGGAAAACTACTGTAAGTGGTATCGCAGCAGACACTTTCAGTATTTCAGTGAGTTAGAGAGGTGGATTGTTCTTTTCTCATACATATAAGCTGAACCACTTCATTTTCCATCACGTGTGCACATGTCCTCATACACTTGGTTAGGTCGTTCGATCGGATTGACAAGTAAGCATGTGTCAATTTCCCACTATACACACTTGTGTTGCAAATGAGGTTTAGTCTCTTTGGCACAAGTCCTTAAGTCTTCCTGACTTAGGTACATAATCCACCTAGCTAGTCTTCCTCTCAACAAAGGCTTCTTAATCAAATATATCAAAGCTTGGTGATCTACATGAAAAACAACTTTATTTCCCAGCAAATAATGTCGAAACTTGTTGAGAGAATATACCATTGCTAAAGCTTCCCTCTCAATCACCAGATAATTCCTTTCGGCTGAACACAATACCCTACTAGCATAATACACTAGTCTATACCATCCTTTTTCCTTCTCCTGCATCAACACTACTCCAATAGCCACATCAGATTCATCAACAAATATGTGGAAAGGCAATGACCAATCTGGTGGTTGCAAAATTGGTGCCACAGACACCATCTTCTTCAAGAGTTGAAACGCTTTCTCTTGAGCATCTGCCCATACGAATGGAACATCCTTTTTTGTCAAATGTGTGAGTGGTAAAGAGATATTAGCCAAATATCGTAAGTATCTGGAGTGCCACTTAATCTGACCCACGAACCACATTATTTCCTTCACATTCGTAGGTGCCTTTGCCGTCCTAATAGCTTCAATCTTTTTAACATCTATGGCCATGCCTTGTTCAGAAATGACATGTCCCAATAAAATACCACTTCTGACTGCAATTACACTTTTAAACAGATTTAACACCATCCTAAATTGTCGACATCTGTCAAAACATAATTTCAGCTGCTGCAAATGCTGAACCATCTTACCAAAGACCGAGAAATCATCCACAAACACCTGCATAAACTCTTGTAGGTAAGTTTCGAACACTTTACATGCCCCATAATTAAATGATGGTGGTCCATTCTTCAACCCAAAACTCATAATTGTGAACACGTAAGCCCCAAATTTTGTAATAAACACCGTTTTATGCTAATCCTCTTCAGCCACACTAATTTGATTGTACCCTGAAAACCCATCCAAGAAACTGTACATTTCGTGTCCTGCTATTGCGTCCAATACGGCATCACAAAACGGCATAGGAAAAGGATCAGTAATTGTTTCCGCATTTAACTTTCTATAATCCACACAAATTCTGAGTTTCCCATTCTTTTTGGGGACTACAATAATAAGAGAAAGCCAAGTCACCTTATTAACAGGTTTAATAAATCCAACAGCCAATAGTTTATCAATTTTGTCTTTCACCTGTTTAGCAAAATTTGGATTCATCCGACTTCAAATTAATCTGATGTTGATGCAAATCCGGATCTATGCCCTTTACCTGAGAATAATCCCACACAAATATGCCTACATACTCTTTCAACAAACAAATAAGATCCTCCATAAACTGACCATCGATTGCTTTACTCATTCTCACCATCTTAGGTTCAACTTCGGTCCCTAAATTGACTTCCTGAAGCTCTTCCTCCTTTACCCTTGCCAAACCTGCATACTTCTGGTCAGATATCCGTTCAGCCAGACTTATTACTTCTTTTTCCTGTTGTTTCAACTTCTGCTGCACTAGAGCTGCCATACTTTTCTCAAACATCCTTTGTATTTGTACTCCTTCAACCTGTTCACCCAGAATTGGCCCATCTACTTTCTGCACCATCGGATCATCCTTACTCAATACTCCTGCGACATCAACTCCAATACCGGTACTATCGTTGGATTTGCTTGCAAAAAATTTTCCTCCTCATCATCTTCTAGCTCACCCGCCAAATTAATAGTCTGAGCCATAAGTGGTTTATCCTGCACTCACATATTCCTTCTTCCTTGCATAGGGATTGTCACCTTCTTTTTCCCTTTAATGATCATTACCACATTCTGACCCCAATCTTGCTTGACTTTAGCAATCCTGAACCAAGGTCTTCCTAACAGCATTTCATATGGATAAGCTGACTCGGACATTCTAATGACCACAAAATTTACCATAAATGACATTCCCGAAATAATGATCTGCTGCTGCTTCAGAATGCCAATAGGCTGAACTCGAGTTTGATCCGCCATCTTTACTTGAAACGGTGCTGGAGCCAATGCCCCTTCTCCTATTTCTTTAAAAATATGCTCAGGTAATATATTCACCCCTAAGCCCCCATCAAGCAACACTTCAGCAAATCATCTTTGCCCATACTATACCTGAATCACTGGCATGACAAAATCTACATCTGCTGGATCAATATTATTGGCTGATGTTGAGGGTACCGACTTAAGTGTTGGCTCTGAATGCTGACCAATCAGCTTCTTCAATAATTTCTCCTGAAACGCTGGTACCAAGGATAATAATTGGTCTAAAGACAACTGTAAGGGTGAGTTAATGATTACCTCAAACCAATCTTGATCAGCATCTTGCTTGATTGGATTCTTGTTTTCGGTTGTTATTGGTGGCACCATGCCTGCATCTTGCTCTTCCTCGGTCTGATCTATACATTTCACCTGTTTATGCTGCTCTTGCTGAACCTGTTTTTGCACTTTATCCCTAATGTGTCATTGTTCTTGCCAATTAATAGGAACTTTGTTCTTGGACCTTGTGAGCGCCAATGCTTCCACTTCTTTTCCTTTTCCACACTGCTTACAATCATAGCACCACTAAGAGTTATGCTTTGCATTTACCATTTCCGATGTACTAGGAGATGTCTCCTTTCGACCCTTCAGTTCTGGTAACTCGATAACTATAGCATTGGCTTGAGCAGCTTGCTGTCCCTATTGTACTTGTTGTCCTTGTTGATTAGGCTGATTATACCAAATTACTGGTATGCCCCTTTCTTCTCTATGTTTACCCATAATGGGCAATTGGGTCCTATCCAATGATCAGGCGCTGAACAATATCCACAAGGCATCACTCTTTGTGGTCACCCCTGTTGATGACCTTGTTGGTTATGTCCTTGTTGATTCCCCTGATCTCCCCATAGAGGTCTTGCTTGCTGCTGCCTCTAAAAATTGCCTCTCCCTTGCATAGGCATAGCCTGATTGGCTACCACATCAGCATTATTCCTATTCTCTTGCCGTGAACTTTGCCCTCTATTCTTGGGGTTGTACCAACATTGGTTTGTTGTATGTCCGTCTTTATCACAAATATCACAAAATCTCCTTTCTTTTGGAGCTACAATGGAATATCCATGTCTTTTTAACTTAGTTATCCATGCTTCTTCTTTACTTTGATTAGCCTTATGCTTGCGATGCTTGCTCCCTACTACTTCTTCATCTTGGTTATCAGAGTCAGAATCAGTTTGAACCTTTGTCTCACTCTGATTCTGAATCAGAGTCAGCCTCTGAACTAGAATTAGAATGTCTCTTTTTAGCCCGTCCAAACTTTCTTTCCAAGGGTGCAACTACTAACACTAATACATCAAAGCCATTCACAATATCCACACTTGCAATTGCATGTCTAATGGTACTTCGTAATCCATTTAGAAAATAACCTACCAACATCTCATCGGTAGGTCTTTCATTACCTTGCAATCGTTCCATTAAGGTTCTGAACTTCTGAGCATAATCTTCCACTAGCATTGTTTTTTGCCTAATAGCTCTCAATTTTCGTAACACATCGGAAGGAGTCTTCTCTTTCCTAAATCATTGCAAAAATGCTATTTTTAATGCATTATATGTAGCAAAATGAGCAATACCATATTGACTGAACCAGCTCATTGCCCCTCCTTCCAACGTGGCAGCAAATTGTTGAAGTTTAATGTCATCACCATATATAGCTGGGTATCCGTTAGCTATCCATTTTATCTCAAATTGAGCCACATGGCAATCAGCATCTTCTTTAGAGCCTCCTCTGAAATGAGCTGCTTTGACTTTGGGATTCGAAGGTGGTTGCGCCATTGGCTGTGGTTGAGGTGTATGCCTAGTTCTTTGATCGGTTGCCCCTACAAGTGGGTCGAACTGGAGTCGTCTTCTTACTCCTATAGTTACTTCTGTTAGGAATAGCGCTCCAAGTATACCACCCACTAACCTTACCTCTGTTGCACCTGTTTCCCCCTGTTCCTTTGTTGTTTCCAGATTAGTTTCCTCCTCGGTTTCATACCAATCGTAAAATTTTGAGGATGACTCCACGTTCATTACCTTTGCCTGCGCTCTTGTTAAATATACTTTACCAAATCGTTTCCTTCTTTCCTTCATGCATTTCTTGCTTCATTAGCAACACAGTAGGATTGCCAAATGTGTTGGGGTTCGAATTCAACACATCACTACTTATTTCTAAACAACCAAACTTAAGCGCTAATCTGCGTCACACCAAGAATGCACTTCCAACAAGTTTCAGGTTTATTGCGGTTACACTATGATAGAATTCATCATCAATGAGCAGATCACAATAGATAAAGTTCATTTTTGCGCTATATATACTTAAGTAAACTCCTTCATTTGGAGTTCCTTTACATCAGGTGCACATGATAGAAGAAAATGGAATAGGACTTCTGAATATCAGAAAATACAGTACAAAAATAAGTAGGTATGTCTCTTCACTGTTCTCTCTGAAGATACGTCTTGCCTCTTTTTCTTGTTTTTCTCGCGCGCTCCTTCTTGAGGCATATCTACTCCTTTCTAACTTCCTCTTCTTCTCCACGAAATACAACTACCTCTCTTTTTCTGCAACCTCCGCGCCTTACAAAAGTAATTGTCCATTAAAAATCCGAACAAGAAAATACACATCCGATTGAATAATATCTGAATTAACAAACTTTCAGAATTCAAATTAACTATTATCCTTAAGATTCTTCTATCCTCAACACCAAGATCATCCAAAAGATTTTTAATCCACATTGCTTCACATGTGGCAAAAGCTAATCCTCTATATTCAGCCTCCATAGATGAAAGTGAAACAGTAGGTTGTTTCTTTGAGCTCCATGTGATAGGCTTGCTTCCTATCATGAACACATAACCTAAGGTTGATCTCCTATCTTCCTTTGAACCTGCCCAATCAGCATCGCTAAACCCTTTGACCTGCAATTCTTCATCAAACTTGTAAAACAAAGCATGATTAATTATAATCTTTATGTGTCTCAGCACTCTCTTGGCTGAATTTAAGTGTTCACTTGTCAGGGCTTTCATAAACTGAGAAAGTACACCAACAACATAAGATAAATTAGGTCTTGTAATGTTTGCATAGATTAATGATCCTACAATGCTTATGTATGTCATTACATCTTCCAATGGTACTCCATCATTTGAACAAATCTTTGTATTTGTGTCCATGGGTTGAGTGAGTGGTTTGCATCCACTCATTCCAAATTTGAAAAGAACATCCAACAAGTACTTCCTTTGCATCAAGTAGATGCCACTCTTTCCATAGATAACTTCAATTCCTAAAAAATATTTCCGCTCTCCAAGATCTGAAATTTTACAAGATCATGGCTAACCAGAATGTGTTTACTCTATGAATGATACAGACGATAGCCTTTGCTTTCAGAACTGTACCCAACAAAAACATATTTCATTGCTTTATCATCCAATTTTTTGCATTGTTGTTTAGGTTCTAATGCATATGCCAAACAACCAAAGACACACACATGAGAAACAGATGGCTTACAACCATGCCAAGCCTCATATGGAGTGATAGACTAGAGTGCTTTGGTGGGACACATGTTAAGTACATATGTTGCACACATAATAACCTCAAGCTAGAAACTATGAGGTAAAGCCTGACTTTTCCCCATACACCTCACCATTGCCATGAGAGACCTATTATTTGTTTCAGCAACACCATTTTGTTGAGGTGTATATGACACTCTACATAGATGTTTTATCCCATGTTCAACTATAAATGCATTAAAATGAGAAGACATGTATTCCCTCCCTCGATCAAAACGAAGGGTGCCCACTTTACATAATGACATTTTTTTATCAAGAACCTTAAATTGTTTGAAGCACATAAACACTTCATACTTTGCTTTAAATGGATACATCCATGCATGCCTAGAAAAGTCAAAAGTCACACACTAAAGGTAGTTCCCAAAAGGATTCTGCATAGAACCATAGATGTCACTCTGAACAAGTTGCAATTTTTGAGAAGCTCAAGCTGAACCATCTTTTGGGAATGAGGCACACTGCATTTTGCCCAAAATACAGCATTCACAAACATGTTTACCATGTGCCTCAAGTTTTGGGCAGAGAGGAAACCATTTTAGATTTCTGCAGGCATATCAAACTAGAAAAATTTAGATGACCAACGTGTGCATGCCAAAGCTTTGCATCTGAGATAGCTTGAGAATCTTGAATTGCACATGTTGAATCATTGACATATTTTCCATAGTCTATGAGCTTATACAAACCATGACATAAAATGCCAAAAGCAATAATAACATGGCCATTTGAGAGATCATGAGTTGTACATATATCATCAACAAATTTGATAACCAAGCCCATATTGTCTAATGCTAAAATTGAATATGTAAAAGAACTACCATCAGTGGTAGTCAAAATGATCTCACCAACTCCCATGACTAGATAAGAGGAATTGTTAATGCATGTGATAGTATTCTTTGTAGGGGTAGGTTCAAGTGAACTGAACAAATTGTGCTATGAGATAATATGCTTGGTTGCCCCACTGTCAAAGTACCAAACATTTGAGTCTACTACAGACATACATTGTTCATGAGAAGATGGTTCATAACTTCAAACATCATTAAATGCCCATTCTTCATTGTGCACAAGATTAGTAGACTTTGTTTTGGGTGTAGAGGCATCTGCAACAACCATTCCAACATCTTTTTTCTTTGCCTCTTTTGCACCCAATTTTGGACAAATCTTTATGACATGATCATTTCCTTTACAGTATTTGTAGAAAAAGTTCTACTTTTATGATTTCTTATCATCTTTGTCTTCTTTTTTGGATGTGCTGAATTAGCAAAGTTCTACTTACTAGTAGATGAGCTCCATTTACCTTTGCCCTTCTAACTAGCTAAGAAAGCTTGATTTGCAACCCACATAATGTACCTATTCTACCTAGATTGGTCTTCCTACAATAAGACATAGACTAAATCCTCAAATGTTAAGGCATTTGGATTGCCTTTCATCATCAACTGAAGAGTACTCTTATATGAAGGCCATTAAGAAGGGTCTGCACAAGTGAACTATCTGGCAAGACTTCATCTACAAAAATCAACTACTCCTTCAAATCTTTGATCTTTGTCAAAAAACTATCCATAGAATCTTCTTCATTCATATGCTTACTCTCTAATTGTTTTTATAGGTAAGCAACACGAGCCTCATTTCTTGCCTGGTACAAAGTGGTTAAGTGTATCCCAAGCATCCTTTGTTATTTTATAAGAGAGAATATGCGGGGTAATGTCACATTTTAGAGACAAAGCTAGCAATGCATGTGCCTGGGAATCTCTACCATCCCAACAAATTTGTTATGTAGTAGGTGCAATAGGAACGACTGCACAAACAGGAATTTGAAGATCACCATCTTCAACGCCATCTACATCACCTTCAATTATTGTATTTGCAGGTGTAATGGGTCGTTTTTTAGCACCCTACACTATTACATAGTCGTTTTGCAACCAATACATGGCACGTCATATATGCCCATAATGGGTAATTGGTACCATCCAACTTATCCTCAACACCCAACATACATAAAACGTCATTGCTTTCAGCCATGGCCATTGACTAAAATACCCTAATGTAGAAAGATGATTGTATCTCAAAAAGGTGAACAGAACTACCTTGTCGAGCTTTGCTAAAACTATAGGAGACTTCGAGGCGCTTGTATTGGAAACTGAAAGTTGTATATAAGTTTGGCACAAAGAAACAAAATTGCCTACATAGACATTGTGATAGCACATTCGGAGGTCGAAAGAAGCTCATATCTAAATTTTGACACCACAAAGAGAAGCCATTTTGAACTCCTAATCACCCTGAGTGTGTTCACCAAATTTTGTGCAATTTTGAGACTATGACCGGAGGGTGTCGATGACACCCTAGATGAAGTGGCAACCTACTTTGATACCAATTGTTGGAGTTTGAGGCTACGGAAGCATGCGAACAACACAAGGAAGAAGAAGAAGCTTGGAGCACAACACACAATACTTAATGCATTAGCAAGTGAATGTACAAAGATAAGTGACCCGTTAGGGTTATAGATTGACGTATATACAAACCGACGGAAAGAAAACCCCTAAAGAGGAAAGGAAAACCCCTAAAGAGGAAAAAAAGTGTCCCTGAGGGTCCTAAGTGTGTTCACACACATCACTACTGAAATATATCAACATATCCTGCATGGCTTAGACTTCCTTACGTGTATATGGAATGGGCATCGAAAGAATGGCAACTACCTTAGTCATATCAATATTTATTACTTTGGTCAAAACTATATGGTCAAGAAGAGTAGCTTTGGTGACCAAAAATTGACATTTAGCAGGGTTCAACTTCAAACTTGTCTTGAGACATTGCTCAAATATTTCCTTCAAATTTTCCAAATGCTGATGAAAATGGTGGGCCAATGCTCTTCTATTTGTACTTGAGAATATTAAATAGTCATCCATGAAAATGCAGAGAAATGTTGTTTACCATTTAGCGAAGATTAGATACATTATTCTATTAAATGAAGTAGGTGCATTTCTTAGGCCAAAAGCCATTTGCATGTAGACATAAGTGCCCCATGGAGTGACAAAGGTTGTTTTGAATCTATCTTCATGGTGAACAAGAATGTGATTGTAGGCACTGAATCCATGGAGAAAATTGTAAAAAGTGTGTTCGACTACTTCTTCTAATACCTACTCTCTGAAGTGTTGAGGGAAGCCATCTTGAACTGTCACTTTATTCAAAGCACAAAAATCAACACACTCTTATTTTGCCACTATTTTTCTTAGGTAAAATAACCATAAATGAAAGCCACCTTGAGTGCTCTACAGGAACAATAATACCTTCCTCCTCTAATTTTGTTATTTCCACCTTGATTGTCTCTACATATTTGGGATTGAGTCAATATTTCCTACTTCTTACAAGTGCAACTCTGACCTCTACTAAGGGTATTCCATGGTATCCAAGATCGAAGTATTTCTCTAAAGATGCACGATGGTGGACTCTCCTTCTCGAGAGCTCTGCAATGACACCCTTTTAGTAGAAACCCAAACTTCGGTGCCACACATTGTACTCCACATAGGCATGTGCAGAATACATAGGGAAAACACACAGTACACAAACCATGAACACATATTTCTTAAGTCTTATAAAATGTAGTCAAACTAACAATCTATGGCTAACTAGGCCACTATATGTTTTATTAAAGAACATATACAAAAGTGTTCGATGGCCATTTGGCCTTTCACATGGACACTAACGATAACAATCTCCCACTAAAGGCCAATATGGCTAGAGTGATTATGGGAGGAAAACAAAGAATGATAAAGAATACTTGAGTATAAGTATACAAATTAATACAAACTATAACTCCCACCTGATGGGCATGTTACTCTGTATACAAGTAATAATGTACAATCATGAATCAAGTAGCCCCCATCAAGTCATAAAGTGTCGAAAGCTATCCTATGGTAGAGCTTTACTCAAAGCATATACAACATTATCTCGGGTATGAAACTTCTCAAGTAGAATGTGCTTAGTGGCTAAGAAGCCTCTAATGAAGTGATATTACACCTCAATTTGCTTGATCTTTGCATAATATATCGGATTCTTAGCCAATGCAATGGCACTCTGACTATCATTGAGCAAATGAGGTGCATGCTGAGGTAGACCCATATCACAAGCAAGACGAGAAAGTGAAAATGCTTCCTTACATGCCTCATTTGTTGCAACATACTCTACTTTTGTGGTGGAAACATTCGCACATTCTTGAAGATGATATCTCCAAGAGGTAGCACCTCCAACAAAATGAAAAATGTACCTTGATGTAGACTTACGATTGTCTACACAACTAGCATAACCAAAATCTATGTAACCAATAATGGATGATTTCCCTCTACCTAAGCATAGACACTTGTACTTAGTGCCACTCAAATGTCTCGAAATCATCTTGAATGCTTCCCAATGCTTCTTGCTTGGATTAGACATGTATCTTCTCACAACTCTCATTATAAATGCAATATAGATACCATAACATACCTGAGATTACCAACATCATACTGATAAGGAATTTTGGGTGTGAATTTCTTTTCCTCATCTGATTTTGAGCAATCATCCTTTCTCAATTACACATATGTGGGTAAAGGTGTACTCAATGCCTTTCCACCCTACGTATTGAACCTGAGAAGCACTTTGGAGATGTACTCACTTTGAGACGAGTATATGCATCTTTTACTCCTATCACGAGTAATGTGCATGCCAAGAATGTGTTTGGCATCCCCCAAATCCTTCATACCAAATGTCTCGCTCAACTTCCTTTTGAGAATTGACAAGTCATAAGAGGGATTCCCAGCAATCAACATATCATGGGCATAAAGTATCAAGCATATCAAGATGCCATATGAGCATCTCTTTGTATAGAGACAATGATCCTCATTGCTTCAAGAATAGCCTTGAGACTTCATAAAAGCATCAAAATTTTGGAACCATTGTCTAGGGGATTAAATGACATCAATACTTCTAATCACTCATCGTCCTTCAGGATCCCATAAGCGATATCCAAATAGACCTTCTTGACCATATCCAAGAAAAATGCATTTCTTTGAATTATGTTCCAACTTTTGTCTAAGATTCTTGGGTATATGAACATATGCTTCACACCCAAAAACTCAAAGATCATCATAATATGGTGGCTTCCCTGTCCATAACTCTTGTGCAACTTTCAAACCTTTGGTAGTACTAGGTGAAAGGTTAATCATGTGAATTGTAGTTAATACTACTTTTACCCAAAAGCCTTGTGAAAGGTTTGTATGATGCAACATAGAAACTACTCTATCCTGAATAGTTATATTCATCTTTTCAGCTACCATTCTGTACTAAGGTATAAGGAGCTATAAACTCTCTATGAAGTCCTCTATGCTGACAGAAAAGGATGAATTCATGTGAGGTATACTCACCCCCATTATTTGAATGTAAAGCCTTAAGCTTAGTTCCTTTTTTAGTCTCAACAAAATCAAGCCATTTTCTAAAAATAGGGAATACCTCATCCTTCTATTTGATAGGATATGCCCATACTTTTTTAGTACCATCATCTATGAGAGTGACAAAGTAAAGAGAACCACATAATGACCTTGTGGGCATAGGACCACACACATCTGTATGAATGAGATCTAAAGGCTGAACTAGAGTCAACGTGCATTTTATGCACATTCCTAGTTTGCTTTCCATATTGACAATGCTCACAAAATGAAAAATCAGAGAAAATAACAGAGGTAATTAACTAGAAAAAGAAAGATTTACCATTCCACTATGAGATATGTGGCCCAAACGGCCATACCAAATACAAGCCATAGGTTGTTCAGTAATAGCTAACAAGTGTTCTTTCTATTATATAAATAAAGTATAACATGAGCCAACTTTGCTTCCTTTTACAATAACCATATTGCCCTTTGATATGCAAAAGGAGTGAGCATACAAAACCACCTTGTAACCAAGGTCATCAAGTTGATCAACTAACATAACACTACATGATAATTGAGGTACATGGTGTACATTATGCATAGTAAATTTTGAACCATCAATGAACTATTTAGAACCATCAATGAACGGCACATGCACATCTCCAATCCTGACAACATTATAATGGTTACAGTCATCAAGTCTCACAATACCAAGAGACCTTGCACCATAGGTAGAGAACCATTCTCTATGTGATGTCACATGAAAAGAAGTATCAGAATCTAGCAACCATGTGCGGGAAAGAGAATCAGCCATAAGAGCCTCAATATGTATAGTACTATCAAGCATCAACACATCAACATCATCAAAAATATCATTGATTTCTTCAATCTTTACAATCAAAGTAGATGGTGTAGGTAGCTATTTAACATGCCCATCACCATTCTACCCTTTACCTTTAGCATTATTTAACGCATAGTAGTCTTTCTTCATGTGTCCTTTCTTAAGAAAATAATGGCATTCGATATCCCTCTTCCTTGATTTACTTGTACTCTTATTCCATTGACCATTCGTTTCCTTGTTCTTGCTCCTGCCATGTTGTTGATTCTTTCCTTGGTAAGAATCACAGACATTATATGCATATCCACTCTAAGTTCCTACCATATATTTTCTAAGAATCTCCTTACTCAAGAGTGCACCACATATGTCATCATAGAACAATTTACCACCCGGTGCACTATTGCTAATAGTTGTGCAAAACGTATCCCATGATGATGGCAATGTTCATAACAACAAGACCAATTTCATTTCATTATCCATCTCCATTTTTTTAGCTTGTAACTAGGAGAATACAGCATCAACTCACTTAGATGAGCAACAACACTATCTGTGTCTTTCATGTGAAATTCATATAATGTTTCATCAGATACACTTTATTTGATGCCCTTTCTTTGTTATATGTATTTCACAGCTTTTGCCAAAGCTCCTCTACACTTTCAAAGTCCAATACTGTAAAGTAAACATTATTTGCTAGGTGCAATTGAATGGTAGATGTGGCCATTTCATCCAACTCATCCTAATCATCATCATCCATATCAACATGCTTCTTTGAGATTCCATTTATTGGCTTCCAACTTTCTTCTCTAAATCAACACATCTTTAATTTGATTCTTCCATAGAGCAAATTTTGTGCCATCAAATTTCTAGATCTCAAAATGGTCTTTGCCTTGCAAGTTATAGCCCTGTTGGGAACACTGGTACTAGACCCAGATCCACCAGATCTCCCTAAGATTTCTGATGCCATGATGATAGAGAACTGACTAGAATGAAAGTAAATAGTCCAAGAACCACTAAGGCTCAAGAAAGGATGACTAAGTGTCGGATTTTAGGAAAAAAACAATAGTCTCCCCAAAAAAATGGATTAATGAACAGTAATGACAAACCAAATGGATTATGTGCTCACATCAATATGTGTATCCAGGAGTAAATTGACCACTATATAGTTGGAAAATTAAAAAAATCTAGAAAAACTTTTTGCAAGAGTCTCTTCTGCAAAATGAGCATATGACCAATGTCAAAGTCTCATAAAATTGCACATACTGACATGGAAACTTGCATAGTTGATCACTGACTCCACTGCATATAATCAGTTACCCAAAAGAAGCCAACTAAGCTTATCAAGAACCTATGAAAAAGTAGCATACATATCTTACGGAGAGGCTCAACAAGTTTTCCACCAGCATCACCGAAGAGATCCTGACATTTGGGTGTCTACAAGTTAAGAAAACCTCACCACAACCCTCTTTATCGAACGTAAAAGGCTTTATGCAAAATGTAACTAGTATATCAATGACCACATGGATGTACATAAGCAGTATCCACAAAAGCATACATAGTGTGCATGTGCTCAGTATATGTAGTAAAATGGCATAGAAATGCTGAATTCACAGCACAAACACTAGCCAACAACACATGCAAGTTGCTGTAAACTCTGTTCTTTAGGCCCAAAAAACCTACATAAACTTGTTGTGGTTGCTCTCACCACAACTGAAAACCTTTCAAGAAACTTGTAGATTTGCAATTATGGCTGAAAATGCAGCCCAAAATTTGAATATTTGTTGTTGTAGAAGTACTTTCACCTTCCTCAAGCACCACAAGAGTGTAGCTTAGTGGCGAGAGCTTTCTTGGTTAAGCAAGCTCTCAGGGGAACAAACTGGGATGGGTGACCTCTCGAGCAGTACCGAGAACTTCCATCTTCCTTGATCATTGAGGTCACTCATCACATGCATCCAACAGTGACTTGAGTGATTTGGATGACAAGGTATATCAAGGTCTATGCCTTGGTTGCCACCTTAGTCATAAGCCCTAGAGAAAGCCTTGGGTGGGTGGGTGCTCGCTTTGGTCGCACAAAAGGAACAAAGCTTTTGCATCAAAATGCTCTAATACCAGTGAAGTATATCTCTAATGATGTATGATGCTAGACTCTCCTTCTCGAGAGCTGGACAATGACACCCTTTCAATAGAAACCTAAACTCTGATGCTAGACACATTACTCTGCACAAGGGTGTGTAGAATACATAGGAAAAACACATAGTACATAGACATCAAACATAGATTTCTAAGGTCATACAAAATGAGTTCGAACTTATAGTCTATGGCTGACCAGGCCACTATATGTTCTATCAAAGAACGTATACAAAAGTGTACAATGGCCATTTGGCCTTTCAAATGGACACCAACAGTAACACTCTGTAATACATGATAGATCCTTGTAGGACCAAGCAAAGGAATTTTTATAGTTATAAAGAAGAGAGGTTACCATTTGTAGTAAGAATGGGTAGTGCCACAACCATGTGGCTAAGTAGACCACTTGTGGGTTTCCTTCATCTCCAAGGTTCACTTCTCGAGCAACTACCTAAAGTACCCTCACTTGAAGAATCGTCAACACTGTGTGTCGAGGTAGCATTGAACTTATGCTCCATGGTGTGTTCCTTGGTCCATGTTCTAGGAGTATCTAGAAATGGGAGGTCTTCTTTGGCCTCGGGGTCAAAATCAACCTCCAGAGGTGCTTGCACAAGTGTGACAACTTTTGGCCCCACATCCATAAAATTGTAAATTTCATCATGATTACCTATTTTCTCATTGCCTAATAGTCTAGTGGGCTTTTCGTAAAAAATTGACCACTTTGGTTAAGTAGTCCAAATGGAGGTGTCTGCCTCTTGAGAGGTGCCTGCAAAAAATGAGTAGAGAAAATTGGCCCATTTTGCCCAAGGGAAGGCTCCTTGCCTACTTTCCTAGTATCTGCTAGGTGCCTACTTTGTGGTGGCCCTTCAAGATATAGTTGCCCAGTTTCATGAGAATCACTCAAGGTTAGGTGCATGATTTCTTGAGGTGTGCCGGAATTTAGTCACCCAAATTTGGCCTCCATCTCAAAAATTACTCACCCAGATTTCTCACCTTGACCATCAAAATTTAGGTGCCTTGAACTAACATATCTTTTCAATGATGTCAAGTGGTGTGACTGTTGCTCTAGCACAATGGTAAGTACCACGTTAAGAAGCTCCACCTCCTTAATGTCAATCCGCGGAAGAGATAGGAGTGATATGAAGATCGTGAATGTGAAATGTAGTGAGAGTGAAGGTGAGAAGCATAGAGATGCACACACACATACACGCACACATGTATGAGACAAGCAAGACACAATGGAAGGTAGGAAAATAGACTCTATTACTCAAGATCTCAATTACAAGCTCAAGCTCACACTAGCTCATACACGTCTACACTAGCTAGCCTAAAAAATGAGCTCTCTAGCTCTCTTTATAGTTTTTAGACTAGTTTTGACCAGTTTCACATCTGGTGACTGGCATAGTTAAAAAAATAGGTTTTAGATGCTATTTGAAGGTCTAAACGAGGTCTAAAAATAACCAAAATTGGTAGGCTCGTTCTATCTAAGCTCATCAAGCTCAAGGACTCCTCGGCTTGCACAAAATGGAGCATATAATTACAAAAGTGGTTGTTCTATGTTACATATGGTACAAGAGTGATGAAAATCATTATTAAGGGTTTTTGAAAAAGTAATAAAAAACATATTTCTTTGAAAAAATAATCTGTCTAGCTCCCCACTACTTCATTGTGATCCGCCTTCACATACTTCCGTGCTGTCTGTGCCTCTGGCTACTGCCAACACCCCCCTCCCTCTCGCTTCTATCGTCCTTGACAAAACCTTGTTACAGGGTCTGTCGGATATAATTTTGTAGGAGATCCTGAGCGAGGGTGTGCTATGACATGCGAATACCTCTTGCAAGATCTGCTTCGAGTTTTTCCCAATCTATGGGTTGAGGTTTCTCTGGTGGCGGGAGTCTGTAGTGCGTTGTAGAGCCCTAACCGGTCGAAACTAAAGGTACAAAGTATTTTTCCTCTTAAGGTTCAAAGGTTGAATCTAAAATCTTAAGGTGCAAAAGCGAAAGAATTAAAAGGAAAGGTGAAGGTGGAAGGCCGCGTACGCAAAGGTGGAAATAGGCCGCCCAATCAAAATTTTATTTTAAAATTCACTCTTGTTCTAAAGTCACTACAAGACAAAGTAGCGAATCGTTGAGGACCAGTTCAAAAAGACAATCTTGGGACATTGAAAGGACACCAAGATTGTATTGCAGTTAGAGTGCGCGAACCGGCGGACTCTCAAACAAAAGAAGGACAAAGGCTATTCTGGGACACATTGAGAGTGGAGAGCAAGAGAGAGCTTCAGAGGAGCAAGAGAGGAAGCAAGAAGAGCCTCCAGTGTGCGACGACATTCAAGAGTGCAAGAGGTGCCAAGAGGAAAGTGTGCAGAGAAGAGAGAAGGCGGGCTGGATTCCAAGAGTTCCAAGGGCTATTGCGTGCGTGCGCAGTGATACCAATTCCTTAGCTTGGCGGAAGCTTAGTGCAAGGTGTGCACAAGGGAAGCGGGAAGCAAGTGAAGGATTGGTGCACGAGAGGCCGCCGCTAGAAGACTTGAGATAATTGGTCTTCAGTAATTGATACTCTCTGAAGTGGTATTTAGTCATTGATTAGACTGTGCGCAGTCATTGTAATTGTTGAAGGATAATTAATATTCAAAGTTTCCAAGAGTATTCCTTTGCAGAAGTTCTCACTATTACTCCATTTTCATCATCTCCTTTTTCTCCTACAAACCCTCAAACTCCTTCTTGTCCCCGAATCCCCAACAAATTTGGCACGCCCGGTGGGACTTCCAAGGAGCTTTGAGCATAGGAGACTATATATTGCCATTGGAGGACAACATTCCAGTGTCGACAACATTGCTCCAGTGGGCCAAAAAGGTACATCCTTTTATCAAGTGTCTCATTTTAAGTGGACTATGAATAGCTCATGACCGCGACCCGGTCACAAACCTTGAGAATCAAGTGCAAGCAGACAAGAAGAAAGACGAACCGAAGATCATCGAGTCCACTTTCATCGACTTCATCGGTAGGAAGCATGGTAGGACAGGTGGACCTAGAAATCTTGATCTCCAGGTTAAACATAAAATTCCCCTCCTTCAGAGGTTTAGCCCACGAGGACCCAGATGAGCACATTCGACGATTTCTTTCATTATGTAAGACTAGGGGACTAATGGGTAGGGAAGATGCTTTCTTGATACTCTTCCCCGCCACATTGGAAGGTCTGGCAGACAAGTGGTTTAGTCAGTTTGCCGAAAATCACTTTACCTCTTGGGATTTGATGAAAGAGGCCTTTAAGAATCAATTTCAGCATGGCAACACGGCTGAGATCATTATAGAAGAATTGGAAAACTTGAAGTTGGGTCCAGGAGAGAAGTTCCCCGAATTCGTGACCAGGGCAAAAGCATTAATGGCTAAATTACCGGATCCACCACACGACTTCTTTGTCAAGAAGTGGTTAGCCAAACCTTTACCTGTGGTCACCCAATGCAAAATAAAAGAGTTAGTGCTACCTACTGCCTCTGTTGAGGAATTCATCAATACGGCCACCCGCTTGGAACAAATAAGGCACCAGTATGGTACAACTTCTTCCCAACTATCATATGGTACAGAACTGGAGGACCCAGTGAGCCAGTTAAGAAGGGAACTGGAAGGCTTGAAGAGGAATAAGCCCTATACAGAGGAGGAGACTACTGTAGCTCAGCTGAGAAGAGAGATTGAAGCCCTCAAGCTCCAAAAGGAAGAGGAAGCCCAAGCAGAGGAACTAGCTCAGCTGAGGCAGGAGTTGCAAGAACTAAAAGGAGGCGGCATTAAGAACGGACTATGGTGCTCCATGTGCAGTAAGCAAGGACATATAGTAAGTGAATGTCCTTTGCTAAATGTGACTTGTCAATTATGCAGAAAGATTGGGCATGAGGCCCATGAATGCCAATCAAGAGGAATACCGACAACGACATACTGGACACAAGGCGGGCTCTTGCCACCAGCAAATGTAATGGCAGCAGCAACAAACCAAGGTAATAACTATAATCCTAGACCAAGAACTAACCTTGCAAATGGGCCTAGAAGGCCAATTATTTGCTTCAGGTGTGGAGAATGTGGGCACTACCAAAGTAGGTGCACCCTACCAGAGAATGCACCTCCTTGCAGGAACTGCCCTGAGGCCAGAGACCATTATACAAATTGTTGTCCTAAGAATCAAGCCTCTTCATCAGGGCCCCATATCCAAATGATTTCTGTGCAGGAAGAAGAAATGGCAAATCAAGTTAAGGCGCCGTCACCATCGACCAGGGTGGTGCAGTTAGAGGAAATTGACTCTTTTACTGTGCAGACAAGAAGCAAGGGGAAGGCTCCAGTGGACATGGGTCAAGAATCATTGATTAATGGATTAAACAGAGACAAAGGTGTGTCCGAAGACCTAGCCACCACAAGTGCAGACACAAGGAAAAAGGAAAATTGCACAGGTACCAGTGATGCCATTGGACAGGCATTCAGCAGGGCTCATGAGGAGTTGGATAAGTCAAATGGAGCCCAAGCTCTTAGGGAATCAGAAGCCTCCAGACTGCTCAAGTCCATGAAAAAGGAGGTTAGTATTCTTGATTTAATAAAGATGGATGGGAAATTCAGGTCAGAATTATTGCAGATAATTGATGAAGCTTCTACGACAAGCTTAGTGGCTAAGACTGCTATCTTACATCAAGGGATAATTAGGGGGGAAGCACCCCTTACAGATTATAAAAGCCCTCGGCTTACAATATCAATCAAAGGCCATGAATTTCAAGGTGTTATTGTAGATGGTGGTTCTGGCATTAATTTGATGCCTGAACATACCATGAAAAGGATTGGACTCCACCCTTCAAGACCTGCAAATTTCACGGTCACTTTGGCAGATCAGAGCAAAGTAAGGCCCTTAGGGGTAATCCCAAAAGTTCCACTTGAAGTACAAGGTAATCTATTTATCCTGGATTTTGTGGTTTTAAGATTGCCCCAGGTTGAAGGAGGATTTCCCCTCTTAATTGGAAGACCTTGGCTGAGGCATGCCAGTGTCATTCATGATTGGGGTAAGGACACCATGTGGGTACAAAAGAAAGGGCAGGAGCTAACACAAATTCATTTAGAAGAAGGCCCAGACAATCAAGGAAACACTAGTATGATGCAAACAGTGAGCATTTGCATGGAAACAGAAGCGGAGGATCAACCCCAAATAGATTTTGAGGAAGAAGAGGATATTTTAAGTTGGCTTCATGCCGGCAACTCTTCTTCTTGCTTTGGAATTTTTCTTGATAATCCTGGTACATTTGGAGGCTATGATGAAGACAAAGGAAAGGTCCAGGTTGATGGATTGGGAGAGCCCATCACTGACCACAGAAGGGGCAGGAAGATACCCCTCAAATACAAATTGGAGGAGGATGTGTCAACATCAGATAACGAAGTTTCCCAAGCTAAAAGCAAGGTAAAAAATTCTGAGGTTGAATGTTCTTTCCCAATTCAAGAAATCCCTGCAGGATGGATGCAGGACAAGGAGGAAAACATCGAAGTTCAAAATACACCTGCTTATGAAGCAATGCACGAAAAGCTAGTAGAAGAAGACAAGGAAGCAGATGCACAAGAAGATAATCTGGTAACAAGAAACCCGGTTCAAGAAGTACATTTATGCACCCAAAACAATAATCAACCAGTTCTAGTGGCCACTTGGTTGTGGAGCCACCCAAATCTTCTGGAAAAGATAAAATCATTCTTAACCCAGTATGCAGATGTTTTTGCCTGGCATTATAAAGACTTAGAAGGAGTGCCTGCATCTTATGGAGAGCACAGAATTCCTCTGGTTGAGGGAGCCAGACCCATCAGAGGAAGGAGTTATAGACTCAATCCAAAGTATGCCGAAGCTGTCTATGTGGAAATCCAAAAGATGGAAGATGCAGGAATCATCATTCCTGTGGAACACTCAGAGTGGCTCTCGCCTATGGTTATAGTACCAAAGAAGAATACTAATAAAATCAGGATTTGTGTGGACTTTAGAGCTCTCAACAAGGTGACCATTCCAGACGGGTTCCCTATGCCTTTTGCAGAACAGGTCATTGAAGAAGTGGCGGGGCATGCACTATATAGTTTTATGGATGGCTTCAGTGGCTATAATCAAATATCAATACACCCAAAGGATCGTGAAAAGACTGCTTTTATCACACCGTGGGGAACGTATGTGTATGTAAAAATGCCATTTGGGCTAAGAAATGCTCCAGCCACATTTAACAGAACGGTCAATCTCATTTTTGGCCCCTTATTGTTGGAATCACTTAGAATCTTCATGGATGATTTCTCTTCATTTTCAGGATCTCACAAAGAAACTCATCTAGATTGTTTGGACCAGCACCTGAGACAGCTGCAGAATATTTTCCAAAGATGCAGAGAAACTAAGTTAAAGCTCAATCCAAATAAATGTCATTTCCTTGTGACAGAAGGAACCCTCTTAGGACATGTGGTATCCGCTAAAGGTATGGCCCCAGATCCTGACAAAATTCTTTCTATATTAAAGTTACCTAAACCCAAAACTCCTAAAGAGATCCAGAGTTTTTTGGGGCATACCGGTTATCATAGAAGGTTTATAAAAATGTATGCAGAGATAGCTAGACCTCTGACTAGACTCACAGGTAAAGAAGTACCTTTCAAATGGGAAGAAGAGGAGGAAAAAGCATATCAGACATTAAGGTCACGGCTAGTGTGTGCTCCTATCTTGGTCACCCCGGAGTGGTCAAAAATCTTTCATATACATGTCGATGGCAGTGCATATGCAGTGGGAGCAGTTCTGACTCAACCCAGTGAAGAATTTAAAATGGACAGGCCAATTCAATATGCCAGTAGAATCTTGACCAAGGCTGAAAGAAATTACAGTACTACCGAAAGGGAAGCACTAGCAATGGTCTTTGCAGTTCAAAAATTCCGCCATTACTTATTGGGGGTAAAATTTATTATTATATCTGATCACCAACCTCTCAAGTACTTACTCAACAAACCACATGCTACTGGTAGAATATGGAGGTGGTTACTGTTATTCCAAGAGTCCGATTTCTCGGTAATCCATAAGCCAGGAAGAGAAAATGTGATGGCGGATCACTTGTCCAGAATAAATAGGAAGGATCAAACCAGTGGTATCAATGATGATTTCCCTGATGCACACTTGTTTGCTATACAACCTAAAGGATGGTATGATGATATCAAGCAGTTCATTAATACTGGATTGTATCCAGAAAGTGCTAATGCTGTACTAAGAAAGAGGCTGCTTATCAAGAGTAGACCATATACTTTCATTGAGGGTAAACTCTACAGACAGGGCAAGGATGACAGGATGAGGAAATGCTTAGAGGAAGATGAAGTGAGGGAAATACTGCAATTTGCACATGAAGGAACAGGTGGTGGGCACCTTCCAGGGCATATCATGAGCCAGAGAATACTAGATGCTGGTCTATGGTGGCCTACACTCTTTAGGGATGCAGATAATTGGAGAAAAACATGTGATGTGTGCCAGAGGTGTGGACCTAAACCCACCAAGCAAAGACATCACCCTTTGGTAGTTTCCACTTCTTGGCAGCCCTTTGAGAAGTGGGGATTAGACTTTGTTGGGCCTATATACCCTCCGGCACTTCCAAAAAGGGAAAAGTACTTACTGATAGCCACGGACTACGCAACAAAATGGGCTGAAGCTATTGCATCAACGGATTTCTCTGCACAAACAGTGGCTGACTTTTTGTATGGTAACATCATTTGCAGATTTGGATGCCCGCTGGAAATCTGTACCGATTAGGGTACTCATTTTGTTAACAAAATATTGCAGGAAATTTCCAACAGGTATCGCATTTTACACAGGACTTCTTGTGCATACTACCCACGAGCTAATGGACAAGCCGAGTCAACAAACAAAGTATTAATTTCAATGTTACGAAAAGAATGCATGTTGCAGCCGACCTCTTGGGGACGGGCCTATCTGGGTACATTATGGGCATACAGACTGGCCTATAAAGAGACTGGGTATTCCCCCTTTCAATTAGTTTATGGCTTGGTTCCTATTGAACCATTTGAATTTATCAGAGGCTCTATAAGAACGGAAAGACTAGAGAAAAATGGGATGGAAGTTTCAGCAAGACTGACTGCTTTGCATAAGCTGGAAGAATCGAGAATTTTAGCATCCAAACAGTTAGAGAAGCTGCAATTACACAGGAAGGAGACTCATGACAAAAATCTATGGCAAAACAATTTGAAGCCTGGAGATTTAGCCCTGCTACACAGACCACAAATTTCTAATCAAAACAAAGGGAAATGGATCCCTCACTGGGAAGGCCCTTTTCGCATTACGAAGATGCTGCAGTGGGGTGCAGTGCAATTGGAAACACTCGATGGCAACACCCTACCTTTAGTTAACATTTCCAGACTCAAGGCTTATTATCAAGTATCATAACCATTGCATTTTCCTTTATCTTGTTGGTTTTGGATTGTTTTAATAAGTAGTAATAATCAGCTCACAGAATTTTGGGCGTAGTTTTTTATGAAAATCAAAAAAAAATTGGGCGCACGTTTTTTCTTTTCTTTATCAATGAAAATAAAAAAAAAAAAAAAAAAAAATTGGGCGCAAGTTTTCTTTTCCATCAAAAAATCAAGAAATTCATCACTTCATAAAAAGAAATTCATCACTTGAATGGCTCATAGTTTTGCTAAGTAACTTTCAGTTTTGCCCTTTCCTTTGTTGGTCTCTCGGATGGATGAGATTAACATTGTCATCTCCTCTCTTTTTGATCACCCTTTTATGCTAGACCGCTCCTTCTTGAGAGGTGCTCCCTCATTCAAACTAGCTATATAATATGGCCTCTTTCTTCATTCTGGCTTCAACACATCAGAATTCCGTACTATTTGTTCATTGCACAGGCCGGTTGTGCTAAGGAAGACAGAGGACGATCATCTCTCACGCCCCTTTCCACCCCATCAACTCCTCCATACCACCACCCTCCCTCCTCCTTCCCCCTTTCCATACTATCCGCCCCTCCGCCTCCTATCCATCCACCTCAACCCCACTCTCCCCCCATCCCACCCGCGTGCGCCCCTCCCTTCCCCCGCCCCAACCTCCTCAGCGCCCCCTCTCCAACTCCTCTACAACCCAACCACCCCCTACAACCACGATCGGCCCTCCCTCCTAATCCCGACCCCAGCGCCCTCTGCCTATTATCCCCCTCCTTCCCTCCTCCATCACCCTCATCACTCCCCTCTGCCTATTATCCCACTCCTTCCCCCCTCCATCACCCTCAGCGCTTTCCCCCCCCTCCCAAACCCGATCGCCCCCATCACCCCCACTCCATTACCCTCAGCGCCCTCCCCCCCCTCTCGACCCCGCTCGGCACCCCCCCTCACACAACACACCACACCCCCCCCTCTCACTACAGCACCCTCCCCCCCCCTCCCGACCCCGCTCGGCACCCCCCCTCACCACATCACACCACACCCCCCCCTCACGACAACAGCGCCCTCCCCCCCCCTCCCGACCCCGCTCGGCCCCCCCCTCACCACAACACACCCCACCCCCCTCTTCACAACAGCACCCTCCCCCCCTCCCGACCCCGCTCGGCACACCCCCCTCACCACAACACACCACCCCCCCCCTCTAATCTCTATTGACTCAGCTTCCGCCTCGACACCCACCTCCGCGCCACCTGATGTAACTTCCTGCCCTCCCCAATCTTCTTCATCCATCCCTCCTGCATCTACCACCTCTCCATTCATAACTAACCCCCCTGATGTCACCTCCATCCCTCCCCATTCCTCTTCACCTATCCCTCCTGCCTCTACCACTTCTCCGTTCTTAACTAATCCCCCTGATGTGCCCTCCTTCCCTCCCCAATCTTCTTCACCTATCCCGCCTACAGCCACCACCTCTCCATTCATGACGTGTCCTCCTGATGTAACCTCCTTCCCTGCCCAATCTTCTTCAACCCTCCCTCCTGCATCTACCATTTCTCCATTCATGACTCCCCCCCCTCACGTCCCCTCCTTCACTACCCAATCTTCTTCCCCTTTCCCTCCTGTATCTACAAATTCTCCATCCATGCCTACCCCTCCTATTATCCCTAGACCTCCCCTCTCTTCCGATTTCACCCCACTTATTCAAACCCAGCTCAACCCTCAAAACCCCACCTGTATGCCACCAATTCACCCGGAATTCACATCCCCCTCTATCAGTAACCTTCCTGTCAGTCAACATCTCCCTTCCCCCAATCTTTCACTTCCCACTCCATCGGCCACTCCAACCCTTCATACTCCTCCGCCGTATATTCCCCCTCCCCCTCCCCCTCCTGCTCCTACGGCCAAT
Organism: Ceratopteris richardii; assembly: GCA_020310875.1. NCBI lineage: Eukaryota > Viridiplantae > Streptophyta > Polypodiopsida > Polypodiales > Pteridaceae > Ceratopteris > Ceratopteris richardii. The sequence continues at coordinate 44,654,003 of CM035428.1, forward strand.
CCCACTCCACCTTTTGACCTACCATCAACACCTTCATTTTTGCAATTACTCCAGGACGAGAGTGTAGTCGCTATCGGCAATGCTCAGGCCTCTCAGATTTCCTTGGATTCGGTTTCCGTAGCAGCTTCGGTTCATCAACAGTATATCTCAACAATAGAAAACATCAATCGCATGGCAACCTCTCAATGGCACTCCCTCAACGAATCGGCCCGATTGCTCAAAGAAGAGCGAGATCATTATCGCGATATGGCCGACTCTACGATGAAAGCCTTAGAAGATCTTCAGAATTGCTCCAACTTAGGGCTTTGTGCTAATGCTGCATGCCGACGTATCCGCAGGGAAAGGGATCACCTTAGACAATGCCTTAGTTCGCTACAGCTTACGATCGAACAAGCTTCTGCTCCTTTGCCCCCTTCTCCATCAACCTCGGCTGACAACCTCAATCAACCTCCACAATAAATTGCCATCCTCAGTCTAAATAAATTGCTCATCCAGAGTCATAATAATTACTCTTAGTTTCCAGTATCCATTTTACAATAATTACCTCATACTTCTGATCTCTCATCATTCTTGTCGGGTGCATTATATTTTTTCTTCTCAATAAGATACACACCCTTTAAATTTTTTCTTGCCTCCGTTATTTTCATCTCTGTGTCTTTGCAATTTCTCAGTTGGTATCGCTGTTGTCTCTCCGGGACGGAGAGATCTTTAGGTGGTGGGCATCTGTAGAGCCCTAACCGGTCGAAACTAAAGGTACAAAGTATTTTTCCTCTTAAGGTTCAAAGGTTGAATCTAAAATCTTAAGGTGCAAAAGCGAAAGAATTAAAAGGAAAGGTGAAGGTGGAAGGCCGCGTACGCAAAGGTGGAAATAGGCCGCCCAATCAAAATTTTATTTTAAAAGTCACTCTTGTTCTAAAGTCACTACAAGACAAAGTAGCGAATCGTTGAGGACCAGTTCAAAAAGACAATCTTGGGACATTGAAAGGACACCAAGATTGTATTGCAGTTAGAGTGCGCGAACCGGCGGACTCTCAAACAAAAGAAGGACAAAGGCTATTCTGGGACACATTGAGAGTGGAGAGCAAGAGAGAGCTTCAGAGGAGCAAGAGAGGAAGCAAGAAGAGCCTCCAGTGTGCGACGACATTCAAGAGTGCAAGAGGTGCCAAGAGGAAAGTGTGCAGAGAAGAGAGAAGGCGGGCTGGATTCCAAGAGTTCCAAGGGCTATTGCGTGCGTGCGCAGTGATACCAATTCCTTAGCTTGGCGGAAGCTTAGTGCAAGGTGTGCACAAGGGAAGCGGGAAGCAAGTGAAGGATTGGTGCACGAGAGGCCGCCGCTAGAAGACTTGAGATAATTGGTCTTCAGTAATTGATACTCTCTGAAGTGGTATTTAGTCATTGATTAGACTGTGCGCAGTCATTGTAATTGTTGAAGGATAATTAATATTCAAAGTTTCCAAGAGTATTCCTTTGCAGAAGTTCTCACTATTACTCCATTTTCATCATCTCCTTTTTCTCCTACAAACCCTCAAACTCCTTCTTGTCCCCGAATCCCCAACATGCGTGAAGTACACCAGTTGTTCACAGGAAAATGATTGGAGGAGGTGTGTAGGACTGCTTATGAACACCTCTGAGTGATACTCCCAGAAACCGGTAGTAAACATTTCTTCAAAGGTCATTTTATAGCATGCCAGTAAATATTTGATGCGACAGTGCCAGTCATAACACACCCAGAGCGATGGTGTCATACTCATATCATACACTAAATCTTGATTGCCATGCTCGAATCCTGGGGTGTTCATGTGTGGTGCCTTGACGCGACGGAAGACTTTGAATACTATCTGCATCATGTCAAATATTTTGACAGTCATATGCACGGCTACATTGTCCATGCGTCGTAAGCGGGGGAGCCAGTGGCGAATCGTTGCCATCATATAGCCTACAGTGGGTGGTCCACAGGGTGGAGTGAAATACGGGTAATTTAACTAGTCCTGGCACTGCTTGTTGTTCTGTACTTTGATTGCAAAGGCCTTCCAGGAGTGGTGTCTTGGGATCGGTCCCCAACATGGGTTATACTTCAAATGGAGTTGTGCCTTGACCCATGTGCTCATCATTTTTGGATATTGTTGTAATAATTACTGGTGCCAATTTGGTTGAAAGATTTCTCCTCTCTGCGCTTCCGTTGGCAAGTCGTCAGGCTCAAACTGAGCTCCATGTGAGGGTTTCTTGCCAGTTTCTTTTTCGATGGCCAATTGGTATTCTGCCATTAACATAAAATATGGCTTATATTGGTGTTGAGTGTTGTGACTGTGAATAGTGGAGTGACAGTGGGTGCATGAGTGGGTGTGAATACAAGATTTACAAAGGTTGCCGAATAATTTACAGATGGGATTTCTCGGATTCCTTGGTGGAGAGGGGAAAGAGGAAATATAGTGGGTCGGGGAGGTGAGACGGGGGAGAAGGTCAATGGAGGGGAAATGGGAATAGGGGTCTTGGAGGTATGGGGAAGGAAGGTATGGATGGATGGAGAAATGGACTGGATAGAAGAGTGGACGTCCTAGGAGGGAAGCTAGGTTGTGTGGGTGCGGAAAGGGTGAGAGGAATTGAGGCAACAAAGGCTTCTGCTACCGCACTATCGAAGGATGTGGATGTTCTTGCAGAGACAGGATGTACAGGAGAGACTGGAGGGATGGGAGGTGAAAGAGGAGTGGTTGGTGTGGGGGGTACTTCGACAACAGTAGTGGTATTTATAGTAGAAGTGTGGGGCAGAGAGTCAATCACGATGGTTTCTTCTGCCAAAGAATCTTCAAGGATGAGGCATGCTTCCCTGGCCTATTCTGAGGACTGGGCCTCTGTTGGTACATGAATATATTGACTAGGCTTTGATAGCAAGCATACTCATCGTGGGTCAAACTAAGTAGGGGTTTCCTCTACAAATAGCATAATCCTTCATTAGTGCCTACTGACTTAATGAGTTCTTTGAAACCTTGAATGTAGGCTTCTTCGAAGCCTCCTGTAGCGAGTTCTTGTTCTTCTAGCACTTGGCTTTCTTCCTCAGAGAGCTTTCTACGCGCCCAAACTGCTTGCATGGTGTGGTATAGCTTTTTGATTGCCAATGTATATGCAGCTGCTTCATATGTTTCGTCTTCGTAAGTACTTGTGTCACCCTGAGTGTCAGTGTGTTGTTCATGTTCATCAGTCTGCACATTCTCTTGAGATTCATGGCTCGCCTGACTGGCTTCATCATCTCCGTTGTCTTCATCAGTTTCAATCTTCTCTTCTTCAGAGCTGGAGACTACCTGCTCTTGCAGTTGATCAAGGGGTGTGGTTGGGTAACTTGGGCATTCATACTCCTGAGAGAAAAGTTGTCCTTCTAAAAATTGAAATTCATTTGAAAAAGCGTCCAGCATTTCAAAATCAAACGTGGTATTTATTGGCTCTGCTTCCAAGTTGGATATAGGAAAAGTAAATGCGTATATGAATGAAGGATACTCTATGGACAATTTTTTGACAAAGATCAAATATTTGAAGGAGCATTTGATTTTATTGATAAAGTCTTGCCAGATAGTTCACTTGTGTAGATTGTTCTTAATGGTCTTCTAGATTCATATCAAAGTTTTGATTCTGCTCTTCCATTGATGATGAAAGGGAATCCAAATGCCTTAACATTTGAGGACTTAGTCTCTATTTTGTTGTAAGAAGATCAATCGAGGCATAACAAGTCAATTATATGTGTTGCAGATCAACCTTTCATAATTAGTCACAAGGAAAAAGGTAAATGGAGCTCATCTACTAGTAAGCAGAAATTTGCTAATGCTGAACAGTCAAAGAAGGAAGAAAAGTATGATACGAAAAGAGAAAAGAAGAAACAATTTTGCAAATATTGTAAGGTAAGTGATCATGTCATAAACAATTTTCCTAAACTGGTTGCAAAAGAGGCAAAGGAAAAAGAGGTTGGAATGGTTGTTGTAGAGGCCTCTGCATCTAAAATACAATCTAGTAATCTTGTTCAAAATGAAGAATGGGCATTTACTATTGTTTGCAACTATGACCCATCTTCTCATGAGTAGTGTATATCTGCACTAGACTCAAATGTTTGGTACTTTGATAATGGGTCAACCAAACATATCACCTTGTAGCGTAATTTCTTCAATTCACTTGATCTTTCCCCTATAGAGAATACTGTCACATGTGCTAAAAGCTCCTAATGGGAATTGGTAAGATCATTTTGACTACTACCGATGGTAGTTCTTTCAATTGTCAGGTGCTTAATGTATTCCAAGGATCAAGAAAAATTTGTTGTTCATTCCATCATTAGCCAAGATTGACTTGGTTGTCAAATTTGTTGATGACAGATGTACAATTTATGATCTCTCAAATGGTGATGTTGTTATTGCTTCTAGAATTTTATGTTGTCAATTGTATAAGATCATAGACTATGCAAAATTTGTGAATGATTTAGCATGTGAAGTTCATGATTCTCAAGTTATCTATTATGCAAAGCTTTGGCATGCACGCTTTGTTCGTTTGAATTTTGCTAGTTTGCTACACCTACAAAAATCTAAAATGGTGCCCTCTCTGCCCAGAGTTGAGGTACCTTCTAAACATGTTTATGAAGGTTGTATTTTGGGCAAGGTCCATCATTTCTCCTTCCTAAAAGATGGTTTAGTTTGAGCTACTCATAAATTGTATCTTGTTCTTAGTAATGTATGTGGTCCTATGCAAAAGACTCATTTGTGAACTACCTTTACTTTGTAGCTTTTGTTGATGACTTCTCAAAGCATGCATGGATGTATCCATTGAAAGCAAAATCCAAAGTGTTTATGTGCTTCAAATAGAGCATGTAAATTGGGCACCCTTCATTTTGATTGAGGGGGAGAATACATGTCTTTTGAGTTTAATGAATTTCTAGTTGAACGTGGGATAAAACATCAATGCATAGTGCCGTATACACCTAAAAAAAACTGATTTATTGAAAGAAAGAATAGGTTTCTCATGGAAATGGCAAGATATATAGTAAAACGTCACCCTTTACCACATAAATTATGGCTTGAGGTTCTTATGTGTGTCATATATGTACTTAACAGGTGTCCCACCAAATCACTGCAATTGATCACTCCATATGAGGCTTAGCATGGTCACGAGCCATCTATTGATCATCTACATGTCTTTGGTTGTCTGGCATATGCATTAGTGCCTAAACACACAATGCAAAAAATTGGATGATAAAGCAATGAAATTTATTTTTGTTGGGTATAATTGTAAAAGCATAGGCTATCATGTGTATCATCCACAAATTAAACACATTTTGGTTAACCATGACATACCAAGTAGACATCAATTAGCTCTAAAGATGTGTATCACACTTTGCTGCCTCTTTTTACAAGTGGATACTCAAGTACTGATCCAAATGAGGTGATTTCTCAGCCTTTAGAGGTTTCAAATATTGACACACACTTTTGGCATCATTTTTGTTGGTATTTGGTGTTGAGAACCACCTCGGGCCAACTAGAAGACATTTTGAATTTTCATTTGGGCTTGACGAGGATTGTAGATTAGTGCCTTGATGCTTCAAAGATCACTTCAAATTTGTTGTGGAAGGACTACTTTGTATAAGGAAAGTGCTTCGGTACTACTTTTTCTCTCTTTCTTGCATATTAACTCTACTTCCATTGCTTTTATACACTCTAGTTAGTAAATGGGGGAAGTGAAACATGGATCCTAATGATAAGCAACCTTTAGAGCACTCTTCTCCACTTATAGAGAAACAACTAGAGGACCGTGACCATAGGATGGAATAGGTATAACATGACCAAGAAGTTGAGCAAAAAGTAGAGGGAAAAGAGCCACAAGAAGAGGAGTACTCTTATGTGGAACTCTATGACGAGTTTGTTACACACAAACAATTCATAGAGTTCAAGGACCAAACCCTTACGTTAGAGAGAGAGATTGGTACCATGAATTCTCTCATTGAACAATTTAAGTGTTAGATGATCTCACTTGATACATATGTTGCCTCTTTCCTAGCTAGGAAGGAAAGAGAGATGCCTACTCGTCCTATGGAGATGGCTAGGAAAGATGTCCCTTTTCCTAGCAAGCATAAAGGAGAGAGCTCTAGGGAAGATCCCCTCATAAAAGACCTTAAACCACCTACTTTTATGGGGGATGAACATTGAAGTAATTCAATGGCGATGCACCATAGTGCGCTCTCCTTCTCAAGAGCTTCACAGCGATATCCTGGGAGTAGAAAACTGAGCTCGTAGGGCTACACACAGTACTCCACACAAAGGCTGCAAAATATGCAAGAAAAACACAGTACACAAGGAGCACGAAGATAGACTTCTTAGGTATTACAAATACGGTCGAACTTACAATCTATGACTGACCAGGCCACTATATGTTTTATTAAGGAACATATACAAAGAAGTATCTAGTGGCCATTTGGCCTTTCACATGGACATTAACGATAACAATCTCCCACTAAAGGCCAATATGGCCAAAGTGACTATGGGAGAAAAATAAAGAATGATAAACAATACCTAAGTGTAAGTATACAAAATATACCGCCCACCTGATGGGCATGCTACACAGTATACAAGTGACCGTGTAAGATCATGAATCAAGTAACCCCCATCAAGTGACATCGGTGTCGAAAGCTATCCTGTGGTAGAGCTTTAGTCAAAGCATCTGCAACATTATCTCGAGTGTGAACCTTCTCAAGAATAATGCGCTCAGTGGCTAAGCAATCTCTAATGAAGTGATACCTCACCTGAATGTGCTTGGTCTTTGCATGATAGACTGGATTCTTAGCCAAAGCAATGGCACTCTGACTATCACTGAGCAAATGAGGTACATGCTGAGGTAAACCCATATCACAAGCAAGAAGAGAAAGCCACAATGCTTCCTTACATGCCTCACTTGCTACAACATACTCTACTTCTGTGGTAGAAACAGTTGTACATTCTTGAAGACGAGATCTCCAAGAGATAGCACCTCCAGCAAAATGAAAAATGTACCCTGATGTAGACTTACGATTGTCTACACAACCAGCATAGTCAAAATCTATGTAACCAATAATGGATGCTTTCCCTCTACCTAAGCATAGACACTTGTCCTTAGTGCCACTCAGATATCTCAAAATCATCTTGACCGCTTCCCAATGTTTCTTGCCAGGATTAGACATATATCTGCTCACAACTCCCACTACAAATGCAACGTCCGGTCTCATAGCCACCATTGCATACATGAGACTACCAATAGCAGACTGATAGGGAATTTTGGTCATGAATTCCTTTTCCTCACCTGATTTAGGGCAATCATCCTTGCTCAATAACTTTTGGTACTATTGTCTAGGAGGCTGTTTAAGTCCATACAAGCTCTTCTTGAGCTTACAAACTAGACTTTCCTTGCCAAGAACTACATAACCCTCTGGCTGTTCCATATAGATCTCAATTGTAAGATCTCCATGCAAGAAAGTAGTTTTCACATCCATTTGGACTAGCTCTAAGTCCTCCATTGCAATGAATCCAAGCAACATATGCAAAGTAGTCATCTTGACCACTAGAGAGAAGTTTTCCTCAAAATCAACACCATGTTGTTGCTTAAAACCCTTTACAACCAATCGTGCTTTATATTTTGGAGAAGCACTATCTGATGTGAATTTCAGCTTACATACCCATTTACATGGTAAAGCTTTCCTACCCTTTGGCAAAGGTACTAAATCCCAAGTACCATTCTTGTGAACAGAATCCAACTCACTCTTCATGGCACGCTCCCACTTGACATTATCCTCTGTCTGCATAGCCTCACCGGCATCTGTTAGCATAGCACGCTCCCACTTGACATTATCCTCTGTAGCAAGAAGGCTCACCGGCATCTGTTAGCATAACAAAATCTAAAACTGGAACATATCTATCAAGTGGATGTGAGACATGTGCAGAACGTCTCAATGGTTGCTGAACAGGAACATGTGCAAACTGATCTGAATGGACATTCTCTTGAACATCCCTATGTGCAGCATTTTTATGCATGCTAACCGGAGGGCTAGTATCCTCAAACACCACTCTTCTCACTTCAACCTCCTTAATGGATTGTTTATGCATCTTAGACTCATTATAAATAACATCACTACTTCTGATCACTGACCAGGAACACTTGAGAAAAGTATTAGAACAAGAACACTTGGAACACTTGAGAAAAGTATTCCAAGTGTTGAGGGAAAAATCACTCTTTGATAAGGAGTCAAAGTGTGAATTTTTCAAAACAGAGGCTAGATACTGTTGAGCCCATGAAAGTCATATTGGTCAAAGTCAACCACAATCAAAGTCAACCATAGTCAAAGTCAAAAGGGTCAAATTCAAAGCAATCAAAGTCAATAAGTTCAAGGTCAAAGTCAACATGGGCAAAGTTAAAGTGTTCAAAGTTCAGGTGTCAAAGTGCACAGGTAGTGCACAATTAATTGGTTCACAAAGGGTAAAATTGCAAAAAGTTGGTTGCAGGTTGAGGTATTTCTGTAATTTCTCTAAGGTTCAAAGTGTTTTGGAAGGTTCAGGTGAACCCTCTCTTAGGTGCACAAGTGAAGAATTAAAAGGCAAAATGTGAAGGTATGTGAAGCAGCAGCATATGCAGAAGTGAAAGTATGGCCCCCCAATTAAAATTTTTGTTTTAATGTAAAGTCACTAGAGGACAAAACAGGGATTCGTTGTTTGCCCACTTTAGGAGGCAATCGTGGGACATTAAAGGAGCACCAAGATACTCTTACAGTTAGGAGCGTACGTGAATCGACACTCAAATCAAGGCAAGGACTATTCTTGAGGAACTAAGCAAGGTGAGCATAGTCTAAGCTAAGCAAGAGAGAGAAGTGCAAGAGACACACAGTGTGCGACGCAGAGAAGTGAAGTGTAAGGTGTGCATGAAGAGTGACTAAGAAGTGTGCAAAGAAGTGCTAAGCTTACAACCAAAGAGCCCAAGGTCCCATTGAAGCTGTGCACGTGCCAACAGAAGGTGTCCATCCCTCCCCCTTATTGGAGGCTTGGTGCAAGGTGTGCACAAGTGTAGGCTTGGAGAAGGTGGAGGTCTGGTGCAGAGAAGGTCGGTAGCAACAAGACCCTTGAGTATTTTGTATTTTATGATTGTGCACTCTGTGGGATTTTGCACAGAAGCATTGGATTGTATTGTGCATCACCGTTGTATTTGTTTTCTTATAATCAATTGACAGAGGCTTCCAATGTGTATCTTTCTTCCCATCTTTCCCTTTTCTCCTACAAACACTCAAATCCCTTTTTATCTAATGATCCACCAACAAAATTTGGCATGCCTGGTGGGACTCCAAGGAGATTTGAGCATAGGAGAAGCCAAGTGCAAAGTGTAGAAGAGTTCAAGTGCCGATAGTGCTACAATGCTACTTCATTGGGTTAAGAGGTAAATTTCCTTATTAATTCTCTTATCCTAAAGAGGATTATGAACAGCTCATGACCGCAACCCGGTCTCAAACATTGAGGGTCACCTGCAAAGCAACAAGAAGGAAGGTTGTTAGAAGATCCTCCAGTCCACTCTCATCAACCTCATCAGTAAAGAACATGACAGGTCAAGTAGATTTGGAAACCCTACTTTCAAGATTAAATATAAAATTTTCTTCTTTCAAAGGCTTAGCTCAGGAAGATCCGGACGAGCATATTAGGAGGCTTTTAGCATTGTGCAAAACAAGAGGTTTGATGGGAAGAGAGGATGCCTTTTTTATACTCTTCCCTGCCACATTAGAAGGGTTAGCAGATAAATGGTTCAGGCAGTTTGCTGAAAACCATTTCACCACTTGGGACTTAATGAAAGATGCATTCAAAACTCAATTCCAACATGGAAATACTACAGAGATCATCATAGAGGAATTAGAAAACTTGAGACTGGGTCCAAGTGAAAAGTTTCCAGAGTTTGTAACTAGGGCCAAGGCACTAACGGCTAAGTTGCCAGATCCTCCACATGATTTCTTTATTAAGAAATGGTTAGCTGAGCCACTTCCAATGACCACACAATGTAAAATCAAGGAATTAGTGTTGCCAATAGCCTCCATAGAGGAGTTCATCAATACAGCTACACAACTGGAGCAAATAAGGCAACAATATGGAGCAATTTCTTCTCAACTGCCCTATTCTACAGAAATGGAGGATCCAGTAATCCAGCTAAGGAAAGAGTTGGAGGGCTTAAAAAGGAATAAGGCCCATAAAAAGGAGGAGAATGCTGTTACTCAGTTGAGGAGGGAGGTTGAGGCATTGAAGCTACAAAAGGAAGAGGAAGCCCAAGCAGAAGAGCTAGCTCAGCTTCGATAGGAGTTGCAGGAACTCAAAGGGGGTGGCATCAAAAGTGGGCTATGGTGTACCATGTGCAGCAAGCAAGGTCATGTAGTAAATGTCCTCTGTTAAGTGTAACTTGCCAGCTATGCAAATAAGCTGGTCATGAGGCCCATGAATGTCAATCAAGAGGAATGCCTGCAAGAACATATTGGACACAAGGAGGAGCCCTACCACCAGCAAATGTGATGGTGGCTGCACCTATTCAAGGTAACAATTACAACCCTAGACATAGGGATAACTTTAGAAATGGGCCAAGGAGGCCAATTATTTGTTTTAGATGTGGAAAATGTGGGCATTACCAAAGTAGATGCACTCTCCCAAAAAATGCCCCTCCTTGCAGGAACTGCCAAGAGGCCAGAGACCACTATACTAATTGTTGTCCTAAGAATCAAGCATCTTCATCTGGGCCCCACATTCAAATGATTTTTGTGCACAAAGAAAAAATGTCAGATCAAGTCAATGGGACATCACCATCTACCAGGGTGGTGCAGTTAGAAGAAATTGAATCTTTTACAGTGCAGACAAGAAGCAAGGGGAAGGCTCAAGTAGAAATAGGTCAAGAATCAAGGATTAATGGATTGAAGAAAGAAAAAGAGACATCTGGAGATAAAGCCACCACATGTGCAGATACAAGGCAAAAAGAAAATCTCATAGGTACCAGTGATGCCATTGGGCATGCATTCAACAGGGCTCATGAGGAGTTTGTCATTTGGAGCCCATGCTCTTAAGGAATCAGAAGCTTCCAGACTACTCAAGTCCATGAAAAAGAAGGTCAGTATTTTTGATTTAATAAAGATGGATGGGAAATTCAGGTCAGAACTCTTGCAGATAATTGATCAGGTGTCCACAACAAGTTTAGTGGCAAAGGCTGCTGTTATGCATAAAGATAAAATTGTAGGGGAAGCACCCCTCACAGATTATAAGAGCCCTCGGCTAACAGTCTCTATCAAAGGTCATGAGTTTCAAGGAGTTATTGTGGATGGTGGTCTGGCATTAACTTGATGCCTAAATATACCATGAAAAGGATTGGACTACACCCTTCAAAACTTGCAAACTTCACTGTAACACTGGCAGACCAAAGCATAGTAAAGCCTATGGGAGTGGTCCCTGGAGTCCCAATCAAGATACAAGGTACCATCTTTAACATGGATTTTATTGTTTCAAGGCTTCCACAGGTAGAAGGAAGTTTTCTTATAGGATGTGTGTAGATTACCATGAACTCAATAAGATTACCATCAAGCAAAGATACCCATGCCCATAATAGATGATCTACTCGTTGCTCTAGACAGAGAAATTGTATTTATTTCAGTAAAGTAGATATGAACAGTGGCTACCAAAAGTCTAGAGTTAGTAGGATGTATATAAGGCAACTTTAGGACCCGTTTTGGTCATTATGAGTATTTGGTTACATCATTTGGTCTTGCTAATGCACTTCCACTTTTTTGATGTTAATGATGATATTTTGTATCCTTTCATCCACAGGTTCATTGTGGATTTTGTAGATGATTTATTATTATATAGTAAGGCAATGCATGAGCATGAAATTCATTTAAGATTAGTGTTGAATAACTTAAAATAGTATCAGTTGCTTGTAAATCCCAACAAACTTAGTTATTTCTTTCAAAGCTAGAACATCTAGGGCATGTAATTCTTCAAGCATAGGGGGAAGAGTGTTAGACATTGCTCTATATAGACCATCTCATGTGTGTGTGGAACAAGGGTATGTTTAGCCCTATCTAAATACAAAGTGATCTTGTCATCGGTGGATCAAGATCATGTGAAATGGATTCCTCTCACCATAGTTGCCATGTGATGGGATGTACAATCTCCCCCTTCCATGGTTGAGGGAGTGAAGAAGAAAGTTCGATCTGGCCCATAATGGACAATATATTCCAAGCACCCTTGATGTCTAATCTAGACACATCTCTACCAAGAATCCTTCTTGGCTATTTTTGCAATGTGTCACGATGCTTCCAAGTTGAGAGAAGACTCCTCTAAGTTCGTTTGATGAGTCGAGGTCCATGCTTTAACGATCAGACTATGGGACTAACTGGGCAGAAATATTGCTTTTGTACCAAGTGTTATGTACACACTTGGATGAAGGGCATTGAAAGTTTCTGAAGTAGAAGGGATCATGTGGAAGGCGTGATAGCCTAGTACTTATGACAACACACCACTTGCAAGCATGAGTGAGAGATAAGATCGAGAACCACAAAGTAGATGTATTGCCAAAATCCCAAGAAGACTGGCAACTAGCAAAATGGAGGACGATAGCCCAATGTGAGGGATGGAAGACATGGTTGGAAGTAGACAAAGAAAGAATGCCTAGGTTGAATGTTTTATGAGGTCCTCGTCATAGTTGAGCATAACTTAGTACCACATGGTAAATTCCCCAAGCCATCTAGGTTTTTCGATAGAAATACAACCCCGTGCAAATGGAGTGTGGGAGGAGGAAGGAAAGAGTAGCATCATCGTTCCCCTCTTTTATGAGAACCTCAACATCCCACCCCTAGAGGAGAAGGTGATGGGAGAACCTTCCATCCTCACAAGAGGAACAAGTGAAGAAATGGAGTGGGGGAAGGGGAAGTGAATGCATAGATAAAGGTCAGACCACCATAATCCAACGGACATGGTTTAGCGGATGTGCGTTGTATTCTTAGACAGATGGCCAGAGTTCAAATCCCACCCGGAACTGGATACTTCAGAGTTCCCCAAGATGAGTGCCTCTACCTTACGCGGTCGTGTGTGCCTTTCCAATCCATTGCACTCTCAAAAAAAAAAAAAAAAGCACGTTCAAAGCCAAGATCTCAGCTTTGATCTCCTCTTGCTGAACTTTCAAGACTTTGGGGGACTAACCCTACAGGCTACACTGAAAGAGTCTCGTAGACTGTAGTACGTTTTTTTTTTTTTTTGAAAATGGAGGTTCAGCCGAAGCCTACTCCCCCGGACTTTAACTTTGAAATTGCAACTGTACAAGTGAATGGGCATAGCACCCGCGGGACCCCCCGTATCCCACAAAGCAGGGGTTAGACAAGGTTACAACTGAGAGACATGGTTACAACTAGGTTTAACTGGCCTAAGCCATAACATGTCCAGCCTGGGACTTGAACCTTGGACCTCCGCCTCAAGAGACCAAAGCTCAACCAACTGTCCTACAGGACGTGGACTAGACTGTAGTACGTTTCTTAAATTAGAGAAAATATTCTTTAGAGAGGACAAAAGAGGTTGGAACTTGGAAGGTTTGAGTACTTTGACTCGTCCACCGCTGAACAGTGCTAAGTGTAGGCACACAGGGAAGCGCCTTTGATCAGGCCCACGCTTTTGTGGTGGGCGGTTCTCGTGTGAGGGCGTCTTTTCATGGCGGCAGCTTGTGCATGAATTCCCAATAAGTCTTCTGTGTATCCATCGTAAGACAACAGGTTCGCGAGACAGAAACACAGAGAGAGAGATTCTGCTATGGCCTGCGACGAGCTTTATTGCACATTCTTTGGGCAAACAATGCAAATCAGCAGTGCATCCCTGAGGATGTCTTCTCCTTTTTCTGATTTCGCAATGCGTCTGTCGACTCTACGAAGAAGCGGAAGGAAGTCACCTTTACGAATAGGCTGCATGCACGGTTATAGCAATCGAACGAATGGGCGGATAACTTCGCAGATGGGCATAGAGAACAATACACACGGAGAACATCACAGTTACCTTTATAATCAGCATCTCGTGCAGGAGCGCATGAGCATGGAAAACAGTGGTGATGGCCAGCAACAGCAGCAGCAAGATTTGGCAGAACGAGCATATCTGGTCCAAGTAAACGGATATGACAGCTTGGCAACCCCCAAAGATCTTAACCTTCCCCGACCTCTTAGCATATCTGACTTTGCCCCTGCTCCAATGCATGGATCCACCCTTCGTGTTGCATATCAGGGCGTGCCAGGTGCTTACAGTGAAGCTGCTGCATGTAAGGCATATCCCGAATGTGAGCCTGTTCCCTGTGAGCAGTTTGAAGCTGCCTTTCAGGCTGTGGAGCTTTGGCTTGCAGATCGTGCAGTGCTGCCAGTGGAGAATTCTCTTGGGGGTAGCATTCATCGTAATTATGATCTTCTCCTCCGCCATCGTCTCCACATTGTGGGTGAGGTTCAGTTGCCTGTACATCATTGCCTTCTTGCAATGCCAGGGGTTAGTAAGGCGGACCTGAGGCGGGTCATTAGCCATCCGCAAGCTCTTGCTCAATGTGAACACACTCTCACACGACTTGGGCTCTCAGTTGCTAGGGAAGCTGTTGATGACACAGCTGGGGCTGCTCAATTTATTGCCGAGAACAATCTTCGGGACACAGCTGCAATAGCCAGTAATAGAGCTGCGGAGATATACGGAATGAATATTCTTGCAAACGGTATACAAGATGATGCTGGTAACGTCACCCGTTTTGTTATGCTTGCTCGAGAGCCCATAATTCCAAGAGTAGACAGGCCATTCAAGACAAGTATTGTGTTTGCGAAGGAGGAAGCTACAGGATCGCTCTTCAAAGTTCTGTCTGCCTTTGCCTTTAGAGATATTAACCTCACTAAAATTGAAAGCAGACCTCAACGGAAAAAGCCTCTCCGTATTGTCGATGATAATAATAGCGGGAAATCTCAGTACTTTGAGTATCTCTTTTATATTGATTTTGAAGCTTCAATGGCTGATAAGAGAGCCCAGAATGCACTAGCTGAATTGCAGGAATTTACAAGTTTTCTTCGTGTCCTTGGTAGCTATCCGATGGATGTCACTCCTCTGGTGGGATCTCCTCCTCTCTGAACATGTCATTTTTACGTTTTGATGTGTTTGTTCATCAGAATGAGGGTCTATAGCTTATGCAGTATCGTAGAGTCATGCATGCACTTGGCAAAATATATACTCCTTTTCGTGATGTTCGCCGAAGCAAATGCTCTGTTCAAATCATGACTTTATCAGTGTCACATAGGCAATTACAGACGAAATAAGCATGTAATATGTTGAACAAATTTATCCAGAGCTGGCACTGTTTTCGAGGCAGACACAGTCTTCTCCAATGAAATGTGGTGGCAGTTCCTGTAAGTCAAAGCATAGCATATTTCTATACATGCTTGCAGCTAGCCATGAAGCCCACGTTCCTTGGGAGAGAAATTGTTAACCGGTGCTCACTAGAATAAGAAGATGAAAGCTGCTAAGTGCTCCATAAAGTTGAGCTGGTGGTCCAAGGAAGAGCTGCATGGGAAAAGGAGGCTAATAGTCCAGAAAGGTTGCTCATTACTTTTGGAGCTCCATGTAATGCATGGTTCGCCTGACTGTAATGGTTGAGGTTGTCATCTCGGGAATTGTCATCCCCCCTGTTGCAATCCAATGTGTTTGAGGTAATGTACCTGCATTGCCTTCTAATCATGCAGCTCTGTGTCATATTCATTGAACGAATGTGTTCTATTGGCATTTTTTGGTACCCGAGGCCTCTGCTATTTGTACAAACGATGCCAAGCAGGTTTTCCTGGGTTTCTTAAATGTACACTCATTTACTCTATAGTTTACCTTTTATCATGAACAACAAAGCTTTGCCCAATTTAAGAAGAGCACACCATATGCTGCTCAAAATTATTGACATCATGCAGTATTTCGCTTATTTTGCCTTTTCTCCTCCTAGTTTTCAATCAAACGTTGCATTTGTCAGAATACTTCGTTTGGATCTTAAAACTTATGTCTGTGCTGTTAGTGATGGTTTTTCCTTCCTATTTGCAATGCCATCCAACTTTGACTGTTGAAAAGGGCTTTTTGTTTTTATACTTTCCGTTGCTTGAGTTGTTTTGCTTTTGCAAAGACGTTGTACGCCCAAAATATGCAGTTGTGTGGAGGGATTCGAGGATTTTGAGTCATCATTTGCATGATACATTAGGATTCTCCTTATTTTTAGCACTGCTGTGCGTCACTTGTTCAGCTCATTGTCAGGTGTATTGAATCTTATGGGTAAAGTGTGTTGTGCCTGCTAGACTCCTTTGTTTTATGTATAATTAGGAGGTAGATAGATTGTTTTTAAACATATACAAACACAAATCAGGAAGAATCATTGAGGTCATGAAGTATGCAGGTGGGCATGTTGACATGGACATCTGAATGACAGGTTAGTGCACCGTATCAAATTGAATCCATTTATTTGCTCCAGTATTAAAATACTGCATTAAGCCACTCGAGAGTTAGGAGCATTGCGTTAGTAATTATGCCTTGATAGTTAGGACCTGAGTATTACATATCTATGTGATGATATCAAAGAAGTTCATTATTTTACGAAGTCTCATCATTGGCATTACAAAAAGGTGATTTAGTTCAATGGATGGACAAGTGACATATTTAGCTGCAACTGCAGTGCATCATCAATTATTCAATCTTCACTGCAATTTGTACTCAAAAGTGGCATGATGTCCATGCTAAGTTGAAGAGGAAAGAACATGAAAAATGCCAAGGTGGAATGTCAGGGAGTTGTTGATAACTTGAGTTCTGTATGTGATAGCGTCTGTCATGAGAATAGGGTGATTACTGCCTAGTAGCATGGTTTGATGATGATGATGATGATGATGATTCTTATTATTATTTTGAGAGTACAATGAATTGGAAAGACACACACACCTTACCTCGTAAGGTAGAGGCACCATTCTTGGAGAACTTTGAGGCATCCAGCCCTAGGCAGGGACTTGAACCCTGGCCATCTGCCTAGGAGTACAAGCATGGTTTGATTGTTGTCTAGCAAGAAGGATGTTGTTCAGTGCATCACGACATGTATTAGTTATTATTTCAATGTTTTATCATGAGAAAGTTTTATGGTCAAACTAGTTAATTGCATATACACTGAACATTCGAATCAGGCATGTGTAGTGTAATCCACGATGCACATTCATAGGATTATAGGAAACGATCTAGTGTCATGAATCATTGACGACATCTGCAATTTTGTTCTTATATAGTAGCACGGAAGTGCCCAGGATGAGGGATGTTTAATAGAGCTGAGCTACTTTATCACTTAGTTTAAACTTAGGACATGCGAATATTATCCTTAGCTGAAGAGGAGTTGTTAATATGGGATAATAATTTTTGTCCATCTATGCTAGAACTTTGGTGCTTAAAGTAATGGCTATAGCTTCAGCTGCAACCATGTGAGGAGGTGAGAGCCTCTGAACTGGTTTGCGGATGACTCCTATGAACTGATTTGTGGACGACTCCTATGAGCGGACACTCCATTGTGGGGTATGAGGTTCCTTCTTTTAGGAACACGCCTGGTAGGCAGTTTAGCTGGCGTGGAGCCCTCGGGTTCCAAGTCTGCATATTCCAGTGTCGTGTCTGGGTCGTTGGGTATCTCACTGCACTATTCCTTCGGGATCAGTTGACCATGGTCTTTGGCTGTAAGGTCACGTATAAATCTTCTTCGGTAGATAGGTTTTGCCCCATCCTTGACTCAAAAAAAAAAAGAAAAAAAAAAAATCATCTATGCTGAAACTGAACGTAATGAAAATGTTTATGTTTGCAAGCCTCAACCTTAGCTGCATGATATGAAGTTAGGAGGAGATAATCACAAAGAGTATTTTGATTTGAACCTGCAATTGTGATTACGATCAATTCGGAGTGAAATGTTATTCAGTGTAATTGTGTCTAGGTCCATTTTTGTTTTGAATGGACCTAACAAAATGGATGGATTCTCAAATTATTCAAGACAAGAACTCTTTCAATTCAGTTGAACTTTGTTTTGAATGAATGAAGTTTTATTATTATTGACTAAAACATTAGACTTTGATGTTATCAATATGGTTCATGTCAAACCAACATCCATTGACATCTTTCATGACTAGAGTACTAGAATGTCCAATCTAGGCTTTAGGGTCTTAGTAGAATGTAGGAAATAGGTATTCCCTCATTTTGTCATCTTCAACTCGACCAAAGCAAACCTTAAATGAATTTTCCAATTGTCCAAACTTAAGACACCTTCTCAAAGACTTACCAAAAACTATTTGAAGCATATAGATACTTCAGTCTTTGCTTTCACTAGATATACCCTTGCATGCATGGAAAAATCATCAATGAAAGTCACGAAGTAAAGATAGTTCCCAAAAGAAGTTGTTTGCATAGGAACACAAACATCACTGTGAAAAAGCTACAATTTTTGAGTAGCTCATACTAAACTATCTTTTGGGAAGGAGGAATGCTGCATTTCGCCCAAAATACATCCTTCACAGACATGTTTACCAAGTTCCTCAAGTTTTGGTAGAGAGGACACCATTTCAAATTTCTATAGGCATATCAAACTAGCAAAATTCAAATGACCAAAGCATGCATGCCAAAGCTTTGCATCTGACATAGCCTAAGAATCTTGAATTGCACATGGTAAATCATTCACAAGTTTTGCATAATCTATGAGCTTATACAACCCATGACATAAAATGCAAGAAGCAATACTAACATCTCCATTCAATAGATCATGAACTACACATCAACAAAGTTCACAACGAAGTCAATCTTGGCTAATGCTGAAACTGATAATATATTTTTCTTGATCCTGGCACAAAAAAAGCATCCGATAATGATCAGTAGTCAGAATGATCTTACCAACTCTGGATAATAAGTTGGTAGGGTCAAGTGAAGTGAGGAAACTATGCAGAAAAAGTAATATGTTTGGTTGCACCACTATCAAAGTACCAAACATTTGAGTCTAGTGCAGTCATACGCACACTGTTCATGAGAAGATGGGTCATAACTGCAAACAATAATAAACACCCATTCTTCATTCTGCACAAAATTTGCACACTCTGATTTGGGTGTAGAGGCATCTGCAACAACCATTGCAGCCTCCTTTTTCTTTGCCTCTTTTGTAGCTATTTTTGGATAACTCTTTATGACATGATCATTTCCTTTACAATATTGCAAAATAATTTATGCTTTTCTGTTTCCTTTTCGTCTCAGTCATGCTTCTTTGACTGTGCAGAACGAGTAGATTTTTCCATCAATAACAAACATACGGGATACATCACTGCTTTCAGCCATGACCACTGATTAAAATACCATGATGTAGAAAAACAATTGTATCTCAAAAAGTTGAACAAAACTACTTGTCGAGAATCTGTAGTATACTTCGAGGAGCTTATACTGGTGAATTGAAACCTGTACGTGTCTTTGGCACAAAAAGATGAAATTGCTTGTATAAGAGTTATGATAGTGCATTCGAAGACCAAAAAGAGCTCAGATCGCAATTTCGACACCACAAAACAAAGTTGTTTTGAACTCCTAATTGCCTCGAGTATGCTTACCAATTTTTGTGATATTATGAGACTATGGTTGGAGAGGTGTCGATGATGCCCTAGATGAAGCAATGACCTATGCTGATACCAATTGTTAGAGTTTGAGGTCTGTGGAAGCACACAAAGAGCACAAGGAAGAAGAAGAAGCTTGAAGCACAACACATAATATTGAATGTATTACCAAGCAAATGTACAAAGTTAAGTGACCCGTTAGGGTTATAAGCATATATACAAGCTGCTGGAAAAAACCTCCTAAAGAGGGAAAAAGTACCCCGATGATCGTAGTGTGTTCACACACATCACTACCTAAATATATCAACAAACCCCTCTATCAAGTCCATGGATACACTGTCCTATTGTGTTGTGGAATCTATAAAGGATGTAAAAGACCTGATGTCTTAACGCTTTTTGCCTTGTTGATGTGACACATAAAGCATTGTTGAACATATGTATGGATATCTGTGGCTAATCCAAGCCATCAAAATGTTCTTCTAACAAGCTGAATGGTCTTTTCAACACCAAGATGTCGTGCAAAAGGAACATCATGGTTATCATGCATGAATTTTCTTCTCAAATCCCGAGAGTCTAGTACGCAAACCTTTCCTTTTTGTTTAACTATTCCATTCTCCATTGAGAAATTGGAATATGGATTTGACTTGTTTTCTTTACTAAGGGAAGGAATAGCTAAAATTGCCTCGTCTCCTATAATAGAGTCATATTTGATGGCTCTAATGATCTGTAATAAGTGTGGACCTTCCACTTGTGCTTCCTCTATTTCTTGAAGCAATGGGATTTCTAGAATTGTAAAGCTCATTTGATACAGTATTCATGATAATGCATCAACTACAACATTCTCTTTGCCTATTCTGTACAAAATTTCCATGTGAAACTCCCTCATGAGCTTAGCCCAACAAGCCTGTCTACCTTGAAGATCTCGCTGACTACAAAAGTACTTGAGTGTATGGCGATATGTGTATACCTTAAAGTCTGCACCATAAAGATGGTGTCTCTAGACTTTAAGAGAATGCACCACTGCATTCAACTCTTGTTCATGCATTGGCCAATCGTGCTATGCACTACTCAACATTTTTCTTTCAAAAGCTATTTGCCTTCCATCTTGGCTCAAGATTACCCCTATGGCTATGCTGCTAGCATCTGTTTCCAGCTCAAATGGTTTCTGGGAATGTACCACTTTGAGTATAGGAGCCTCTGAAACAACTTGCTTCAGAGTATCAAAACTTTCTTGTTGCTCTTACTTCCAAATAAATAGTACTTTGCCTTGAAGCAAGCTCATCATAGGTGTTGCTATCGACTAATAAGAGGAAACAAAATTTCCATAGAAATTGGAAAGTCCTAGAAATGATTGTAACTACCTGTTGAAGCTCAAGATTAAGGACAAAGCATGGAAGCTCATCAAGGAAGTGAACACACGAGAAGAAGGAGCAAGTAGGGAGCTCCAAGAAGCACCTGTCAAATTTTCAGAAGAAATCCCTATAACAATAGTGATTTTTATCACTAAAAACCATTGTAAATACCATTTTGCACTTTTGCAACTCCATTCTGTTCAAGCCGAGGAGTCCTCGAGCTTGAGGAGTATTAGAACTACCTACATGCCAATTTTCATTTTTTAGACTTCGTTTGAGCCCCCAAATAAGCTATGGAACCTATTTTTTAACTAGGGCGGACACCAGGTCTGGACAAGGCCAAAACCACTCAAAAACCTATAAAAAGGGTTGGAGAGCTCATTTTTGAGGTTATCTTGTTGTAGATTTCAGCTTGTAAGAGATTTCTAGTGTAATTGAAGATCTTCCATTGTTCCACTCTTTGCTCTTACCTTGTGCGTGTGTGTGTATGTGTGTGCATGCTTGTGTGCTTTCACTCACGCACTTGTGCCATCACTTGCTCGTGGTCTTCATACCGGTCCTCACGTCTCCACGGATTGACATTTATGAGGTGTATCTCCTCACGTTGGTACTCACCATTGTGCTAGAGTGACACCAAATTTGGCGCCGTTGCCGGGGAGAGAGCTTGGAGGATGAGCGTGTGACGGTAAGACGTAGAGTAGCGACGTTGGAAGGTAAAAAAATCAGCATTTTCAGTTCAGTTTCTGAGTTTTTCTTCATCTCCATCTTCATCATCACCACCATCTTCCCCACCTTCATCTTCTCATATTTTCTTCACTTTCGGCTGTACATTCATCTCGTTTTTCACCTTTGGCTGTGAGCAAGAAGCACGGAACGCATTCAGAACTAAAACGCTGGAGAAATCGCCTTGAAATCCACATAAAACATCAAAAAAATTGAGTGAACAGCCCCGGCCGTGACACGACCTGCGCCAAGTATCGTGAGTGCAATATCGCGGGTTTGAAGGGAGATTTGGCATCTACAGACACATAGGAGTGATAAGGAGGACACAAGGTACTCATATTTGCAAAACTTTTTGAATTTGGACTCCAAAAAATCCAAGTATCGTGTTTCTCCCGCGGTTGAGGTATCGCGATACCTGAGTATCGTGAACTCCTGTGGTTGAGTATCGCGACACTTGCAAGTCGTCGAATATCATGTATCGTGGAGTATTTCTCACGATACTTGGGAAAGATCGTGTATCGTGGAGGCAGCTTCTCGTGATACTTGTTGGATATCGAGTATCGTCGAAAAGTTCTCGCGATACATGTGAAGTATCGAGTATCGTAGAGATCAGAAAACGATACTTGACGGATATCGGATATCGTTACATACCAAGTATCGAGTATCGTCTACTTCAAGTATCGTGATACATACCAAGTATCGAGTATCGCCTACTTCAAGTATCGCGATACATACCAAGTATCAAGTATCGCCTACTTCAAGTATCGTGATATTTCCCAAGTATCGTGTATCGTGACATCCCAAGTATTGTGTGTCGTGGAATTCCAAGTATCGTATATCGCCTGCTTCGAAGTATCGCGATACTTGATAAGTATCGTGTATCGCCTGTTTTGAAGCATTCCTTGAGAGGTCCTGTTTCCCTGTTTTAACCCCCAGAACCCTGAACTGGCATAACTTTCTCATACGAAATCCGTTCGGAGTGATCTTGGGTTTGTTGGAAAGCTCGTGGGGAGTACAACAAAAACATCGATTGGTTATGGTAAAATTAATACCATGATTATTAGATAGGGTATTTTTAAGTTGACCCTCAGGTTGGACTAGGAAGCAAGGGGTTCCACAAGATTTTGAGAAATTCAAAGGACAATTGTGGACTTGTAGACAATGCTTATGAAGCTAAGCTCAAGTTGATACTTAGGAAGAGATAGATAAAGTACCATATCACTTGAAACTAAGATCAACCACACAATCAAGTCAGGGACTCACAACTCAGGGGTTAACACTACGTGCTGAGTTCATAGACAGTAAAAAATGTCACTTAACTGGGAGAGACTCTTGGTTTCTAAAGACATACATAGTTCCGTACCTAGGGAAGGCGTTATGTCTACAATGGAAGGGGAATATAGGACGTCTCTTCAATACATATCCACCAACTTGCAGGGAATACCCATCTACCTTGATGGTCTAAAGAGGACAGTAGCGAGAATGATAAACACCACAGAATCTGAAATAATTCCAAGACCAGCTGTCAAGTATGAAAGTGGAGTTTATATGGACAAGATGGGCCAGATATATGTAGTAACCGAAAACCCTGATCAGATTAATGAAAGAGGAGAGTTAGCTCAAGACCAGGCAACTACCTCACAAAACCCATTTGTGACCCAGCAAAGAACAGAAAATGTGATGTTAGGACAAACGAGCCAAGGTAGTATACCCAATAGACCACATGAGCAATTCACCTTGCCAGGAATTAACCCCCACAGCCACACTAGCCAGGGAATAGGAAACCTGAATAGAACCACATTTAGGGGAGAACTAACCCAAGATGTAGGAGCTGGAATGCATCTAGTAAAATCTGCTTATCCCATCATAAGTCAAACCCCAAGGCCAGGAAAAATACTGAGACCAATCCAATTGGCTAAATGTATGCGAAATCGTTATGATGGCACAGGAGAGCCGTATGACGACATTGCAGAATTCAAGCAGGTATTGCGAGCGGAGCAAGTGGATGACTTTTTCACGCAATATGAATCATTTGGGCTAACCCTCACACGAATAGCCTTGACCTGGTTTCAATCCTTGGATCCAAGTGGCTTTGAACATATTGAACAATTCTTCCAAGAACTTATTTGGGAATTCACTAAGCGAGGGATCAAGCACAATTCATCATCCTTAATACATAGTTTCAAACAAGCTCCTAATGAGACAGTAAAAAATGCAGCACGAAGATTTAATCAATACGTAACCTGATGCCCTGTGACAAAGAGACCTTCTCAGCAAAAAATGATATCCCTATTTTTAGAAGGTCTAACCAATGGAACATTGAGAATCTTAGTATACGTAAAACGACTGCAAACCCTAAGTGAGTGTCTTCAGGAGTGCATAGATTTGGAAGACAACTTAGCTGAGGATCTCAAAATCACACAAGATCCTACTAGAATAGAGGATACAAGGAGCAATGAAACTTCAAGTTTGAGTTATGTGGAGGAAGTGACAGAGTTAGTGGCCAAGAAATTAGGGATACAAGGACAAAGGAACTACCAGAACTCCTCCTTGAGAGTGCCAATGTTAGGAAGTTGCACATTTTGCGATGGGGATCATCCATCTCATGTCTGCACCAGAGAAGCATTAGGGTTATCACAACCTTACCCTTATGGTAGACAACCAACTCAAGCACCTAACATGTACTCTTATAGTGAGCACAAGTACATCAACTACGACACCAAAAACTATCCAATGAATAGATAACCACGACCATTTGTACCACCCCAATGTAGACCATACGAGTACCCTCCTAGAGAACAAGGTAGAGAAGTTCCTAGGTATAACCCATGTCCAAGACCACGAGGAACAACTAGACCATATGAACATGGAGGATATGGCCAACCTCAACCTATACCAGGACAACAACCACCCCACACACTAGCTCCGATACAAGGGAAAAACCTCACAATACAAGTTGTTTGTCTTGAGTGTGGCAAAGAACAGCTCCTGAGAGATTGCCCCGGACATCCCTCTAGTGCACCAAAGGTTACACCCGTTAATGTAGTAGGACTAGCAAGGGATTCAAGTTCCGATAGCGATAAAGTGGCTCCCATACATGCAGTTACTAGGGCACAAGCCTTACAACAACCTAAACCACTCGAGCAATCAGAGCCAAGTGAGTCAAGAGAACCTAGTAAGAGAAAAACAAGAACCTGGAAGGATACTAGAGAGAAGGCCAATTGTAAGTGGATCAAAAAGTTATCCAAACTAGAAGAATGCCTGAAAGATGCAAAAACAAAAATAGAAGATATTGCCTCTCAAAACCCCTCGCATGTCAAAACTCCATCCACACCACCTCATCCCCACCCACCAACCAGTGTAAATAGACCACCACAATCAGGGTCTGTTCTTGCCGATCCAACCCCAGAAGACTTGGACATGATGTTAAAGGCATACCAGGCTCGGCTTCAAGAAGGGCCAACACCTGCAAACCTAGATAAGAGCTACCCTAGAGCAGATTTAGAGATTGAACGAACAAAAATGTGCATTAAAATGGTGGAACTAGATCAAGCTATGTTCGAGGCCAACCAATCATTCAATCAGACAAAAACTGTTACACCGGGTTTGCACTTCTAGGGCTTACTAGATAGATTAGAGCAGTTGGTAAACAAACCACAAGTTCCGTTACCTCCACAGGCTCAACTAACTATTGAAAGAGAAAGCTCATCACCAAAGAAAGTCTATGTTCCAGACTCCATAGATGATGGGGAACCTCTTTCAATTCAACAACACACTCAAAGGTTCTTGCGGGAAATACAAGAAGAGAGATGGGCCAAGGAGAAGGATGTATCCCCTCCTATTCTTGAAATCGATGATCGTCATGATCAATTCCCACAAGACATTCCATCTATTTATGGAGAACAAGTAGAGCAACAAGAAGAAGAAAGTTCAGGATTTGAATCCAATTCTTTACAAGAGTTGCCACAGTTCACAGGCCCATGGGAATCTGAATCTCTCCACATCAGAGCTCCCACAATACTGATCAAAAATGAGGACTCAGTGGTTCCAAGAAACACTGATGTCGTGAAGAACACTAAGGTTCACTGTCATCTCACCGTAGAAGAGCTTCTCAAAGCAAAACCTGAGCTATGGAATCATGTCAAGGATCAGGTTCCAGAGCTTGATTCCCATATGCCAAACGCAGGCTCTAAGCAGAAAGTTCCAGAGATACCTCTTGATAAAATAGGAGACATGAGTGAAGGTGAAGAAGGTAATACTTATCTTTCGATCACCTATCAAGGTTACACAACCAAAGCAATCATAGATTCAGGTGCTTGTGCTGCTATTGCAACCACCTCCTTGTGGAAGCGATGGGGCAAGCCCACATTAAGACCAAGTAGAATGAAGCTTCAAATGGCTGACGGCCATGTGGAAAGACCTCTAGGATTGCTCGAAGGGATAACTCTAACCACCATTGGTGTAGAGTTTGAACACACATTTGCTATATGTAACTTTGAGAAAAATAATGTCTACGAGATGATTCTAGGAAGATCCTTCCTACAACAACTGCAAGTGGTACAGGATTGGGGAACCAACTCCTTATACTTGCAACGCTTAGGGGTCACGACCAAGGTAAATTTGAAGGATTACACCTTCAGAGATGTACCACCCCTACAATGGAATCCTATCCACAAGGAGCAATAAGATTCAATCTCTGTACATTCTAAAAGTTCATCTGATACATCCTGGATGCATGAAGATGCTCATTTGTGGATGTGCAAGGTCGCAAAGGAAGAGGAAAAACGCTTAAAGGCAAGAGAAAAAGGAACTTCTCAAGGAGATAGACCAGTTAGAGACCCAGCCTATACGCCGATGATATTTCCAGATGAGGAATTTGAGCCTCATGGTTGGGCAGAAATCTTAGCTACCATGGACATTACTGTTAATGAAGAACAATGGACACCTCATTGTGATGAGGAGGGTTATGATATTTCAGTGTTCATGTGTCAGCCTTTGCTAGAAGAATGTGACTCTAATGAATTCATAAAAGAAGAAGAGAACGATGATGATCTAGAGTCCATTGTGATGGATAGTTGCTTTATTTCAGAGGAGCACTATCTAGAAGACATACAAGTATTTACACAAAAAGAAGAAGAACCTCTCACAAGCATTAAGACGGTAAATTCAAAGGATGGGAGTGAAGGTAGTCAAAAGAAAAAGAAGACAAAAGTGGTGAAACAGGAAGAGGAGGAACCATTGTTTGAAGTACCAAAAAATTTCAAAAAATACGAAGTTGAGGACTGAAAAATTTTGGTACGAATGCCTAAGAGAGAGGCCACAACAGGAGAAGCATATGATAACAAAGAAAAGACCAAAAAAATTGTAGTCACCATCGAAGAGAACGAAGAGAGATGTACATACATAGGAGATGACCTAAGTAAAGAAGAGGAAGTAGAGTTGGTAGCATTATTAAGGGAATACAGGGACGTGTTTGCATGGCACTATAGAGACTTGAAGGGAGTAAATCCGAAAATTTGTTCTCATACGATCCCCATGATAGCAGATGCCAAGCCCACCAAACATAAGCCCTACACATATAATGACACTTATGCAGCCAAAATAAAACAAGAAATTGATAGATTGATTGAAGCTGGATTCATCTATGAGATTGAGCATACTGAATGGGTGTCCCCCATTGTAGTGGTGCCCAAGAAGAATGGAGAGTTACGTGTGTGTATTAACCTTAAAAAAGTTAATGCCGCCACGATAAGAGATAGTTATGCGCTTCCAATCACTGAACATTTATTGGAACGTGTTGCAGGCAAGGAGGTTTACAGCTTCCTTGATGGATTTTCAAGTTACAATCAAGTAGCCATTGCCCTAGAAGATCAACATAAAACAGCTTTTGCCACAGAGTGGGGGATCTTTGCATTTTGGGTGATGCCATTTGGCCTCACCAATGCACCTGCAACCTTTCAACGGCTCATGTGCCATGTCTTCAAAGAGTTCTTGCGAAAGATCTTAGAAGTATATGTGGACGATTTATGTGCTCATTCCCAAGAGCGAAGATACCACATCCCTGAGCTCGGACATATCTTCAACAAGTGTAGAGAATATCGAGTGTGTCTGAACCCAGAGAAGTGTGTGTTCATGGTACGTCAAGGTAAGATCTTAGGTCACATTGTCTCTAAGAACGGAATATCAACAGATGAGGACAAGGCAAAAGCCATAGCGGAGTTGCCGAGGCCAAGGAATGTTAAAGAGGTACAAGCCTTCATGGGCCATTGTGGATATTACCATAGGTTCATTCACATGTATGCAATCATAGCTAAACCACTTTATGCCTTGTTGACAAATTTTGAGTGGAATGATGAATGCGAAAAGTCCTTCAATGAGCTGAAGAAACACTTGTGCACAGCGCCAATACTGACCACTCCTGATTAGACAAAGCCATTCCATGTACACGTGGATGCATCCAATTATGCAATAGGATGTGTGCTGTCACAACCAACTGGTGAAGGGAATTTAGATTTGCCTATAGCATATGCTAGCAGGCCATTGAATGCTGCAGAACGAAACTACACCACAACCGAAAGAGAAGGCATAGGCATGGTATATGCTGTGAAGAAGTTTAGACACTATCTATTGGCCAACAAGTTCAAATTTTTCACTGATCATCAAGCTTTAATTATACTCGGTCAATAAACCTTGCAATACAGGACGTCTAGTAAGATGGTTTCTCTTACTAATGGAATATGACTTTGAAGTGGTTGTCAGGAAAGGAAAGACCCACCTTAGGGCAGATCATCTTTCTCGCATCACTTCAGGAGAGTCACCGCAAGGAGTGTCCGATGAATTGCCCGATGCTTATCTGTTCAATCTAGAAGTTGTTCCTAAATGGGCAAATAAGTTGGTACCAGTCCTAACCTTTGGACCCGCAAATAAGAAGGTGAAGACGAACAAGGATGAAATTGTGCGGTCACAAAGCTATCAAATATTGGCAGGAAGCATGTATAAACAAGGTACAGAAGGTGTTCTAGCTTGTTGTGTCAAGGAAGATGAACATAGTAGTTGGTTGCGACAAGCCCATGAAGGATTTCTAGGGAATCACTATTCTAAACAACGAACACTGCAAAATCTAAAATGTTTAGGAGTGTATTGGCCTAGTATGGATAAAAAAATCCATGAGTGGATTAAGAATTGTCCAATGTGCAAAGAGAGACCCCCAATGGAACATGCTACCCTTTATCATGTGTCATTGATTCCAGATTGGAGTGCTCCATTGGTAGAATTCATGCGATCAGGAACACTACCTAGAGAGGCAAGTCTAGCAAGAAAACGAAGTATGGAGCAGGAGGCTAAAGACTATGCGTTAGTAGGTGATAACCTATACAAAAGAGGCAAAGATGGCTATATAAGATTGTGCGTTCATGAATCAAATTATTTGAAAGTCTTAGAGACTGCACATAGCAGTGTGGCAGTTGGACACTTTGGGCATGGCAGAGTAATCAAGTCTATTCTATTCTCAGGACTTTGGTGGCCCACTCTTCATATGGATGCACATACCTATGTGAAGAAATGTGACACATGCCAACGTGCCCAGTACCCAATTAGAAAAGATGAGATGCCTTTGAGGCCAATGATGGGAGGACGTGCATTCTCGAAGTGGGGCATAGACTTTGTAGGTCCTATTAACCCCCCAGCTAGAAACTCCCATGCAGAATACATTATTGTAGCCACGGACTACCTTACAAAGTGGGTAGAAGTCAAAGCCACAACGAAGAATGATGCTCAAACAACGGCAAAGTTCTTATTTGAGAATGTGTTCACGAGATACAGATTACCAATAGAGTTAGTAAGTGATAGAGGTACACACTTCTTGAATGAAGTAATCGAAAATCTTCTCCAAGAATTCTTGGTGATACATAAGAAGTCTGCCCCCTATCATCCACAAGCTAACGGACAAGCTAAGAGCACGAATAAGATCCTATGTAACATATTGACAAAACTCGTAAATAACAAACGCTCTGATTGGGACAAACAACTTCATCATGCTGTTTGGGCCTACCAAGTTTCCTATAAAACGGTACTCAATGCCACCCCATTTCAGATGGTCTTTGGACAGAATGCTATGCTACCGTTGGACTTCCTAATCCCAACTTTAAAAGTAGCACAAGAGCATGAGTGGAATGGACATGAATTATCCTCTAGAATCTTTGATCTAGAACGCTTAGGTGAGACAAGGTTACAAGCGGTTGTCGGCATCTATGCTGCAAAGAAAAGGCAAAAGGCATAGTTTGATGCACATATCAAGGATAAAGGCTTGAAAGAGGGAGACCTAGTGTTGGTTTATACACTAAAGCAACATGCCCATAAATTGGAAAAGAGAGGATATGGACCCATGATCATTAATAGAATTTCCACTAGCGGTGCAGTTCAATTGGCCACACTAGAAGGTGATATCTTGCCCAACTATATCAGTGGTTGTTGAGTCAAGCTATATCAAGAACCTCTTACAGAGGATATGCTAAAGAGACTCAACATTGCGAAGAAGCGAAAAGAAGAAGAGCTAAGGGTTAGAGAAGAAGCACAAGCAGAGGCTCGAGAACGCATTAGGAGAAATAAGTTAAGACACCTAGGCCTAGATGTTAACCCGGAGGTCCCAAGATACCACATGGCCATGTGTCAAACATCACGTGTAATTGCTTCCCAAATAATTTATCGACATCCATTTGTGACCATCGCGGTAGGACAAGGGAAGTATGCAAAGACTGTGAGAGCATTGATTGACACAGGTGCAGCAACTAGCGCAGTTAGACTATCCTATTGCCAAGACTTGCAAGTGAAAATAAAGCCTATAGAAGCCTATCTCATAGGTTTGGGAGGTGTGGAAACCCCTTTTTTGGGAGAGGTGGAACTTCCCATCTACCTTCAAGATGTTCCAATGAAAGTGAAAATGCTAGTATGTCATGATGAAGACATTATAGAGCCACTTGTCTTGGGTCAAGATTGGATTTACGACCATGCAGTCAACTTGAACTTACGACGTCAACTCCTTCAAGTTGGGGCGCCTGAACAATGTATCACATTGGAATTAGAGAATTGCATGCGCACAAAGCCAAGTAGCACACATTCTCTTAGTTCTTCCGAAACTAATCTTTGTAAAGAAAATGTCGTGTGTGTCACAAACCCTACGAAGCAAAAGGACTCAATCATGGAAGCACAAGCTCATAGGCCAGCAAACCTCTCTTCTCTCTCACATACTAATGCGAGTGTAACTCGACCAAAGAGGCAAGTAAAAAAGACATCTGCTATATCAGCTAGACAGACAAAATTCAAGAAGAAAGAAGCTCAAGGCATGAAACAGATTTGGGTACGAAAAGAAGAACAACCACTAGCTTTGCCACAACCCTTCCCAATGGGGCAATCCAACTATGCTAAAAGAAGCATCAAGAAACGAGGACCAGCTCAATCCTACGGTCTTCGACAAATTTGGGTCACAAAGCAATCAAGGGAGGCCGACCATGATAACGTACGAATTTGGGTGCCAAAGAAGTTAGTTGCAGCTCAACACGGGCGATTACAAATGTGGGTACCCAAGACACTCTTACATGCACAAACACCACAAATCTCCCTCCCAAGCAAAGCTTTCACAAAGACGCCAAGGAGAAGCAAGGGTCAACACCAGGCACAAAGAACCAAAGCAGATCAACCCACCTCTTTGACAATCATAAAAAGGCAACCAAAAAGGGTATGGGTTTGGAAGCCAAAAGTATTAGCAGCTTCCACAAAATCAAAGAGCCAACCACGCTGGATACCAACTTTTAGACACCATTCCACGATGAAGGGGCCAGAAGTGATCTCCACAAAGATTCAATTGACACCTCCAAACAAAGATTGCATCAAGTCTACAAGTAACATCAAAAGCCTCGAACAACAAAAACCACGTGCCTTTGGCATAACCTTGTCTTTTGCACCATTCAAGTCATGCATTTCCAAAGTATGCATTAATATAGGGCCACCTTACGCGGCCGTGCATAGACACAATTGCGAATCCAAGGCACATGTGACACATGTACAATATTTTATTGATACTAACACCTTTCTTCTTGTTTTATGCCATTGTTCAAAAAAAAAAAGAAGAAGAAGAAGAAAAAAAAAAGAGAGAGAAAAAAAAAAGCAAGAAACACAAAGAGAGGAGACATGACCATGCACTTGAAGAAGCTCATCCAGCAGCAAGGCCATCCATCAACAAAACAACAAGCCAGTGGTCAAACACAATGATGGAGTACAACACGAAGAGATAAAGATGGACAGACCTTTCAACATGGTAAGATATGCATGCTTC
This sequence comes from Ceratopteris richardii, assembly GCA_020310875.1. Lineage (NCBI taxonomy): Eukaryota > Viridiplantae > Streptophyta > Polypodiopsida > Polypodiales > Pteridaceae > Ceratopteris > Ceratopteris richardii. Next base: position 44,686,044 of record CM035428.1, read on the forward strand.
AACAACACTATAACCATGATAGATTAGGAAACCTCTTCGTCGGCATACCCTTGAGCACTTCGCTCAAGACCCAATTTCTTGCACCATACTTCTTCCCATGCATTTTCCAAGTACGCATACATAGGGCCACATTACAAGGCCATGCACAAGGAACCTAATGTTTTCAACCCATGGACTAATATAGTTACCCATCATCCATTATGGGTTACAAGTACTGGGCATGAAAACACGGAACACCATCTTTGGAAGAACCAGAGGACATCACGATGAAAACAACAAGCGCAGAAGCAATCCACCATGGGAGTTACTCATAACCAACATTGACAACCTCTTTTGAGTAACTCACAATTTTTGGAAGCTCACAAAGACACCATCAAGCTGGAATACAAGGAAGAAGTCCATACAAAGGCAACAATGACAAAGTGAAGAACCAGAAAAATGACCAAGCTACATTGGAAAGATGGACCGGTCCTGTTGATACATGAAGGGCACTGCCTCTCAACGTACTACATGGAACAACCACTACAACAAGGGTCTGTCAAGGACGATAGACTCAAGAGGGGGGGGAGTGTTGAAGCTCAAGATTAAGGACAAAGCATGGAAGCGCATCAAGGAAGTGAACACACGAGAAGAAGGAGCAAGTAGGGAGCTCCAAGAAGCACCTGTCAAATTTTCAGAAGAAATCCCTATAACAATAGTGATTTTTATCACTAAAAACCATTGTAAATACCATTTTGCACTTTTGCAACTCCATTCTATTCAAGCCGAGGAGTCCTCGAGCTTGAGGAGTATTAGAACTACCTACATGCCAATTTTCATAATTTTTAGACTCCGTTTGAGCCCCCAAATAAGCTCTGAAGCACCTATCAAATTTTCAAAAGAAATCCCTATAACAATAGTGATTTTTATCACTAAAAACCATTGTAAATACCATTTTGCACTTTTGCAACTCCATTCTGTTCAAGCCGAGGAGTCCTCGAGCTTGAGGAGTATTAGAACTACCTACATGCCAATTTTCATAATTGTTAGACTCCGTTTGAGCCCCCAAATAAGCTCTGGAACCTATTTTTTAACTAGGGCGGACACTAGGTCTGGACAAGGCCAAAACCACTCAAAAACCTATAAAAAGGGCTGGAGAGCTCATTTTTGAGGTTAGCTTGTTGTAGATTTCAGCTTGTAAGAAATTTCTAGTGTAATCGAAGATCTTCCATTGTTCCACTCTTTGCTCTTACCTTGTGCGTGTGTGTATGTGTGTGCATGCTTGTGTGCTTTCACTCACGCACTTGTGCCATCACTTGCTCGTGGTCTTCATACCGGTCCTCACGTCTCCACGGATTGACATTTATGAGGTGTATCTCCTCACGTTGGTACTCTAGCACATAAATGTCAATCCGTGGAGACGTGAGGACCGGTATGAAGACCACGAGCAATGTTGAAAGTTTTTCAAGCTCAAGAGTGTGGGAACATGCCCCAAATTGAACCTTCCACATCATCCACAATCAAAGGAGGCTGATTTCCACGAGTTGGAGGCATCAAATCATGCCCATAATGGAAAGAATTTGATTAGAGAAGATTTAGCTCACCTCTTGATGTGATTGGACCTCACTTTTGACATGTATATGCTTTTGATTGGTTAAAGAGGTTAGTATGAGGTCTTTAAAACCTCTAATGAGTTGTATTATGACGAAGAGTCGTGGAAATACGTGCCCAAGCTGCCCCCTTGCTTAAGCACACCCCCTACTAGCTGTTCTCTGCATATTTTGCAGAAATTTCACTTTTACACACTCTATCTATCTAGATGTTTTTGGCAGACCCCCCGGTCTTGTAATTGTTGTTTCTCCTTCATCCGGAATCCATTTGCAATGATTTTTGTCTTGTTGGAAAGCTTATAAGTTCTACTTTGTCTGGTATAAGTCTCAGGTTCAGTGCCTGCACATGTGCAGAGAAATGTCCAGAACAGTGTCTGTCCAGTTAGCTCATACTCTGTGAAGAGATCAAGTTATCTGTTTTGTTGCAGCTGGTTGAGGCATCATCCAGTATCCAAATGGAGTGATTTTACTCTCATTTGAAAGCTCTTAAAGTCTAGTTTATGCCTGCAAAATTTCATTTTCAGTCTCTGCATATACTCAGAGAAACTCAGAAAATACAGAACCTATGTCTGAAAAATTTCAGGATCCTAGGAGGGTTCATTTGCTTTTGTTGTGCACATAGGAGTGTTTATCCTCCAACAGTGGTATCAGAGCTATAAGTGGAGTACCAAAGAGAGAAGAAGGAGCTACTGAAGTGAAGTAAAGACTTCATCAAAGTTTGAAGGAAGGAAGCAAAGAACGGGCACGTCAACAACAAGGGGAAGCAAATACATCATCAAATCAAAGACAAAGCTTCATAAAGAGGAGTAGCTCTATTTTTTGAGGTAAAAGCCATCCTTTTCAACTTCATTGCATCAAGGGGGAGGTTCAAAAGAGTTAGGAGGCACCATGGCTGATCTCAATGCTCAGATTGAGAAGCTCGAAAAAGGAAACTACCAACCGTGGCGATTTAGAATAAGCAATTTTTTGATGGGGAAAGGTTTGTGGGGACTTGTGAGTGGTGGAGAGCCAAAACCCTACATAGATGAGGTAAATCCAACCAATGATCAGAGAAGAGCAGTAAGAGAGTGGGATGAAAGGGACAAAAGGGTCATTTTCATTTTATCTCAGCATATTAGCAACTCTATGGTAGGGCATATTCAAGATTTGGATACATCGAAGAAGGTGTGGGAGTGCTTGGAGAGATTGTATTCAACCTCCACAAAAGCTAGAAAAATTCAGCTCAAGAATGAGCTAAATAATCTTAGGAAAAGCCCCTCTCAAGGTGCTAATGATTACATATTAAAGGTTAAAGAGCTTGCAGATGCACTAGGGTCAATCGGTTGTGCCCTAGATGATGACGATCTTGTCGCCCACACCCTAAATGGACTTAGGGATGATGAAAAATGGAGGGCTTTCACAACTTCAGTGTATGTAAGGGACTCTCTTCCTGATTTTGATCAACTAATCACTCTCATGGTGACAGAGGAGATGAACCTTGGTGGTCATAACGCCAAGGATAGCCAAGGGCAATTGTTGTATGCAGGTAGAGGAAGAGGAAGACACAACCGAGGTGCTTCAAGAGGAAGAGGAAGATATCAAAGCAACCAAGGAGGTCAAGGACAACAAGAAAATGCAGGTCAAAGAGGTGGAAGAGCCACAAATAGAGGAAGAGGTGCAAGATTTGGTGGAAGAGGACAAGCCACTTCAAATGGATGCTTTGTATGCGGTAAGCCCGGTCATTTTGCAAATGAATGCTATCATAGAGCTCAAAGACAAGGGAATCAAAGCAACAACAACAATTATAGAGGGCAAGGTAATTATGCAAACACATCATCCAGCCAAGGGAATGATTATTTACTTGCCATGAGGTATGGTGAAGATACAACTCAAGCTAGTGAAGATGTATGGTATGTAGACAGTGGATGTAGCAATCATATGTCATGTCGAAAGGATCTTTTTAGTAATTTGCAGGTCCCAAAGCATCAAGGGCATGTGGAAACAGGTGATAACTCAGAGCATACCATTCAACATGTGGGAGATATCAGTTTGGAAGGAAATCAAAGAGCAAAGTGCTTATCAGAGGTATTACATGTCCCTACTATTACCAAAAACTTGATTTCGGTAGGCCAAATGGTAGAAAAAGGCTATCAAGTTAGGTTCAATGAAAGAGGATGTTTTGTTGAGGATCCAAGGGCAGGTTTCAAGCTCATAGCAAAAGGAAAAAAGCAAGGGAGAATGTTCACAATGGACATAAATCAGCCACACCATTCAATGTATGTCACATATGGATACAAGAGGATAGCAGATTTGGATCTATGGCATAAACGAATAGGTCACATCAACCTACAAAAGCTCAAGGACATGCAAAGGAGGAGCTTGGTAAGAGGCCTACCAAATTTTACATCTAAAATGTTGCATGAAATTTGTGTAGCTTGCCAACAAGGAAAACAATCAAGGCTGCCCTTCAAGAAGAGTACCTATGTAAGTGCAAATGTTTTAGACCTCATTCACACGGATGTTTGGGGTCCAACAAGAGAAGCATCCCTTGCTGGAAATAGGTATTTTGTAACCTTCATTGATGACTTTTCAAGGAAAGTGTGGTTGTATTGCATTAGAAACAAATCAGATGTGTTCCACTACTTCAAGAAATTCAAAGCACAGGTGGAGAAGGAATCTGGCAAGTTTATCAAAACTTTGAGATCCGATGGAGGGGGAGAGTACTTCTCCCATGAATTTTCTGAATTTTTGCAGGTCAATGGCATCAAAAGACAATTTACATGCAGGTATACCCCTCAACAAAATGGGGTAGCAGAGAGAAAGAACAGACACATAGCAGAGGTAGCAAGGTGTATGCTCAATGAAATGAATATGCCGCATTGTTATTGGGGAGAGGCTACATATACAGCCACATACATCATGAATAGATGTCCTACATCAGGTATACATCATCTAACCCCTGAGGAAGCATGGAGTGGAAGAAAACCTTGCATTTCACATCTTAGAATCTTTGGTTGTATATGCTATGTACATGTAGCTCAAGAGTTGAGGTCAAAGTTAGATGCCAAATCTGAAAGGTGTATTTTTTTGGGATATTCTATGGAACAAAAGGGGTATAAATGCTATAATCCCATCACCAAGGAGCTGAAGGTAAGTAGGGATGTTGTCTTTGATGAGTTGAAGCCTTGGTATGCATGCACAAGTCCATTGCAGGTTGAAGACATAGGTGAGACAGATTTGAAGAATGATGATAGAGTTCAAGAAAGCATGGATTTGAGTGGTCCAAGCAACTCATGCAACACAAGGACACCCTCACCATGGAGTGGAAGGCTTAGGGAAAGAGAGACCAGCTCTGAAGAAAGCAAAGTCAAAGGCAAAGAGAAGATTTCAGTTGAAGAAGGAAGCTATGTGGACGAGAGCATGTTGGAAGATGAAGAGATAGAAGAAGTTCAAACTCCAGGAGTGGCTAAACAAAGAAAGAAGATGGCAACCACACCAAAAGGAAGTGAAAGAAGGTCTTCAAGAGTAAGATATCCAGTACAAAGGTTAACATATGATAATTTCATTGCAAAGCATTATGCATACATGACTCAGGTAATCAAGGACAAAGAACCAACTAGTTATGAAGAAGCTAAGGATTGCAAGGAATGGCAAGAGGCAATGAAGGAAGAGCTCAAAGCACTTGATGAGAACCATACTTGGAGCTTGGTACCAGCTCAAGAAGGCATGAAGGTGATAGGTAATAAGTGGGTTTACAAAATTAAAAGAAATTCAGATGGTTCCATTGCTAGGTACAAAGCAAGGTTGGTGGCGAAAGGCTTCTCCCAAAGCTACGGGATAGATTATGATGAAACTTTCAGCCCCGTAGCCAAGATGCCAACAATTAGGACTTTGATTGCAGTGGCCACATCAAGGAAATGGAGCTTATATCAGTTGGATGTGAAGAATGCCTTCCTCAATGGAGAGCTTGAAGAAGTAGTCTACATGAGCCAACCTCAAGGATTTGCTAGTATGAGGTACCCAAATCATGTTTGCAAGCTAAGGAAAGCACTATATGGACTAAAGCAAGCCCCAAGGGCCTGGAATCAGAGGTTAGTGGATTATTTATCAAGTTGTGGATACAAAGAAAGTGTTGCAGATCCATCACTTTACATGAAGAAGCAAGGAGACAAGACGGTATATATATGCATCTATGTGGACGATTTGATCATCACAGGAAGTGATATTGCAGGTATTAACGATATCAAATCAAAGCTAGGAAAGGAGTTCAAGATATCTGATCTTGGAACACTAAAATACTTCTTGGGAATAGAGGTAATCTATGCACACAATGGCATCTTCTTGATTCAAAGAAAATACTTGTTGGATGTGCTATACAGGTTTGGTATGAGTGGTTGTAAGCCACTTTCTCAGCCCATGGAGCCCAATACAAAGTTGGTTGCAGGTCAAGGAGAGGCTATACAAGATATTACACTATATAGAAGCATAATTGGTTCATTAATTTATGCTACATTCACTAGACCTGATCTTGCATATGTAGTAGGTGTTCTCTCTCAATTTTTGCATGCACCTACTCATGATCATCTTATGGCGGCAAGAAAGGTGCTTCGTTACATCAAGCACACCATCAACCAAGGTCTATTTTACTCATATGATGCTGATCTAAGTGTCAAAGGATATAGTGATGCTGATTGGGCAGGTAGCAAGGATGATCGAAGAAGTACATCGGGTTATGTTTTCATGATAGGTACAAAAGTGATCTCTTGGAGCTCTAAGAAGCAACCCACTGTTGCTCTTTCATCCACAGAGGCTGAATACAGAGGTTTAGCATTGGCTACATGTGAGCTATTATGGCTTAAGAAGCTACTTAAGGACTTGGAAGTGGAAGTGCAGGAGTTTCCTCTTTATGGAGACAACATTTCAAGCATCTATCTAGCTAACAATCCCATGTTTCATGCAAGGAGCAAGCACATAGAGGTTCATTACCACTTCGTTAGAGAAAAGGTGATGGCAAAAGAGCTAGATATAAGGTATGTGAACACTAAAATGCAGGTTGCAGACATGATGACAAAGTTTCTTCAAGGTACAAAGCTTGGAGGATTCAAGGAAGCTATCAACATAAGAGACATAGGCTGAAGCAACAAAGGAAAAGACTTGAGCTTGAGGGGGAGTGTTGAAAGTTTTTCAAGCTCAAGAGTGTGGGAACATGCCCCAAATTGAACCTTCCACATCATCCACAATCAAAGGAGGCTGATTTCCACGAGTTGGAGGCATCAAATCATGCCCATAATGGAAAGAATTTGATTAGAGAAGATTTAGTTCACCTCTTGATGTGATTGGACCTCACTTTTGACATGTATATGCTTTTGATTGGTTAAAGAGGTTAGTATGAGGTCTTTAAAACCTCTAATGAGTTGTATTATGACGAAGAGTCGTGGAAATACGTGCCCAAGCTGCCCCCTTGCTTAAGCACACCCCCTACTAGCTGTTCTCTGCATATTTTGCAGAAATTTCACTTTTACACACTCTATCTATCTAGATGTTTTTGGCAGACCCCCCGGTCTTGTAATTGTTGTTTCTCCTTCATCCGGAATCCATTTGCAATGATTTTTGTCTTGTTGGAAAGCTTATAAGTTCTACTTTTTCTGGTATAAGTCTCAAGTTCAGTGTCTGCACATGTGCAGAGAAATGTCCAGAACAGTGTCTGTCCATTTAGCTCATACTCTGTGAAGAGATCAAGTTATCTGTTTTGTTGCAGCTGGTTGAGGCATCATCCAGTATCCAAATGGAGTGATTTTACTCTCATTTGAAAGCTCTTAAAGTCTAGTTTATGCCTGAAAAATTTCATTTTCAGTCTCTGCATATACTCAGAGAAACTCAGAAAATACAGAACCTATGTCTGAAAAATTTCAGGATCCTAGGAGGGTTCATTTGCTTTTGTTGTGCACATAGGAGTGTTTATCCTCCAACAAGCAAGTGATGGCACAAGTGCGTGAGTGAAAGCACACAAGCATGCACACACATACACACACGCACAAGGTAAGAGCAAAGAGTGGAACAATGGAAGATCTTCGATTACACTAGAAATCTCTTACAAGCTGAAATCTACAACAAGCTAACCTCAAAAATGAGCTCTCCAGCCCTTTTTATAGGTTTTTGAGTGGTTTTGGCCTTGTCCAGACCTAGTGTCCGCCCTAGTTAAAAAATAGGTTCCAGAGCTTATTTGGGGGCTCAAACGGAGTCTAAAAATTATGAAAATTGGCATGTAGGTAGTTCTAATACTCCTCAAGCTCGAGGACTCCTCGGCTTGAACAGAATGGAGTTGCAAAAGTGCAAAATGGTATTTACAATGGTTTTTAGTGATAAAAATCACTATTGTTATAGGGATTTCTTTTGAAAATTTGATAGGTGAGCTCCCTACTTGCTCCTTCTTCTCGTGTGTTCACTTCGTTGATGCGCTTCCCTGCTTTGTCCTTAATCTTGAGCTTCAACACTACCCCTCATCTTGAGGAGTAGGAAAAGATAGAATAAATAAGACCTTCTTGGGATCCATCTCAACTCCATCAACCGATATCACATGCCCTAAATATTCTATCTCTAGAAGAAACAATTGAGTCTTATTTGGATTTACAAACAATTGATTTTCTTTTAGCCTATCTAATACTAATCTTAAATGACTTTCATGCTCATGTACATATCTGCTATACACCAACAAGTTATCAACAAAATCCATAACAAACTTTCCAATGAATAGTCATAAAATATCCTTCATTAACATCATGCAAGTAGCACATGCATTAGTCAAACCAAATGGCATAACTAAATACTCATAATGCCCAAAACGGATCCTAAAAGTTGTTTTCTATACATCTTGTTCCTTTACTCTAATTTGGTGATAGCCACTTTTCAAATATATCTTACTATATAGAACTGCTCCACATAGGACATGAAGGAGATCATCTATCCTAGGCATGTGATATTTATGCTTGATGTTAGTCTTATTGAGTGCTCTGTAGTTGATGCACATCCTATAAGATCCATATTTCTTCTTCACTAGAAGAACTAGTGCTACAAAGGGTGAATAGTTGGGTCTGATCAGCCCGTTATGTACTCATCCATGACCTTGCAGACTTCATTCACCTCCTGCAAGCTCATTCAAAATGGTGGTTGAGTGGTCAAACTCGCTCTTGGTACCAATTCAATTCTATGGTCAATGTTCCTACAAGGAGGTAAACCCAAATGTAATTCTTTTAAAAACAACTCTTGGAATTTTGATTTTACTTTATCTGAAAGTACTTGAGCATTCCAACTAGAGTTTTATTAACTTCAAGAATCTATCTAAATATTACAATCGATCTTGAGCAACTTAGTTGCAATCACCGATCGCATCTCTTGGAGATCTGGCTTTCCATTGATTAGTAATCGTCTCCCCTCATGCTCAAACTGATAAACATGTGAAGCAAAATCTATGGCTTATCATATCCTAGAATTCCATTGTTGACTTAGGACTACATCAAAACGGGTGAAACGTGCTATCTCAAAGTCGAATATATTCTTGTAGGATTGGATCTTGATGGTAGACCTACTACTCGTTGATCCCATGTTTGAGTCCCTTCCCATTGGCTAACTCTACTATGTAGGCACTTTGACTACATAGTATCTAAGTGTAAACTTTTGACTACTTGGAAACTAGTGACATTATGAGTAGACCCTATGTCAAAGAGGAGCTTGATAGGTTTCCTACCATGACTCATCTTATAACAATGCGTTATATATTAGGGAACTGGTATCCTTTTTTTGCCACTGGCGAAAGTGAGGGCTCCGACACAGAAGGAACCTTCTTTGTGACCATCATGGTCACTATAGGAGATGATATCTAAGATTCGGAACCATCAAATTCCTCATTTACATCACTCCTTGTTTGAGTGGGATTAATGACCATGGTCAATGCTATCATTTTCTTTTTAGGATAGTCTTTAAAGCGGTGTTGTCCTAAGCATCCATAGCATAATCTTTCCTTCATTGCCTTCTCTTTCTGCTAAGGGATAAGGATGGACTTGTTATAAGCCCTCTCAACTAGAGCACACACCTTTCTTTTTGCTTATGAAACTGTTTGATCATGTGCATTGGTCAAAATAGGAGTGGAAGTGGAAAAGGGCCAAATTATCTTAGTCCTATGAGCCTATGCCCTTGTGGTTTCCCTCAAAGAATAGAGCCATCTCTATGGCATGTGCCAAAGAGTGACACCTCTCCTTTCTAATTAGAAGTTGGATAGTTTCTCTAAGTCCCAAGATAAACTCGTGAACTTGGAGAAACTTTGGGATAGAGTCAGATAGTTTAAGAAGTAGCTCCTATACTTATCCGCATAGTCCTAAACTATTTGATTTTTTTGACTAATGAAAAACCAAGTGTCTAGTGCTCTAGACCTGTCGTCAAGTTGTACAAAATTGTTATGAAATAGGAATTTAAACTGTTCCCATGTAGTGGGTGTCACAAGGAAGGAGATAAGGAAGAGAGCTCACACAAACACTCTCACAATAAAAGAGAAGCACACACACATAGATTGAGGCAAGGAAGAATGATGATCTTCTTCTTCTTCTTCTTCTTCTTCTTCTATTACATAAAAGGAATGTAAAAGAACGACCTAAAACAACAATACAACAAGTACAATATATAAAGAACAATACATAAGGAAAATCCTAATCTCTGTGAATGAGTGAGCTGGCAAGAAACAAATGTGCCATCACTCTTGGTAGATAAATCTAGTAAAGCTCAATGAAGTATCCCTGACATATACTGACGTGACCACTATACATATCAGAGAAATGAAAAAGTGATATGTGTCATCATGGATCATCACATGTTGAGCTTGATATCTGAACACTCCCCCTCAAGCTCAATGTCATGTCTTGTAATCCAAGCATCTTTTGAGACTTCTTTAGCTTTTCTGCTCCAAGTGCTTTAGTGAAAATATTAGCAACGTGCTCATCCGTTCTCACATAAACAAGATCAGTATCACCTACTAATACCTTCTCTATGATGAAGTGATAATGTATCTCGATATGATTTGTTCTAGCATTAAAAATAGGATTCTATGCTAATTGTATGTTGTTAAGATTATCACAATAGATGGTGATAGGCTTTTGCACTTCCACACCTAAATCTGCAAGTAGCATCTCTATCCATGATGCCTCACATGGTGCCATTGCAGCACCTCTCTACTCAGCCTTTGTACTCGACAAAGCGACAATGGGTTTCTTCTTATTGCTCCATGTAATAGCTGTACTCCCAAGTGAGAATACAAAGCCACTAGTAGATCTTCTATTTGGAATGCTACCAGCCCAATCTATATCAGTGTATCCATGAACTTGCAAATCTACACCAACTTCATAAAACAATGCATAATCCAAAGTAGTACTTACATAACATAGAGTGCACCTCAGAGCATCTAAATGTGGCTTCCCGGGAACTTGTGTAAATTGACTTTCAAGTCCAACAGTGTAGCTTAGATCAAGCCTTGTAATTGTGAGATATATTAAACTTCCACAATTTTCCTATACATAGTAGCATTTTCCAATGCTTCACCTGATTTAGTATCCAACTTTAAATTCTGATCTAATGCCATAGAAATTGGCTTACAATCAGCCAACCCATACTTTTGTAGCATATTCAAGGCATATTGTCTTTATGACATCCGTACACCTATTTTTGTATGTATAAACTCAATGCCCAAGAAATAGCATAGCACACCAAGATCTTTCATGTCAAATTCCTGCATAAGGAGTTGCTTTACCTCTTTAATGCGTGCTTCATGGTTGCCTCCTACACTCAAGTCATCAACATAAATAGCCACAATTGTGATGCCATCATCACGCTTCCTTGCATATAGTATATGATTTGCATCACACATAGAAAACCCAATGGTGGTTAAGTAGTCAGCAATCCTTGCATGCCAAGCACGAGGGGCTTGTTTAAGCCCATACAAAGCCTTTTGCAACTTGCAAACATATTTTGGGTGCTTTGACTCTTCATATCCTTGTGGCTGGTCCATGTATACTTCTTCTTATAACTCACCATGTAGGAAAACATTCTTTACATCCATATGATGCAAAGTCCATCCTTTCGTTGTAGCTAATGCAACAAGTGTTCTAATAGTAGACATTTCGGCTATAGGCCTGAATATTTCCTCATAATCAATGCCATATGTATGTGCATATCCGTTTGCTATCAATCGTGCTTTGTACCTGCTTATGCTACCATCAACATTGTGCTTTACCTTGTAAACCCACTTGCAGCGTATCGATTTCTTTCCTTGCAGCAATGGAATGTTAGCCGCCGGATTGAATCTCTTTGTAATTTTATTTATATTCGCACGCACCGAAAAGGCATGGCGAAAAGATGTAACCTTCCTTGAGTAATGAAAAGGCAATCACAGTGTTCTTCGGCAAGAGGATGAGTTGCCAGAATATCTGTCTAGGCGCTCGTGCTAGAGATATTGTGTTGCAAATTTGCAGAATTCCGAGTACTGTGTTGAGCATTAAGTTTCAATAATTAAGCGTTAATATTGTACATTGCGATTAACGTTAACAGTCCTGTGTGAATTCATACATGTTGGATACACCTGGTAGATGCGTTGCGCAGTACTAAGTGTTGAAGCGGAAAGTATTTTTAGTTATTAACTAAATGTTGATTTGGGAAAATTAAAAAGGACCTCTATACTATCAGACCCCTGTCCATCCCAAGAACCCAGAAACAAGATTATAAGGGCTTAACAGAAAGCACTTTTAACACTGATGTCGTCTGTGGGAATTGGAGTAGTTGCTTGCACATAAGATTAAAGATTGACGAAGAATTTTTTGATATATACCGGTAACACGCTCCGGTGAATCATACCCCAAATACCACAGAGATCAACATCCCTGGGCAGTTCCAAACTTATTAGGAACACCCCCTGGTGGTAGAAGTATAGGACGGTTAAGTCCAGTCGTAGAAGGATCGGAGCTAGTCAGTAGTGATTCCGGTGCTAGTTCAGTAGCACATGACGAGATTCCGGTGTATTCCGGTGTGAGTCCGATACTTTTTGGAGAAGGTACAGTGACTTCTGGTTATACAAAGATGTAGTGTGGAGTCAGTTCGGCACTATCTGGTCAGAATGCGATCATTTTTGGTGACAGGGTCGTGTTACCGGGTGAGAACGTTTCTGGTGAAAGGGTAGCCTGGTCAGGTGAGACTTGCGCAAGTTCCGGTGGAAGTTCGGTATCACTCGGTGGCAATTTGAAGTTTTCCGATAACACTACAGTGTTTCCTGGTGGATACCTATTGCGTTCACCACTTTTCGGTGTAATTCTACCTAATTTCGACACCAAAGCTGAGGAAAGGCTGCTAGATTTGGAGTTAAGTAAACGGTTCAATGACATTTTTGGACCGGAAAGTGAGTAGGCTGACCATACAGACTTGGAAGATCAAGAGACACCTCCTCAAAATTCAAGTAGCAACAACGCCAGCAATAGTAACACCATTTGTGGCTCACAACAACGGCAACAAACACCACCACAGCCGCAACTGCAATTTCAGCAGCAATAACAACAGCGGGGCAGCCAGCCAACCATTACATACCACCACAGTCGTGGACCACCCAGCAGTAGGGATACAGGAATTATTGGGGTCCACGAAGTAACAATTTCAATCAAAATCGATGGGAGGCGGGTACATCGGCTGAAGGTACCTCGCTCCCACCCCCTCGTTGTCATTTCTGTAGCGAGGTTGGGCATATTCGTAGATTTTGTAAAGAAGCCGCAGAGTATGACCAAAGAAAAAAGGAAAGGCAAAATCCTATGATAAATATGGTTTATATTTCTCCGGTTGATTCACAAGCAGCCGTAGTACAGACAAGATCTGGAAAATAGTTGCAACTAGCAGCTGAAATTTTTGAACCCAGAATTCGTGAGCAACAGTGGATTTTTGCAAAGGCCAACCAATGGACAAGTCAAGAGCCGACGGTGTTCCCTAACCCAGTTCTGGTAACTCAACTTCTCTACCAAATGCAAGGCCACTGCACAGAATTTTGCCCCAGCCACATCAGAATTACAACCAGAGTCGGTGATGACCACAATACAACCAGACCAGGTATGGGACGTTATATCTAAGGCCTCAATCACACTTCCTCTAGGACAGTTGCTCGCTCTAGTTCCTAGTATAAGAAAGCAATTCCAACAGTAGGTCAACCCTGGACCTTCATGTACTCCGGCAACTACAACCATACAACCTGAGATCGATCCTACAGTGGATCATACGGTACCGCTGATCACCATTTGGTATAAAAACTAGAAAATCACACAAGTTTTAATTGATGGAGGGTCTAGAGTGAATATTGCAACAGCTGCACTCTGTAAGAAACTGGGTTGGACCCAAATTGAACTAGTGCAGTTCTTTGTACAAATGGCGGACCAATCCAGAGTCCATCCGGTTGGACTAGTACATAATATTCTTATAACCTTGCAGGGAACTACATTTAAAATGACTTTTGTAGTCCTGGAGTTACCCGAATCTAGCCTCGACTACAACTTACTTTTCGGTCGACCATGGCTCAAGCAGGCCAAGGTCGTGCAGGATTGGTCAGCTCAAGAGTTAATTTTTAAAAATAATCACAGGAAATACATTGTGACATTGGATGCTATGCAACCTTGTGAACTACATGCACGCCCCTATGTAGCAGAGCCAGTCCATATGTTGGATGGGCTATCCGATGATGAGCAGGACGCTTTCCTCAAGACAAATAAGGACTTGATCCCATTAGGTATGGTAGACTTACAATCGGTAGCAGATAATTGGAGTCCGACAACTTGTACGGTCGTACCACTGCCCGAAGCAGCAAAAGCAGATGACGACATAACTATGGATGAATCGACATTACAACAATTGTTGCACCAGCTGATGATTTGGCAAAGCCCCGATAGTTCTATGTACCGGAGGATCAGCTGGTCACGTACAATTTGGGAGATACAGTTAACCCAAAACCATTAAACATTAAGGCAGGCTTAGCGGATAAATTCCAAGGCGATTTGGTGCAACTCTTGTGTGAATTCTCAGATATCTTCGCTTGGGATTATAGAGACATGAAGGGTCTTGACCCACGAATTTATCAACATAGGGTGGTGCTGAAGCCAGATGCGCGACCCTTCAAGCAATCCAGCTACCGGATGAATCCACATTATGCAGCATAGGTAAAAGCAGAGCTAGATCGCTTAATGAAGGTTGGATTCATTGTTCCCATTGAACATGCAGAGTGGATCTCGCCTATAGTAATGGTGCCTAAGAAAAATAAACAGTTATGCATTTGTGTCGACTATCAGAAGCTTAACGCAGCCACCGTACCGGATCCGTTCCCTCTTCCTTTCCTAGATATGATGCTCGATGAGTTATCAGGTCACGAAATGTATTCTTTCCTAGATGGCTACAGTGGATACAATCAAGTGAGGATGGCGGAATAGGATATATCGAAGATGACATTCATCACCAATTGGGGCATCTATGCATGCACCGTAATGTGGTTCAGTTTGTGGAATGCCCCGAGTACATTCCAAAGATGTATGCAAGAAATGTTCTCACCTTACCTGACAATGTTTATGCAAGTCTATTTGGATGATTTTTCGTTATTTGGCAATACTTAGGCACACCTGTATCATTTACGATGCTGTTTTGAAAAGTGTCGGGAGGAGTATCGATTATGTTTGAATCCTACCAAATTGGTCTTTGCGGTCTCCTGTGGGAAGCTGCTCGGTCATATCATCTCCAAATAAGGAATACACGTAGACCCTGATAAGGTAGCAGCAGTGTTGGAGGCCCCGGCCCCAAAGACACCCAAAGAAGTTATGCGGTTTCTTGACTAGATCAGTGTTGGTGCATTTTACCCAAGCCTACATGCTTGATATATTTGATATCATCCTCATTTGTAAGTCACATGAGTAGTCATGTGAACACCTCTTGTAAAAGAGTTCATTTTATCTCTTGTAAATGGAAAAAGAAAAAAGGAAAAGAATGGCTTACCTCATCCATGATGTAAAAGCAAATTCGTGGCTCTAACTACCTAAAACCACGAAATTTAGAGCTGAGGGAATCTCTCCTAACTTTGGGGATCACTTTTAGGTGGAGCCATTCGAATTCGAATTCAAAACTCCCTCCAAGAATAGCTATAAAAAGAGCAAGAAGGAAGAGGCGATTAGCAAGCCTTGTACGTGACCACTTCATGTAACTTTGTAGAGATTGAAGAGCTTACTCCATAGCTCTATCATTCTACTCCCATTGTGCAAAGATTCATTGCCAATGTGGTTGTAATCATATGTGAATCTATACATTTATTATCATCTACTTCTCTGTTTTGTTCTCTGCTATACTCACTCAAAGCAGTAACTTCAGAAGGTCATATCTTGAGTTCTACTGAACCTTTTTCCGTGATTTAACTTGCTTGGATAGCTCATACTGTCTACTTTGTGCATATAAATTTTCAAGGTCATTGGATTAATACGTTTGGAGATATCTGCATTTTACTGCTTATTGGTCTATCTCTACAGAGCCCCGATAATTGTGGGGAGGTTCCAGAAATTGTTGAAACTTGTTCTCAATGCTCAGTCCATCATTTGAAGTGTTTTAACTTGTATTGGGAACCTTGCTAAGTCTATTTGCTATGCCCAAAAGGAATTTTATTAATTCCTACCAGGTTGAGAGCACTGTTCATTTTTTCCAGCAGGTGTATGTCCAAAAATAGCAAGTTTTGGGAGCTAGTCATTTCGCAACTTGTCTGTCTTGACTTAAACTTTTGGGATACATGTTCCAAAGTACTTGGCTGATATTTTGGTGGATTTAGGAAGCTCAAAGGGTCTACTAATCAACTCTGAAGTCTCAGTTGGCTGGTGTGAAGTTGGTTGTAGCAGCACCAACTCATCTTTGGATTGCATCCACCATCTCTCTTCACAGTGGTATCAGAGCATAGTCAAGCAACATGGGAGATGGATTTCCATCAACAATTGACAAACTGGATCAAAACAACTACCCGGCATGGTCTCTAAGGATGGAGGCTTACCTTCAAGGGAGGAATCTATATGGATTCATATCCGGAGATGAAGCAATGCCAACCATGAGGAACAAAGGGCAACCATCACATGAAGAAGTGGAGGGACTTTCGAATTGGTGTTCGAAGGATGCACTTGCAAGGTCCTATATTCTAAACTCAATCTCTGATTTTCTTTTACCTCATGTCAAGGGATGCAAGACATCAAGAGAAACCTGGAATGCACTTGCTTCTTTCTTCTCTTCCAACACTCGAGCAAGGAAGAACCAATTGTGGATGGAGTTCACAACAATGAAGAAAAGCCCGAAGCAAAATGTGACTGATTATGTCACAAAGATGAAGGAGATTTTCGACCAACTTGGAAGCATTGGAGAGGTGATTGAAGAGGAGCAAATCATAAGACAAATCATGAATGGAATCAAAGCAGACGACAAGTGGGAGTCATTCACAACAGCCATGGAATTATACATGGATATGCATGTACCCGACCTCAACACACTCATGGGCCAACTCTTCACTCATGAAGCAAAGATTAGCAAAGGTGGTGAGTCCTCAAGAGGTAATCAAACTTCTGCCTTATATTCTGATAAAGCTAAGGTCAAGGACAAGTCAAAGAATAGGAAGAATGAAGATGAAGGAAGCTCTTTCCAAGCAAACCTTGCAGGTAGAGGAAGAGCTAGAGGAAGAGGCAGAGGTGGAAAGCAAGGCAGGGGGAGATTCCAATCATCTCAACCTTGCAACATATGTGGCTTATCTAACCATACTACTGAAGAATGTTTCAGGAACCCGAGGAACTCAAGAGGAAGAGGATTCAATAGAGGTGGCTATGGATCAAATAGAGGTAGATACAATGGAGGCTACAACAACAACAACTACTACAACAACAATTACAACAACAACAACAACTATCAAAGTGGCCATAGAGGAAGAAGAGATTACAATTACTATGCAGAGGACCAAAGTCAAGAAGATTCATTATTGATTATGAATCTATCAGCGAAGAAGGGTAAGGATGATGATCACATATTTTACATTGATTCGGGATGCTCGAACCATGTAGCAGGAAATATGGCTTTACTTTCTGATTTGGAAGATCCTCATAACAAGCATGAAGTGCAGACAGGAGATGATACAAAGCACTCAGTGGAGAAGATAGGTAATGTGAAGACATCAGATGGGAATATGAACCTCTTAAGCAAAGTCTTGTATGTCCCTACAATTACCAAAAATTTAATAAGTGTTGGACAGATTGTTGAAAAAGGATTGCAGGTTAGATTCAACCGATTTGGAGCATATGTTGAAGACCCAAGGCAAGGCTTTCGAAGGATTGCCAAAGGAGAAAAGACAGGAAGGCTTTTCACTTTTGAAGTGGAAGATACAAAGAACATAGCTTTGTTTAGCTATGGATCTCAAACTCTAACAGAGTTCGAGATATGGCACAAAAGGCTTGCTCACATTGGTGAGAGGACACTCAAACAGATTTGCAGGGACCAAAGTGTACTTGGTTTGCCTAATATCACAAGGCAACACATGATTTATAAGTGTGAAGCTTGTCAACTCGGCAAGGCTCATAGACAACCTTTCAATAAGAAAGGATATATGTATCAAAATCCTTTGGATCTAGTGCACACGGATGTGTGGGGTCCAAGTAAGGAGCCATCTATATCAGGCTCAAGATATTATGTGTCTTTCATAGATGATTGTAGCAGGTGGACCATTCTATTTTTCATGAAGCACAAGGATGAAGTGTTTAATTGCTTTAAGAAGTATATTGCTCTTGTTGAAAACCAAACATGTAGGACTTTAAAAAGACTCAGATCAGATGGTGGAGGAGAATACTTCTCTTCTGAATTTGATGCCTTCTTGCATGAAAGAGGCATTAAAAGGGAAGTCACTACAAGGTATACACCCGAACTCAATGGTGTAGCAGAGAGGAGGAACAGAGCTATTGTCGAAGCTGCAAGGTCCATGCTCAACGAAAAGGGATTGCCGAACTACCTATGGGCAGAGGCTGTGTCGACAGCCACATATCTCATAAATATACTTCCATCTAAGTCACTAGATGGAACCACTCCATATGAAGTGTGGAATGGAAGGAGACCTAGTCTAGAGCATTGCAAAATCTTTGGATGCTTAGCCTATGCTCACATTCCTTCTCAAGTAAGAGGGAAATTGGATCCCAAGGCAGAGAAGTGTGTATTCATTGGTTATGACCAAAACCAAAAAGGATATAGATTGTACAATCCAACCAATAAAGGATTTTCTGTGAGTAGAGATATAATTTTTGATGAAAACAAATCATGGTTTGATGATGACAGGAAAGTGAAGCTGCCTTATGACTTGGATGAAGATTTTCCATCACTTCAACCAAAGGAGCCAAAGCAGATTGAAGAAAGTGATTCGGAGATTGACCTAGAAGACTTGGAAAGACTAAAGCTATGGAAGAACAAAGGTAAAGCAAAGATGCAGGATGCTACATATGGACCCGAGAGCTCACATCAACCACTTAGAAGGTCTTCAAGGGAGAAGAAGAAACCAGAGAGGTTTGGTTATGATACTTCTTTGGTCACCAAGCACTCAATCTACATTGCAAAGGATTCAACCAATGAAGAACCTACCACATTCGAAGAAGCACAAAGCAAGAAAGCTTGGAGAGATGCAATGGATGAAGAAATGGAAGCCTTGAAGGAGAATGACACCTGGGAGCTTGTACCTAACAAGCCATCTATGAAGATAATTGGATCTCGATGGATATACAAAATCAAGAGGAATCCAGATGGAAGTATAAATAGACACAAAGCAAGGTTAGTTGCTAAAGGGTTTGCTCAAACCCATGGTATTGATTATGAGGAGACTTTCTCTCCTGTTGCAAAAATGCCTACAATTAGGGTTCTCATTAGTCTTGCTGCATCTAGAAATTGGAATCTTTATCAACTTGATGTAAAGAATGCTTTCTTGAATGGATGGATTTCTGAGGAAGTGTATATGGCACAACCTCCTGGATATGAGGATGCACATCATCCTAACTATGTATGCAAACTAAAGAAAGCTTTGTATGGATTGAAGCAAGCTCCAAGAGCTTGGAATTTCAGATTGGTGACTTATTTGCAGGACCAAGGATTCAAAGCTAGCAAGGCGGATACCTCTTTGTTCATAAAGAGGAATGGATCTGAAGTGATCTATTTATGTGTGTATGTTGATGATATTATTATAACAGGCAATGATCTTGAAGGAATCAAACAGGTAAAGAGTCAAATGAAGGAGGAGTTCAAAATAAGTGACCTCGGACCACTCACTTATTTTCTTGGATTGGAGTTGATCTACACAGATTCAGGTATATACATCACACAAAGGAAGTATGTCCATGACATGCTCGTCAAGTTCAAGATGGAAAATACCAAGTGTGCAGGTACACCTATGGAGCAAAATCATAAGCTTAGTGCTTATGAAGGAGAGCCAATTGAAGACATCACAAGCTATCAAAGCTTGGTTGGAAGTTTGAACTATGCAACACTCACAAGAGTGGATATATGCTATAGTGTTAGCATATTGAGTCAGTTTATGCATAAGCCGAGAAGACCACATATGGAAGCGGCCAAGCGAGTCCTCAAGTACCTAAAGGGGACCATGAATGAAGGTTTGTTCTATTCATATACTTCAGATATTGAGCTAAAGGTCTACTCGGATGCAGATTGGGCCGGATCTAAAGATGATAGAAGAAGCACATCAGGGTATATATCATTTGCAGGTTCAAAAATCATTTCTTGGTCATCGAAGAAGCAACCAACCGTGGCATTATCTTCTACCGAAGCTGAATATAGAGGTTTGGCTAATGCAACTCAAGAAATCATGTGGTTAAAGTCTTTGTACACAGATCTTGGACTTCATTCTTCAACACCTCACATTTTTGGTGACAACACAAGTTCACTACATCTAGCGGCTAATCCGGTATACCATGCTAGAACCAAGCATATTGAAGTCCACTACCATTACGTAAGGGAGAAGCTAATGAGCAAGGATATTCAACTATCCTATGTCTCTACAGATATGCAATGTGCCGACATGTTGACTAAAGCTCTTGATGGTACAAAATTAAGTAGATTCAGGTTGATGATTGGCTTGCAGGAAATCAAGGACAATTGAAGACTTATTTGGAGGCCAAGCATGTTAGGCTTGAGGAGGAGCTGTTGGTGCATTTTACCCAAGCCTACATGCTTGATATATTTGATATCATCCTCATTTGTAAGTCACATGAGTAGTCATGTGAACACCTCTTATAAAAGAGTTCATTTTATCTCTTGTAAATGGAAAAAGAAAAAAGGAAAAGAATGGCTTACCTCATCCATGATGTAAAAGCAAATTCGTGGCTCTAACTACCTAAAACCACGAAATTTAGAGATGAGGGAATCTCTCCTAACTTTGGTGATCACTTTTAGGTGGAGCCATTCGAATTCGAATTCAAAACTCCCTCCAAGAATAGCTATAAAAAGAGCAAGAAGGAAGAGGTGATTAGCAAGCCTTGTACGTGACCACTTCATGTCACTTTGTAGAGATTGAAGAGCTTACTCCATAGGTCTATCATTCTACTCCCATTGTGCAAAGATTCATTGCCAATGTGGTTGTAATCATATGTGAATCTATACATTTATTATCATCTACTTCTCTGTTTTGTTCTCTGCTATACTCACTCAAAGCAGTAACTTCAGAAGGTCATATCTTGAGTTCTACTGAACCTTTTTCCGTGATTTAACTTGCGTTGGATAGCTCATACTGTCTACTTTGTGCATATAAATTTTCAAGGTCATTGGATTAATTTTGGAGATATCTGCATTTTATGGCTTACTGGTCTATCTCTACAGAGCCCCGAGAATTGTGGGGAGGTTCCAGAGATTGTTGAAACTTGTTCTCAGTGCTCAGTCCATCATTTGAAGTGTTTTAACTTGTATTGGGAAGCTTGCTAAGTCTATTTGCTATGCCCAAAAGGAATTTTTCTAATTCCTACCAAGTTGAGAGCACTGCTCATTTTTTCCAGCAGGTGTATGTCCAAAAATAGCAAGTTTTGGGAGCTAGTCATTTCGCAACTTGTCTGCCTTGACTTAAACTTTTGGGATACATGTTCCAAAGTACTTGGCTGATATTTTGGTGGATTTAGGAAGCTCAAAGGGTCTACTAATCAACTCTGAAGTCTCAATTGGCTGGTGTGAAGCTGGTTGTAGCAGCACCAACTCATCTTTGGATTGCATCCACCATCTCTCTTCACAATCAGGTGGCATCACAGACACTTAAGGTGGCTAGCTCATCTAGTGACACCACTCAATCGACTTATGACCAGCACCCCGCGTAAATACGAATGGACTAATGAGTGTCAAAGGGCATTTGATAGTTTGAAGGTCTTACTAACGCAGGCTCCAATCCTGCAA
Source organism: Ceratopteris richardii (assembly GCA_020310875.1). Taxonomy (NCBI): domain Eukaryota; kingdom Viridiplantae; phylum Streptophyta; class Polypodiopsida; order Polypodiales; family Pteridaceae; genus Ceratopteris; species Ceratopteris richardii. The sequence goes on from CM035428.1 coordinate 44,708,099, forward strand.
CTGCCTGATTGGGAATGTCCATTCCATGTATTTATGGATGCATCCGACATAGCGATTGGCAGTGTGTTGATGCAACAAATTGACAAATGGTTTCGACTAGTATTATATGTGAGCCGCCAATTGTCTTGTAGAGAGAAATTACTTCGTGACCGAATGAGAGTGTCTGGGTCTGGTATACTCTGTTAAGAAGTTTCGGCATTACTTGCTGGGACGAAAATTCACTTTCCAGGTGGATCATGTCGCACTGGTGTATTTGGTTCGTCAACAACACTTAGGCGGCAAACTGGCAAGATGAGTTTTATTATTACAAGAGTTTGATTATGAAGTTATTCACCGACCGGGTACGGCACATGTCTTGGCGAACTTCTTATCTTGTTTGGATTCCGATGAGACTCTGGAAGGTGTCGATGACACAACATCGGCTATTTATGTAACCGATGCAGCTTCCGAAGAATTTGCAAAACTTCCTATTGCCCCTACATACTATGATACATTAATGATTTTTCTCACTGATGGTTGTCTTCCTCCTAATACTCCCGCTGCTCTGCGCCAGAAAATTGCAGTCTACAGTCGACGATTCCAGTTAATTGTGAGTCAACTTTATTACATTGACCAGACTGGTGTCCTGCTCCGATGTATTCCTCCACATGAATCGACATCAGTTCTTGCCATGGCTCACTCATCACCCACTGGAGGACACTTCGCAGCTGATCTCACTCATCGTAAAATCCTGGAAAGTGGGCTATGGTGGCCTACAATGTACAGAGATTTTGTTAGTTTTGTGCAATAGTGGGATGTCTGTCAACGGTCTAGACAACCCTTGCAGCCACACTTCTTTCCTCTCCAGCCTGTCCTGCCTCTTGAACCTTTTCAGAAGTGGGGTTTAGATTTCATTGGCCCAATTACACCCCCTGCTACCCTCACCAACAACCAATATATCTTGACTTGTACAGACTATGCCACTAGGTGGGCGAAAGCTTGGGCTCTATAGTCTGCCACAACTATTTCGGTGGCCAAATGTTTGATGAAGGATGTCTTCCCTCGATATGGATTACCTTTGGAGATAGTGACAGACCAAGGTACACATTTTGCAAATACCTTAATGCAAGTGCTGATGCGGACTTTCCAGATTGTGCATAAATTCAGCTCACCTTACTATCCACGTGCCAATGGTCTTGCTGAGAGCACTAATAAGACTCTGCTGCATATTCTCTAGAAATTGATCTTGGAGTGTCCGGAACGATGGGACCAACTCTTACTTGCAATTTTGTGGGCTTACCGGACCACATACAAAGTGGCAACCGGAACGTCTCCGTTTAAAGTTGCTTATGGATTGGAAGCTATTGCACCAATGGAAGTGGTGGTGCCGAGCCTGCATGTAGCCTTATCCCAGAAATTGCTGCCGGAAGAAACTTTTCCATTCCGGTTAGATGTTCTCAGATCATTGGATGAACAACACTTGGAAAGATTCATGGTTCTTCAAGAAGTTCAGCTACGACAAACACGTACTCATGATCGTTTTTTAGGAAACCCTGTCTTTACGGTTGGCCAACTCGTTTTATTCTATAATGCTAAAACCAATAGATCTGCCAAAAAATTTAAGCTATGGTGGTTCGGCCCATATCGGATTGCTGAACAAGTGGGACCTGCCACTTTCCGATTATCTACCTTGGTTGGTCACCTTCTCCCTAAACCGATTAATGGTTCCAAGCTCCACCCCTATCACTCGCCACCTACCACCTCATGAGGTATCTCAATATTTTTACTCTTTTTTTCGCTTGTCACTTGATTTTCTTTTTCTACTCCCCGTGTTTCGATTGACCATCTGATTGTAATCCTTCCGTTTTGTTGATCTAATTATGATTAATAGTCGCCTCTGTGTTGTTGTTTCTGTTAATGCATGCATGACACCATGATGAAGGATCTATTTTTGATACTGCATTATGATTAGGGTTATTGCCGCCTAAATTTCCCCGTGCTCTTACTTAATCTTGTTTCTTTCACTGTTAATCACTATTGTGTTTGTGTGTTTGTGATCAGTGTGTGTTCTGTGTCTTTGTTGCTCTCTGCGTGCACCATGGAAGCTCTGGCTCACATAGCAACCTTCTGTGCAGGTCTCACTCCAGACGTGAGTGAGTACTTGCATGCTCGCGGATTGTTGGCCTTCACTGAATTGCCTTGGCATTCAGTGGAGTGTCACCCCTTTCATGTGCAGATCATCTCTGCCATCACCGCCATGCCTGCTACAGAGCAGTGTTGGCAGGTTACATGTTTAAACCCTCGTGTCATAATCACTCTAAATACGTTTGCTGAGGGATTCCGTCTCCCTTAGGAAGGGTTGGAGAATGGACCGCTCCTTCCTCTTGCCACCATGACCGCATTGTTTCCCCGGCACTCATCTAATGAGTTTGCCATCCTTTGCCGACCTGAACCAGAGCGTACTGCTCTGCAATTCCTTGTCGCTGTGTTAAGCTTGCAAAAGCGCACCTATGGTATTTCCCGACCATTTTACTCTATGATAGACACTACTTCCAGAGAACCTGTGAATTTTACATCCTTTTTCTTTAAGTGCATTCACCGTGAATGCGTAGCGGTTACAAAACAAATCGCCAAGGATGACATCCCTCGCACTCATTTACCTCATCTCCTAACCTTTCTCTTTTCGGTGCTCCAAGCTACCCAACCACCTCCAACTACCATGTTGCGACATGAAGAATCTACTCAAATGATTGAAAATGATGACGATGAAGATTTGCTTCAGTTCTTTCATTGCAAATGCAGAACGGGTTAGTCCATCACAAAGCCAGGTACAAGGTTCCACTATGGGTCACGAAGTTGAGGTCTTCCACGATACTGCCACCTCTTTACAAGTCGAGTCTGCCCCATCTTCTTCTCTCAAGCAGCCGGATCAAGATGTTGTCATGGAAGATGTAGCTGAAGTTTCATCGTTGGAGGAAACTCATCAACCAGATGCTGAGACTGTGCAGGAGGTAGTAGAAGCTACTAGGGGTACGGACTGCCAATCTCTTTCGTCACCTACCGCTGACGTCCAAGTAGATGCAGTCACGGTACAAGCAGATGCAAACATTGTCCAAGCAGATGTAGTCAAGCAATTGACTGGCAATGCTGAAGGTTGTTATCGAAGCTGCTGTGAATGACAAAATGATTGAGACCGGAATAGTTTTAGTCCCAATCACCCTTATCCCTCTTCCTCCGCCAACTACCAGTTCTGCACCTGTTGAAGTTCTTCCTGGTGCACTCTCGAATGCCATCCGCGAGGCATCCACCCATCAGTTATCTTCGCCCGATTACTCTCCACCACCCTCCCCTCATCTACTTTCCGCCTCCTCATCACAACCTCCTCCTTCTCTTCCTCCCCCAGCAGTCATGTTCACCAAATTGGAGTCTATGGGCCGCCTTCTTATACAATTTTCCCAGCAATTACCCCTCCAGATGAAGCTAGAAACTTAGAATATTCAGCAAGAGTTGCAGAGTAAAGTTGATTTGCTCGAAGCAGACATTGCTCCGCTCCAAGAAGAAGCAATTGCAGTTAAAGCCGAGAACCACGCCTTGCAGAATCAGATCCATCAACTTCAAGAATGGTTAGGAGAACAAGATATTCTGATTGCTCAATGGGACAACGCACTTGCTGAGTTGAAGGAGAAGAGTGTTCTCCTAGCTGCACGTGATGAAGAAATAGTTCAATTAGAACAAATGGTGCGCGATAAAGAAGATGCTTGTGTTGCGTTAGGAAATCTACTGGAAGAAACACGCGCCGATCTTGTTGTCGTAGAGCAAAAGGGACAGGAAATGGCTGATCTGGCCATGCAGAACACTGAAGAATTAAAGACGGTGTCCGCTGAACTTTTTCAAAAAAGTGTGAGCTGGAATCAGAAGTTGGCCAGACTATACAGTTAAAGAAGGAAATAACAATGCTTAAACAAGAACACGAAGCTTATTATAAGACGATGCAGTTTCAAGCTGAGGAGCTGGAAAGACGAGAAAAACAATTAGGCACTCAGGCTGATAGGCTTTCTAGAATTGATGTAGAGATCGCTGAAATGAAGCTGAGAAGAGACACTGCTATTGCTAATGATTTCTACTTACAGGAAGCCTTTTTGCAGACACAAACAGAATCACTCATGACTCAAGTCATTGCTGCCAGTTCGGTTCGAACTGATGCATAACTGATTGAGCCGAATATTTTGAAAAATATGCTAGATTCTCTAAAATAGAAAATTACCCGAACATTTAAATTAGCCAGAACTTTGTATACCCAAGGCATTATTGATGAGCCTTGATTGTAATTTTCAGTGTTGGGTTCGAGTCCATCGTGAGTGCCAGTGTTAGCCGTCGGATTAGATCTCTTTGTAATTTTATTTATATTCGCACGCACCGAAAAGGCGTGGCAAAAAGATGTAACCTTCCTTGAGTAATGAAAAGGCAATCACGGTGTTCTTCGGCAAGAGGAGTCGCCAGATTGTCTGTCTGGGCGCTCACGCTAGAGATACTGTGTTGCAGATTTGGAGAATTCTGAGTATTGTGTTGAGCATTAAGTTTCAACAATTAAGCATTAATTACTGTATTGCGATTAAGATTAAAAGCCCTGTGTGAATTCGTACATATTGGATACACCTGGTAGATGCATTGTGCAGTACTAAGTGTTGAAGTGAAAAGTATTTGGAATGTTGATTTGGGAAAATTAAAAAGGGCCTCTATACTATCAGACCCTTGTCCATCCCAAGAACCTAGAAACGAGCTTAAAAGGGCTTAACAGAAAGCACTTTTAATAGGAACCAGCTTCCATGTACCATTTCCATAAAGGTCAGCCATTTCCTCATCCATAGCTTTTTCTCAATCTGCATTTCCAATTGCATCTTCAAAATAAGAAGGTTCGACATCTTGTAGCACGTTGGTCATGTAGGCACAATGATGAGCCATATAACTATCATATGTCAATCGTTGCACAGAATTCCGCATCCTCCCAGATCTTCTTGGTCCTGAGTCACTTCTCTTTGTATCATCTGCATGTGCCTTTCTAACTCCTGGAGTCTTCACAAAGGGCAATGTGAAAGACAATAGTTACGCAATATAACACAGGAGCAATAGCAGAGAAGATAATAGATATAGGAGAATCTCAACAATTTTCTACTAGCAGCAAGTACAAAGATGATGGCGTTGTCCATCCGTGCGCTCTCAAGGTAGAGCTTAAATGGTGATCTAGACAACTCTAGATAGGGAGATACAAGGTAGAGGTATGCTGGCTCAACTCGGTATCTTAGGAAGTGCAGAAGTCATGTATATATAGGATCATGGGTGGCCTGCCATGGACGGCTATACATGGGCGGTAGAGCGTGGGCGGCCACCACCCGCGTAATTGCCATACACGGCTTAGACTGGTTGAACCGACCTAACAAATATAAATGATTTCTGACTCCGACAGGGAATATTCCATGGAATATTCCCTTTACCGTCGCGCCGGGGGTGCTGCCCCCGGACCCCCACCAGGGGGCCTGCTGGCTCCCTGGGACCCCCCAGCCAGGGGGCCCGTTGGCCCCCTTGGACCCCCCAGCCGGGGCTGCTCACCGCTGCCCCGGACCCCACAATTGGGGACCCTGGTAACTCCCTTTCCTTATAATATCTTACATGGTCCAATATGACCTTCATCCAACATTCAAGTTGGGATTCCCATCAATTGGGTAATGCACGCTTGGCTTCTCCTCATAAAGGGGGCCTTACAAAATGTGCATACAATCATGAGGGGTAGACATTGATCATATACTAACACCCCCCCTCAATGTTTACCGATGATAAATCAAGTAGGTCTCGGTCCTATGCCCATCTGTTGAAGATGCTTGTTGAGCTGCTCTCTTCCAAGTGCTTTAGTGAATATGTCAGCACAATTTGCCTCTGTTGGGCAATATTCTAGCTCCACAATTTCATCTTCAATTAGCTCACGAATGTAATGGTACTGTACTTCTATGTGCTTGGTGCGAGCATGAAATACTGGGTTCTTTGCAATAGCCATACAACTTTGATTATCACACTTGAGTACAATTGGCATATTTGATGGAAAGCCTATATCTGCAAGAATTCTCCTTAACCAGACTGCCTCACAAGAAGCAAAACAAGCTGCTTTGTACTCTGCTTCAGTGGAGGAGAGTGCGAGAGTTGGTTGCTTCCTACTTACCCAAGAAAATATTCCTGAACCAAGTGAGAAACAATATCCAGAAACTGATTTTCTAGAATCACAATCTCCAGCCCAATCTGAATCACAATATCCTTGGAGTGTATCACCTATGGTATACAAAATACCAAAATCCAAGGTTCCTGCAATGTACCTTAGAATTCGCATTCCAGCATTCCAGTGACTCTCCTTAGGTTTGTTGGAAAACCTGCTTAACACTCCAACAGCATAGCAAATGTCTGGTCTAGTGTTGCACAGAAAAATAAGACTTCCAACGAGCTTCCTATACTTCTTAGCATCTACATCAGGCATGTTATCATCCATAGATAGCTTATGATTTACCTCCATAGGTGTGCTAGTTGGTTTGCAGTCCATCATTCCAAATGCCTTGAGAATTTCTTTGGAATATTTTTGTTGTGAGATGAAAATGCCATCCTTCCTTTGCCATACTTCAATTCCTAGACAAAAATGGAGTAGACCTAAGTCTGTCATTTCAAACTCAGTTCCCAAGCTGATCCGAGTTTGATTGATGAGTTCCTGATGATCTCCTGTAATCATCAAATCTACATATACAATGACAACAACTAGCTTGCTATCCCTTTTCGTTACATACAGGTTAGCATCAGAAGTACTTCTTTCAAAACCCATATTTTTGAAAAAATGATCTATTCGTTGGTACCAAGCCCGTGGAGCTTGCTTAAGTCCATACAAAGCTTTCTTCAACCTGCAAACTTTATTTTCTGAATTGGGCACCTCAAAACCTGGTGGTTGAGATACATATACCTCCTCCTTGAGGTGACCATTCAAAAATGCAGATTTGACATCCATCTGGAAAATAGGCCAAGACTTTTGTGCAGCTACTGCAAGTACCGTCCGAATAGTTGTCATGCGTGCTGTTGGTGCAAAAGTTTCTTGAACATCAAATCCTTCAATCTGTGAAAAACCCTGTGCAACTAATCGTGCCTTATACTTTTCTAATGTTCCATCAGCTTTATACTTAGCTTTCCAAATCCATTTAGTACCTATTACCTTCTTCTTTGGCAGCAAGTCGACTAGATCCCATGTATCATTTTTGAGTATACTATCATACTCAGACTGCATTGCCGCTCTCCAATCTGGATCATCAAGGGCTTCTTCAATGGTGGTAGGTTCCTTTATCGAACCCATGATATCTGCCATTAGAGCCATGTTAACAATGTGTTCTGAGGCTCTCCTTTGCTCCTCTATTCTCTTTGATCTTCGTAATCCATCCGATGATGATTCTGGTACATCTACATGTGGATTGTGATCATCAAAGAGCTGTTGTGCCCACTTCGGTAGTGGCTTACGCTGTGCAGCTACAACTGGTTGGCTTTTTATTGAGGAAATTTCTCCATTAGATGTTTCCTCCTCCTCAACTTTAACCTGTCTTTTGATAGGCACAAGGTGAGATATTTCTCCGCTTGATGAGATAGTAGATTTACCTTTATCTTCTACTAAGTGTGGTCGTTCATCAAACACCACATCTCGGCTGACAAAAATCTTCCTTGCCTCAGGATCCCATAACCTGTATGCTTTAGACTCTTCACTATATCCTAGGAAGACACACTTTTTGCTTTTTGAATCCAACTTTGATCTTGTTGAATCAGGAATATGTGCATAACAGAAACAACCAAAAATTCTGAAATGCAAAACTGAAGGCTTTTTACCAGAATATGCTTCTTGAGGAGTCATCCCCTTTAAAGCTTTTGTGTAGCTTCGATTGAGGATGTAGACTGCTGTATTGACTGCTTCTGCCCAGAATGAATCAGGCATGTCTTGAGCCTTCAACATACAACGAGCCATTTCAACTACTGTCCTGTTCCTGCGCTCAACAACGCCATTTTGTTGGGGTGTATGAGCTGTGGTAAGTTGCCTTTTCACACCATGCTCCTTACAGTAATTGTTGAATTCTGTTGACAAGAATTCACCTCCTCTATCTGTTCTAAATTTCTTCAGTTTCCTTCCTGATTCATTTTCTACATACTTATGCCACGTTTTAAATTTTTCAAAAGCATCAGCCTTCTCTCGAATGAAATAAACCCACATCTTTCTACTATAATCGTCGACTAACAGCAAGAAGTAGAAAGATCCTCCTAAAGCAGGTGTAGACATTTTACCGCAGAGATCAGCATGTACCAACTCTAGAGGAGCTTGAGATCGATTGCTGGTCTCTCTTGGAAATGCCTTTCGTTGTTGCTTGCCCATCATACAAGCTTCACAAGGTTCCTGCAACTCTGAAAATGCAGGCATATGAGCAACCATCCCTGTTCGTTGCATCTCCTTCAAAACTGCAAATCCGAGATGCCCAAATCGTCGGTGCCATAACCTGCTTACATCTTTATCTTCTGTAGCAGTTAAAGCACTTAACTCATACAAGTTATCCCGTCGTATGCCTTTACCTACAACATTACCTGATGAATCCATGATTTCCGCACCACTCTTATTGAAGTGAACTTCGAGTCCACGATCTGTTATTGCAGAAACTGACAACAAATTTCTTTTGAGTGTAGGTACATAGAGAACATCGGATAACTTTTTCTCAACACCTGGAGAAGTGATAAAAGAGATGGTTCCAGTTCCTTCAGCTGGACACTTGGAGTCATTTCCCACCACTACATTGATGGATTCCCGCAGAGGCACTAGGGAACTATACCAATCCTTTTTACTAGTCATATGGCGAGAAGCTCCACTATCTAAAATCCATGGCTCATCAACACGAGCTTGAGCAGATGAACATACCTCTTCAATAGCTACCCAAAGTTCCAGCTCTGTGTTGTTTGCAGACTCTTTGTTCTTCCATGATGATTTTACAGTCCCATTCCGTTCATCAGCTTGCTTCTTTCTGCAATCCTTGATGGCATGGCCTTTCTTTTCACAATAGAAGCAACTTCCTGTGAACTTTTTCTTCTTTGGCTTCTTCTTTGATCCCTCTGAAGAGCCTTTACCTTTTGCATTTGCTGAGAATGCAGCATCAGTTGTACTTTGCCGATTCTTCAGCCGCATCTCTTCTTCTAAAAGCATGGCACAAAACTCTTCAAATGTAAGAGGAGTTGGCCTTACCTGAGTGTTAAGGGCTGTTACTAATCCATCATACTTTGCTGGAAGAACACGTACAGATCTTCGAGCCAGCTCTTCTGGTGTTATAACAACACCAACTGCAGCCAATTGATCTTGAAGATGCTTTATCCGTTTGATAAAATCTTCAGCCTTTTCAGAATCAGAATGCTTTTCATTTGCCAACTGATTTTCTAAATTCTGTATCCTAGTGTGGTTCTTGGTCTCATATTGTCGAGCCAATATGCCCCAAGCCTCATGTGCTTTAGTAGTATGTTGAACTAAAGTAAGCACAGAATCACTTACACTAGTGACAATCGCACATAATGCATCAGCATTCCGCCTCTTCCAAGCTCGTAGAAGATCTGGATCTGGCTGAATCATCAATCTTGAATTTGCTGGATCTTCAACTGGTATAGGCTCTGGATCCAATCCCATCGGTCCCATGACAGTGTCAAGTAATTCATAGGAGTCCAAAATTGCAGAAATTTTGAACTTCCAGAGTGTATAATTGGTTCCATCCAGCTTCCCTTCAGTGAATGCAGGTGGACGAATTCGAATAGGTGCAGCATTAACATTAGCTGAAGCACCAAGACTACTATTCGACGATGAAGCCATCATGTAATCACTCGAATAATCTACTGATATTCTAGTCTGCTAGTAGGCTAAAATAATGATACTTCTCAAGCTATTCGAACCTTACAGCTCTGATACCATGAAAGACAATAGTTACGCAATATAACACAGGAGCAATAGCAGAGAAGATAATAGATATAGGAGAATCTCAACAATTTTCTACTAGCAGCAAGTACAAAGATGATGGCGTTGTCCACCCGTGCGCTCTCAAGGTAGAGCTTAAATGGTGATCTAGACAACTCTAGATAGGGAGATACAAGGTAGAGGTATGCTGGCTCAACTCGGTATCTTAGGAAGTGCAGAAGTCATGTATATATAGGATCATGGGTGGCCTGCCATGGACGGCTATACATGGGCGGTAGAGCGTGGGCGGCCACCGCCCGCGTAATTGCCATACACGGCTTAGACTGGTTGAACCGACCTAACAAATATAAATGATTTCTGACTCCGACAGGGAATATTCCATGGAATATTCCCTTTACCGTCGCGCCGGGGGCGCTGCCCCCGGACCCCCACCAGGGGGCCCGCTGGCCCCCTGGGACCCCCCAGCCAGGGGGCCCGCTGGCCCCCTTGGACCCCCCAGCCGTGGCTGCTCACCGCTGCCCCGGACCCCACAATTGGGGACCCTGGTAACTCCCTTTCCTTATAATATCTTACATGGTCCAATATGACCTTCATCCAACATTCAAGTTGGGATTCCCATCAATTGGGTAATGCACGCTTGGCTTCTCCTCATAAAGGGGGCCTTACAAAATGTGCATACAATCATGAGGGGTAGACATTGATCATATACTAACAAATGCAAGTTCCTCATCAAGGCTCTTCTTTGAACCGCTTGAATATCCATCAATGTCTTCAAAACATGTAGATGTTTTACTACCAGCAAAAATCTTTTCTTTACCTTTCTTTGATGTAGTTGATGAATTTGCTGGACTGAAATTTCCATGCAATCTTCCACTCCATGGATTTGAGTTGGAACTATTGCTTGGTGACACATCTGGTCCACTAAAAACTTGAGATTATGCACTTGATTTTTCCAACATTTTCTTTGTCATTTGGTTCAAGATCAAGTCCATCTTTGACATCTGCATAGAAGCTTGGCATTTCATAAAAAACCACATCTCTGCTTACCTTCACATATCGTGTGAGTGGGTTATAACATTTATACTCCTTTTGCTCAAGGGAGTATCCAATGAAGATACATTTTTTTGCTTTTGGATAAAACTTTTTCCTCAACTCATCTGGAACATGTAGATATGCAATACAAGCAAATACTTTCATATGTGATAAGTTTGGCTTTTTACCTGTAAACTTGTCTTCAGGTGTAACTTAATGTACAATAGGAGTCGGAGTTCTATTCATGATGTATATAGTGGTATGTAGAGCTTCTGCCCAATAAAGATGCAACATATTCTTCTCAACCATCAAAGCTCTTGCTATTTCTGCAATATGTCTATTTTTGCATTCAACAACACCATTCTATTGTTGTGTGTACTTGCATGAAAACTGATGTCAAATTCCATGACTTTTAAGAAAGTTGTTGAACTCAATTGACATGTATTCACCTCCTCCATTAGACCTTAATATCTTAATATACTTTCTTGTCTACTTTTCCACCATAACCTTACAATTTTGGAAGTGAGTGAACACCTCACTCTTCTCTTTCATGAAATATACCCATACTTTTCATGTACTATCATCAATGAAAGTAACATAAAATCTACAACCGCCCATAGAAGTGGTCTTTGCAGGACCCCAAACATCTGTATGTACTATTTCTAGTACATTCTCACTAACATGCTTGTCATGCAAAAATGGTGCTCTTGACTGTTTACCAAATTGACATGCTGCACATACCTTTTGCATTTTTGCAACTTTGAAATTTGGTAGTCCATTGACAATGTCCTTGGACTGCATCAATTTGAGCCTCTACAAGTTTGCATGTCCAATTTGTTTATCAACAATAACTCATACACCTTTTGCAAACATGGCTGCATTCATTTCAAGAATTTTCACATTTAAGGTGAACATCCTACCCACTTTGTTTCCTTCGGAAATCAATCGTCCATCTTGTTAATACTTTTCTACATATAACCCATCATCATTGAACCTGAATTGTAATCCCTCGTCAACCATTTGTCCAATAGAAACCATATTCTTTGTTATATTTGGAACATGCAGCACATCACCAAGATGCTTTACCTTTCCATCCTCCATAGACAGTGCTATGTTTCCTATATGCTCGATAGGGTGTGATGTGTCATCACCTGTTTCAACATATCTAGGAACTAGCCATTTTTGCAAACTACTAAACCATTCCGCATGATTGGTCATGTGATTTGAAGCACCTGAATCAACATACCAGACATTTCCATTCAATTTCAAAACATCAGTAGACATCGTTCATGTGATGTTGAACCATGAACAACTTCTCAGATTCATCTGCACTTGAGGATGCATAGTTGTTTTGCTGTGTGTACCTAAGTAGTGAAGTCTTAGGGACTTGTGTCGATGAGACTGTACCTCGATCTCCCCACAAATGCATATAGTGGTGGATTGATACACATTTAATTATCAATTCGTGGAACTAGACATACCAAGTGTATGAAGACATGTGCACACATGATGGTAAATGAAATATCTAAGCTACAATGCATGTGCCTTGTCTCAACTACCTCTCCAACTCACTAACTCTCTAAAAATGCACATCACGATACCATTTACAATAGTAAGCACCAACTTGAACTTTTCTCTTAGCTCCAAACTCCGAATGTGGCCAATAGCGGGTTTGTCTCTTGATGAGACGCATCTAATGATGCTTTTCAGTTGAATTTGACAAACATGCTTCAAGTTATGAGCAGAATAGTGAATGGTAAGAAGCACCAACACCTGCTCCACAACTCATTATGGTTCACACACACACACACTATAGTAGTTCAAAAGCAATGGGATGGGGTAGAAAATAGTCCTACACACATATTTCAAGCATTACACACACAAAAGCTCTTGGAGAAGAAGGAAATTAGCAAGAAAGAGGCAAATTCAAAATTTTTTCTTCAATTCTCACAATTGCAAAAAGTCCTTTACAAGAGTCACCAAGTGACTTATATACATGTGCCCTAGAAAAGGTCCTTTCACATAAGAGACCGGCACTTTTATTGGCTAACTCTAATTTCTTAATATTTTACAAGGATTATGATACAATGATTGGGGCTTATGCATCTAGAGGACTCCTCTAGTGCATTTACATAACTTCAAGGGATTTTCATAGGAATTTGACGAAGAAAAATTGTGCCCATAATTTGAAATTTTTTTGGGGGCTCCTCTTTTGTGCTTGTTTACTCTGCAACACTCTCCTCCTCTTTGTCTCTGTCATCCCTTGACAGGCTTTGCTTCTTTTTCTGTGGCTTGCTTATAGCTCTTTAGTACACGCACCCAGTGGTTGAAGAAGTGGTTAGGATTGTCAGAGAATTTGTTACCTTATCCGATCTAAGTCCTTTGCGTCTGTAATCCCCTTCGTATTCCTTACATTCATAAATCTGGGTTTTTGTGTTAACTTGGGCTATCATGCACACATCCAATAGCTAAAAATGTGATATTCTTAGTCACCCTCTTCAACTTTTCAGCCTCTCCCTCTTTCTAACTTTTGGTCTTCTGATATTTCTTTGTTCTCACACATCTGACCCTATTGTATTTCTTGATCCTGTGTACTTTTTTTGCCGCACGCATCATGTGGTCAACCTTGCATCCATTTCTATCTTTTGGTTGATGCTTCAAAGGTTTTGTCTTTGAATCTGTCTTCACATCCTCTGGAACCTGATGCTTTTCTTTAGCTTGTTCATTTCTTTCCACCGCACACACCTGATGGACGAGGAAGCGGTTAGGATATTCAGACAATTTGTTACTTTATCCGATCCTGAATCCTTTGTGTATAGCCTCCCCTTGAAAGGTCTTGTTGTGATGATTTGTTTCCACTCTTCAGGACCTGCTTCTTTGGCGTTGTCGCCTGATGCATGCCCCTGCGGGTCCTTGGCCAGAGGGTGGTTCTTCTTATTGAGCTCTTTTGTTCCTTGATCTTCTTCTTCTCTTTTTGCTTGATCCTCCCTCCACACGTCCCTCCTCCTGAACTTTGTCATCCCCGACAGGCTTTTTGTGGCGACGTGAGTATGTTTGTATAACTTTCTTCTCTTTGTGATTTAGCAAATTGGCTTCACATATCATAAGCTCCTTCCACTATGCTGACTTCACTCCATCGTCTGGTGCCTGCCTATGATCGGCAAAGAAGCTTAACTTGTAGGCCACCAGTCTTGCATTTAAGTTCAAAGTCATTTAAAAAAAAATTCCAAATCCATCTCAAAAAATCCTGTAAAGAAAGCTTCTTCGAATGTCTGCATGTGTGGACTTGGGAGGAACATTAATCTAGAATACATAGCCATAATTGTAAGTCTACTAGGTGTCTTTGATAAGTAAAAAATGATTGCATCTCCTTCTTGATTGATGCCGATATAGTTCAAAAATATATATTGTGCGTGCTTGAATAATTTCAAAACTGTAAGGAGCATGCTTAATGTTTTATTTGTCATCTTGATGGCTAAGTCTGGTACTGTGGCATATCTGGATAACCAAAATTCAATTGTTCGTACCATGTATCCTTCCGTCGGTAAGTAATTATGCGACAGGCTCAATAGTAGTGGATAGTTTATCCATTGATTATTTATTGTACGCTGGCACTGTGTTTCCCAAAGTTGCATCCACATTCGTCTTCCAATGCACCTGCAATGTCGGATTCTTTTCCAAGAACTTTCTTCTACACACCGGATCTGCCTTGTAGAATTCTTCTTGAATATAAGAAAATGCGTTCATGTTGAATTACAGGTCCTGATTTGGTTCCTTGTTTGTAGTTTTCTTGATATATTCTCTAGTTTCCTCTTTTAATAGTCCATATGGTACATTGAATGGCCTCAAAATTTGTTCAAAGTTCTTACTTTCAATCTTTGCTACTTTCATTACCTTTACTACCTGGTCTTCAAACTTCTCTGTAATCTGGGACACTAGTAGTGCCCTATCATTATGGCTTAGTTCTGCAATAGCTCATTTATGTTGGCCAGTGCTCGGCTCTGCTTCTTCCTTGATAGGTGAATGATGCATGGGGGGAGAAAGAGGACATACCTCAGTCTCCACAGTAGCCCCTTGGGAGCTTGGAGCTACTGGTGTCCCCATTGGAATCTATTGTGCTATCTAAGCCTTTAAATTTTCAATGATTTCATCCTTTTGTTTGATTTCATTAGCCGCTTTTGTGAGTGCTTCCTTGCTCTTCAAGAGTTCTTCTCCCATTGCTGCGACTTGGTCTGCATCTTCATTACATTGTGCAATAAGTTGTGCTTCTGCAGTCTTCCACCTTTTCTTGACCTCATTTGTGTCATACATATACTTCTTTTCCCATTCCTTTCTTAGCACTTGCTCTTGTTTTAGCTAGTCTTCATACCTTGCTATTTGTGCTTCTAATGCATGTGTATTAATTGGTGTGATTTTTTGTGCCTCTACCAGTTGGTTGCAGAAAATGGAAGTCATCAGTTCTTTATTTCTATTTCTTAGGTTATATGCTTCATCCATGTATACCTTTATTTGTGTCTCTAAGATTTTGCTTTGGATAATCACGCATGCCTTCTCTGCTTCACCTGCTTCATACTTACTTTGAAGATCTTTGAACTGATCATGCATTTTTTGATTTTCGGTAGTGAGTATGTTGCACTTTTCCATAGCCTCATTTGTTTCTTTTTCCTTAGTTGTAAATGCTTGTTAAACTTGTAATACTTGTGCAGATAGGTTCTCACTCAATACTTTGAATTGATTGCGTTCCACTAAAGCCTTGTCATAATCGCTATTCACTTCTATGAGTTGTTGTTGAGTATCCATGGCTGTTTATATCATTAGCTTTACTACAGGTTTGAGTTGAGCCACATCTACATTGAGCCATGTCTTTGGGATGCTGGTGCTTCACCCGTAAGTACATCTTTTCCCTTGTCCACGTGCATCATTTCATTATGTGGTTGTCTAATTTGAAGATGGATCCGACTTTCTTTTTCTTCATGTGTCGTAGGATTTGTAGCACTTCCTTGAAATGTTACATCTAGTGGGGAAGGCTCTGGTACAACCCTGATGGGCGTAAACGGTTCTTGCTCTTCCACATCTTCATGATCTTTTTCTTCCCTTGGAATTTTTATTTTGGCTTCACCGTCCAAGTGAGTCTCCTTGAATTGAACCTTTGTTTCTTCATTCATCTTTAGTGTATGGACCTCTCCTTGTGATGATCCTTTCTTAGGTGTCTTTGTGACTGTGTTGCCCAGTGTTTTAACCATATTTGTGTCGTCCTCTTCAAAGGAATTCTTTACTTGATTTATCTTGTCCCATTTACCATCGTCATTTGATTCACTTCTAATATCCACATTCATGGGGGATGGTACATGGTCTTCCTGGATGTTAGAAGATGAACTAGATTTCACCAATCCCAGTTCTCTGTATCTATGGAATTTTGTTAGTCTGTTGCCTTGCATGGTCTTTGCACGTTCTTGATGATAATGATGTCCCTGTATTGGCAGGTTGTCTTGGCCTTCCATGAATCTGTGAGTATCTTCCATTGCTTCCTTTAACTCCTCTTCAGTGATAGGCTTCGTCTCTTCAATTTTGGTTCTAGGAAGTATGTGTATTCTTTTTTATGGAGGAAGTGCTTCTTCTGCTTTTAGTACTTCTCGCAATCTCTTTGCACCTCTCATTCTGGGCTGAGAGCTTGTTCCTGCCTCCTCAGTCACCTTTACTCCTTTCTTCTTTCTTGGGATAGTGGCTGGCTTTGCGTACCTCTCCATTTCCATAGATGAAGGCATTTCCTTAAGGTACTCCCTAATGCCTAATGCATGATAGATCAATATCGTCAAAGCCACACTCCCATTCAGGAACTTTTTCTGACCTCATTGCTTTTTAGCTTCGAATAAATGTTCTTGGACATAGGGTGTTAGAACCACTTGATTGCCAATTTGTTTGGTGGCATGAGATAGTAGTTGTACTATAATCTTTTGTGGTGTTGTGTAGTGCTGATGTATGAGCTTGACCTCTTCAATATCCACATGATTGATGTCCATGAATGTGCAGGTCTTTGTTCCTTGGATTTTGTCCTTTAGGTCAATGTTCCCATCTTTCTCCCATCCAAATGCTTCGTTAATCAATTCATGTGTGAAATGAATAATCATCCACTCTCCTTATGCATTGAGAACTTTTGCTTCTAGTACTAAGGGATTATGTAGAGCCGGTTGAAGGGTGTTCATAACTTGAGTACATTGTTGGAAATCTAGCTTATAAATTGGTATCTCAAAAGACTTAGGAACTCTTGCTTTTGTCATTACATCGACAGTCGATGGAAGTTAATGTAAGACTTTAAAATCCTAGGACATCACAGGGAACTGATGATTTATGTCCATGATCTTTATAGTCACGATGAATAAATGCTCTCTTGTGGGTTGGTCTTCTCTAAACCAATGACCCTTTGCTTTGGTTATGCTTTGCAGTGGGAATTTGAGTACTTCTTCTTGAATGGTTGCCTCAGAAACTTCAAAAGCCATCTGCACTTGTAATAAAGGAAAAAATCATCTTACAAGAGAAACCAATTCGTGTGTTTATGTGTGGTTCAATGATATGTCGTCTCCTTTTTTGTCGCTCCATTTCCCTTTGAATAAGTAAGTAATGTCTCTTACCACACTTTTCTTAAGTTTTTAATCCTTAAAGAAAACAAGAGATTAAAGCTAGCCAAAGCATTTATTTATTTATAGTGTAGGGTCATTCCTATGATAGGAGAAGCTAAGTCCTATTCCAACTGTGGAAATGTGCACCACTACTTTTGTTGAAGAGCCGATGTGCTAAATGCATGGCCTTATAATGTGGCCCTGTCATGCATAATTTGGATGCAATGAATTCTTCATGAGTGCGAGTAGAATCTCGTTGATTCTGTTCTTTAGTTCCTTATAGCTTTTTAGGTCTCCATATCCACTTGGTAGTTCATGCTTGTCACGTTTGTTTCTGTCGAGCTCCTCGTTCTGTGGTTCTTAGATTCTTCCTTTTGTGATCCGAGTTTTATATGTCATGGTCCCTTCGTATCCTTAGTGAGTCTTTATAGGCTACTTTGCTTCATGTTGTAGGTATGGTATCTCGTTGAGATTTCCTATTTTTTGATTTGTAGTTTGTTGGATTGTTTTTAGGGTCCATATTCATTGCTGTGATTTCTAGGATTCTAGTAATGGCTTTGGAAGCCGTACACAAATAAGTTTTTGTTTACCAAATGGCGATTGCACATAGTGGTTGTCCCTTTGTGTTTCCACTGAATGGCTGTTTTGCTTCTGTGTTGAGTTGACTAGTTGAGTCATTTGATCCTTCCGTACCCATTGTAGAGATGAGTATTACATGGATGTGATGTTTGGATAGTCGATATCCATGTAGGTTTTCTTCTCATAGGGTAGATACGTTGAGAAGTAATACCCTCACAATCTCTCTTAGTCTCATTTCTCAAGGGCGAGGTGGTCACACAATCAAGCAACACTTCCTGATTTGTAGGCAATTCTAGATTAAGGCATTCTTGGGATTGTTCAAGGCAAAGGATCGAGTACATGCTCTCCTCATAGAAGAAGAAGAAATACATAAACTACTCAGATTACTTCATTATGTCAACAATGATTTTTATCACTAAAACAATGTAATATATGTATATACATCCGATTATGGCAAGTGCGACTCCATTTTGTGCAAGACAAGGAGTCCTTGAGCTTGAGGAGTCTACAGAAATCCCACACCAATTTTTGAAATTTTTGGAAGCCATTAGATAGTTCAAATTAGAGGTAGAACCTATTTTTTAACTATGCTTGTCACTAGATGTGAAACCGGTCAAAACTAGGCAAAAACTATAAATAGAGCTAGAGAGCTCATTTTGAGGTGGTTGTTGAACTTATGAGCTAGAACTAGAAGAGCTATTGTAATTAGTTGATAATGAATATGAGTATGAGTTCTTTCCTTGCCTTCCATTGATCTCCATCATGACTTTCCTTGTGTGTGTGTGTATGCATGTGTGTGTATGCTCATTGCATTTCTCACCATCTCCTTCATACACCTCACTTGCTCTTGATCTTCATATCGGCCTAACCTCTCCATGAATTGACAATTACAAGGTGGAACTCCTCACATTGGTACTTTCCATTGTGCTAGAATGACACCAAATTTGGTGCCATTGTTGGGGATGAGCTCTAGGTTGAGTGTGTGATGGTAAGTTTGTTGGAGAAAATCATTGGAAGGTAAAGTTTCTTTGTTGTTTTTTTGTTTTGTTGTTTTGTTGTTTTGCTGTTTGTAGTTAGTTTTTACACGCTTTTACTCCACTATTCCTCTAGTATCATTCCCTATCATTATCTAAAATTCCCAAAAAATCACCAAAAATCAGTCATATTCCCTCTTTCTCTTCTCTTTCTCTCATTTGTGTGTGTGCTAGAGTGAGAGAGAGATTTTGCAGGTGTGCATTTGTGTTTTTTGGTGCACTAATATTGTAGGGAAACCTCTGGACACCATGGATTTGTAGGAAACACAGGTAAAAACTCCATTTTTCTCTCAGAAATTGCCATTGAAGTTGACCATCGCGACTGTCAGACTAAGGTATGAATTTGGGGAAACTTTTTGCATGAAGGAGGAGCCTAGGTAAGCACTTGCATAGATCCATGATTAGTTTTCTCAAATTGCATCATTTTTTGACCATCACGATGATGACACATCATCACGACTGCATCTGACCATCGTGACGATCAATGACCATCGTGGTGATTGGCTCACGCCATCGCGATGGTGCTTGACAATCGTGATCATGATTGGCCATCGTGGCTTGATCGTTGTGATTGTGCTTGACCATCGTGGCCTTGATCATTGTCATTTGACCATCATGGCCTTGATCGTTGTCATTTGACCATCATGAACTGACCATCACGATTATTAGTGATCATCGTAGCTTGACTGTCATGACTTGATCATCGCGATCCTGACTGACCGTTGTGACTTGAGAGTCGCGATTGTGTCTGATCATCGTAAGGCCTGATCATCATGACCTCTGACCATTGTGGGTGCCACACCATCGCGACGGTGACACACCATCACGATTCTGTCTAACCATTGCAACTGTCAGACAAAACGCCAAATTAGGGTTTTGCACATATTTTCAAAATTTTGGGGTAATTTTTTGGACATTAATTGTGAACCCTTGTGTGTGTGGCATTGGCAAAGGGAGAAGCGAACAAGTACCTCGAGTTGTCGGGCAAAGTTAAAACAACCGCTTCTTAAGTTCAGGAGAACTTTGTAAGTGGAATTTCCATTTCTTTATTTGCTGACGATTTCTTTGTGCAAAAATACATTGTGATAAACGGAGTGTCTTAGGACTCCTAGAATAGCCAGGATTCACCTTAACTCATGTTGATATATTTAGGTAGTGATGTGTGTGAACACACGAGGACCGCTGGGGCACTTTTTTCCCTCTTTAGGAGGTTTTTTTCCACCGGCTTGTATATACGCCTATTGGCCTAATGGGCTACTTATCTTTGTACATTTTCTAGTAATACATTAAGTATTGTTGCGCTTCAAGCTTCTTCTTCTTCCTTGTGTTGTTCGCGTGTTTTCACAGACGTCTAATTCCAACAATTGGTATCAGAGCAGGTCGTCGCTTCATCTAGGGCACTGTCGACACTCCTCCGGTTGCAGTTTCAGAATCATACGAATTTTGGTGAGCATACTTAGCGTGTTTTCGAGATCAAAACATCTTTGCTTTGTGGTGTCGAAATCGTTATCTGAGCTCGTTTCGGCCTCCGAACACACTATCACAATGCTTGTGTAGGCTATTTCATCTTTTTGTGCCAAAGCTATATACCAATTTTTGTTCGACAGTATAAGCGTCTCGAAGTCTTCTACAGGTCTAGTGGAATTCGTCAGGGCAGTTCTGTTCAACTTTTTGAGATACACTCAATTTTTTGCTTCAACATATTTTAGTCACCAGCCATGGCTCAAAGCAGTGATGTATTCCGTATGTTGGCTATTGAGGATAATTTGGATGGTACCAACTACCCATTATGGGCTTATATGATGCGACATGTGTTGGTTGCAAAATGACTGTGGAACATTGTGCAAGGTGTCAAAAAACGTCCTATCACACCTGCAGCTGTTACAACTGTAGGTACTGAAGCTGATGCAGAAGGTGTCGAAGATGATGATATTCTGCATATTCCTGTTCATGTTGCAGTTTCTGTTGCACCTACTGTAGAGCAAATTCGTTGGGATGGCAGAGATACCCAGGCACATGCATTGATAGCTTTGTCTGTCAAACGTGCCATTATTCCTCACATTCGCGCTTGTAGAATAGCTAAGGATGCTTGGGATACACTTACCACATTGTACCAAGCTAGGAATGAGGCTCGTGTTGCTTACCTCCGAAAACAGTTGGAGAGTGAGCACACGAATGAAGGTGATTCTATGGACAGTTTCCTAATGAAGATCAAAGACTTGAAGGAACAATTGATTTCTGTTGATGAGGTTATACGAGATAGCTCACTTGTGCAGACCGTTCTGAATGGTCTTCCTGATTCATATTAGAGTTTTGCTTCTACTCTTCGATTGATGATGAAAGGCAATCCGAATGCTTTATCATTTGAGGACTTAGTCTCTATTTTGTTGCAGGAAGATCAGTCCAGGCAGAACATGTCCATTATGCGAGTTGCAGATCAAGCTTTCCTGGCTAGTTAGAAGGGCAAAGGAAAATGGATCTCTTCAACAAGTAAGTAGAAATCTGCTAATTCTGCATATTCGAAGAAGGAAGATCAAGATGAGAAGAATATAGAAAAGAAGAAATTGTTTTGTAAGTACTGTAAAGGGAATGATCATATCATAAAGAACTCTCCAAAACTGGTTGCTAAAGAGGCAAAGAAGAAAGAGGCTAGAATGGTTGTTGCAGAGGCCTCTACACTAAAAACAGAGTTTGCTAATCTTGTGCGGGAAGAAGAATGGGTGTTTTCTACTATCTACAGTTTTCTGCTTACTTGTTTTCAACAAGTAAGCAGAAATCTGCTAATTCTGCATATTCGAAGAAGAAAGATCAAGATGAGAAGAATATAGAAAAGAAGAAATTGTTTTGTAAGTACTGTAAAGGGAATGATCATATCATAAAGAACTGTCCAAAACTGGTTGCTAAAGAGGCAAAGAAGAAAGAGGCTAGAATGGTTGTTGCAGAGGCCTCTACACCAAAAACAGAGTCTGCTAATCTTGTGCAGGAAGAAGAATGGGTGTTTTCTACTATCTACAGTTTTGACCCATCTTCTCATGAGTAGTGCATGTCTGCAGTAGACTCAGATGTTTGGTATTTTAACAGTGGGATGACCAAACATATTACCTCGGAGTGCAGTTTCTTCTCTTCACTCGAGCCTGCCCCTACAGGGAATACTGTTACATGCGCCAGCAACTCCTCTTATCTTGTTATGGGAGTTGGTAAGATCATTTTGACTACTGTTGATGGTAGTTCTTTCACTTTGTCAGATGCTTTATTTATGCAAGGGATCAAGAAGAACCTGTTATCAGTT
The DNA here is from genome assembly GCA_020310875.1 of Ceratopteris richardii. Lineage (NCBI taxonomy): Eukaryota > Viridiplantae > Streptophyta > Polypodiopsida > Polypodiales > Pteridaceae > Ceratopteris > Ceratopteris richardii. Next base: position 44,730,632 of record CM035428.1, read on the forward strand.
TCTGCATTAGCCAAGATTGGCTTGGTTGTGAAATTTGTTGATGATAGGTGCACAGTTCATGATCTGTCAAATGGTGATGTGATTATTGCTTCTGGCATTTTATGTCGTGGGCTGTATAAGCTCATAGAATATGAAAGATATGTAAATGATTTGGCATGTGCAGTAAATGATTCTCCGGCTATGTCAGATGTAAAGCTTTGGCATGCACACTTTGGTCATCTCAATTTTGCTAGTTTGCTACGCTTGCAGAAATCTAAAATGCTTGTACATAGTGATGTTTGTGGTCCTATGCAGACACCTTATTTTGGGAATTATCTTTACTTCGTGACTTTCATCGATGATTTGTCTAGGCATGCATGTGTATATCCATTGAAGGAAAAGTCTGAAGTGTTCATGTGCTTCAAACAGTTTTTGGTTTTGGCTGAAAATCTGTGAGCATGTAAAATGGGCACCCTCCGTTTTGATCGAGGGGAGAATATATGTCTTCTGATTTTAATGCATTTTTGGCTGAACGTGGGATAAAACACCAGTGTACAGTGCTGTATACACCTCAACAGAATGGAGTTGTTGAACAAAAGAACAAGTCACTCATGGAGATGGTGAGGTGTATGGTCAAAAGTCAGGCTTTACCACATAATTTCTGGCTTGAGGCTGTCATGTGTGCATCATATGTACTAAACAGGTGTCCCACTAAAGCGCTGCAGACTATCACTCCATATGAGGCTTGGCATGACTGCAAGCCATCTATTGCTCATCTGCATGTTTTGGTTGTTTGGCATATGCATTAGTGCCTGAACAACATCATAGAAAATTGGATGATAAAGCAGTAAAATGTATTTTTGTTGGGTATAGTTCTGAAAGTAGCTATCGTCTGTATCGTCCATAGAATAAACGCATTCTGGTTAGCCATGGTGTTGCTTTTGTGGAAGATGCTATTCAGCCATTGCTTTCATGTACTAAGGAGACATCTGTTAGCTCCAAAGCCATGAATGATACTTTGCTACCTCTTTTTATAGGTGGACAATCTAGTGCTGGTCCTAATGAGGCAACTTCTCAGCCTTTGTAGATCTCATGTGGTGATGCAGATAATTCCATTTCTGATGCAGATGTACATGATGCACTTATTGATGAGAGAGCTGACATTGAGCAGGCAAGAACTATGCCAAAATGGCTAGTGCAAACCTTGCGTGACAGCAAATTAAATGCACCTCTGTCATATTGTACTTGTTCAGGCTCTCATAGTGCCTCTTTTGCATTAGATTGTTATGCTATGGCTGCATCTAGTCTCTGTGATGAGAATGAGCCCGTTTCGTTTGATGAAGCACAAAATTCAGAAAATTGGATGGCTGCTATGCAATCTAAATATGATGCTATAATGAAGAATTGTACTTGGTCTTTATGTGACTTGCCTCCTGGCAAGAAGGCCATTGGCACTAAGTGGCTATACAAGCTGAAGCGTAAACCGGATGGTACAGTTGACAGGTATAAGGCTAGGCTTGTTGCAAAGGGTTATGCATAGGAAAGAGGCATTGATTTTGATGAGACCTTTGCACCTACATGCCGTATGACTACTGTTTGGTGCATCTGTGCACTTGAAGCTCATCATGGTTGGAATGTACATCACTTGGACATTAAAACAACATTTTTGAATGGTGACTTGCATGAAGAAGTGTATGTTTTTCAGCCCCGTGGCTTTGTGCAGAAAGGGCATGAAAACCAGGTGTGTAGGTTAAAGAAGGCATTATATGGTTTAAAGCAAGCACCATTGCTTGGTATGAGAAGATACATGGCTATCTGATTGCACATGGTTTTGAGAACAGTCCAACTGAAAGCACCTTATATGTTAAGCGTGCTAATGATCTGCTTCTGATCATTGTTGTCTATGTTGACGACATGCTGCTCACTGGTCCTATTGAGAAGCATAGTGCTGATTTTAAGGCTGATTTGCATGCCTCATTTGAGATGTCTGATTTGAGGCATTTGCATCACTATTTGGGCATTCAGTTTATGCAAGTTGATGGTGGAATGACTTTGTGTCCAACGAAATATATTGACACATTATTGCAGCATTTTTGGCCTTGAAGACTGTAAGCCTATTGCCACTCCTATGGAGACATGTTTACGATTGAGTCTTCATGATGTTGGAGATGCATTTGATGTTGTTCTCTATCAGCAGGCTGTTGGATGCTTGATTTACTTATGCATTACTCGGCCAGATATTTAGTTTGCTGTCTCACAGATGAGCAGGTTTATGCATTGCCATGAGTTAAGCATTGGCAAGCAGTTAAGCGCATATTTCGCTATTTGAGTGGTACTCGGCTACTTGGGTTGTTTTATCCCAAGGGGGGATCACTATCGCTAGATTTGCATGCTTTTTCTGACTCTGATTGGGCTGGTTGCTATGACACTCGTGTGTCCACTAGTGGCTTTTGCTTCATGCTTGGTAGCTCATGTATATCTTGGTTGAGCAAGAAGCAACCTACTGTGGCCACTTCTAGTTGTGAGGCTGAGTATAGGGCAACTTTCAGAGCGAGTGTTGAGTGTGTGTGGCTCAGATGCCTTATGGCTGATTTGGGTGTTGTTCAGACTTCTGCCACCACCATCTTCACTGACAGTCAGAGCGCATTGGCAGTTGCGAGGAACCCCGTGTTCCATGCTCGCACTAAGCACATTGAGGTGCATTTTATCACTATGTCAGGGAGAGGTTCTCTACTGGGGAGATCAGCTTGGCATATGTGCCCACGCAGGAGAACATTGCAGACCTTTTCACGAAGGCTCTGCCTAGGAAGAAGTTTGAAGCTTTTTGCAAAGCTTTGGGCTTACTTCCCTTTTTGGAGTGATTTCCACATAGCTTGGCACTTCCTTATACATGAGTGCTAGCTCCTTGTTCACCCCATCACTCCCAGGGGGGATTTGTTGATATATTTAGGTAGTGATGTGTGTGAACACAGTAGGACCACCGGGGCACTTTTTTCCCTCTTTAGGAGGTTTTTTTCCCCTGGCTTGTATATACGCCTATTGCCCTAATGGGCTACTTATCTTTGTACATTCTCTAGTAATACATTCAGTATTGTGTGTTGTGCTCCAAGCTTCTTCTTCTTCCTTGTGCTATTGGCGTGCTTTTGTAGACGTCTAATTCCAACAACTCATTGAGTGATAAGTAGTCGATGAGAGAAGAAGTAAGTGGGTATAGGGATCAAGCCCAAAGGAATTTTGTGAGTCGAATACACAATGCTCAAATGAATTAAAGTTAAACATATTAAAATGATTCCTTGCGACAAATTTTAAAAAGACAAGAACCTCTAAAGAAAATTTACAAAGAACTAAGTAATTGACCTAATCAAAGGGGTGAGCGCAACAAGGTGAGATTAGGATTAATGAACTTGAGATCTAGAAAATACTTAGAGAAAAGTGATAAACAAAGTGTTTGATATTCTGAGGCTAGCATGAGAACTACAACACGATCATGGGTGCAACAACTAGGCAGATATCCATACGAGGTTAGTTCAGGTACGAGTGATTCAAATATGTCTTTCAACACGGGTAGACCAGGAGTGTCGTTTAATGTGGCCCATCTAGAGAAGACGGAGGAACCCTACAAGACTCAATTGGAGTATATCCATACGAATAGATTGGGTGCCCGGGTATATGAGGATGGCCTTCATAGGTCAGTAATTCAACTACAGAACCCAACCAACCTATGGGGTTAGAACATCCAGCCATGAAGTTTGAAAACAAGGCTTACATAGACAAAGAAGGGACCATGTATATTGTTGCAATTAGGGCCGACTCAACGAATGAACTAGGTGAGATGGTAGAAACTACGAATATAGATGTAGAAGGACACGGTTAACAGATTGAGGAATGTAGAACACCGAGAGTAAAGTTCATACTAACGAGGGTGATAACTCCTAAGTGGATGCCCCAAGACAATAGGAGTATAGAACTGTTCTCGAATAAGGAGATCGATAAAGCCTTTTGGAGATATAGGCCAGAGCATCCTACTACTGCAGGATCAAACATGATTTATGAACTAAAGGACCCAAAGGTTCTAGGAAAGGTAGTATACTTAGATGACACCTCAGATTGAGTGTATAATAAGGTCATAGAACATGGTCACCATGCATACACGTGGGGAGGAGAATTAGTTCTTCCTCTACTAAGATTGCAAATATCTAAGGATAGTTTGGGTATTGGTGCATCTTAGGGACATAGAGAGAAAAACAAGGAAGGTGCAGAGAGTAGTCTCATCCATTGTGCAGGAAGGGAGAGGGCCCCTACTGAAAATGGGAGAGCTGAAAGAGAACCACTGAGGGATCATAGGGCTCACAGTGGTGGGGATGGTTTTCCCCTACCTATGCCTAAAGGCCACCCTAGAACTTTGAGGCCTACTCAATTAGTGAAGGCTATGAAGAATTGTTTTGATGGATTGGGAGATCCCTACGAACATGTAGCAGAATTCAAGTAGGTGCTACAGTCTGAACAAGTCGAAGACATGTTCACACAATTTAATGCCTTTGGACTCACTCTAAAGGGTGATGCGTTGGATTGGTTTCGACCATTGCACAAACACCAATTTAGAGACATCCACCACATGATGGAGTCCTTCATTATGGTCTTTTCCAAAAGTGGAATCAAACACAATACATCTTCCTTGATACACACAGTGTATCTAAGTCGTGAAGCCTTAGGGACTTGTGTCGATGAGACTAAATCTCAATCACCCCACAAGTGCATATAGTGGTGGATCGATACACATTTAATTATCAATCTGAGGAACCACATGAACCAAGTGTATGAGGACGTGTGCGCACATGATGGAAAGTGAAGTGGCTGAGCTGCAATGTATGTGAAAAGACTTAACTACCTTTCTAACTCACTAGTTCTCTGAAAATGCATGTCACAATACCATTTTCAGCAGTAAGCACAAATTCAAACTTTTCTCTCAGCAAACTCCAAATATGGCCAATAGCAGGTTTGTTTCAAAGCTCTCGACGAGACACATGTATAGTTTCCACTCAAATCTCTCTTCAAGTTATGCCCAAAATAGTGAATGGTGGGAAACACCAACACTCGCTCCACAACTCGTGAAGGCTCACACACACACTACAATAGTTCAAAAGTGATGGGAAGGGATAGATAACAATCCGACAGACACATTCCAAGCATTACACACACACAAAAGATCATGGAGGAAGCAAATTCGAATTTCTTCTCTACTTCTTCACAATGACAACAAGTCTTTACAAAGAGTCACAAAATGACTTATATACTTGTGCCCTAAAAAATGGTCCTTTCATACAAGAGACTGTTGGAGTAAATCACAAGCCTACACATTTGGCTTGAAAGATATCTTGAAGACCCTACATATGTGAAGAAGCATAGGAACTAGTGCTAGTGATTAATTACCACTTTATCTCCTTGTAAAAGTCAAATTGACTTGGAATCTTTTGTAATCACCTACCAAAAGGATTCGTGGAAAAAGTTAGCTCTTTGATTGAAGGAATATCTCCTAGGATATAGGAGCTTGATCATAGGGAGCCAAAATTTTGAATTTGAATTCAAATTTTTACTCATTCTCTATAAAAAATGGACATGGAAAAGTCACGGGTAGAACTCATCACTCCCGAGCTTCTCAGTACTGATTTTGAATGTGTGTGAGGCCTGAACTCTAGCCCACACCTATCTACACCATTAGGCAATGATTTTCATGCCAATGGATTTGTATACAAGTGTTCATTAATACATACTTTCTCATTGCTCATTTCTGAGTTCTCTGTTATACTACTCAAAAATCTGTCAACTTATGAAGTAGATATCTCAGTCAATTCTTCACCAAATTCGATGATCTAAAGCTTGTTGGATTCAGCTCAAAGTTTTCTACATAATTTTAAGTTTGAAGAGATTCTATTCAGCCATTTCAGAGAAACACGTGTTGAGGTGATCACTGGTCAAAGTTTGCTACAGTCCTAAAAAATCGGGGGTATAGCTTTACTTGCTAAATTGATTTCTCTTAGCATAGTTTATCTTTTTACATCATTTCACTGGGAATAGTTAGATTTCTAAGCTAATTAGATACCCCTAAAAGGAATTTTTCCAATTCCTACTGTGTTGGTCATACTGAGCAAAAGATCTAGCAGGTGTTAAGACATAAATAGAAGGTTTTCTTGAAATTGTGAGTTTCAAAGTTATCTATTTTGGTTCAATCATTGCACACATTATTTCCAAAGTACATAGGCCATATTATGGTGTCATTGGAAAGTTAAGGAGATCCACTTATCAAGTCTGAAGCAAAACAGGGCTGGTACAAAGCAGGTTTTGGCAGTACCTACTCAATCTCTTGGAGCATCCATTCATCTTTCCCAACAGTGGTATCAAAGCAAACTAAGGTAAAATGGGAGATGGTTTTCTTTCATTCATTGAAAAATTGGATAGGAAAAACTATCAAGAATGGTCTCTAAGGATGAAGACCTACTTACAAGGAAGGAGTCTCTATGGATACATCTCAGGAGATGAGGAATTGCCCTCATTCAAAACAAGAGGATTGCCAACAAAGGAAGAACATGAAAAGCTCAACACTGTGCTAAGGATGCATTGGCAAGCTCTTATTTACTCAACTCCATCTCTGATTTTCTTTTTCCACATATTAGAAATTGTAAGACATCCCAAGAGACTTGGGAAACCCTGTCATCTTATTTTTCCTCCAACACAAGGGCTAGGAAAAATCAGTTGTGGATTGAATTCACAACATTAAGGAAGCAACCTAAGCAAGCTGTTTCAGAATTTGTGACCAAGATTAAAGATGTAGCAGATCAGTTAGCAAGCATAGGAGAAGAGATTGAAGAAGAGCAGATTGTAAGGCAAGTGATCAATGGGATCAAGGCTGATGACAAATGGGAAAGCTTCACCACTGCCATGGACCTCTACATGGACATGCAAATTCCAGATCTTACAACTCTCATGGGACAATTGTTTACTCATGAAGCAAAGCTCAAAAAGAATGGAGATACATCCAAAGGTAATAACTCTTCTTCCCTATACACTCATAAGAAGTCTAAAGATAAAGGCAAGAGCAAGAAGGTAGAAGATGAAGGCTCTACCTCCCAAGCCAACTATGCAGGGAGAGGTAGATCATCAAGAGGAAGGGGCAAAGGAGGCAAGCAAGGTAGGGGGAGATCTTATAACTCCTCACCATGCAACATTTGTGGTTTATCAAATCATACTACAGATGAGTGTTTCAGGAATTACAAGAATCAGAGAGGAAGAGGATACCAAAGAGGTGGATACTCACAGTTAAGAGGTAGATTTAATCATCACCAAGGCTACAACAACAACCACAACAACAATTACAACAATAATTACAATGGTAACTACCAAGGAGGATTCAAATCCAGGAAGGACTACAACTACAGAGAGGAGGAGGATGACTCTCTTCTAATCATGAACATGACTTCAAAATCAGGTACAAATGATGACCACCTATTCTACATTGACTCAGGATGTTCAAATCATGTGGCTGGCAATGTAGCACTACTCTCTGATCTTGAGGAACCAAAAGGTAAGCATCAAGTCCAAACAGGTGATGACACCAAGCACTCAGTAGTTAAAATTGGAAATGTTAAGACTTATGATGGAAATCAGAATTTGTTGAGCAGGGTACTCAATGTACCAACATTTACAAATAATCTGATGAGTGTTGGACAGATTGTGGAGAAAGGTTTGCAGGTTAGATTCAACCAATATGGAGCATTTGTGGAGGATCCAAGGCATGGGTTCAAGAAGATTGCTAAAGGAGAAAAATCCGATAGACTTTTCACTTTTGAGTTAGAAGACACAAAGAATATTGCACTATACAGTTATAAAGATCAAACACTTTCAGAGCTTGAGATTTGGCACAAAAGATTAGGGCATATAGGAGAAAGAATCTTGAATCAAATATGCAGGGACCAATGTGTGCTTGGAATACCAAATGTATCCAAGCAACATATGATTTATAAGTGTGGTGCTTTTCAATTTGGGAAGTCTCACAGGTTACCCTTCTCAAGGAGAGGTTACATGCATGAAGACTACCTAGAGCTTGTCCATACAGATGTATGGGGACCAAGCAAAGACCCCTCAGTCTCAGGATCAAGGTACTATGTATCTTTTATTGATGATTATAGTAGATGGACTGTATTGTACTTCATGAAGCACAAGGATGAGGTGTTTAATTGTTTTAAAAAATATCTTGCACTTGTTGAAAATCAGACAGGAAAGAATTTGAAGAGGCTAAGGTCAAATGGAGGAGGTGAGTACTTCTCCAATGAGTTTGAAAACTTCTTGCAGGACAGAGGCATAAAAAGAGAAATAACCACAAGGTATTCTCCTGAACAGAATGGGGTAGCTGCGAGAAGAAATAGGTTGATTGTTGAGACAGCTAGGTCTATGTTGAATGAAAAAAAGTTACCTAACTATCTATGGGCAGAGAGTGTTTCTACTACCACTTACCTCATAAATAGGTTACCATCTAAGTCCCTTGATGGCATGACACCCTATGAAGCATGGCATGGTAAGAGAACCTCACTAGACCATTGCAGGATATTTGGATGTGTAGCATATGTACACATTCCTTCTCAGATAAGAGGAAAGCTAGACCCAAAGGCTGAAAAGTGCATCTTTATTGGATATGATCTAAATAAAAAAGGTTACAAGTTTTATAACCCTACCAATAAGGGATTCATGGTGAGTAGAGATGTTGTCTTTGATGAAAATGATTCTTGGTATGAGAATGAATGCAAGAAGGTTAAACTACCCTATGATTTGGAAGAGGAGTTTCCGAGTCTTGCAAAGGAGGAACCTACTCAGAATGAAGACTCAAATTCAGATGATGAAGATACTATCAACCTTGAAGAGTTCAAGGCATGGAAGTCCAAGGGCAAAATGAAGATGAAGAAGCTTGAAGACATACCTGAATCTTCAACTCAATCAATAAGAAGATCACAAAGAGAAAGCAAAAAACCTATCAGATATGGATATGATACATCTCTTGTTACTAAACACTCTGTTTATCTTGCCAAAGATTTGTCAATTGAAGAACCAGGATCATATGAAGAAGCCATAACCAAATAAAAATGGAAAGAAGCTATGGATGAGGAGATCGAAGCACTCAAGGAGAGTGATACATGGGAGTTAGTACCAAAGAAGGACTCCATGAAGGTAATAGGATCTAGATGGATCTATAAACTTAAAAGAAATTGTGATGGCACAATTAATAGGTACAAAGCCAGATTGGTAGCCAAGGGTTTTGCACAAACCCAAGGCATTGACTATGAAGAGACATTCTCTCATGTGGCCAAGATGCCAACTATCAGAGTGTTGGTAAGTGTGGCTGCATCAAAAAATTGGAACATGTACCAATTGGATGTCAAGAATGCTTTCTTAAATGGATGGATTTCAGAGGAGGTATATATGTCACAACCTCCTAGCTATGAGGACCCTAAGAAGGTAACATATGTTTGCAAAGTAGCAGGCACTCCAATGGAGGTAAACCTAAAACTAAGTGCCCATGAAGGTGATGAAGTCAATCACATTACATGTTATCAAAGTATGGTGGGTAGCTTGAACTATGCTACCTTAACAAAGATATTGCATATGGAGTTAGTGTGCTAAGTCAATTGATGCACAAGCCAAGGACACCTCACTTACAGGCTGCCAAGAGAATCTTGAAGTATCTCAAGGGTACACAGAACCATGGTTTGTATTTCCCTTACACTTCAGATATTGATATCAAAATTTATTCAGATGCAGATTGGGCAGGATGCAAGGATGATAGGAGGAGCACTTCTGGATATATTTCTTTTGCAGGTGATAAGCCAATATCTTGGTTTGCAAAGAAGCAACCAACTATTGCATTGTCTTCTACAGAAGCAGAATATAGAGGGTTGGATAATGCCACACAAGAAGCCATATGGATCAAGCTTTTGTATACAAAATTGGGTTTATTTACTAGGTCTCCAATAATCTTTGGAGATAATACAAGTTCTCACCTTGCAGCTAAACCTATCTATCATGCTAGGACCAAACATATAGAGGTCCATTACCATTATGTGAGAGAGAAGTTGATAAGCAAAGACATTCAACTAACCTATGTATCAACCAACATGCAATGTGCAGATTTGTTGACTAAAGCTTTGGATGGAACCAAACTTTGCAGGTTCAAAGCAATGATTCGATTACAGGACATACATGAAGATTGAAGATGAAGACCAAGCCAAAATGTTTGGCTTGAGGGGGAGCTGTTGGAGTAAATCACAAGCCTACACATTTGGCTTGAAAGATATCTTGAAGACCCTACATATGTGAAGAAGCATAGGAACTAGTGCTAGTGATTAATTACCACTTTATCTCCTTGTAAAAGTCAAATTGACTTGGAATCTTTTGTAATCACCTACCAAAAGGATTCGTGGGAAAAGGTAGCTCTTTGATTGAAGGAATATCTCCTAGGATATAGGAGCTTGATTATAGGGAGCCAAAAGTTTGAATTTGAATTCAAATTTTTACTCATTCTCTATAGACAATGGACATGGAAAAGTCGCGGGTAGAACTCATCACTCCCGAGCTTCTCAGTACTGATTTTGAATGTGTGTGAGGCCTACACTCTAGCCCACACCTATCTACACCATTAGGCAATGATTTTCATGCCAATGGATTTGTATACATGTGTTCATTAATACATACTTTCTCATTGCTCATTTCTGAGTTCTGTGTTATACTACTCAAAACTCTGTCAACTTGTGAAGTGCATATCTCAGTCAATTCTTCACCAAATTCAATGATCTAAAGCTTGTTGGATTCAGGTCAAAGTTTTCTACATACTTTCAAAGTTCGAAGAGATTCTATTCAGCCATTTCAGAGAAATACGCGTCGAGTTGATCACTGGTCAAAGTCTACTACAGTCCTAAAAAATCGGGGGTATAGCTTTACTTGCTAAATTGATTTCTCTTAGCATAGTTTATCTTTTAACATCATTTCACTTGAAATATTTAGATTGCTAAGCTAATTAGATACCCCTAAAAGGAATTTTTCCAATTCCTACTGTGCTAGTTGTTGAAAGTAGTCAAGGACTAACTAGACAAGGAAGCCAGCGGAGAGAGTCAGAGCGAGGTGAAGGATTAAGTAGACAGAGCAGTCGACGCAAATCTGGCAGATAGGCCCTTCAAATTTTTCCAAATCAACATCTTTATAACATTGATTCTCATCACTAACAATCATTGTAAATACCATTTCATATTTTTGTAGCTCCATTTTGTGCAAGCCAAGGAGTCCTTGAGCTTGAGGAGCATTAGAAGTAGCTACCTACCAGTTTTCATATTTTTTAGACTCCGTTTGAGCCTTCAAATAGACCCTAGAACCTAATTTTTAACTAGGCCGAACACTAGGTCTGGACAGGGCCAAAACCTAGTCAAAACTATAAATAGAGCTAGAGAGCTCATTTTTGAAGAAAGCTGGTAACTGATCTAAACTTGTATGAGCATTTTGGAAGTAATCTAAAGAACTCCATTGCTTCTCACTCTTGGTCTTACGGTGTGTGCGCGTGTGTGTATGTGTGTGCATGCTAGTGTGCTTCTCACTCACGCACTTGTGCCTTCACTTGCTCGAGGTCTTCATACCATCCTCACGTCTTCCCAGATTGACATTAAAGGAGGTGCTACTCATCACTGAGCTACACCAAATTTTGGCGTCGTTGCCGGGGATCGAGCTTTGAGGACGAGCGTGTGATGGTAAGATGTAGATTTGAGACGTTGGCATTGTAGGTAATCTCTTTACTTTTCTTATTTTTCTCTTTCTTACCTCACCATCATCATCACCATCATCATCATCACCATCTCCCACCTCCATCTCCATCATCGCGAAAATTTTCAGTTTTGATCTTATCACCTTCTGCATTCCATTTCCCTCATTCCACTTGTGAGAGAGAGCGAGAGAGCAATATTGTGTGCGTTGTCTTTGCATGGTTGTTGAGTTTTCTTGCAAGATCCAACTGTATTATCCCCTCCAGCACGTCGCACAGGTACGGAAATGTGCAGAACTGTCTCTGTGTCGCAAGCTTCTGTCGATTGCGATTGACAAAAAGTTTCATCTTTTGGTAAAACTAAGTGCACCACAGTAGACTAGAGACCTTGCACATCAGAGATCCACAAAATTTTTTGAAAAATTGGCTTTTTTTTAGTCCATCGCGATTGATGGCATCAATCGCGATTGACACTGTCCATCGCGACGGACAGCCAGTCCATCGTGACTGACAAGCCACGATGGACAGCCAGTCAATCGCGACTGACAGACCCCGACGGATACGTGTCCATCGCGACGGACACCCCTGTCCATTGCGATTGACAGCCCTTTTCGTCGAGATTCTTGACCATCGCGACATACAGAGGCCCGATCAACACATAAACACGGAAAAACTCAAAATTTCAGTCCGTCACGATTGACAGCAGTCCATCGCGACTGACAGTGATCCATCGCGACTGATAGGAGTCCATCGCAACCGATACCCTCTGTCCATTGCGATTGACACCCCCTGTCCATCGCGATTGACAGCCCAGTCGATCGCGATTGACACGTGTCCATCGCGACTGACAGGCCACGACGGACAGCCTTGTCCATCGCGATTGACAGCCCAGTCGATCGCGATTGACAGCCATTTTCGACTATTTTTTAGGGTTTTGTAATCTGAAGATTTTGGCTAATTTTGGCCATGAACATTTCACTCTAGAGCACATAAGGAGGCCATAAGAAAATAACTTGAGAAGTCCTGTTTGCCTGTTAGCCTGTTTGAACCCTGTTTTAACTCTAGAACCCTGAACTGGCATAACTTTCTCATACGAAATCCGTTTGCTGTGATTTTTGTTTTGTTGGAAAGCTAGTGGGGAGTACAACCAAAACTTTCACTGGTTACGGTAAAATTAATACCAGGATTACTCGATAGGGTATTTTGAAGTTGACCACACCTAGGGGGAACAAAATTCAGGGATCTTTAGAATTGTTTTCCAAAAAATCACAGTGCAAATTGGTGTTTGTGTTACATGAATGAAAGTGATTGGTTCTGTCTTTGGAATTTAGGTCTAAAGCTAACTTTGGAACTCTTACAGATCTACTGAGAGCATCGAAGGGCATTCTAAGCAAGAGTAAGTGCAAGCTTGGGAACACGTTTCCTGGGCACTCAAGGGCAACCAGGAAGGAAACAAAAGGTTGGAAACTCTCAACTCCCTCTGTCAATTCCTAGCTTAGGCTAAGAACGACTAGGGATAGGAGTAGGCCAGGGCGGCGATAGGCATTTATCAAGTTGAAGACTACCTAAATACTCAAGTTCAAGCTAACGACATAATCTTTGTACGGTCGAGAACTTTAAAGGAACAAGAACGTAACGTGGAACGATCAACTTCAAGTGCGGAAATACACTCAAGTATACCTGACGACGTGATATCAGACAAGAGTATAAACACGATAATCAACATAAAAAGGAATCAAGTAATTGATACAGAAGAACTCAGCAACGAGGTTGTACTTGGGCAAAATAGGGGCTACTTAAATAGGCATATGAACCTTAGATCAGGACGACATCTAGTAAGAGATAGAAAAAGTCTTAGGTCTTCAGAGGCTAGCGTTAATCATACTGCTAGGTCTTGGGCCCAGCAGTTGAGTCACCACTCGCATTACCCTAGCTCTGAGACTAGTGAATCAGAGATGTCTCAAGGTATGGACAGACCTACAGGAAGTACAGGTGTGCCATATTTGTATAGGGTGGAAGGCCCCTACAAGACACAGCTGGAATACCTTAGGACCAACCGATTAGGTGCTAGCATCTATGAGGACGGCCTAGGAAGATCCGTAGTCCAGATTAAAAACCCTCACCAATCCATTGGAATAGAACATCCAGCTGTAAAGTTTGAAAATGGAGCATACTTGGACAAAGAAGGAACCATATACGTAGTCACCAGTCACCCAGATAGGACAGATGAATTCGGGAATGTGATCCCTGAGACGGACATAGGTGACCTAGAGCAAGGGAACGTAGGAGGAGAGCCTAGGACCCCTCGAGGGAAATCTGTTCTTACTAGAATCCTCAATCCAGAGTGGATTCCCCAGGATAATAAGAGCATAGATCTGCTCCTAAATCAAGAAACTGATGAAGCCTTTTGGAGGTATAAATCAAATAGGCCAAATGATGTAGGGTCAATCCTGATCTATGAGTTCAAAGATCCTGATAGCCCAGGTAGAGTGACTTACTTAGATCACGCTTCAGAGAGGATCTTTGTGGTTACAGAACATGACAGGCATGCTTATACTTGGAAGGGTGAATTCGTTTTCCCCCAACCAAGATCGAACGTGTCCTATGGTCACCCGGGAGCTAGAGCATCCCAAGCTCATGGAGCTCAAAGAGACAGAAGTAGAGATAGGCCAGAAGTAAGCTTTGCCAACCCAGGGGGCAGAGAAAGAACGAGAACGGAAACAAATAGAGTGGAACCTGAGGTACTTAGAGCTCCAAGGAATCAAAGAAATGCGGATGAGTTCCCTCTACCAAGACCTAGAGAGCACGCAAGGACTTTGAGACCGACTCAGCTAGTTAAGTCCATGAAGAACTACTTCGATGGCACGGGAGACCCCTATGACCATGTGGCAGAATTTAAGCAAGTCTTGAAAGCTGAATAGGTGGAGGACCTATTCACACAATATAATGCTTTTGGTCTAACCCTTAGGAACACTGCCCTGACATGGTTTCAGCCCCTAAACGAGATGCAGTTCAGGAGCATAGACCAACTTCTAGAGGCATTCATTATCGAATTCTCTAAAAGTGGCATAAGACATAACACTTCCTCGCTGATTCACAGCTTCAAGCAAACCCCTCAAGAAACCGTGAGACTTGCTGGAAGAAGATTTAGGCAATACCTGGAGAGATGCCCTGTCCCTGAGTTACCCACACCAGCTAAGCAAGTGGCTTTATTCTTGGATGGATTGCTAAGTACCAAATTGAGATCATATGTGTACCTGAAGGACCCTAGGACCATAGAAGAGTGTGTACGCATGTGCATTGACATCGAGGATAACCTAGGGGAGGAATTAGAGCTTTCAAAAATCTACAAAGATACTGATAGTTCTTCTAGCCTCTCTTCCACGCAATCCACATCTATTGAGGAATTAGCAGAGAAAGTGGCACAAAAACTAGGTGTCTCTAGCAAACAAATCCCAAGGTTTGCCCCAGTAAAGAGGTGCTATACTTGTAGTGGTGACCATATGGCAAATGTATGTCCCATTATGGCTCAACCCCAAGTAAATCCTAGTAGCCAGTACTGCACCATAGAACGAAGATACACAAATCACTCAGCACAAGACTGCCCATACAGTAAGCAAACGGTTAGGCAAACCTACCCTCAGCCATATCAACAAGGCAGATACTAGAGTCAATACCCACCACAATAGTATACTAGGCCTCTGAAAATTACCAACCGCAATATCAGGCCCAACTGAGACCCTAGCCAGTGCTAGCACAACAACCCCCTGCTCCTACTAATGTGATTCTGGTAAAGTATGCTGCTGCAGAAGAAAACCTGAATAAAGCTATAGTCCCAGTAACACCATTAATTTCAGAAAGTGATCCCAGTGACCATAGCTTTGATTCTACGCATGTTGATAGTCCCCAGGCCTACTACATGCAATCTCCTGAACATGGTGAGTCCTACTACAGTGAAGAACCAAGTGAACCTAGTTGGGAGCCAGAGTACACCAATGTAATGTACACAAACCCTAACTCTAGACCCCAACCTAGGCAAGTAAGACCCCCATTCCCTAGAGGACCATGCTACAGATGTCAGGGTGATCACCTCATTCGTGATTGCCCCTTACCTCCACCTACACAACCCCAGTCAATGATAATTCAAGGCTTTTGCCAAGATTGTGGAAAGGAGCACCTTTTACGAGACTGCCCAAAGAATCCTAGTAATATGCCAAAAATCACTCCTATCAATGTCGTAGGGTTAGTTGTAGAATCCACAAGAAGTGTGATGTCCACTACACCTGTGCAAGTGATCACTAGGGCCCAAGCCTTGCAACAGAACCAAAGCGTAGGCCAGGAAAAGAGCCCAGATGTTAGTGAAACAGAGAGCATGACAAAGAAGAGGACTAGAGCTTGGAGAGATAGTCGTGAAAGAATGAAAAGACAATGGGCAAAGAAAATGAGTGAACTTGAGGAAAGCCTAAGAGAAACGAGAGCCAGGATAACTGAACTCACATCTCAAACTCCCTCTCACACTACCCCACCTCCACCATTCCCAACTCCATCCGACCCGCCACCTTCCAACCCACCTCACCTAATCCCACCACCCCTAGAGTAGGATCAGTCCTAGCAGATCCCACTCCCGAGGACCTAAACATGAGGCTCAAAGCATATCAGGCCAGAATCCAAGCAGGGCCAAACGTAACTGATCATGAAAAGTGCTACCCTAGAGCAGAATTAGAGCTTGAACGAACCAAAATCTGTGCTAAAATGGTGGAGCTGGCTCAAACCATGTTTGAAGCCAGTCGCCTCTTTAATATCTCTAGTTCAGCTAAGACGCAGTTGCACTTTGAAGGACTGTTAGAAAGAATAGAGAGGCTGATTGCACAATCAGAAAAGGAACCCGCCTCTCAACACAAGGACAAGGCAAGTGAAAGAGTAGGTCTTCCTGCCCAGGGAGCCTATGTGCCTAACTCTACGGAGCTAGACACATCATCTTCTATGAATCGGTTCACACCAGAATTCCTACGAGAGATTCAAGAAGACAAATGGGCTAAAGGAAGTGAAGTCCCTCCTCCTATTGAACTTGTGGAGGATGCACACGACCAATTCCCACAAGACATCCCATCCATTTATGAGGAGCAGAAGAGCACCCAATCTCAGGAAAGATTAGACTTTGAGTCTAACTCTCTACAGGAATTACCCCACTTCACAGGTCCATGGGAAGCTAAGTCTACTTGTATGAGAGCACCCACGGTCATGGTACGAAATGAGGACTCAGTCATACCTAGGAACACAGAGGTAGTGAAAAACACTAAAATACAATGCAACCTCACGTTAGAGGAGCTACTCAAATTAAGGCTAGAGCTATGGAAACATGTAGCCAAACAAGTACCAGAGATAGCAAAACCTCGTTCCCAGGTAGGGTCCCAGAGAACAGTGCTAGAAATACCCTTGGACAAGATAGGAGAAATGAGTGAGGGCGAAGAGGGAAACAGATATCTTCCTATCACCCATCAAGGATACACCACCAAGGCCATTTTAGACTCAAGCGCAGTAGTTGCAATTGCTACCACTTCCCTATGGAAGCGTTGGGGCAAGCCAGCACTCAGGCCCACGAGGATGAAACTGCAAATGGCCGATGGTCACATAGAGAGACCCTTAGGGCTGTTAGAAGGAATAACTCTCACCACATGTGGTGTTGAGTTCGAGCATACATTTGCTATATGTGATTTTAGCAAAAATCATGCCTATGAAATGATCTTGGGACGACTCTTTATGCGACAGTTGCAAGTGGTACAGGACTGGGGAACCAATTCCTTGTACCTGCAACACTTGGGTGTTACGACCAAAGTGAATCTCAAAGATTACTCTCATAGAGATGTCCCTCCTATCCAATGGAATCCCCTCCATAGAGCCAAAGATGGTACGGAATCGGTGCATTCCATAGGATCAAGATCCTCATGGATGCATGAAGACACCCACTTATGGATGTGCAAAGTAGTAGTAGAAGAAGAGAAGAGAGAAGAAGCCAGAGAGATAGGTGCAAAAGAAACACATAGATCAATTCAAGACCCAGCCTATGCACCTGTAGTCTTTCCTGACGAAGAATTTGAACCCCACGGTTGGGCAGAAATCCTAGAAACAATGGATGTAGCCATCAATGAAGAACAATGGACACCTCACTGTGATGAGGATGGCTATGACATTTCAGTTTTCTCCATAGAGCCAATCATGGGAGAGGCAGTGATAGAAGAGTGTGAACCTATCCCTGATGCATTTGAAGATGCAAGTGACTCCGATCTAGAGTCAATCATTATGGACCCACCTTTTGCATCAGATGAAGAATACTTCTATGAAGTAGAATTTCAACCCCAGAGGCATGGAGAGCTTGCAAATGATGTAAGGCTAGCCACACATGTGACCCTGAAGGAAGAAGGGAAAGAAAAGAAAGAAGAGAGAAGTCACACCAGAAGAGGAAGAATCTTTATTTGAGGTCCCGGAAAATTTTAAGAAGTATGAGATAGATGACAGGAGAGTCATGATCAGAATGCCTAAACGAGAGGCACAATCGGGGGAGGCCTATGATAACAAAGAAACCACCAAGAAAATAGTGGTAGCTGTGGAAGAAGGAGAAGAGAGATGCACATACATAGGCCATGACCTGACGGAAGACAAAGAGCACGAATTGATAGCCTTGCTAAGAGAATACAGAGATGTATTCGCTTGGAGTTACAAGGATTTGAAAGGCATGGACCCTGACATATGCTCACACACTATCCCCATGACCTCAGATGCCAAACCTTCTAAGCAAAAGCCATACACATATAATGATAATTATGCGGCTAAGATCAAAGAGGAGATAGATAGATTGGTTGAAGCGGGATTCATCTATGAAATTGAGCACACTGAGTGGGTATCCCCCATCGTAGTGGTGCCCAAGAAAAATGGAAAGCTGTGTGTATGCATTAACTTGAAGAAGGTCAATGCAGCCACAATTCGAGATAACTATCCGCTTCCTATCACAGAGCATCTCTTAGAAAGAGTAGCAGGCAAGGAAGTGTACAGCTTCCTTGATGGATTTTCGGGCTACAATCAAGTAGCCATAGCTCCAGAAGATCAGCATAAGACGGCTTTTGCCACTGAATGGTGCATTTTTGCCTTTAGAGTAATGCCATTTGGGCTTACCAATGCACCAGCTACCTTCCAGAGGCTGATGTGCCATGTATTTAAAGAGTTCCTGAGGAAGAACTTAGAAGTCTATGTTGATGATCTTTGTGCTCATTCCAACATTAGACAAACCCATATTCCTGAACTCAGACAAATCTTTGACAAATGTAGAGAATATCAAGTCTGCCTGAACCCAGAAAAATGCGTTTTTATGGTCAGGCAAGGCAAGATTCTAGGACACATAGTGTCAAAGAATGGCATATCCACTGATGAAGAGAAAGTGAGAGCCATAGCGGAGCTACCTAGGCCAAAGAATGTCAAGGAAGTACAAGCTTTCATGGGGCATTGTGGTTATTACCAACGGTTTATACACATGTATGCCATCATAGCAAAGCCTCTGTATGGGCTTTTGAATAACTTTGAGTGGACTGATGAGTGTGAAAATTCCTTCAATGAGCTTAAATGACGATTATGTTCAGCCCAATCTTGACTACACTAGATTGGAATAAACCCTTTCATGTTCATGTGGATGCATCCAATTATGCTATTGGATGTGTACTCACACAACCTACTGGTGAAGGTAATATGGATCTCCCAATTGCCTATGCCAGTAGACAATTGAATGCTGCTGAACGGAACTATACAACCACCGAACGAGAAGGATTAGGCATTGTGTACGTGGTTAAAAAGTTTAGACACTATTTGCTTGCAAATAAGTTCAAATTTTTTACTGATCACCAAGCTCTACTGTACCTGGTAAACAAGCCATGTAATACAGGCAGATTAGTAAGATGGTTTCTCTTACTAATGGAATATGACTTTGAGGTAGTAGTGAGGAAAGGCAAGACTCATCTGAGAGCAGACCATCTCTCTAGGCTCACATCTGGAGAGGCCCCACAAGGAGTATCAGATGACTTACCTGATGCTTACTTGTTTAATTTGGAAGTTGTACCTCAGTGGGCTAAGCCATTAGTGCCAGTATTTACATACGGTCCTAATCACCCGGTAATGCACACAGAAGATAGAGAGATAGTAAGAGCTCAAAAGTATCATATCTTGGCAGGTAGTATATACAAGCACACAGATCAAGGGATCTTGGCTTGTTGTGTGGAAGAGGATGAGTACGCAAAATGGTTGCAATTAGCACATGTAGGTGCATTAGAGCAACACTACTCAAAGCAACGGACCCTACAGACCCTGAGGAGACTAGGAGTGCATTGGCCAACCATGGAAGTTGATGTCCATAGAATGTGCAAAGAATGCCCAATCTGCTGCACTAAACCACCAATGGAACACGCCACTCTTTATCGAGTGTCTTTAGTGCCAGATTGGAGTGAACCATTAGTAGCCTTCATGAGGACAAAAATATTCCCTCAAGATATGACCCTGACTAGACAAAGAAGTCTAGAACAAGAAGCCCTAGATTACTCAGTCATTGGTGATAATTTATACAAGCGTGGTAAAGATGGTTACCTGAGACTATGTGTCCATGAGAGTGAATATCTCAAGATCTTGGAAACTGCTCACCAAGGTGTAGCAGGAGGACACTTTGGACCAGATCGGGTGATCAAGGCAATACTATTTGCAGGCTTTTGGTGGCCGACCCTTCACATGGATGCACATACCTATGTGAAACGGTGTGATGTTTGTCAGAGAACTCAGTACCCTCTACGCAAGGATGAGATGCCACTGAAACCCATGATGGGTGGACGTGCATTCTCTAAGTGGGGAATAGACTTTGTAGGTCCTATTAATCCCCCAACTAAGGGTTCACATGCTGAATACATCATTGTTGCCACAGACTATCTAACAAAGTGGGTAGAGGTAAAAGCTACGACAAAGAATGATGCTCAGACAACAGCTAAGTTCTTATTTGAGAATGTGTTCACAAGGTACGGGCTACCTATAGAGCTAGTTAGTGATAGAGGCACTCACTTCTTGAATGAAGTTATTGAAAATCTGCTCCAAGAATTCTTGGTAGTACATAAGAAGTCTGCCCCCTATCACCCTCAAGCTAATGGCCAGGCTGAGAGCACAAATAAGATCTTATGCAATGTACTGACGAAATTAGTGAACAATAAATGCTCTGATTGGGACAAACAACTACACCATGCTGTTTGGGCATACCGAGTCGCCTACAAAATGGTACTCCAAGCCACCCCCTTTCAGCTGGTATTTGGCCAAAATGCAGTGCTACCGTTGCACTTCTTAATACCTACATTGAAAGTAGCACAGGAGCATGAGTGGACGGGTCATGAACTCTCTTTGAGAATTTTTGACCTTGAACGATTAGGTGAAACCCGACTAAGAGCTACAGCAGGAATATATGCAACTAAGAAACGACAGAAAGCATACTTTGATGCCCACGTTAAGGATAAAGGTTTGAAGGCAGGCGACCTAGTATTAGTCTGCACTTTGAAACAACATGCAAGGAAACTAGAGAAGAGAGGCTACGGACCCATGATCATTAATAGAATCTCAACAAGTGGAGCAGTGCAACTAGCCACATTGGAAGGCGATATTCTCCTGAGCTACATAAGCGGGTGCAGAGTCAAGTTATATCAGGAACCTCTGACAGAAGAGATGCTAAGTCGACTCAACACTGCTAAGAAACGCAAAGAAGAAGAAAGACGAATTCGAGAAGAAGCTCAAGCAGAAGCATTGGAACATATCCGGAGAATGAAGTTGAGAAGACAGGGTAGAGAGCAACCTAGGGCAGAGGCATATGCAGATCAAGGATATCATGTGGCTATGTGTGAAGTTTCAGGTATTAGCTCTCATAGGATAATTGATCGACGTCCTTTTATAACCTTAGAGATAGGACAAGGAAAGGGTGCAAGGACTGTAAGAGCCTTGATTGACTCTGGTGCAGCCACTAGTGCTGTTAAATTTTCGTACTGTCAAGAGTTGAAATTAACTGTCAATCCTATAGAAGCATATCTCATAGGATTGGGAGGTGTGGAAACTCCTTGCATGGGCGAGGTGGAACTTCCCCTTCATATTCAAGACGAAGTAATGACAATCAAAGTACTAGTGTGTCAAGATGAGGACCTCACTGAGCCTCTTGTCTTGGGTCAAGATTGGATCTATGATCATGCAGTCAACTTAAACCTAAGAAGTGGACTTCTTCAGGTTTGGGTCAATGAGGAACGCATTACGATCGAGTTAGGAAATGAAGCACTCAAGGAATTAGGCAAGGCACCCACTCCTGGTCCTTCCAGGAGCACACATGAAGATGAACATGCTATTCTTGTCCAAAACTGTGTGATGCAGAGGGATGATTGTCTCAACAAGGACGTTAAGGATACGACGGAACTCCCTTCTTTTTCAAAAGCCACAGGGATGCAGCAACCTAAAGCGGATCAAATGCAGAAGCAGCAGACTACTTATGCTCAAGGCACAAAGAAAATACGACGCACGGTGTCTCAACCACCAAAACAAGTGTGGGTACGGAAAAGCAAGCATCCTATTGCGGTCAAGCCACAACAACTAGCTCAACTTCCTATTAGTGATCAACGACACGACACTAATAAGAAGTCGTCCAAAAATCCTTCTGTGAAAGTGAAGTCTATCTGGGTACCCAAGAAGTCAATGAAGGCTCGCCCACAATCAAGACAAATTTGGATGCCTAAGGCTTGTTTGCGGGCTCAAATAGCTACACCGAGACCACACCTTGTTCAACATAGTTCACTCACTCGAACAGCTGTTACCCACTTGTATTCAATACACACAAACACACATTGGCCCATGAGCACGAGTAGAATCACTTGTGAATGGGTCCCTAAAAAGCCTCATTTCCAAGCAGACACTCTTATGAAGCTCTCCAGAGTCTCCAAACAATCAAAACAGAGTGCCATCCATCATGTTTGGCAACCCAAACCTTGTAACAAACCATCTGACCTAATTGTAAAACCACGTCCACTTACTAACTGCATCCACAATGCACCCGACCCCCAATTAGCTCATAGGCATTCAGTATCAGCTAACCACACTTCACACTCACATCCATGCGAGCACTAACTAACCAACTAACTACATCACAATTCATCAAGTTAATGTTGTAACGGGGACACAGTGTCATTTTGTGTCCATTGCAATGTTAAAAATCATTCATATATTCTCAGAGAACCGGCAGTGATTTCTGCAACATGGCTGACGCTGCGGGAACAAGCTCTCAAACAGGAACGAGCCAGCAAGTGGTGGACTTAGACAGTTTACCCGTTTTGCCTGAGACAAATGAAAGACCAGAAGAATTGCAGGCCATCAAAATCATACCTATTGCGGACCCTCCCAGTGGCCATACCATACCCGTAGGAAAAGCTTCCCACTGGTTTAGTGAAGTGGTAGGACCCTTGGGAGAGGGAACATACCTATGGGAATCAGAGTTGGACTTCAATGGGAAGCCAGTTAAATACCATTTCTTTACAAGGGAATTCGAGAAGTTACAAAATGCAGAAGGTCTACGTCCGGTATGGGAGAAGGCAGGATTGGGTGCATACTTCAGTGCCCGGCTCCCAAAGCCTGACTTCATGCGATGCTACTATCTCATCAACACCTTGACTCCAAACAAGAACCCAAAAGGCGCAAGCTCATTTGTGCTTCCATCTCTGACAACGGGAAATGAGCTCAAGAGGTTTAGGCTATCAAACAACTTGGTGAGAGAGGCCCTAGATATGCGCGGAATGCATATTCCAACAGAGAAGGAGACCCTAGTGCCTGATTACATGAAGAATCGAAGCCTCACCAAGCTCAAGGACATGGTGGCCATGACGCCTAGTATTGCAATCCACCTTCGCATGTGCATGCAACACTTTGCTTTTCCTGCCCAAGATAGATTCACCATGCCACCCAAAAAGATATGGTTTAGTTTGTATCTGGTAGAGACAGAGAGCCTTACCATCAACTTACCCCACTGGATAATTGACCAGATACACCTAGCCCACAAACGATGGCCACAGAAGCATGTTTTATATGGATGTTGTGCTCTGACTAGAATCATTTATAGGTGTTTGGCTTATGACATCCCTATTCAACGGGCCCTGATGTGGAATCGAGTACAGTAGTTTAGAGGCAGGACATCCACTGGACCCCCTTCTAAGAAGATGAGAGGTACTGTCCAAGTCCCTTGCGCTCAACCACGTGGAGCCACCCTAACACCAGACGTTACCCCTCCACCCCAGAGAGTTCGGCCATTCACACTACGACTTCCAAGACGCAGCACCGATGGGCCTAACTTGATATTTCCTCTAGTCCCAACCGATCTTGAATTTCTTGGTGGCGCACCCTTGGAAGAACTCACGAATGAAGACTTCGAACAATTGTTACAAGACGTGGAGCTGGAGGCAGAAGAGGAACAACAAGTGGAGAAGTGGATGAAGAGGATGATGAAGATGAAGAACAGGAGGAAGATGAGGAGGATTATGATCAAGAGCACCAAGATGAGCAACAAGAAGTGCCAGAACTTGTAGGTGCACCTGCATACACAGCTCAACTACAAAGGTTATACGATACAATCAAAGCAGTACAAGAAAGGCATCAACTCTCTCTTGTGTCAGGCTAAGCTTTGATGCAAGAAATGCTATCAGATGATGGGGTGGATCAACATTTTATTGACACCCTCAAATTAGTGTCGGAATCTTTAGGAGTTCCGGAGGCTGTCCACACAGCAGCCCGCCAGTCCGTGAGGTATGACAAACGCAGAGTTGACACATTACCACGAGCAGGTAAAACTATCAGGATACCCGTCACAGAACAAGAAGTAACCATTGAAACCACAGCTACCCCCACCACCACCATTGACCTCTCTGCTGAAACCTTCGTTCAGACATCACCCATCTCACCCCAGCACCCCCCATCACTACCTTCTCCACCCCCACCACCACCTCCCACCATGGAAGAAACGGTAGCCATCACCTCTACCTTCAGTTATAAACCAACCTCATTCACATCATTCTCATTTCGAGAACCCACCTCACAAGACACCCTCTTCTCTTCCATCACCAATCCCTTGTACACTTCAACCCTTCTGTCCTCCGAACCCATAATTGGCCATCCCATAATTCCAAGTGTGGTTGGAAACCCTGCACCCATAGAAGGCACCCTGTGTTTCCCAGCCTATCCCCCAATACGGATACCTCCATTCCATGACCCTCACTTCCCATCTGTCCCCTACACCTCATTCACCCTAACCGCACCACCCCAACAACCATCCTTCGTGGCGCAGTCCACCAGCACTCCAATGTTTCAGAGGCACATTTCCCCGATGTTCGCAACGACATCAATCTACACGAACACCACACTCACTTCACCTACCATACCAACCTACATGGTAGCCCCTGTACACACCACTCTGTCTGACCCAATGGACATTTCACCCACCACAGCACCTCTCCCCACAATTCCACCCTCTCCCCCTCCACTACCCCCCACCTCACCACTCAACACATCATTGGCAGACACAGCATTCACTACCTCCCTTCCCATTCCCACTTCCCTTGCATTCAAAACTTTCCCCCTTGCATCTCATAATGTAAATATCACATTTAATACATTACTTCAGTGTGCACATCAACTACAACAAGAATACCATCAATTGGAAGAACGCAATGCTACCCTCCAGGCAGAATCTCGGCGCCTACAGGCTAGAGTTAACACTTTAGAAGCTGATTACCAAACGCTCCTAACCGAACATACCACTTTACAGCAAGCTCACTCAGAATTGGAATAAAAAATATCGACGGTGGATGATACAATAGTCAAGGAACTAGAAACTGTGCTCCAGGCGCAAATGATATCTAATGCTACACTCAGACGCAACCTGGGGCTATTAAGGAAGCATATGTCAGCAGCATTGGAAGAAAACAAGCGGCTTCAACAGCAAAACCAAGATAATTTTGAAGCAGCTATGGAAGGAACTGTAGGAGCAACCATTAGCCCTACCAAGTATCGAGCAGTCCCCTTAGAAGACATTCGCATCTTACTCGAGGAACATGCAAATTTCTTGGAGTCATATGAAAAGCTAGAGGCTGAATGTGTGGACCTTAAGAAGCAGATAGCACAGTGCCCCCTCAGCTCAACAGGAGCCGATAATCTTGCAACACTCTATAGAAGAATTAGAGACCCTCCGGAAGCAGGTGGCAGAACTCCAAGCACGCCTCTTACCATATGAAAGGCCACCCTCGCCAACTGAAGAACCCGAACCTGAAACAGTAGTGGAAATCCCAGTCGATGACAGCTATGAAGAGCCATATGAGCCGATGCCAACACCTGGCGGTCGGGTTACAGAGGAAGGACAGGACACTTTAGAAATTGGAGTTCCAGATTGGGTTAAAAGGGTCGAGAAAGTGGGAAAGACACATGATGATCGCGTTGCCATGCAAATTCAATCTCTCACAAATCTGGAAGAAATTTTCCTTCGATCTTCTTACTTTCAGAACCTATCCCACCAACGGTTGATCACAACATCAGGGCCGCAATACATGCCTTACTTTGTCTTGCTACATGATTATAATGCAGAAGTTAAAAGGCATACAGGGAAGGAGCCCTCATTTGCCACTCAATTTGAGCCAGAGGACTTACCGACAGATGCACGTGCTGGCTCGATCTTCCAACCTAATTGGCGTGCACGTCTACTAACCGATTACCCTGAGATGATGAGCACCTGGGCAACCATGCCACTGTATATCAAGTATAATCCATGCTATTGCCCAATGGTACGTTGCAGATCCTGGCAAGCATTTGCAATCAAGGTACGCAACAATAAAGAATGCTCAGCTTGGGTTAACTATCCGTATTTTGCTCCACCTCGAGGGACCCCAACCATCGCTTACATGATATCAACAATTCGACACTGGTCTAAACAATATACCCGACATAACAACAAAAATGTGTATGAAAATATTCAAACTCATGACAATTGTCTTCAAAACCTTTCGGAAGGTACAGGCTCCATACATCTCTGCCCCCGGATTCTCTCAAGGTAATAAGGATTTAGTCTACGACATGAGCCAGACTCCCTCGGTCAGCATAATCTTTGCGTGGCATGCATGTATAAAGTATTTACCCGCATGCTTCAAGCAGACATTTGAGGAAATGTTCTCTACAGGGTTCTGGGAATATCATTCGGAAATTTTCATTCCTAGACCGACACATTTGCTACATCTATTCGCCGTCGAACAAGCCATCCATGCAGATTAGTTACGTCTGCCACATCCGGACATTCCAGGGCCCATTGATTGGGATCGCATGATGATAGATTTGGCCAGAGGACTATGCATCCAAGAACATCAGCTTGCCACTCATGTTGTGGAATATTACCTACAGCACTCCCAGCAACAAGGGTCTGTCAGGGACAACAGACGCGAGAGAGGGGGGGGTGTTGAAAGTAGTCAAGGACTGACTAGACAAGGAAGCCAGCGGAGAGATTCAGAGCGAGGTGAAGGATTAAGTAGACAGAGCAGTCGACGCAAATCTGGCAGATAGGCCCTTCAAATTTTTCCAAATCAACATCTTTATAACAGTGATTCTCATCACTAACAATCATTGTAAATACCATTTCATATTTTTGTAGCTCCATTTTCTGCAAGCCAAGGAGTCCTTGAGCTTGAGGAGCATTAGAAGTAGCTACCTACCAATTTTCATATTTTTTAGACTCCGTTTGAGCCTTCAAATAGACCCTAGAACCTAATTTTTAACTAGGCCGGACACTAGGTCTGGACAGGGCCAAAACCTAGTCAAAAACTATAAATAGAGCTAGAGAGCTCATTTTTGAAGAAAGCTGGTAACTGATCTAAACTTGTATGAGCATTTTGGAAGTAATCTAAAGAACTCCATTGCTTCTCACTCTTGGTCTTACCGTGTGTGCGCGTGTGTGTGTATGTGTGTGCATGCTAGTGTGCTTCTCACTCACGCACTTGTGCCTTCACTTGCTCGAGGTCTTCATACCATCCTCACGTCTTCCCGGATTGACATTAAAGGAGGTGCTACTCATCACTGAGCTACACTGGTCATACTGAGCAAAAGTTCCAGCAGGTGTCAAGACATAAATAGAAGGTTTTCTTGAAATTATGAGTTTCAAAGTTATCTGTTTTGGTTCAATCATTGCACACATTATTTCCAAAGTACATAGGCCATCTTATGGTGTCATTGAAAAGCTAAGGAGGTCCACTTATCAAGTTTGAAGCAAAAGAGGGCTAGTACAAAGTAGGTTTTGGCAGTACCTACTCAATCTCTTGGAGCATCCATTCATCTTTCCCAACAGAGACCGGCACTTTATTGACTCAGAGACTAGTTCCATACTAGTTTACAAGGGTAATGATACAGATATGTATGGATATGCATCTAGATGACTCCTCTAGTGCATTTACATCAAAAAATAAATTACAAGGTGACTATGTTACAAAAATAAGGTGTCCAAATCGGAAAAATTTTAGGGCCCTTCTTTTTTCTCTGCATCTCTGCTCTGCAACACTCTCCCCCTCTTTGTCTTTGTCGTCCCTTGATAGGCTTTGCTTCTTGTCCCTAGTTGTGTGCCTATAGTCGATCCGGTTCCTTATTAACTGATAGCCTCTTTATAGTTGACCACTGTCAGCTCCTGTGGAAGTCGTAATGATATAGTTTTACCAACGGTCAAGGAACTGATCATAACTCGGGACCTATTGCATTGGTTTTGGACTCTTCTTTTCTTTTCACTGCTTGCAACCCGTGGAGATGAACTACAATCAATTTGTAGTCTAGCTCACCAATAACCTCTTTAAATATGGGTTGTTGTGTTAAGTCGGTCTGCCACGCATGCAACCAGTGGAAGGTATGAAGGTCTAGATTTACAGCCTTCGATCTAGACCTCCCGAAGATCAAGAGGTTGAAGCGCCTTCCAAGGCTTGGGATCTATCGAATCTCTTCTTTCACTTCTTCATGGGTAATTGTTGGCCTTGATCCGTCCTTGCTTGTTGCATACTTCTCACTATTGTGTGCCCCTACGGGGCTCTATGCAGAGATGGGTGTTGTGTGCCCCTACGAGGCTTCCTATAGAGATATGTCTTCAGATATATTCTATTTAGTGAAGCTTTTGTCTTGATCTTCTTTGTCTTTTCTTTCTACTTGACTCTCCCTCAACACCACCCTCTGCTGAACTCTTTTGTGCCTAACAATCTTTAGAATCTGACGGCATGAGTACGTTTGAATGACTTTTTGCTCTCTCGGATTTAGCAAATTAGCTTCACATACCATTAGTTCATGCCATTGAGATGATTTGAATCGATCATCTGGTGTCTACAAAGAAGCTCAGCTCATAGACCACGAGTCGTGCATTTAAGTTGGAAAACATTTTGACAAATATTTTCGAGTCCATTTCAAAAAACCCGGTAAAGAATGCTTCTTCGAATGTCTGCATGTATGGACTCGGAAAAAACATAAGTCTCGAGTATATTGCCATGAGCATTAAGCAACTAGGGGTAGTAGATAGATAAAAACCTAGGGCATCTGTTCCCTAGCTAATTCCGATGAAGTTAAAAAAGGTATACTACGCATGTTGAAATGCCTTTAATACTATAAGTAGCATACTCAAAATTTTGTTTGTCATTTTAATGGCTAAATCCAATACTGTGGCATATCTGGAGATCCAAAACACGATGGTCTTCACCATGTATTCTTCTGTCGGTAAGTAGTTGTGTGGTGGATTTGGTAATAGTGGCTAGTTTAGCCATTGATTATTTAAGCTACCCTGGCATTGTGCTTCCCAAAATTGTGTCCAAGAGTGTGTTCTAGGTACTGGGCAAAAAGATGGATTGATTTGAAGCACGTACGGTGCCGATTCCCAATGTACCCATAACATAGGATTCTTTTCCAAAAACTTTCGTATCTAGATAGGATTTGCCTTATCAAATTCTTCTTGTGTATATGTGAATGTCTTCATGTTGAATTTCATATCGCTATCTGATTCTTTATTGGTGGTCATCTTTATATACTGGCGTATCTCTTCTTTTAGTAGTCCGTAAGGGATATTGAACGGCTTCAAAATCTGTTCCAAGCTCTTGCTTTCAATCTTTGCCTCTTTCATTACCTTGAACACCTGTTCTTCAAATTGTTCCATAAGCGAGGACACCAATAGTGCCCGCTCATTTCGGCTTAGTTCTGCAATAGCTTGATTATGTTTTTCAATGTACTTCCTCCCTCATTGGTGAATGATGCATGGGGGAGAAAGAGGATGTACCTCAATCTCCTCAAAAGCGGTTGTGGAGCTTGGAAGTACTGGTGTCCCCGCTGTTATATGTTGTTCTATTTGAGCTTTGAATTTTGCAATTAGTTCATTCTTTTCTTTGATTTCATCAGCCGCAGTTTTTAGTGCTTCTTTGGTAGTCAAAAGCTCATTTCCTATAGCTGCAATTTGATCGGTGTGTTCATTATATATCACAAGAAGTTTGTCTTCAGTCGATTTCCATCACTTTCTCAGTTCGTTAGTGTCATGCATATACTTTCTTTCCCATTCTTCTCTGAGAGCTTGCTCTTGTTTAAGCTGATCTTCATACTTTGCAATTTGATCTTCCAATGCCTTTGTGTCGCTTGTTGTCACTACTTGTGTTTCTATGGGTTGGTTGCATAGTATGGCATTCATAAGTTCTTTATTTATATTTCTTAAATTGTCTGCTTCCTCCATGTATACTTTGATTTGAGTTTCAAGAAACTTACTTCTAGCATTCATTCTTGCCTTCTCCGCTTCACCAGCGTCATGTTTGCTTTGTAGCTCTTTGAGTTGATTTTGGAGTTTTTGGTTTTTCGTTGTTAGCATGGTGCATTTGGCCTTGGCTTCCTGAGCTTTCGATTCCTTGGTTGAGAGTGTTTTTTGAGCTTGAATTAATTGTGTAGACAAATTTTCACTCATTACCTGGAATTGGCTTCTATCTCTCATAGCCTTGTCATAGTTTGCATCCGCTTCGAGCATTGTTTTTGCGAGTCCATAGCCGTTTGTATCATTTGCTTCACTACCAGCTTTAATTGAGCTACATCCACATTTAACCATGTTTTTGGGATACTTGGTTACTCCCCTGTTCATACATCTTTTCCTTGGTCTGCATGTATAGTTTCATTGTGCGATTGTCTTATCTGATGGTGCACTTCTCTCTCTCTTTCCTCATCTTCATTTGTGGTCGATTTTGTAGCACTGCCTTGTAAAGTGACATCTAATGGAGAGGGTTCTGCTACAACTGTGATTGGTGTGAATGGCTTGGGTTCCTCCACTTCTTCCTATTCCTTCTCCTACTTTGGTCACTTTACAGGGGCTCCTTCATCTAAGTGAGTCTCTGTGATCTGAATGTTTGTCTCTTCATTCATTTTGAATACATGAATTCCTTCTTTAGGTGATTCTTGCCTTGTTGTGTCTTTGATAGTGTCATCAAGAGTTTGGTTTATCTTTGTACCTTCCACTCCAAAGTCATCTGTGACTTGATTCAATTCCTCCCAATTACCATCATCTTTTGAGTCACTTTTAATGTCCACATTCATCATAAATGGTTCCTGCTCTTCTTGCATATTGGATGATAAACTAGAGTTGGTTAATCCCAACTCTCGATATCGATGAACTTTAGTCAACCTCTTGTTTTGTTCAGTGTCTTCATGAGACTGGTGGTAATGATGCCCTTGTACCGGCAGGTTTACCTAAGCTTCCATGTACTGATGAGTTGCTTCCATTGTTTTGGTTAGTTCCTCTTCCGTGATGGGCGTATTGTCTCATATCCTTGTCCTTTGAAGTACATGTATCATTTTTGATGCTGGAAGGGATTCTTCTACCTTCATCATTTCTCATAGTCTTTTGGTGCATCTCATTCTCGGTTGCGAGCTTGTTTCGGCTTCTTCCACTACATTTACTCCCTTCTTCTTCCTTGGGATCATGGCTAACTTAGCATACTTATCCATCTCCGAAGATGAGGGCATTTCTTTCAAATGTTCCCAGATACCCAATGCATGGTAGATGAGTATTGTCAGTGTGACACTTCCATTCAAGACTTTTTTATTGTCCCATTACTTCTTAGCTTTAAAAAGACATTCTTGGATGTATGGCGTCATGTTCACTTGAGTATCGCAGTCTGTCTAGCCTTCTTTGGAATCCACATATGCTGCTGTGTTTTCTAGGCTCCTACTAATGATTTTGGAAGCCACACATGAACGAGTCTTGGTGATTCTGATTGTGGTTGTGAGTAGTGGTTATCTCTCCTTGTTTTCACTAAATGACTGGTCTGCTTTTGAGTTGAATCATCTGGTTTAGTCATTCGATCCTTTTGCATCCATTATAGATGAGTATTCCATGGATATGATGCTCGAGTAGTAGAATTCCATGTGGATGTTTTTCCCCTAGTGTAGGTAATTTTAGGAACATTGTCCTCATTTTCTCTCCTAGATTCATATCTCATGGGAAAAAAAGGCACAACATCAGGTAACACGTTCGTATTTGCAGGCAATTCTAGCTTAGGGTGTTCTTTGGGTATGCTCTCGCTTCATTCATCTTCTATTTCCTTTTCTAGGGTGTCTTCCTCAAGCTTCATAACTTCATGAACATGAGAAGTTCTTTCTTCTAAAAATCTAAAGATTTCTTTATGTCCTATTTTGGTTGATATGTATCGTTGTGCTAGATGAATGCTCACTTCATTCTTGATAATCCAATCTTGCACTAGGACCATATTTTCTACTAATTCTTTGTCCTTACATACCAAAACTCTTTGCTCCATCGAAGAATTTCCTAGGTGGAGGGATATTAGGGCTTCTCCAACACATTCTATGACTTGGCCTCCAATTCCTATCATGTGTGCTTTAGTTGGGCTTATGGTTGTTTGGAGATGCATAATTAATGTCATTCATATGCAGCTGTTGGCAGTAGCCAGAGGCACAGACGACGAGGAAGTATGTGAAGGCGGACTACGAAGAAGTAGTGGGGAGCCAAGCTGATTATTTTTTCAAAAGAAAGATGTTTTTTATTACTTTTTCAAAAACTTTGAATAGTGATTTTCATCACTCTTGTACCATATGTAACATAGAGCAACCACTTTTGTAATTAGTAGCTCCATTTTGTGCAAGCCGAGGAGTCTTCGAGCTTGAGGAGCTTAGGTAGAACGGGAACCTATCTTTTAACTATGTCAGACACTAGATGTGAAACCAGTCAAAACTAGTCAAAAAACTATAAAGAGATCTAGGGAGCTCATTTTTTAGGTTGGCTAGTGTGAGCTTAGAGCTATTTTGAGTTTGTAATTGAGATCTTGAGAATAGAGTCTATTCTGCTATCTTCCATTATTTCTTGCTTGTCTCTTACATGTGTGTGTGTGTGTATGTGTGTGTGCATCTCTATGCTTCTCACCTTCACTCTCACTACATCTCGCATTCACGATCTTCATATCACTCCTATCTCTTTCGCAGATTGACATTAAGGAGGTGGAGCTTCTTAACGTGGTGCTTACGATTGTGCTAGAGCAACACCAAATTTGGCATCGTTGTCGGGGATCGAGTCTAGGACGAATGTGTGATGGTAAGATTATAGCAAGAAGTGGCATCGGAAGGTAAAAATTTCAGTTTTTGTTGTTGTTTTTAATTAGTTTTTTGTGTTTTTCATCTCCTCTACACTCCTTCTTCACCACTGCATCATCTTCTTCCACTCTGAAAAAATCAAAAAATTCACCATATCCACCCATCCTCCTCATTTCCCCTCATTTGTGCATGGGAGAGAGAGAGAGCTTTTGTGCTTGTTGTGATATGTGTGTTTTTGAGTTTTCTTGTAGTTACAATGCTCTAGAGCAGCAAGAAAGCTTCCAAAAGGTAAGAAATTCACTTTTTATCAGAATCTGCCATTGGAGTTGGACCATCACGATGGTTTGAAAAAGTTGGCACTTTTGGTAACCGACCACACCACGAGGTAGGGGACCCTTGCGCTTGCATGAATCCACAGTTGCATTCTCAAAATCATCAGTTTGGTGGACCATCACGACAGGCTCACGCCATCACGATTGTGTTGCACCATCGTGATTGGCTCACGCCATCGCGACGGCTCGGCTGGACCATCGTGACGGTCACACCATCATGACAGTTCACTTGAACCATCGCGATAGTCACTGACCATCGCAATGATCCCGTTGACCCCACGCCATCGCGATTGGCTCATGCCATCGCGACGATCCCCTACCACATGTCAATCTATCACTGTAGCTCAAGCGTAAGCACCACCTCCTTTACTTGTCAATCTGCGGAGACGTGAGGATCGGTATGACGACCACGAGCAAGTGAAGGCACAAGTGCGTGAGTGAAAGCACACAAACATGCACACACATACACACACACGCGCACAAAGTAAGATCAAAGAGAGGAACAATGGAAAGCTTAGATTGCAAAAGAGTTCTCTTACAAAAGCTCTATTCTCTAACAAGCTAACCTCAAAAATGAGCTCTCTAGCTCTTTTTATAGTTTTTTGACTAGTTTTGGCCCTATCCAGACCTAGTGTCCGGCCTAGTTAAAAATTAGGTTCCAGGGCTTATTTGAGGGCTCAAACAAAGTCTAAAAATTATGCAAATTGGTACGATGGTACTTCTAATACTCTTCAAGCTCGAGGACTCCTCGGCTTGAACAAAATGGAGTTATAAAAATAGATAATGGTATTTACAATGGTTTTTAGTGATGAAAATCACTATTTTTGTAGCGGATTCTTCTGAAAATTTGACATACACTTCTTGGAGCTCCCTACTTGCTCCCTCTTCTTCTATGTCCACTTCTTTGATGTGCTTCCATGTTTTATGCTTGACCTTGAGTTCCAACACTCCCCCCCTTCTCGAGTCTGTCGTCCCTGACAGACCCTTCTTGTAAGGGTTGTTCCATGTAGTGCTTTGAGAGGTGGTATCCATCCTTTGTATGAGCTTGATCCTTGGATTCCAGCAAGAATGTGTCATTGTGAGCTTTCAAAACTGCAAGTTTCTCAAAAGAGGTTGTCAAGATTGATTTGGAGCAACTACTGGCTTCAATTTGCTTCCGAGATATGGATGTTGTTCCCATGACATCCGCTAGCTCTTCCAAAGATGATGTTGAGAGAAGTCATGCCAACTACTCATAACCCATAATGAATGATGGGTAAGTGTGTTCGTGCCTGGGTTGAAAAAAAGTATGTGCCTTGTGCACGGCCTTGTAATGTAGCCCTACACATGCTTACTTGGAAAATGCATTGGAAGAAGTATGGTGCAAAAATTGCGGGTCTGAGCTAAGTGCTCAAGGGTATGCTGACGAAGAGGTTTCCTAATCTATCATGGTTATGGTGTTGCCAGAGTAAAGATACTTACCGTGGTGAAGGGTTGATTGATGTCTATCTCTTCATGTTGTATACCCGGCATTTGTGATGGAACATTGTCGATGAATGTCCATGTTGCTGGTCCACCGAAAAGTTTTTTGAGTGCCGGGTTCTATCTTCTCTTTTCAAAGCAATGTTTTCCAAATACTGAGAATTGAATTTCTTTATATTCTTTGACAAACAACATTGGGTAACTACACCAAGCTTAGTTTCACATATTCTCTTTAGCTCACCATAAGCAGGAGTCTGCTTATCTAGTATACAGACAAGGATTTTCGGGGTACCAAACAAACTCTTGCAAATATCTCCTTGGATGCTCTCATACATACAGTAGTTAAGCATCACTCAAGTTGTGGACCTTCAAGATCTTCACTCCCACCATGGTAAGGGAAAACCATAGGTGTGGATGCCATGTTCATGCTAAGTTCTTGACATCTACCAGATAAGGCAGCAATTACATCGTCTACTAGCCGAGACACACTTCTATCCAAACTGATAAATGCCCAGTAATTGATGGTTCAATCTGCAACTAAGCATGGCTCATTCATGTTCCATGAGCGAAACCTGGGAACAAGTTCTTTCCCTCTTTTTTTTTTTTTTTTTTTTGAGGAATGTCACAAAACAAGAAGGCAAAGTTTAGTATCAAAAAGTGGTTTACATGTGTCAATGTGCTCTAGTGCATGGGACTCTCAGTTGTGTCTATGCACGGCCATGTAATGTGGCCCTATATAATGCATACTTTAGAAATGCATGACCTGAATGGTGCAAAAGACAAGTTGTGCAAGGAGCACATGGTTGTCGCTTGTCGAGGCCTGATGTCACTTGCAGATGTTAGTGTCATCTTTGTTGGAGGTATCCATTGGATCTCGAGATGACCACTGATCCTTCCTCTTTATAGGGATCCATTTTAGAACAACATTTGGCACTGTAGAGATTACTTTAGGCGTCTTCCTCTTTGGATGTGTTCTGAACTGTGGTATCTAGTGTGGTTGGCGCTTTGGTTCGATGGAGGCTACTTGTACTTTTGGCTTCCAAACCCATATCCTTTTTGCATGTCTTTCTACTATTGTTGAAGAGCTTATTTGATCTTCTTTCGGTCTCTGTACGTGGTTCTTACCCTCTTCTCTTTTTGGCTTCTTTGTTGAGACCTTTCGCATGTGGGAGAACATAGGTTGTTGTAGATGTAAGAGCTTCTTAGGTACCCACATCTGTAATCGCCCTTGTTGAGCTGCAGCTAATTTCTTAGGCACCCAAACTTGCTGGATACCTTGTGATTGAGCTTGCCCGAGCTACATCCTTCGTCTTTTGACCTGATTGGCTTGCCTGGATGGGATTTGTGGGGGCAAGGCTGGTGGTTTCTCTCCTTTGCGTACCCAGATCTGCGTCATGCTCGGAACTGCTTTCTTATCGAATGGTGTCTTTCTATTTGATGTAGCAATTGTCGTGATCGGTTGTGTTTGCCTCTGTGGTGGACTTACTAGTGTGGCTACTTGATTCTTTGGAGAAGAAGAAAGATCCACCCGCCTTCAAACCTGTTCTTCCACGATTGACTCCTTCTGCATCATAGAGCTTTTGACACATACAACATCTTCTTCCATATGATTAGTCTTAGAAGAGCTAAGAGAGTGTGTGATGCCATGATCGGGGAGCATGCAGTTCTCTAATTCTAATGTAATGCATTGTTGATGTACCCAAACTTGAAGAATTTGACTTCTTAGGTTTAAGTTGACTGCATTGTCATAAATCCAATCTTGTCCTAAGACAAGTGGTTCTGTAAGGTTCTCATCTTGACACACTAGCACTTTGACTTTCATTGGAACATCTTGCAGGTAGATGGGAAGTTCCACCTCGCCCAAAAAAGGGGTTTCCACACCTCCCAATCCTATGAGATAAGCTTCTATGGGATTGATGTTCAACTGCAAGTCTTGGCAGTAGGAAAGTCGAACTGCACTACTTGCGGCACCTGAGTCAATCAATGCTTTCACAGTCCTTGCACCCTTTCCTTGTCCTATCTTATGGTCACAAAGGGACGTTGGTCAATAACTGGAGAAATCGCTATGCTTGATTTTTGGCACATATCCATGTGATATTTTGGGGCGTTTGAGTTGACATCTAGGCCTAATCGCCTTAACTTATTTCGCCTTATGCGCTCTCTAGCTTCTGCTTGTGCTTCTTCTTTGACTCTCATCTCTTCTTCTTTTTGTTTCTTAGCAGTGTTGAGTCTCATTAGCATGTCCTCTGTAAGAGGTTCTTGATATAACTTGACTCGACAACCACTGATATAGTTTGGCAAGATGTCACCTTCTAAAGTAGCCAATTGAACAGCACCGCTAGTGGAAATTCTATTAATGATCATGGGTCCATATCCTCTTTTTTCCAACTTACGGGCATGTTGCTTTAGCATATAAACCAGCACTAGGTCTCCCTCTTTCAATCCCTTATCCTTAATGTGTGCATCGAAGTATGCCTTTTGCCTTTTCTTTGCAGCATAGATGCCTGCTGCCGCGCGTAGCCTTGTCTCACCTAAGCGTTCTAGATCAAAGATCCTAGAGGACAATGCATGTCCATTCCACTCATACTCTTGTGCTACTTTTAAGGCAGGGATTAAGAAATCTAATGGTAGCACAGCGTTCTGTCCGAAGACCATCTGAAATGGGGTGGCGTTGAGTACCGTTTTGTAGGCAACTCGATAAGCCCAAACAGCATGATGAAGTTGTTTGTCCCAATCAGAGCGTTTATTATTTACCAGTTTTGTCAATACGTTACAGAGGAACTTATTGGTGCTCTCGGCTTGTCCATTAGCTTGTGGGTGATAGGGGGCAGACTTCTTATGTATCACCAAGAATTCTTGGAGAAGATTTTCAATGACTTCATTCAAGAAGTTGCCTCTATCGCTCAATATGGAGCATTCCTTTCTCTCATGTTCTGGTTGTGCAATGGGCATACATTAGCCATGTGGTCACCTCCGCAAGTATAACACCGATTCAATGGAGTGACTCTCTGTGTTTGTTTATTTTGGACTCCCAGCTTCTTGGCAACTTGCTCAGCTATCTCCTCTATTTCCGTGGAGATTTTTGAAGTATGACTAGTAGAACTATCAGAATCCTTATAGAGTTTGGACAATCCTAACTCCTCACCCAAGTTATCTTCTATGTCAATGCACGTCCGCACGCACTCTTCTATGGATCTAGGCTCTTTCAAGTACACATATGATCTTAACTTTGTGCTCAGTAAGCCATCTAAGAACAAAGCCACTTGTTTGGCTGGTGTGGGTAACTCGAGAGCAGGGCATCTTTCTAGGTACTGTCTGAACCTTCTACCTGCTAGTCGCACTGTTTCTTGGGGTGTCTGCTTGAAACTGTGGATCAAGGATGATGTGTTATGCCTGATACCACTCTTGGAAAATTCTACAATGAATTCGTCTAGCAGCTGACCTATATCGCGATAGTTGCAACTACTCAATGGTTGAAACCAAGCCAAGGCAGTGCCCTTAAGAGTCAAACCAAATGCCTCGTATTGGGTGAAGAAATCCTCAACCTGTTCAGCTCTTGACACTTGTTTGAACTCAGCCACATGATCATAAGGATCTCCTGACCCGTCAAAATAATTCTTCATTGCCTTGATCACTTGAGTGGGTCTAAGGGTTCTTGGGTGCTCTCGGGGTCTAGGCAATGGAAAATCATGTTCATTTCTTTGTTGCCTATGTGCTTGATGTCTCTCTCTTTCAGGTCTTTCATTTTCAAATCCTGACCTATTCCTGCCCACGGTGTGTGCAAAACTTACCTCAGGTCTCTCTCTAGTTCTTTCTCTCTGGGCTTCATGAGCGTGGGATGTTCCTACTCCTTGGAGGCCATGGGAAACATTGGATCTTGGTGGAGGGAAAATCAATTCACTCTTCCAAGTATATGCATGTCTATCATGTTCTGTTACCAAGAAAATTTTCTCTGATGTGTTATCTAGGTAGACCACTTTGCCTGGTGTCTCTGGATCCTTGAACTCGTAGATGATGACTATGCCCAATTGACTAGGTTGATCTGGCTTGAATCTCCAAAAGGCTTCCTCTGTTTCTCTATTCAAAAATAGTTCTATGCTTTTGTTGTCTTGAGGGATCCAGTCTGGAGTGATCACTCTGGTCAAAACTCACTTGCCTCTAGGAGTCTGGGGTCCTTGTCATACATTTCCTTGTTCTAGGTCTCCTATCTCATTCTCATAAATGATATTTCCAAACTCATCGGTCCTATCTGGTTGGTTGGTAACCACATACATGGTTCCTTCCTTATCAATGTATGAACCCTCTTCGAACTTGACCACCGGGTGTTCAAGTCCAAAGGATTGATCTGGATTTTTGAGTTGGACCACTGATCGCCTCAGGCCATCCTCATAGATGCAAGCACCTAATCGGTTGGTCCGAATATATTCCAATTGTGTCTTATAGGGACCTTCTGGTGTTTGTAGATGGGCTGTTCCTGAATTACCTACAGGTTTTCCCATGCTAAAAGACATTTCTGAGTCACTTGTGTCTGAGTTTAGTACGTAAGGACAACC
This sequence comes from Ceratopteris richardii, assembly GCA_020310875.1. NCBI lineage: Eukaryota > Viridiplantae > Streptophyta > Polypodiopsida > Polypodiales > Pteridaceae > Ceratopteris > Ceratopteris richardii. The sequence goes on from CM035428.1 coordinate 44,770,408, forward strand.
ACTTAGTTGTTGTGCCCAAGACTTAGTTGTATGGTTGACACTAGACTGAGAAGATCTAATGCTTTTTCTATCCTTGCCTAGGTGTCTACCAGATCTCAGGTTCATAAGCTTGGGCTAAGAGTCCAAAATTTCCCCTTGGTATGGTTCAAAAAATCCTTTGGAGTCCCCTTGGTTTCCTAGTCCCACTTGAAGCCCAACTTCAAATTATCCTATCTGAAAATCAACGCATGTAGGATTCGAAACGAGCTTTCCAACGAGCTATAGAGCTCAAAAAATGGACTTTGGATGAAAAAGTTATGTCAAATCAGGCTCCTGGGGGTCAAAACAGGCAAACAGGACCTTTTGGAAAAAATCACGATTTTGTGAACTTCAAGAGAATCGCGATTTTGTGAACTTCAAGAGAATCGCGATTTTGTGAACTTCAAGAGAATCGCGATTTTGTGAACTTCAAGAGAATCGCGATTTTGTGAACTTCAAGAGAATCGCGATTTTGTGAAATCAGAGAATCGCGATGCTGTGAAGTCAAAGAATCGTGATGTTGATCACAAAATCGTGTTTTTGAAAATCGCGATGTTGAGCAAAAAATCATGTTTTTGAAAATCGCGATGTTGAGCACAAAATCGTGTTTTTGAAAATCGCGATGTTGAGCACAAAATCGTGTTTTTGAAAATCGCGATGTTGAGCACAAAATCGTGTTTGTGAGAATCGCGATTTTGAGCACATAATCGTGTTTTCTCAAAATCGTGTTTTTGACTGAAAATCGTGATTTTTCACAAAATCGTGTTTTCTCATAATCGTGTTTTTTTTTACGTGAAAATCGCGATTTTGTCTCAGAGAATCGTGTTTTCACAAAATCGTGTTTTAAAGAATCGTGTTCTCACAGCATCGTGTTTTTGGCTAAAATCGTGATTTGTGAGAATCGCGATTTTGAGCACAGAATCGTGTTTTCTCAGAACGTGTTTTTGACTGAAAATCGTGATTTTTCACAAAATCGTGTTTTTACTGAAAATCGTGATTGGTGAGAATCGCGATTTTGAGCAGAAAATCGTGTTTTCACAGAATCGTGTTCTAGAGAATCGCGATTTTGTCTCAGAGAATCGTGTTTTCACAAAATCGTGTTTTAGAGAATCGTGTTTTTGAAAATCGCGATTTTGAGCACAGAATCGTGTTTTTTGAAAATCGTGTTCTCACAGAATCGTGTTTTTGGCTGAAAATCGTGATTTGTGAGAATCGCGATTTTGAGCACAACCACAGAATCGCGATTCTGAGAATGACCACAGAATCGTGATTCTTTCAGCAAGCTTTTAGGCGGGAAACAGAAAATCGTGATTTCTCAAAAAAATTTGAATTTTCACAGAATCGCGATTTTCATCACAGAATCGCGTTTTTTGGCGGGAAATTCAAATTTCTGAGCGCCGGCAATGAGCGAGCTCCGTATGAGCAGAAAATCATGAAAAAGACACAGCGCTTGCTCTCCCTTGCACCTCCTAACTCCTTCCCACACAATAATGCATGAAAAATGGTATGAAAATGGTGAAAATGCACTAACAAACAAGAAATTTCTATGAAGAAGAAGATGGGAGAAGGTGGAGATGATGATGATGAAGATGAAGAGGAAAAAACAGAAAATGAACTGAAATGACAGTTTTTATACCTTCCAATGTCGCAAATCTACGATCTTACCATCACAACGCTCGTCCTCGAAGCTCTCCCTGGCAACGGCGCCAAAATTTGGTGTAGCTCAAGCGTAAGCACCACCTCCTTTACTTGTCAATCTGCGGAGATGTGAGGACCGGTATGACGACCACGAGCAAGTGAAGGCACAAGTGCGTGAGTGAAAGCACACAAACATGCACACACATACACACACACGCGCACAAAGTAAGATCAAAGAGAGGAACAATGGAAGGCTTAGATTGCAAAAGAGTTCTCTTACAAAAGCTCTATTCTCTAACAAGCTAACCTCAAAAATGAGCTCTCTAGTTTTTTGACTAGTTTTGGCCCTGTCCAGACCTAGTGTCCGGCCTAGTTAAAAATTAGGTTACAGGGCTTATTTGAGGGCTCAAACGAAGTCTAAAAATTATGAAAATTGGTACAATGGTACTTCTAATACTCCTCAAGCTTGAGGACTCCTCGGCCTGAACAAAATGGAGTTATAAAAATAGATAATGGTATTTACAATGGTTTTTAGTGATGAAAATCACTATTTTTGTAAGGGATTCTTCTGAAAATTTGACATACACTTCTTGGAGCTCCCTACTTGCTCCCTCTTCTTCTATGTCCACTTCTTTGATGTGCTTCCATGTTTTATGCTTGACCTTGAGTTCCAACAATCGCGGCGATACCAGGTATGCCATCGCAACGCTCCAAAATTGGACCATCATGATTGGTCAAGCCATTGCACCCCGTGACCATCGTGATGGGCTCACGCCATCACGACGGTTGCGTTGATTGTTGACCATCACGACGGGCTCATGCCATCATGATTGCTCGCTAGATAGACCATTGCAACGCCTCACTTAGACCATCACGACACCTCGTACGATCGGACCATCGCAACGGTTCACCTGAGCCATCGCGACGGTGATTATCTCAGACCATCGCGATTGTCCACCCAAAACGACAAAATTAGGGTTTGATTTTTTGGGAAAATTTGAGGCTATTTTGAGAAAATTTTTGGGTGATTAAGCTCATTGGAGACCCCTTAGCTCGTAATTGAAGAAAAACTTGTGTGTCAATTTTTACCCTCGAGGACTAGAACATTCATATCTTTTTCATTCGAAGTCCGTTTTTTGAGCTTTATAGCTCATTAGAAAGCTCTTTACGAGTAGTACCTGAGCTCAATTGTTTTTTTTCAAGAAGAACATGTTGATTTTTAGATAAGAGAGTTTGAGGTTGTCCCATTGGTGGGACTAGAAAAGAAAGAGGGCATTAAAATTTGGGCCAAAGAAAGAAATGACCTAAAAGGTGTAAATATCAAAGTGCTTGATCATCAATTTAAGAATTGGTCTAGACATTGAATTTTGACAGGTCTAGCAAGAGCTATCCAAGGCAATCAAAGCAAGTCAGAGAGGAATGCAAGGCTTGGGAAGTGCTACTTCTTGGGCATCAGAGCAATCAACGAAGCTGATTCGAGGTTGGACGAATACTCAACCCCCTCAGGCAATTATTAGCTTAGGCTAAACCGTAGCATTGTGGATTAAATTAGAACGACGATAGGAACGCATCAAGTCCAAGACTAAGATAAAAAGTGTGCTGTATGAAAACCTAAAGGAAAGAACTTAAGTCTGACGGAACGAGAACTCAAAAGCACAACAAAAAGTCGACTCCTTACGCATACATTGAGACAAGATAAGAATTAAAAGGAATTAAGAAAGAAACAATCAATAGAAGAACAAAGCAACATTAACGATCAAAGAGTGCAAGGAAGTAAATTCATGAACCTTAGATCGGGCAAGCATATAAGTAAGTAAGACCGACGAAGCCTTAGATCATTAGAAGCAAGTGTAGAAACTACTGCACATTCGTGGGCATAGGAATTGAATAGTTATCCCTACGAGTTGGGCTCAAATACCAGTGAATCAGAAATGGCTTTTAGCACAGAAAGACCAGAAGTAGGGTTAAACATAACATATTTGGAAAGACCTGAAGGACCCTACAAAACCCAATTAGAATATGTTTGAACCAACCACTTAGGTGCTCACATCTATGAGGATGGTTTGTGAAGATCAATGGTGCAATTGCACAATCCTGATCAACCTATTGGATTGGAACGTCCAGTGGTGAAATTCGAGAGAGACGCATACATAGATAAAGAAAGAACAATGTACATCATAAGTACTCAACCAAATCATACCAATGAGTTTGGTGTTTGGTGTAGTTCATCTAGATATGAACGCGAGAACCCAAGGAAAAGAACCACTAGGAGAAGAACCTAGGACAGCTAGAGGGAAATCTGCACTGACAAGAGTACTAATTCCAGAATGGATCCCTTAAGATAACAAGAGCATAGAATTACTCTTGAATAAGGAAACTCATGAAGCATTTTGGAGGTACAGAATGGAACAACCTAGTGAGGTAGGCTCCATCATGATTTACAAATTCAAGGACCCTGATACTCCTCGAAAGGTTGTATACCTAGATGATACTTCAGAACGAGTATTTTTAGTACGAGACCATGCAAGAAATACCTACACATGGAGAGGTGATTTAGTATTCCCTCCATCTAGAGCAAATGTAAACACGAGCCATCAAGGTGCTCGAATGTCGTCAGTGTTGGAACATCAAGCTTACACTATGCTTGAGGTGGATTTGATCTACATCAAAGGGTATCGCATCAAAAGAATATCCGTTGGAGAGTTTTTTTTTTCTTATACTCATTTATTGTATTTTTTGAGAGATTTTTTTATGGTTCATTTACCGTTGTAAAAGCCTTGAGCTTTACACATGTAAAGGTATAAAGATAGAGCCCAAATCCCACAAATTTGTGGTGGTTGAAGTTGCATTCAATCAAGCAATCAATCACCTAAAAATAGATCAAACTAGATCTTCACTTTTCCTAGATTGTAGGAAAGTGAATTGATTCCCTCCAACAACCATTCCCACCTTCATTTGAATTCAAATTTCACTTGTAAAAGTCGTGGAACAATCCTAGAATCTATATAAAGACCTGAAATCACTTGTACAATACATGGAAGCAATATACGTACACTTGTGACCATCATTGTCTTGCTCCTTCAATTCTCTGCATCATCTTCTTCACCAACAGTAATCTTGCAGAGGCTTCTGATCTCTCTGCAGAGCTTCAAATTGAGTGCAAGATGCCTCATTAGAAGATATTAGTGTCTAGTTTAGGCCTATAAATTTGCATAGCATTTGGTTCATTAGATTGGGAGAAATCTGAGTTTTTCTGTCTCGAGGTCAATCTCTACGTATTCTTGAAAATAGGAAGTACCACCGGTGAATGTCTCATTCATTCCTATAGCATATTTTGCTTATTCCTTATACTTTTATGCATTCTATACACTCAACCCTATGTGTATCACTCCCATAAAATGATTTTTTCTAATTGTAATCACGCTGGTAGCTATGGGCATTTGAAGTTCATTGTCTCTTCCATAGATAGTAAGTTTTTTGAGCTAGTCGACCCGCAAACCTATCTATTTTGTATCGATTCATTCTCCTTGATGCTCCAAAGTACATAGTGCATTTATTTGCACTTATCACATGCCTATAAGGTCTATTTGAGTCTCCATAAGCTCAAGGGCTGGTCTTGTGCTAGTTGGCTTTGCCAAACTTCATCGCTTCGAAACGCACTTTTCTACCTTTTACAAGCTTCTCCAAGTTCTTTTAGTGGTATCAGAGCTAGATCAAGATGGGTGACGGCTTTCCCTCAATGATCAAGAAGCTTGATCGACACAACTACGCAGCTTGGAAAATCAGGATGGAGGCCTTTTTGCAAGGTGGAAATCTTTATGGAATTGTAGCAGGTGATGAAGCTATGCCTATTCCAAGATCCAAAGGAGGACCTACACAAAAGGAGACAGATAAGCTCACACTTTGGTGCGCAAGGGATGCTCAAGCAAGGTCGTGCATACTAAACTCTATCTTTGACTTTCTATTACCACATATTATAGGATGCAAGACATCTCAAGAGACTTGGGATGCCCTCGAGACTTTCTTTTCTGCTAGTATGAAAGCAAGAAAGAATCATCTTTGGAACGAGTTCAACCAAATAAAGAAGATACCTAAACAAACCATCTTAGAGTTTGTTAGCAAGGTCAAGGAGGTTGCGGATCAGTTAGCATCCATTGGAGAGCTTATTGAAGAAGAGGTCATCATGAGGCAAATTCTCAACGGCATTCAAAGTGATACGCAATGGCAATCCTTCACGACGGCTTATGATCTCATCATGAATGTGCAAACTCCAGACTTCAACATCTTTCTTGGACAACTCTTCAATCAAGAAGCCAACAATAGCATAAAGGAAGGTAACTCTTATCATGGTAGTTCAACTAGTGCTCTATATGCAGATAAGAAGGATAAGAAGCAGAAAGGCAAGAAGAAGGAAGAAGATGAAGAAGAGACTTCTCAAGCCAACTTTACAAGCAAGAGCAAGTGGAAAGGGAAGAAGAAAGGACCAAAGCAAGACAAAGAAAAACTGAACAGTGCTCTCAACCTCGAAGAAATTACAAAAACTCCTTTTGGACATAGCAAATAGAGTTAGGTATCTTTCTATTCCAAGTGAAAACACTTCAAATGATAAACTGAGCACTGAGCACCGGATTCATCAACATCAGGAACAAGCCTCCCATTCTTAGGGCTCTGCAGAGATAAACCAGTGAGCAATAAAATAAAGATTTCTCTCAAATGATAAATCCAATGGTCATGAAAATTTATATCAGAAACTAGATGGTAAGAGAAATCGAACGCATGTTAAAACACTGAAAAAGTATGAGTAGAGTGCGAGTTATGACCTTCTGAAGTTACTGCTCTGAGTGAGTATAGCAGAGAACATAACAGAGAAGTAGAGAATGATGAATGTATAAATTCACATATGATTACAACCACATTGGCAATGAATCTTTGCACAATGGGAGTAGAATGATAGAGCTATGGAGTAAGCTCTTCAATCTCTACAAAATGACATGAAGTGGTCATGTATAAGGAAAAGGATCATAATATCAAGCATATAAAGCATGTAGGCTGGGGTAAAATGCACCAACACTTGGGAAGGCAAGTCTATTAGCATGAGAGCACCCACTATACTAGTGAGGAATGAAGAATCAGTAATCCCTAGAAACATGGAAGTAATTAAGAACACCAAAGTACAATGCCACCTCACTCTAGAGGAGTTATTAAAGCTTAAACCAGAACTATGGAAGCACGTAGCAAATCAATTCCCTGAGGTTGTTATTACTCCCTCACAAATAGGATCACACAAGAAGGTACCAAGATACCCATAGAACGAATTGGAGATGTGAGCGAAGGAAAGGAAAGTAACACTTATCTTCCAATAACCCACCAAGGCTACACCACCAAAGCCATCTTAGATTCAAGAACCGGAGTAGCCATCGCTATGACTGCTTTATGGAAACGTTGGGGTAAGCCAGTGTTAGGTCTCTTAGTCCGAGGAAAAAGTAATTATAGACAATGATGTTCTACCCAACTCTGTTGATACTAGGTCAAGTTTGGTTTCCCCTACGTCCACAATTTCACCCCAAAGTTTTTATGGAGGAGACGAGAAACGCATGCGCAATTGGATATCCACCTCCATTGGTCACTTCCTGTAACCTCCCTTTCTTCACTCAACCCCCTCCTTTCATGTCGGGTTCACCATGTGGTCGGGTTCTTGCGTGCTTAGGGGGTGCACACAGGGTGCCAAGAAAAGAGACCTTGGTAGGAGAGGGCAACCAATAGAACTATGGCACACACATGGTGCATTACTATGAACTCAAGTGATGGAAGGGATCGGTTGATAGAGATCTTATTGTGGAAGAAAACAAGCTAGAAGATAATCTTGGATAACCATAACCTCAAGAAGATCTCGAACTGTTTTAACTTTCTGTCGTACTTTTTATTTCCAAACAGTTTTCAGTTTCAGCCTCTTGAAGTTAGCTCATCGTAAGGAATACTAAATCCTTACTGCAAGGAGTATGAATGGAAGGAATTTTTCTTTGACATTCAGAGGACATGCACGTATATCTTTTGAAGTATAAAGTTTAAGGCAAGGGAAAGTTTCATGCGTGCAAAAGTTTGAAATCTTAAACAACTTCCGTTCGTGTTTATCTTCAAAACTAATATTATGGTTCAACTCGGACTTCAGTTATATAAATCGAACTTTAGATAAAAGCATAAAAGAGCGGCTCAGACATCGTTTTCTAATAATCTGAGATCATCATGAATCAAGATTTCCTGCGTACTATACTTTGTTTTATAATCCACTTTTGTTTTCTACGTGGTCTGAATATTTTCCTCAATAAACAAACAAAACGGCATCTTAGAATAATTGCACAGGTATGCTCATACAATTGAATGTTTCATTAGAGATGTATTTCGACACTCAAATATCTCCTCAACATCTTTTATGGTTTCAACCGGGGTTCTGTAACATTCTGCAAACACTGGAGTTCGTTTTATAGACCACTCCTCAGAGAAAGAAATCACTCCCTTGTTCTATGATCGTATTTTTGACAAAGAGAAAAGAAAAACAGTTCAGAGTGCTATTCGCTCAGTGTCAGTACATTTACCTTTACCGTTTTAGTTTCAACTAAATATTCATATCGTATTTGGATATCAAAATTTGCACACGCTTTGAACAAAACAATTACAAAACTATCGTATCCAAACAAAACGTGCTATTTTAGAAAAATGCAGACATAAGGCATCATTTCAGTGTTTTCAATAAGTTCACGTAAGAAGATTTCAGTATTATATTCAAAACTTCAACTCTAAGTGGTCGCTTACGCTGTGGAACTGGCATCCTGACAGAATTGAACAATAAGGGAAAATCATTATCTGGCATAGGTGAGCTTTCCTCCGTGACGAAGTTAGGGGTTGAAATTGTTGTAAGAGTTGACAAAGCTCAACTATTGACTGTCATTTGACGGTGGGAAGTGCTGCTGAAGCGAATGGAGAGAAGATGTTCCAACATCATCATAAGTACTTGGAGTGATGAAAACAACAGATCTAGGCATCAAAAAGTCTCCTCCTATCCAGTTGGAAGGTTTTAGAGAAGCTAACATAGCACAACGCAAATGATTGGAGTTGGAGCAACTATCAGAGCACATGTATGATAGTCGAATGGATTCTTGAACATGGATGGAAAGATTGCTCAGAAAATTCGAGCAGACGCAGATGCGATTCACTATGTTTAACCAGAAAACATGCGAGAAAGCTCAAACCATTCCTTCATCTCCTATCATCTGCTAAACATCATGGAAGTTTGTTGCACAATAAAAGCACATGAACAATGCATGGAAAGCTTTCTAAACAAGAGCACACGCATGAGCGCATCAGATTTTTAGCAGATTCCACACATAAGAACAATCAAATTCTGCGATTCCATGAATTTCTATTCATTATGCAAAACAGTTTCTAGCAATGTCTCACTTATTCTATTGAGAGAAAATTCAAGATCTGCTATTCTCTACAAATTCCGAAAAGTGAAATATTTGGAGTAAGCTATTCTTACATCTCTGTCAGAACTTCACCGTATTAAAAACTAATCACAAAAATAATAACCTGCCATTTGAAATGCGAAGCGCACCGTATTCCTTATCCAGGTCTTCAATCCGTTGACTAGTTCTTTTCTTCAATGGTACGCATTCAAGCCACTTAAATTCCGCTTATCATCTTCATTTATCAGCATCATATACATCTTCAGTCGTGCAGCATGATCTCCCATAGCCGAAGAGATTTCTCTAAAAAATTTAGACAAGATAACCACTGGATCTCAATCGATCAGCTTGTGATCATTCCTCCCACAGCAGCGCTGACTCCCCTCTGGTGTTAAGGCTTCCTCCGAATGATAACGGGCAGCTAGCAAGAGAATTCGTGTCAATGATGTCCTCCGGTGCACGTACTCGTCTGAGCCCTCTTTGTACGCCACCCCCCCCCTTTCGCCTTGGATACCCTTGGATGCCCACAAAACGAAGCCCCCTTCCCCTTGACAGGACTGCTATTTTTCGATAGAGAGAGTAGCCTTTTTTTTCACAGTACACAAACTGACCCGAATAATTGCCCTCTGCTGCCATGAACCGCTCCTTCTGGTGTTTTTTAAGCGAAAAAAAATGACGGAAGGTCACCTTACAGAGGAGTGCACCTCCTCCAGAATCAGCGACAATGTCAGAGACAACACCTTTTATGTATCCGTTGCTTTCTGAATAATCTAATGATCTAAAGCGGGCGGGTCTTTTCCGCCTGTGAGTATGGGACCTAAAAAAACAGAGCCTGCTCCCTTCCTTTGACCTCTGATCACCCTTCCCGTGGGTCACAGAGGACTGGCTTCCACAAACCAACCCTCCTGCACCCTTCGTTCTTCCTCTGCTGACACCCGCTCCTCTGCACACTCCCAAAAACAAAAAAAAAAACGGACGAGAGGGAGCCCCTTTTTCTGCAGCCCCCCCCGGAGTGATGCCACCTGCCAACCTCCCTGCGTGGGTTAATGGAGGTTGCTTTCCCCCCGTCTTCAATGCCACGTCCCTTTTCTGGCAAAAACGGAAAGGGCCTCCATCTCATGGATGACACCTACTGCCTTTTCTAGGAGCCCTATGTCCTTCCTCAATTAGACCCAATTGGCTCGTTGTGTATATCCAGCAATTAGGGTGTTCCAAGTAACCAGATCCCGAAGTGGAAGCTCCCCAAGTACTTGTTGTGCCATTGCAAGAGCACCACATTTTGCATACATGTCAATCAATGTGCTACCTGTATGTGAATCGTTCTCCAAACCCCTTCGAGCAATTTCGGCATGAAGTTCTTGGCCCTGATCTATGGCCCCTGCATTGCCACACGCCTTCAAAACATCAACAAAACTAATTACATCCAAAGAAATCTTTTCTAACTCCATTTGCTCCAGGCCTCATGTCCATAGGAGAGCTCTACACACTCCAAATACTTCTCCTCCATCATTTCGGGAAGATGTAGGACCGACAGGCGAGGCACCTCCATGCTCAATCCCTTTTCTCCACATCCCTGCAATCAATATCTCCACATACTTCTCATCAATTATCAAATTCATTCTTCAAGTGCCTGCAATCAAACAAATTTCCTGCCAAATAAAACCACATTAGGGCATAAAAATCAACCATTTTTTGGGGCTAACATACTTCCCTCTTCTTATTTGCGAAGTCGTCCTCGACGAGCCACTTTTGCTGCAATCTAATCAAAACAGCCATGAAAACATCAGTGCACAACTAGTTTGCATACCTTCCCATCGAGCCGATACTCCAACTGAACCTGCACTCATCGAAGCTATTAGTGCTAAAAAAAAAAATCACTCATGAATACATACAAATCAATCACTTCCACCAAGATCATGCACATATATGCAATTCCATTTCAGCCATGCATCAATTTGCTCATACATTCCATTATGAAAAATGGTCTCAACCAAATAACACATGCACGCCTTTCCATGTTTTACACATGCAACTACCATTACGAAAACAGAAAAGAAAATACCGAAATAACCAACAACAACTGAAATGAACACAATCGGAGATGCAAAATTACCCAAAATGCACACTCCATTATTGCATCTACTATTCGCTATGTACCATCATTTTATGACTAGACGTTCCCAAAGAATCCCCATCGTCGTCCTACAAAAATCATCGAAACTCGAGTACAAGTGAAGACATACATCAGAACCCTAGAGTGTCCCACACACTAGAAAAACCCTCAGATAGAGCACACAAGTTGTAAAGCAAGATAGTTGCATTACCTCGCTAAAGCCTCATCCATAAGTACATATAGAGTCTCCGTGCCTTCAAGAATACTGATTCAAAGTGAGTTGATCTGTCACAAGCCATCACATACCAATCACACAAGGAAATAACGTTCCCTTCCAGGCGATCATCGCCCTCTCCTCTCTTTCTCTCCCCCTCAGGAGTGGGGAATAACTTCATATGAAAATTCTATTTTAATCACACGTTGGCCTACATTGACACTGGATGCGACTCGTGGACCTGACCACCCGACCAAGTTGATTCCACCCATCTACCAACGCAATGCAGCGCACAACACACCAACACACAATGATAACACATAACATATATCAGCTAGCCCATAACGAAGCTGGATGCGGCTCGTGGTCGTGACTACCCAGCCACGATGGCTCCACCCACCTACCAACCCGTTATGGCGCGTAGCTAAGACACAATCACATACATCCCAAGCCTATGGCGAAACTAGCTGCGGCTCGTGGTCCTAACCACCCGGCGAGGATAAATCCACCCACCTACTAGCCCACCATAGCGCATTGGTACGATCACAACAACACAATATTTTTTCTTTTCTTTACTTTTTCTTTCTTTTCATAGTTAATTAGTTCACCCAAGTCCTGAGAATTAGGGAGAGGAAGAAAGGGACTTTTCCCACTGTTCCCATACATACATGCAAACATATACACTCCAGCCTTTGACAGATCAACCACCTCTTCACTTCATTCTCTCAACTACAGACACTACATATGTATTCATCGATTTGGCTTTTCATTAGGTAACTACAGCCAGCTATGCCTTAGTCCCTTGTATACCTATCCCTAGGTGTCCTAGAATGTGAGTCCCCGAAATGTTTCATGTAGTCTCACATCATACTCGGATCCCGACAACTTCTCTAGGGCGAATCAGGCTCAACTTCGGGAGCTCCGTCATCACTTCCTAGCGTTAGCACATCTGCCCAAGCCCATGTGATATCGTTTTCCTCGTTAGGCATTTCCCTCAAGGGATCAAAATAGTAGTATTGATCTCCCGCCCATCCTACATGTCGAGCTAGGTATTCCTCAAAACACTCAATGTAAAATGCAACACCCAAACCCTGGCTTATAAAGCATACCAGCCAATGCACTTCCTCAACATTGTATTCCGTCTCAAAGTCGTTGACATCTATGTCCATGCGGGCGAATGTTTGGTCCGAGAAATATATCCTTAACTCGTACAAGTAGAGCTGCGTTATTTGATCTGCCATTTTGTTACTTAACTCCTAACAGTCTCTGCGCAACACAAGAAAAATAATTAGAAGTCCAAGATTCTTGAGCTATCAAGGAAGAATATTTATGACACACAAATAATAGCTTACATATGCGCATATATATATAATACTATACATGTATGTACAAGGAGTCTACTTTGTCATTTCGTTGGGATCTCGTCTAGCTTCTCCCGTTCTAATATTACTTCAAATATGGCTTAACTCTAAGCGCGTTAACCTTCACGGGAGCATATTCTTCTCCTAAATCTTGAATTCGCATGGAACCATTGGAATTGAGTTCCACCACCTTAAACGGTCCCGCCCATCTTGTCTGTAACTTCCCTGGGAATTTATAATACTTACTATCATAGACTAGTACCAAATCCCCTTCTTGAATCACATAGGTTTTGAGATTCCTGTCATGCCTCTCCTTACGTCTCTTCTGAATAGCTTCCAAACTTTGTTGTGCGATGAGTCTCTTTTCTTCCAGCTTGACCAGTTGTATGTACCTCTCCTTCAATGACTCTTTCTCGCCCAACCTGGCTTCAATGGCCACTCTTAATGTCGGAACATCTTTTTCGATGGGGAAGATGGCTTCCTCGCCATATACTAGAGGGAACGGAGTGCTCTTTGTCGTCACTCGGTAGAATGTTCTATACGCCCACAAAGCTTCCAAAAGTCTCTCATCCCAGTCTCGCCTATGCACAGCTACTGTCTTTGTCAGAATCTGTTCAAGAATTTTGTTGGTGACCTCCACTTGTCCATTTGCCCTCGGATAATATGGAGTGCTTTTTCTATGTTTGATCTTGTATAATTCCATTAATTCGTCGATCAGTTCGTTGACAAAATGTGTCCCTCTATCACTCACTATTTCCAATGGGCATCCGAATCGAGTGATAATTTGTTCATACAGAAATTTAGCAACATCAATAGCTCGGTCAGTCTTCAGAGCTTTGGCTTCTACCCACTTGGTAACATAGTCAGTACAGACCAAGATATACCTATTGGATCTTCGTAGTGAGGGAGGATCAATAGGCCCCACAAAATCAATTCCCCATTTCTCAAACGGCTTAAGAGCCAACACTGGTGTAAGAGGAGCAGCATGTGCTAATGTGGGTTTGCCCATTCGTTGGCATTTGTCACATTTCTTACAGTATTTATGTGAGTCTTTGCACAGCGTTGGCCACCAATACCCAGCTAATAAAATCTTTCTTGCCGTCAGTTCACCAGCAAAATGCCCACCGCAGGGTTCATCATGTAATGCTCTCAACACTAGGGTTGCTTCTTCTTCCTCGAGACACCTCCGATAAATGCTCTCATGAACAAAATATCGATAGAGTTGCCCCCCAATGATGCTATGGTGCTTCGCCAATGCTAACAGTTTTTGCTTCTCTCTCTTGCTTGCTCCTGGCGGATATTTAGTAGTGCACAAGAAATTCACCGAGTCGGCGTACCAAGGTACTTTAGCATCAACCTGGAATAGATGTCCATCCGGAGCATCGTCAGGCACACCAGAGATTGGCTCCTCATTAACAATTCGAGATAAATGGTCAGCCAATATATGTGCTTTGCCTGGTCTGGTTACCACTGTGAACTGAAATTCTTGGAGAAGTAGCATCCACCTCATCAGTCGCCCTGATAATTCTGGTTTGTTAATGATATACTTAAGGGCTTCGTGATCCACATAAAAAGTGAAATGCTTTCCCATCAGGTAATGTCGATACTTGTTCACCGCAAAGATCATCGATAAGCATTCCTTCTCTGTAGTCGTATAGTTCCTCTCAATGCTATTCAAATTGCGACTTGCGTAGTAAATAGGTGCTCGAATGTCGTCAGTGTTGGAACATCAAGCTTACACTATGCTTGAGGTGGATTTGATCTACATCAAAGGGTATCGCATCAAAAGAATATCCGTTGGAGAGTTTTTTTTTCTTATACTCATTTATTGTATTTTTTGAGAGATTTTTTTATGGTTCATTTACCGTTGTAAAAGCCTTGAGCTTTACACATGTAAAGGTATAAAGATAGAGCCCAAATCCCACAAATTTGTGGTGGTTGAAGTTGCATTCAATCAAGCAATCAATCACCTAAAAGTAGATCAAACTAGATCTTCACTTTTCCTAGATTGTAGGAAAGTGAATTGATTCCCTCCAACAACCATTCCCACCTTCATTTGAATTCAAATTTCACTTGTAGAAGTCGTGGAACAATCCTAGAATCTATATAAAGACCTGAAATCACTTGTACAATACATGGAAGCAATATATGTACACTTGTGACCATCATTGTCTTGCTCCTTCAATTCTCTGCATCATCTTCTTCACCAACAGTAATCTTGCAGAGGCTTCTCATCTCTCTGCAGAGCTTCAAATTGAGTGCATGATGCCTCATTAGAAGATATTAGTGTCTAGTTTAGGCCTATAAATTTTCATAGCATTTGGTTCATTAGATTGGGAGAAATCTGAGTTTTTCTGTCTCGAGGTCAATCTCTACGTATTCTTGAAAATAGGAAGTACCACCGGTGAATGTCTCATTCATTCCTATAGCATATTTTACTTATTCCTTATACTTTTATGCATTCTATACACTCAACCCTATGTCTATCACTCCCATAAAAGGATTTTTTCTAATTGTAATCACGCTGGTAGCTATGGGCATTTGAAGTTCATTGTCTCTTCCATAGATAGTAAGTTTTTTGAGCTAGTCGACCCGCAAACCTATCTATTTTGTATCGATTCATTCTCCTTGATGCTCCAAAGTACATAGTGCATTTATTTGCACTTATCACATGCCTATAAGGTCTATTTGAGTCTCCATAAGCTCAAGGGCTGGTCTTGTGCTAGTTGGCTTTGCCAAACTTCATCGCTTCGAAAACGCACTTTTCTACCTTCTACAAGCTTCTCCAAGTTCTTTTAGTGGTATCAGAGCTAGATCAAGATGGGTGACGGCTTTCCCTCAATGATCAAGAAGCTTGATCGACACAACTACACGGCTTGGAAAATCAGGATGGAGGCCTTTTTGCAAGGTGGAAATCTTTATGGAATTGTAGCAGGTGATGAAGCTATGCCTATTCCAAGATCCAAAGGAGGACCTACACAAAAGGAGACAGATAAGCTCACACTTTGGTGCGCAAGGGATGCTCAAGCAAGGTCGTGCATACTAAACTCTATCTTTGACTTTCTATTACCACATATTAGAGGATGCAAGACATCTCAAGAGACTTGGGATGCCCTCGAGACTTTCTTTTCTGCTAGTATGAAAGAAAGAAAGAATCATCTTTGGAACGAGTTCAACCAAATAAAGAAGATACCTAAACAAACCATCATAGAGTTTGTTAGCAAGGTCAAGGAGGTTGCGGATCAGTTAGCATCCATTGGAGAGCTTATTGAAGAAGAGGTCATCATGAGGCAAATTCTCAACGGCATTCGAAGTGATACGCAATGGCAATCCTTCACGACGGCTTATGATCTCATCATGAATGTGCAAACTCCAGACTTCAACATCTTTCTTGGACAACTCTTCAATCAAGAAGCCAACAATAGCATAAAGGAAGGTAACTCTTATCATGGTAGTTCAACTAGTGCTCTATATGCAGATAAGAAGGATAAGAAGCAGAAAGGCAAGAAGAAGGAAGAAGATGAAGAAGAGACTTCTCAAGCCAACTTTACAAGCAAGAGCAAGTGGAAAGGGAAGAAGAAAGGACCAAAGCAAGACAAAGAAAAACTGAACAGTGCTCTCAACTTCGAAGAAATTACAAAAACTCCTTTTGGACATAGCAAATAGAGTTAGGTATCTTTCTATTCCAAGTGAAAACACTTCAAATGATAAACTGAGCACTGAGCACCGGATTCATCAACATCAGGAACAAGCCTCCCATTCTTAGGGCTCTGCAGAGATAAACCAGTGAGCAATAAAATAAATATTTCTCTCAAATGATAAATCCAATGGTCATGAAAATTTATATCAGAAACTAGATGGTAAGAGAAATCGAACGCATGTTAAAACACTGAAAAAGTATGAGTAGAGTGCGAGTTATGACCTTCTGAAGTTACTGCTCTGAGTGAGTATAGCAGAGAACATAACAAAGAAGTAGAGAATGATGAATGTATAAATTCACTTATGATTACAACCACATTGGCAATGAATCTTTGCACAATGGGAGTAGAATGATAGAGCTATGGAGTAAGCTCTTCAATCTCTACAAAATGACATGAAGTGGTCATGTATAAGGAAAAGGATCATAATATCAAGCATATAAAGCATGTAGGCTTGGGTAAAATGCACCAACACTTGGGAAGGCAAGTCTATTAGCATGAGAGCACCCACTATACTAGTGAGGAATGAAGAATCAGTAATCCCTAGAAACATGGAAGTAATTAAGAACACCAAAGTACAATGCCACCTCACTCTAGAGGAGTTATTAAAGCTTAAACCAGAACTATGGAAGCACGTAGCAAATCAATTCCCTGAGGTTGTTATTACTCCCTCACAAATAGGATCACACAAGAAGGTACCAAGATACCCATAGAACGAATTGGAGATGTGAGCGAAGGAAAGGAAAGTAACACTTATCTTCCAATAACCCACCAAGGCTACACCACCAAAGCCATCTTAGATTCAAGAACCGGAGTAGCCATCGCTATGACTGCTTTATGGAAACGTTGGGGTAAGCCAGTGTTAGGTCTCTTAGTCCGAGGAAAAAGTAATTATAGACAATGATGTTCTACCCAACTCTGTTGATACTAGGTCAAGTTTGGTTTCCCCTACGTCCACAATTTCACCCCAAAGTTTTTATGGAGGAGACGAGAAACGCATGCGCAATTGGATATCCACCTCCATTGGTCACTTCCTGTAACCTCCCTTTCTTCACTCAACCCCCTCCTTTCATGTCGGGTTCACCATGTGGTCGGGTTCTTGCGTGCTTAGGGGGTGCACACAGGGTGCCAAGAAAAGAGACCTTGGTAGGAGAGGGCAACCAATAGAACTATGGCACACACATGGTGCTTTACTATGAACTCAAGTGATGGAAGGGATCGGTTGATAGAGATCTTATTGTGGAAGAAAACAAGCTAGAAGATAATCTTGGATAACCATAACCTCAAGAAGATCTCGAACTGTTTTAACTTTCTGTCGTACTTTTTATTTCCAAACAGTTTTCAGTTTTCAGCCTCTTGAAGTTAGCTCATCGTAAGGAATACTAAATCCTTACTGCAAGGAGTATGAATGGAAGGAATTTTTCTTTGACATTCAGAGGACATGCACGTATATCTTTTGAAGTATAAAGTTTAAGGCAAGGGAAAGTTTCATGCGTGCAAAAGTTTGAAATCTTAAACAACTTCCGTTCGTGTTTATCTTCAAAACTAATATTATGGTTCAACTCGGACTTCAGTTATATAAATCGAACTTTAGATAAAAGCATAAAAGAGCGGCTCAGACATCGTTTTCTAATAATCTGAGATCATCATGAATCAAGATTTCCTGCGTACTATACTTTGTTTTATAATCCACTTTTGTTTTCTACGTGGTCTGAATATTTTCCTCAATAAACAAACAAAACGGCATCTTAGAATAATTGCACAGGTATGCTCATACAATTGAATGTTTCATTAGAGATGTATTTCGACACTCAAATATCTCCTCAACATCTTTTATGGTTTCAACCGGGGTTCTGTAACATTCTGCAAACACTGGAGTTCGTTTTATAGACCACTCCTGACAGAGAAAGAAATCACTCCCTTGTTCTATGATCGTATTTTTGACAAAGAGAAAAGAAAAACAGTTCAGAGTGCTATTCGCTCAGTGTCAGTACATTTACCTTTACCGTTTTAGTTTCAACTAAATGTTCATATCGTATTTGGATATCAAAATTTGCACACGCTTTGAACAAAACAATTACAAAACTATCGTATCCAAACAAAACGTGCTGTTTTAGAAAAATGCAGACATAAGGCATCATTTCAGTGTTTTCAATAAGTTCACGTAAGAAGATTTCAGTATTATATTCAAAACTTCAACTCTAAGTGGTCGCTTACGCTGTGGAACTGGCATCCTGACAGAATTGAACAATAAGGGAAAATCATTATCTGGCATAGGTGAGCTTTCCTCCGTGACGAAGTTAGGGGTTGAAATTGTTGTAAGAGTTGACAAAGCTCAACTATTGACTGTCATTTGACGGTGGGAAGTGCTACTGAAGCGAATGGAGAGAAGATGTTCCAACATCATCATAAGTACTTGGAGTGATGAAAACAACAGATCTAGGCATCAAAAAGTCTCCTCCTATCCAGTTGGAAGGTTTTAGAGAAGCTAACATAGCACAACGCAAATGATTGGAGTTGGAGCAACTATCAGAGCACATGTATGATAGTCGAATGGATTCTTGAACATGGATGGAAAGATTGCTCAGAAAATTCGAGTATCATAAAAAACAGACGCAGATGCAATTCACTATGTTTAACCAGAAAACATGCGAGAAAGCTCAAACCATTCCTTCATCTCCTATCATCTGCTAAACATCATGGAAGTTTGTTGCACAATAAAAGCACATGAACAATGCATGGAAAGCTTTCTAAACAAGAGCGCACGCATGAGCGCATCAGATTTTTAGCAGATTCCACACATAAGAACAATCAAATTCTGCGATGCCATGAATTTCTATTCATTATGCAAAACAGTTTCTAGCAATGTCTCACTTATTCTATTGAGAGAAAATTCAAGATCTGCTATTCTCTACAAATTCCGAAAAGTGAAATATTTTGAGTAAGCTATTCTTACATCTCTGTCAGAACTTCACCGTATTAAAAACTAATCACAAAAATAATAACCTGCCATTTGAAATGCGAAGCGCACCGTATTCCTTATCCAGGTCTTCAATCCGTTGACTAGTTCTTTTCTTCAATGGTACGCATTCAAGCCACTTAAATTCCGCTTATCATCTTCATTTATCAGCATCATATACATCTTCAGTCGTGCAGCATGATCTCCCATAGCCGAAGAGATTTCTCTAAAAAATTTAGACAAGATAACCCCTGGATCTCAATCGATCAGCTTGTGATCATTCCTCCCACAGCAGCGCTGACTCCCCTCTGGTGTTAAGGCTTCCTCCGAATGATAACGGGCAGCTAGCAAGAGAATTTGTGTCAATGATGTCCTCCGGTGCACGTACTCGTCCGAGCCCTCTGTGTACGCCACCCCCCCCCCTTTCGCCTTGGATACCCTTGGATGCCCACAAAACGAAGCCCCCTTCCCCTTGACAGGACTGCTATTTTTCGATAGAGAGAGTAGCCTTTTTTTTTCACAGTACACAAACTGACCCGAATAATTGCCCTCTGCTGCCATGAACCGCTCCTTCTGGTGTTTTTTAAGCGAAAAAAAATGACGGAAGGTCACCTTACAGAGGAGTGCACCTCCTCCAGAATCAGCGACAATGTCAGAGACAACACCTTTTATGTATCCGTTGCTTTCTAAATAATCTAATGATCTAAAGCGGGCGGGTCCTTTCCGCCTGTGAGTATGGGACCTAAAAAAACAGAGCCTGCTCCCTTCCTTTGACCTTTGATCACCCTTCCCGTGGGTCACAGAGGACTGGCTTCCACAAACCAACCCTCCTGCACCCTTCGTTCTTCCTCTGCTGACACCCGCTCCTCTGCACACTCCCAAAAACAAAAAAAAAAACGGACGAGAGGGAGCCCCTTTTTCTGCAGCCCCCCCCGGAGTGATGCCACCTGCCAACCTCCCTGCGTGGGTTAATGGAGGTTGCTTTCCCCCCGTCTTCAATGCCACGTCCCTTTTCTGGCAAAAACGGAAAGGGCCTCCATCTCATGGATGACACCTACTGCCTTTTCTAGGAGCCCTATGTCCTTCCTCAATTAGACCCAATTGGCTCGTTGTGTATATCCAGCAATTAGGGTGTTCCAAGTAACCAGATCCCGAAGTGGAAGCTCCCCAAGTACTTGTTGTGCCATTGCAAGAGCACCACATTTTGCATACATGTCAATCAATGTGCTACCTGTATGTGAATCGTTCTCCAAACCCCTTCGAGCAATTTCGGCATGAAGTTCTTGGCCCTGATCTATGGCCCCTGCATTGCCACACGCCTTCAAAACATCAGCAAAACTAATTACATCCAAAGAAATCTTTTCTAACTCCATTTGCTCCAGGCCTCATGTCCATAGGAGAGCTCTACACACTCCAAATACTTCTCCTCCATCATTTCGGGAAGATGTAGGACTGACAGGCGAGGCACCTCCATGCTCAATCCCTTTTCTCCACATCCCTGCAATCAATATCTCCACATACTTCTCATCAATTATCAAATTCATTCTTCAAGTGACTGCAATCAAACAAATTTCCTGCCAAATAAAACCACATTAGGGCATAAAAATCAACCATTTTTTGGGGCTAACATACTTCCCTCTTCTTATTTGCGAAGTCATCCTCGACGAGCCACTTTTGCTGCAATCTAATCAAAACAGCCATGAAAACATCAGTGCACAACTAGTTTGCATACCTTCCCATTGAGCCGATACTCCAACTGAACCTGCACTCATCGAAGCTATTAGTGCTAAAAAAAAAAAAAATCACTCATGAATACATACAAATCAATCACTTCCACCAAGATCATGCACATATATGCAATTCCATTTCAGCCATGCATCAATTTGCTCATACATTCCATTATGAAAAATGGTCTCAACCAAATAACACATGCACGCCTTTCCATGTTTTACACATGCAACTACCATTACGAAAACAGAAAAGAAAATACCGAAATAACCAACAACAACTGAAATGAACACAATCGGAGATGCAAAATTACCCAAAATGCACACTCCATTATTGCATCTACTATTCGCTATGTACCATCATTTTATGACTAGACGTTCCCAAAGAATCCCCATCGTCGTCCTACAAAAATCATCGAAACTCGAGTACAAGTGAAGACATACATCAGAACCCTAGAGTGTCCCACACACTAGAAAAACCCTCAGATAGAGCACACAAGTTGTAAAGCAAGATAGTTGCATTACCTCGCTAAAGCCTCATCCATAAGTACATATAGAGTCTCCGTGCCTTCAAGAATACTGATTCAAAGTGAGTTGATCTGTCACAAGCCATCACATACCAATCACACAAGGAAATAACGTTCCCTTCCAGGCGATCATCGCCCTCTCCTCTCTTTCTCTCCCCCTCAGGAGTGGGGAATAACTTCATATGAAAATTTTATTTTAATCACACGTTGGCCTACATTGACACTGGATGCGATTCGTGGACCTGACCACCCGACCAAGTTGATTCCACCCATCTACCAACGCAATGCAGCGCACAACACACCAACACACAATGATAACACATAACATATATCAGCTAGCCCATAACGAAGCTGGATGCGGCTCGTGGTCGTGACTACCCAGCCACGATGGCTCCACCCACCTACCAACCCGTTATGGCGCGTAGCTAAGACACAATCACATACATCCCAAGCCTATGGCGAAACTAGCTGCGGCTCGTGGTCCTAACCACCCGGCGAGGATAAATCCACCCACCTACTAGCCCACCATAGCGCATTGGTACGATCACAACAACACAATATTTTTTCTTTTCTTTACTTTTTCTTTCTTTTCATAGTTAATTAGTTCACCCAAGTCCTGAGAATTAGGGAGAGGAAGAAAGGGACTTTTCCCACTGTTCCCATACATACATGCAAACATATACACTCCAGCCTTTGACAGATCAACCACCTCTTCACTTCTCTCAACTACAGACACTACATATGTATTCATCGATTTCGCTTTTCATTAGGTAACTACAGCCAGCTATGCCTTAGTCCCTTGTATACCTATCCCTAGGTGTCCTAGAATGTGAGTCCCCGAAATGTTTCATGTAGTCTCACATCGTACTCGGATCCCGACAACTTCTCTAGGGCGAATCAGGCTCAACTTCGGGAGCTCCGTCATCACTTCCTAGCGTTAGCACATCTGCCCAAGCCCATGCGATATCGTTTTCCTCGTTAGGCATTTCCCTCAAGGGATCAAAATAGTAGTATCGATCTCCCGCCCATCCTACATGTCGAGCTAGGTATTCCTCAAAACACTCAATGTAAAATGCAACACCCAAACCCTGGCTTATAAAGCATACCAGCCAATGCGCTTCCTCAACGTCGTATTCCGTCTCAAAGTCGTCGACATCTATGTCCATGCGGGCGAATGTTTGGTCCGAGAAATATATCCTTAACTCGTACAAGTAGAGCTGCATTATTTGATCTGCCATTTTGTTACTTAACTCCTAACAGTCTCTGCGCAACACAAGAAAAATAATTAGAAGTCCAAGATTCTTGAGCTATCAAGGAAGAATATTTATGACACACAAATAATAGCTTACATATGCGCATATATATATAATACTATACATGTATGTACAAGGAGTCTACTTTGTCATTTCGTTGGGATCTCGTCTAGCTTCTCCCGTTCTAATATTACTTCAAATATGGCTTAACTCTAAGCGCGTTAACCTTCACGGGAGCATATTCTTCTCCTAAATCTTGAATTTGCATGGAACCATTGGAATTGAGTTCCACCACCTTAAACGGTCCCGCCCATCTTGTCTGTAACTTCCCTGGGAATTTATAATACTTACTATCATAGACTAGTACCAAATCCCCTTCTTGAATCACATAGGTTTTGAGATTCCTGTCATGCCTCTCCTTACGTCTCTTCTGAATAGCTTCCAAACTTTGTTGTGCGATGAGTCTCTTTTCTTCCAGCTTGACCAGTTGTATGTACCTCTCCTTCAATGACTCTTTCTCGCCCAACCTGGCTTCAATGGCCACTCTTAATGTCGGAACTTCTTTTTCGATGGGGAAGATGGCTTCCTCGCCATATACTAGAGGGAACGGAGTGCTCTTTGTCGTCACTCGGTAGAATGTTCTATACGCCCACAAAGCTTCCAAAAGTCTCTCATCCCAGTCTCGCCTATGCACAGCTACTGTCTTTGTCAGAATCTGTTCAAGAATTTTGTTGGTGACCTCCACTTGTCCATTTGCCCTCGGATAATATGGAGTGCTTTTTCTATGTTTGATCTTGTATAATTCCATTAATTCGTCGATCAGTTCGTTGACAAAATGTGTCCCTCTATCACTCACTATTTCCAATGGGCATCCGAATCGAGTGATAATTTGTTCATACAGAAATTTAGCAACATCAATAGCTCGGTCAGTCTTCAGAGCTTTGGCTTCTACCCACTTGGTAACATAGTCAGTACAGACCAAGATATACCTATTGGATCTTCGTAGTGAGGGAGGATCAATAGGCCCCACAAAATCAATTCCCCATTTCTCAAACGGCTTAAGAGCCAACACTGGCGTAAGAGGAGCAGCATGTGCTAATGTGGGTTTGCCCATTCGTTGGCATTTGTCACATTTCTTACAGTATTTATGTGAGTCTTTGCACAGCGTTGGCCACCAATACCCAGCTAATAAAATCTTTCTTGCCGTCAGTTCACCAGCAAAATGCCCACCGCAGGGTTCATCATGTAATGCTCTCAACACTAGGGTTGCTTCTTCTTCCTCGAGACACCTCCGATAAATGCTCTCATGAACAAAATATCGATAGAGTTGCCCCCCAATGATGCTATGGTGCTTCGCCAATGCTAACAGTTTTTGCTTCTCTCTCTTGCTTGCTCCTGGCGGATATTTAGTAGTGCACAAGAAATTCACCAAGTCGGCGTACCAAGGTACTTTAGCATCAACCTGGAATAGATGTCCATCCGGAGCATCGTCAGGCACACCAGAGATTGGCTCCTCATTAACAATTCGAGATAAATGGTCAGCCAATATATGTGCTTTGCCTGGTCTGGTTACCACTGTGAACTGAAATTCTTGGAGAAGTAGCATCCACCTCATCAGTCGCCCTGATAATTCTGGTTTGTTAATGATATACTTAAGGGCTTCGTGATCCACATAAAAAGTGAAATGCTTTCCCATCAGGTAATGTCGATACTTGTTCACCGCAAAGATCATCGATAAGCATTCCTTCTCTGTAGTCGTATAGTTCCTCTCAATGCTATTCAAATTGCGACTTGCGTAGTAAATAGGTGCTCGAATGTCGTCAGTGTTGGAACATCAAGCTTACACTATGCTTGAGGTGGATTTGATCTACATCAAAGGGTATCGCATCAAAAGAATATCCGTTGGAGAGTTTTTTTTTCTTATACTCATTTATTGTATTTTTTGAGAGATTTTTTTATGGTTCATTTACCGTTGTAAAAGCCTTGAGCTTTACACATGTAAAGGTATAAAGATAGAGCCCAAATCCCACAAATTTGTGGTGGTTGAAGTTGCATTCAATCAAGCAATCAATCACCTAAAAGTAGATCAAACTAGATCTTCACTTTTCCTAGATTGTAGGAAAGTGAATTGATTCCCTCCAACAACCATTCCCACCTTCATTTGAATTCAAATTTCACTTGTAGAAGTCGTGGAACAATCCTAGAATCTATATAAAGACCTGAAATCACTTGTACAATACATGGAAGCAATATATGTACACTTGTGACCATCATTGTCTTGCTCCTTCAATTCTCTGCATCATCTTCTTCACCAACAGTAATCTTGCAGAGGCTTCTCATCTCTCTGCAGAGCTTCAAATTGAGTGCATGATGCCTCATTAGAAGATATTAGTGTCTAGTTTAGGCCTATAAATTTTCATAGCATTTGGTTCATTAGATTGGGAGAAATCTGAGTTTTTCTGTCTCGAGGTCAATCTCTACGTATTCTTGAAAATAGGAAGTACCACCGGTGAATGTCTCATTCATTCCTATAGCATATTTTACTTATTCCTTATACTTTTATGCATTCTATACACTCAACCCTATGTTTATCACTCCCATAAAAGGATTTTTTCTAATTGTAATCACGCTGGTAGCTATGGGCATTTGAAGTTCATTGTCTCTTCCATAGATAGTAAGTTTTTTGAGCTAGTCGACCCGCAAACCTATCTATTTTGTATCGATTCATTCTCCTTGATGCTCCAAAGTACATAGTGCATTTATTTGCACTTATCACATGCCTATAAGGTCTATTTGAGTCTCCATAAGCTCAAGGGCTGGTCTTGTGCTAGTTGGCTTTGCCAAACTTCATCGCTTCGAAAACGCACTTTTCTACCTTCTACAAGCTTCTCCAAGTTCTTTTAGTGGTATCAGAGCTAGATCAAGATGGGTGACGGCTTTCCCTCAATGATCAAGAAGCTTGATCGACACAACTACACGGCTTGGAAAATCAGGATGGAGGCCTTTTTGCAAGGTGGAAATCTTTATGGAATTGTAGCAGGTGATGAAGCTATGCCTATTCCAAGATCCAAAGGAGGACCTACACAAAAGGAGACAGATAAGCTCACACTTTGGTGCGCAAGGGATGCTCAAGCAAGGTCGTGCATACTAAACTCTATCTTTGACTTTCTATTACCACATATTAGAGGATGCAAGACATCTCAAGAGACTTGGGATGCCCTCGAGACTTTCTTTTCTGCTAGTATGAAAGAAAGAAAGAATCATCTTTGGAACGAGTTCAACCAAATAAAGAAGATACCTAAACAAACCATCATAGAGTTTGTTAGCAAGGTCAAGGAGGTTGCGGATCAGTTAGCATCCATTGGAGAGCTTATTGAAGAAGAGGTCATCATGAGGCAAATTCTCAACGGCATTCGAAGTGATACGCAATGGCAATCCTTCACGACGGCTTATGATCTCATCATGAATGTGCAAACTCCAGACTTCAACATCTTTCTTGGACAACTCTTCAATCAAGAAGCCAACAATAGCATAAAGGAAGGTAACTCTTATCATGGTAGTTCAACTAGTGCTCTATATGCAGATAAGAAGGATAAGAAGCAGAAAGGCAAGAAGAAGGAAGAAGATGAAGAAGAGACTTCTCAAGCCAACTTTACAAGCAAGAGCAAGTGGAAAGGGAAGAAGAAAGGACCAAAGCAAGACAAAGAAAAACTGAACAGTGCTCTCAACCTCGAAGAAATTACAAAAACTCCTTTTGGACATAGCAAATAGAGTTAGGTATCTTTCTATTCCAAGTGAAAACACTTCAAATGATAAACTGAGCACTGAGCACCGGATTCATCAACATCAGGAACAAGCCTCCCATTCTTAGGGCTCTGCAGAGATAAACCAGTGAGCAATAAAATAAAGATTTCTCTCAAATGATAAATCCAATGGTCATGAAAATTTATATCAGAAACTAGATGGTAAGAGAAATCGAACGCATGTTAAAACACTGAAAAAGTATGAGTAGAGTGCGAGTTATGACCTTCTGAAGTTACTGCTCTGAGTGAGTATAGCAGAGAACATAACAAAGAAGTAGAGAATGATGAATGTATAAATTCACATATGATTACAACCACATTGGCAATGAATCTTTGCACAATGGGAGTAGAATGATAGAGCTATGGAGTAAGCTCTTCAATCTCTACAAAATGACATGAAGTGGTCATGTATAAGGAAAAGGATCATAATATCAAGCATATAAAGCATGTAGGCTTGGGTAAAATGCACCAACACTTGGGAAGGCAAGTCTATTAGCATGAGAGCACCCACTATACTAGTGAGGAATGAAGAATCAGTAATCCCTAGAAACATGGAAGTAATTAAGAACACCAAAGTACAATGCCACCTCACTCTAGAGGAGTTATTAAAGCTTAAACCAGAACTATGGAAGCACGTAGCAAATCAATTCCCTGAGGTTGTTATTACTCCCTCACAAATAGGATCACACAAGAAGGTACCAAGATACCCATAGAACGAATTGGAGATGTGAGCGAAGGAAAGGAAAGTAACACTTATCTTCCAATAACCCACCAAGGCTACACCACCAAAGCCATCTTAGATTCAAGAACCGGAGTAGCCATCGCTATGACTGCTTTATGGAAACGTTGGGGTAAGCCAGTGTTAGGTCTCTTAGTCCGAGGAAAAAGTAATTATAGACAATGATGTTCTACCCAACTCTGTTGATACTAGGTCAAGTTTGGTTTCCCCTACGTCCACAATTTCACCCCAAAGTTTTTATGGAGGAGACGAGAAACGCATGCGCAATTGGATATCCACCTCCATTGGTCACTTCCTGTAACCTCCCTTTCTTCACTCAACCCCCTCCTTTCATGTCGGGTTCACCATGTGGTCGGGTTCTTGCGTGCTTAGGGGGTGCACACAGGGTGCCAAGAAAAGAGACCTTGGTAGGAGAGGGCAACCAATAGAACTATGGCACACACATGGTGCTTTACTATGAACTCAAGTGATGGAAGGGATCGGTTGATAGAGATCTTATTGTGGAAGAAAACAAGCTAGAAGATAATCTTGGATAACCATAACCTCAAGAAGATCTCGAACTGTTTTAACTTTCTGTCGTACTTTTTATTTCCAAACAGTTTTCAGTTTTCAGCCTCTTGAAGTTAGCTCATCGTAAGGAATACTAAATCCTTACTGCAAGGAGTATGAATGGAAGGAATTTTTCTTTGACATTCAGAGGACATGCACGTATATCTTTTGAAGTATAAAGTTTAAGGCAAGGGAAAGTTTCATGCGTGCAAAAGTTTGAAATCTTAAACAACTTCCGTTCGTGTTTATCTTCAAAACTAATATTATGGTTCAACTCGGACTTCAGTTATATAAATCGAACTTTAGATAAAAGCATAAAAGAGCGGCTCAGACATCGTTTTCTAATAATCTGAGATCATCATGAATCAAGATTTCCTGCGTACTATACTTTGTTTTATAATCCACTTTTGTTTTCTACGTGGTCTGAATATTTTCCTCAATAAACAAACAAAACGGCATCTTAGAATAATTGCACAGGTATGCTCATACAATTGAATGTTTCATTAGAGATGTATTTCGACACTCAAATATCTCCTCAACATCTTTTATGGTTTCAACCGGGGTTCTGTAACATTCTGCAAACACTGGAGTTCGTTTTATAGACCACTCCTGACAGAGAAAGAAATCACTCCCTTGTTCTATGATCGTATTTTTGACAAAGAGAAAAGAAAAACAGTTCAGAGTGCTATTCGCTCAGTGTCAGTACATTTACCTTTACCGTTTTAGTTTCAACTAAATGTTCATATCGTATTTGGATATCAAAATTTGCACACGCTTTGAACAAAACAATTACAAAACTATCGTATCCAAACAAAACGTGCTGTTTTAGAAAAATGCAGACATAAGGCATCATTTCAGTGTTTTCAATAAGTTCACGTAAGAAGATTTCAGTATTATATTCAAAACTTCAACTCTAAGTGGTCGCTTACGCTGTGGAACTGGCATCCTGACAGAATTGAACAATAAGGGAAAATCATTATCTGGCATAGGTGAGCTTTCCTCCGTGACGAAGTTAGGGGTTGAAATTGTTGTAAGAGTTGACAAAGCTCAACTATTGACTGTCATTTGACGGTGGGAAGTGCTACTGAAGCGAATGGAGAGAAGATGTTCCAACATCATCATAAGTAGTTGGAGTGATGAAAACAACAGATCTAGGCATCAAAAAGTCTCCTCCTATCCAGTTGGAAGGTTTTAGAGAAGCTAACATAGCACAACGCAAATGATTGGAGTTGGAGCAACTATCAGAGCACATGTATGATAGTCGAATGGATTCTTGAACATGGATGGAAAGATTGCTCAGAAAATTCGAGTATCATAAAAAACAGACGCAGATGCGATTCACTATGTTTAACCAGAAAACATGCGAGAAAGCTCAAACCATTCCTTCATCTCCTATCATCTGCTAAACATCATGGAAGTTTGTTGCACAATAAAAGCACATGAACAATGCATGGAAAGCTTTCTAAACAAGAGCGCACGCATGAGCGCATCAGATTTTTAGCAGATTCCACACATAAGAACAATCAAATTCTGCGATGCCATGAATTTCTATTCATTATGCAAAACAGTTTCTAGCAATGTCTCACTTATTCTATTGAGAGAAAATTCAAGATCTGCTATTCTCTACAAATTCCGAAAAGTGAAATATTTGGAGTAAGCTATTCTTACATCTCTGTCAGAACTTCACCGTATTAAAAACTAATCACAAAAATAATAACCTGCCACTTGAAATGCGAAGCGCACCGTATTCCTTATCCAGGTCTTCAATCTGTTGACTAGTTCTTTTCTTCAATGGTACGCATTCAAGCCACTTAAATTCCGCTTATCATCTTCATTTATCAGCATCATATACATCTTCAGTCGTGCAGCATGATCTCCCATAGCCGAAGAGATTTCTCTAAAAAATTTAGACAAGATAACCCCTGGATCTCAATCGATCAGCTTGTGATCATTCCTCCCACAACAGCGCTGACTCCCCTCTGGTGTTAAGGCTTCCTCCGAATGATAACGGGCAGCTAGCAAGAGAATTCGTGTCAATGATGTCCTCCGGTGCACGTACTCGTCCGAGCCCTCTGTGTACGCCACCCCCCCCCTTTCGCCTTGGATACCCTTGGATGCCCACAAAACGAAGCCCCCTTCCCCTTGACAGGACTGCTATTTTTCGATAGAGAGAGTAGCCTTTTTTTTTCACAGTACACAAACTGACCCGAATAATTGCCCTCTGCTGCCATGAACCGCTCCTTCTGGTGTTTTTTAAGCGAAAAAAAATGACGGAAGGTCACCTTACAGAGGAGTGCACCTCCTCCAGAATCAGCGACAATGTCAGAGACAACACCTTTTATGTATCCGTTGCTTTCTGAATAATCTAATGATCTAAAGCGGGCGGGTCCTTTCCGCCTGTGAGTATGGGACCTAAAAAAACAGAGCCTGCTCCCTTCCTTTGACCTCTGATCACCCTTCCCGTGGGTCACAGAGGACTGGCTTCCACAAACCAACCCTCCTGCACCCTTCGTTCTTCCTCTGCTGACACCCGCTCCTCTGCACACTCCCAAAAACAAAAAAAAAACGGACGAGAGGGAGCCCCTTTTTCTGCAGCCCCCCCCCGGAGTGATGCCACCTGCCAACCTCCCTGCGTGGGTTAATGGAGGTTGCTTTCCCCCCGTCTTCAATGCCACGTCCCTTTTCTGGCAAAAACGGAAAGGGCCTCCATCTCATGGATGACACCTACTACCTTTTCTAGGAGCCCTATGTCCTTCCTCAATTAGACCCAATTGGCTCGTTGTGTATATCCAGCAATTAGGGTGTTCCAAGTAACCAGATCCCGAAGTGGAAGCTCCCCAAGTACTTGTTGTGCCATTGCAAGAGCACCACATTTTGCATACATGTCAATCAATGTGCTACCTGTATGTGAATCGTTCTCCAAACCCCTTCGAGCAATTTCGGCATGAAGTTCTTGGCCCTGATCTATGGCCCCTGCATTGCCACATGCCTTCAAAACATCAACAAAACTAATTACATCCAAAGAAATCTTTTCTAACTCCATTTGCTCCAGGCCTCATGTCCATAGGAGAGCTCTACACACTCCAAATACTTCTCCTCCATCATTTCGGGAAGATGTAGGACTGACAGGCGAGGCACCTCCATGCTCAATCCCTTTTCTCCACATCCCTGCAATCAATATCTCCACATACTTCTCATCAATTATCAAATTCATTCTTCAAGTGCCTGCAATCAAACAAATTTCCTGCCAAATAAAACCACATTAGGGCATAAAAATCAACCATTTTTTGGGGCTAACAGCCAGCATTAAGACATACCAGGATGAAGCTACAAATGGCTGACTGACATATAGAAAAACCATTAGGCTTACTAGAAGGCATATCTCTCACCACTTGTGGTGTAGAGTTTGAGCATGCTTTTGCCATTTGTGATTTTGGGAAAAATCATGCTTATGAGATGATTTTAGGACGACCATTCATGCATCAGTTTCAAATTGTACAAGATTGGGGAACTAATTCTTTGTACTTGCAACATTTAGGAGTGAATACCAAAGTCAATCTTAAAGACTATTCCCATCGGGATGTACCCCCAATACAATGGAACAGCATCCATAAGACATGAGAAGAAACAGAATCCGTACACTCATTGGAATCAGATCGCTCATGGTTGCATGAGGATACTCATCTATGGATGTGTAAAGTAGCCAAACAAGAGGAAGAACGGCTAGAAGCCAGGACCTTAGGTTCAGAACGACATCCACGAACTCTTCAAGACCCAGCTTATGCACCTATAGTATTCCTAGACGAGGAATTTGAGCCTCATGGTTGGGTAGAAATCTTAGCCACGATGGACATAGCAGTGAATGAAGAACAATGGACCCCTCATTGTGATGAGGACGGATATGACATTTCCATTTTCATGATTGAACCTGTTGAGGAAGACTTTATGCTAGAAGAATGCACGGAAGTGACCTAAGAACCGGACGAGAGTAGTGACGAGGACCTAGAATCCATCATCATGGAACCCTTTTGTTCCACAGAAGAGGAATATCTTTACTTTGTAGAAACCAAAACCCCTAAAGAGGAAAAGGAAAGTCAAATGGAACAACTTGAGCTATCCATAAAAGATACAGAGAGCAAACAAAAGAAGAAAAGAAATCACCTAAGACAGAAGAAGAAGAAGAACCACTCATGAAAGTACCCGAGAACTTCAAGAAATATGAAATAGAAGATAGAAGGATCATGGTACGAATGCCTAAAAGAAAAGCTAATGTTGGAAAAGCATATGATAATTGAGAGAAAACCAAAAAAATCATAGTGACCATAGAAGGAGAAGAAGAAAAATGTACATACATAGGGCATGATTTGACGAATGAAGAAGAAGAAGATTTAATTGCCCTATTGCAAGAATATAGAGATGTGTTCACTTGGAGTTATAAAGACTTGAAAGGAGTAGACCCAGATATATGTTCCCATAGAATCCCTATGACTCTAGATGCCAAGCCTACGAAACAGAAACCATACACATACAATGATAACTATGCTGCTAAGATTAAAGAAGAAATAGATCATTTGATAGAAGCAGGATTCATTTATGAAATTGAGCATACTGAATGGGTATCCCCCATTGTGGTTGTGCCAAAGAACAATGGAAAATTGCACATGTGTATTAACCTTAA
Source organism: Ceratopteris richardii (assembly GCA_020310875.1). Lineage (NCBI taxonomy): Eukaryota > Viridiplantae > Streptophyta > Polypodiopsida > Polypodiales > Pteridaceae > Ceratopteris > Ceratopteris richardii. The sequence continues at coordinate 44,803,148 of CM035428.1, forward strand.
GAAACTTAATGCCTCCACGATTAGAGACAGTTATCCTCTTCCTATCACAAAACATTTATTGGAAAGAGTTGCCGGCAAGGAAGTTTACAACTTTCTTGATGGATTCTCAGGCTATAATCAAGTGGCCATTGCTCCAAAAGATCAACAAAACATCACTTTTTCCACAGAATGGGGCATATTTGCATTTCGCGTGATGCCATTTGGGTTGACAAATGCACGTGCCACTTTCCAATGACTTATGTGTCATGTTTTTAAGGAATTCTTACGCAAGAATTTGGAAGTTTGTGTCGATGACATACGTACTCATTCGAATATAAGGCAGACACATATACCAGAATTAAGACAAGTATTTGACAAATGTCAAGAATATCAGGTTTGTTTGAACCTAGAAAAGTGCATTTTCATGGTTAGACAAGGAAAAATTCTAGGACAGATTGTGTCAAAGAACGGAATCTCTACGGATTAAGAAAAAGTAAAAGTAATTGTAGATCTACCTAGGCCAAATAACGTAAAAGAGGTACAGGCCTTCATGGGTCATTGTGGTTATTATAGACAATTCATACATATGTATGCAATCATAGCCAAGCCTTTGTACTCTCTTTTAACCAAGTTTGAATAGACAGATGAATGTGAGAATTCATTCAATGAACTTAAACGACGTTTGTGCTTAACACCAATATTAATAACCCTAGATTAGAGTAAGCCATTCCATGTACATGTGGATGCATCCAACTATGCCATAGGAAGAAACTACACCACTACAGAATGAGAGGGATTAGGAATGATCTACATAGTAAAGAAATTCAGGCATTATTTGTTGGCAAATAAGTTTAAGTTCTTTACAAATCATCAAGCGTTATTGTACTTAGTCAATAAGCCTTGTAATACAGGATGACTAATACGTTGGATTCTATTACTCATGGAGTACGACTTTGAAGTATTAGTCAGGAAAGGAAAGACCCACCTCAGAGCTGACCACCTCTCAAGATTAACCACAGGAGAAGCTCCTAGAGGAATATCAGATGAATTACCCGAGGCATATTTGTTTAGCCTGAAGATAGTACCAGAATGGCTAAATCTATTGTCCCTATTCTCACATATGGACCCAAGAATTCTAGGATAAGTATCAAAGAAGGAGAGATTACCAAGTCACAAAGATATCAAATAATAGCAAGAAGTATATATGAACAGGATAATCAAAAGATTCTTGCTTGTTGTGTAGATGAATCAGAACATGCAAATTGGTTGCAATTAGCACATGTAGGTGCATTAAAGCAACATCATTTAAAACATCGTACCTTGCAAACTCTGCATAGACTAGGAGTATATTGGCCTTCTATGGAAGCAAATGTCTACAAGTTGTGTAGAGAGTGCCCTGTTTGTTGTGAAAGACCACCTAGGACGAAAACATTCAGTGTCTACCTCTTCCTCTTCCTCTGCCACAATAGATTACCTGCTCAAAACTAGGTTTTCCTTGGGAGTTCAAGTACTCACCAAGATCTTTTTCTTCAATAATCAACATGGATACCAGAACAAAAAAATTAAGAATATTTTACCTGGTTTGATTAGATGTTCTGAATTACTTATATGCAGATCCTAAATCACGAAGGCACACTTCCACCTTATCATCACCATCTACATTCATGCCAATAGATGCAAGTGACTCACATATGCTTTTGATTTTTAGGGTGTAGTCACTTACTGACATACCTTTTTTCTCCAAAGTATGCAGCTCGTTCTTGAGTTGCAATTTCTGTGCCTTTGTATTGGTTTCATACAAAGTGACCAAAGTGTTCCAAGCCTCTTTTAGAGTCTTAGCATCCTATACATGTCCAATCATGCTATCCTATATGCTAATAGATAGCCAATACATTACCTTACATGCTCCTTGAATCCATTCCTCATATGCTCTTAGCTGGTCTGTAGTCCTATTCCTCTCTGGTAACTGCGGAGCATTTTCATTCTCTCCTCTGATGTACTTCCAGTACCCTTTTCCCATCAGAAAATTTGTCATTCTGAATCTCCAAGCATGGAAGTTGTTCTTGTCTAGCTTATCGCTCATAAGCTGACTCATTCCATCTGCATTTGCCATTTCTACAACAATTCACAACACTGCAAAACACTATAAGCAATACTGCTTGAACATTATGGTACTATGATGTGACAATTCGATCTCAGAAAAACACAGTTTTTGTATATCAACAATACACAAAATTTCTTGAAATGTGTGATATGGAATATATGAGTGTTGCAGAACAAGAGGTAAGTTACAATTTTGCAAAGTAAACTGGTTTTTCTATAGGCCCCACTTCGCGGGTTCAAAACGAAGGTCAAGATGGCTCCAAAATTCTGATATGACGAAAATGAGTGACCCTAAAGGGATAACTATCAAAAATATTTTGATTCCTTCTACCTTCATGCCAATTTTTGTAGCAATCGGAGGTGGTTTGTGAATCGTGCCTTCTCCATGCCTTCTCGCATACTCTTCACCATTGGCCTTCTCCACAAGCTCTCTATAGCCACACTGGCTCTGATACCACATCACGAGGAAGGAGGTAATGAAGAGAGCTCACACACACTCACAATCAAAGAATTCATGAAAAGGTCTGCAATGTTCTCCTGTGTGGGCACATATGCCAAGCTGGTCTCTCCAGCAGAGAACCTTTCCCTGACATAGTGATTGTTGGCAGCAGTCAGGGAACCGAAGGAGCCACAAGACGAAGAGAGTCAGAGCGAAGGGACAGCACAAGCAGACATGGCAGTCAAAGAAGATCTGGCAAGTAGGCCATCTAAATTTTTCAGACATCAAGGAGTTGAGCACACAAGAAGACAGAGCAAGTAGGGAGCTCAAAGGTATGTATGACAAATCAATAGAGGAAATCCCTACACAAATAGTGATTTTCATCACTAAAAACCATTGTAAATATCATTTCGTATTTTTGTAGCTCCATTTTGTGCAAGCCAAGGAGTCCTTGAGCTTGAGGAGCTTTAGAAGTATCTACCTGCCAATTTTCATATTTTTTAGATCTCGTTTGAGCCCTCTAATAAGCCCTGGAACCTAATTTTTAACTAGGCCGGACACTAGGTCTGAACAGGGCCAAAGCTAGTCAAAAACTATAAAAGGAGCTAGAGAGCTCATTTTTGAGGTTGGATTGTAATTGAAATGAACCTATAAGAGCTTTTTGAAAGTAATCTAAGAACTCCATTGCTTCTCACTCTTTGTCTTGCCGTGTGTGCGCGTGTGCGTGTATGTGTGTGCATGCTTGTGTGCTTCTCACTCACGCACTTGTGCCCCCACTTGCTCGAGGTCTTCATACCATCCTCACGTCTTCCCGGATTGACATTAAAGGAGGTGCTACTCATCACTGAGCTACACCAAATTTTGGCGCCGTTGCCGGGGATCGAGCTTTGAGGACGAGCGTGTGATGGTAAGACGTAGATTGGAGATGTTGGCGTTGTAGGTAATTTCTTTACTTTTCCTATTTTTCTCTTTCTTACCTTACCATCATCATCACCATCTTCCACCTCAATTTCCATCATCGCGAAAATTTCAGTTTTTTTATCATATCACCATCTCCACCTCATTTCCCTCATTCTACTTGTGAGAGAGAGCGAGAGAGCGATATTGCGTGCATTGTTTTTTGCATGTTTTTTGAGCATTCTGCAGGTTCTTGCTGTATCACCATCCCCAGCACTCTGCGCAGGTACGAAACTGTACAGTCTTGTCTCTGTGTCGCCGGGCTCTGTCAATCGCGACCGACAGAAAAATTGCTCTATTTGCTAAACAAAGTGCATATCCATAACCTACAGGCCTAGAGCTTCCCAAAAATGTGTTTAGTTTTTTGAAATTCCTCAGATTTCTATCAATCGCGATCGCTCTGTCAATCGCGATCGACAAACCACGACGGACAGCCCACGACGGCTCTGTCAATCGCGACCGGCAGAGTCAACGACCAATTGACCACGGGACAGAAGCTACGCGTGACACGTGTCAATCGCAATTGAGCCATCAATCGCGATCGACCTATCAATCGCGACGGACAGCCACGACGGACCTATCAATCGCGACTGACACAGTCAACGACTGTTTGACCACGACTGACCGAGCCTTCGCGACGGACCTGTCAATCGCGATCGACACATCAATCGCGATCGACAGAGTCAACGACCCTTTGACCACGATTGACTGAATTTTCGGCCACGTGTCAATCGCGACTGACAGCCACGACGGACCTGTCAATCGCGATCGACACGTCGATCGCGACTGACCTGTCAATCGCGACCGACAGACTTTGCGAACACGTTAGAAGGGCAAATTAGGTCAAATTTTTAAGGCAAAAATAATGGTCTAAATTTTGGCCAAGTGTGGGACAAACACCAGGGTGTAGTATTGCATTACGAGGGCATGACCCAAGTAACTCGAGAATTCCTGTTTTCCTGTTAACCTAGTTTAATCTTGTTTTAGCCCCAAAACCCTGAACTGGCATAACTTTCTCATACGAAATCCGTTTGCCGTGATTTTTGTTTTGTTGGAAAGCTCGCAGGGAGTACAACAAAAACATTGACTGGTTACGGTTAAATTAAGATCAAGAATATTAGATAGGGTATTTTGAAGTTGACCATACCCAGGGGGAACAAAATTCAGGGATCTCTAGAGTTGTGTCCAAAAAGTCATAGTGCAAATTGGTGAAGTGTTACATGAATGAAAGTGATTGGTTCTGTCTTTTGAATTTAAGTCTTGAGCTAACGGTGGGCCTTTTACAGGTCCTTTGAGAGCAGCGAAGGGTACGCAAAGCAAGAGTAAGTGCAGGCTTGGGAACACGCGTCCTGGGCACACCAGGGCAACAACACAAGGAAAGGAACTCAAGGTTGGAAAACCCGCAACACCCTCTGTCAATTCTTAGTTTAGGCTAAGTGCGGGTAGTGTTAGAAGTAATTCCAGGCAACGAATAGGCACGAGATAAATCAAAGACTATCTAAGAAATCAAGTTCAAGTCAAGAGATAACCTGTGTGTGTGAACGACAACCCTAAAGGAAAAGAACCTAACGTGAAATGACCAAACTAAAGTGCGGAATTAAACTTAAGTATTCCTAACGACGTGATATCAGACAAGAGTATAAACACGATAATCAACATAAACAGGGGATTAAGTAATTGATACAAAGGACTCAGAAACGTGGTTGTACCTGGGAAAAATTGGGTTAATCAGTTAGGCATATGAACCTTAGATCAGGACGACATCTAGTAAGAGATAGACAAAGCCTTAGGTCTTCAGAGGCTAGTGTCAATCATACTGCGAGGTCTTGGGCCCAGCAGTTGAGTCACCACTCGCATTACCCTAGCTCTGATACCAGTGAATCCGAGATGTCTCAAGGTATGGACAGACACGGGAAGTTCAGGAGTGCCATACTTGCACAGAGTAGAAGGCCCTTACAAGACGTAGTTGGAATACCTTAGGACCAACCGATTAGGTGCCAGCATCTATGAGGACGGCCTAGGAAGATCTATGGTACAGATTAAGAATCCTGATCAATCCATTGGACTAGAGCGCCCAGCTGTCAAGTTCGAAAATGGAGCATACTTGGACAAAGAAGGAACCATATACGTAGTCACCAGTCACCCAGATAGGACGGACGAATTTGGAAATGTGATCCCAGAAGCGGACTTAGGGGACCCAGAGCAAGGAAACATGGGTACAGAACCTAGAACCCCTCGAGGCAGATCGGTTCTCACTAGGATTATAACACCAGAGTGGATTCCCCAGGATAACAAGAGCATAGATTTGCTCCTCAATCGAGAAACTGACGAAGCCTTTTGGAGGTATAAATCTGATCAGCCAACTGATATAGGAACAATCATGATCTATGAGTTTAAGGATCCTGATAGCCCAGGCAGAGTGACCTACTTAGATCACGCTTCGGAGAGGATCTTTGTGGTGACAGAACATGATAGACATGCTTACACTTGGAAGGGTGAATTCGTTTTCCCCCAACCAAGATCGAATGTGTCCTATGGTCACCCTGGAGCTGGAACATCCCAAGCTCATGGAACTCCAAGAGATAGAAGTAGAGATAGGCCAGAAGTAAGCTTTGCCAACTTAGGGGGCAGAGAAAGAACAAGGACGGAAACAAATAGAGTAGAGCCTGAGGTACTTAGAGCCCCAGGACATCGAAGAAAGGCCGATGATTTCCCTCTACCACGACCTAGAGAGCACACAAGGATTTTGAGACCGACTCAGCTAGTTAAGTCCATGAAGAACTACTTCGATGGCACTGGAGATCCATACGATCATGTGGCTGAGTTTAGGCAAGTCTTGAGAGCTGAACAAGTGGAGGATCTATTCACGCAGTACAATGCCTTTGGTCTAACTCTTAGGAACACTGCCCTGACATGGTTTCAGCCACTAAACGAGAGGCAGTTCAGGAGCATAGACCAACTCCTAGAGGCTTTCATTATTGAATTCTCTAAGAGTGGCATAAGGCATAATACCTCCTCATTGATTCACAGCTTCAAGCAAACCCCTCAAGAGACCGTGAGACTTGCAGGAAGAAGATTCAGGCAATACTTAGAGAGATGCCCTACCCCTGAGTTACCCACGCCAACTAAGCAAGTGGCTTTATTCCTGGATGGATTGCTAAGTACCAAATTGAGATCCTATGTGTACTTGAAGGACCCTAGGACCATAGAAGAGTGTGTACGCATGTGCATTGACATCGAGGATAACCTAGGGGAGGAGTTAGAGCTTTCCAAGATATACAAAGATTCAGATAGTGCCTCTAGCCTCTCTTCCACGCAATCCACATCGATTGAGGAACTTGCAGAGAAAGTTGCTCAGAAACTAGGTGTCTCTAGTAAACAAATCCCAAGGTTCGCCCCTGTAAAAAGATGCTATAATTGTGGAGGCGACCATATGGCAAATGTATGTCCCATTATGGCTCAACCCCAAGTAAATCCGAGTGGCCAATACTGCACCATAGAACGGAGATACACAAATCACACAGCGCAAGATTGCCCATACAACAAGCAAGCAGTTAGGCAAACCTACCCTCAGACATACCCTCAGCAGGGAAGATACCAGAACCCGTACCCTCCACAGTCATATGGCAGGCCACAACAACCCTATCAGCAACCATACCAAAACCAACAAAGGCCTCAGCCTGTGTTAGCACAACAACCCCCTGCCCCAGCTAACATGATCCCAGTAAAATATGCAGCAGCAGAAGAAAACCTGAATAGAGCTATAGTCCCTGTAACACCACTGCTTTCTGAAAGTGACCCCAGTGACCATAGCTTTGATTCTACACATGTCGATAGTCCCCAGGCTTACTACATGAAATCTCATGAACATGGTGAGTCCTACTACAGTGAGGAACCGAGTGAACCTAGTTGGGAGTCAAATTACACAAACGTCATGTATGCAAATCCCAATCCTAGAACTCAACCTAAGCAAGTAAGACCTCCATTCCCAAGAGGACCGTGCTACAGATGTCAGGGAGATCATCTCATTCGTGATTGCCCCTTACCTCCACTTACACAAGCTCAGTCAGTAACAATTCAGGGCTTTTGCCAAGAATGTGGAAAGGAGCATCTCTTACGAGATTGCCCTAAGAATCCTAATAATATGCCAAAAATCACTCCTATTAACGTTATTGGGTTGGTGGTAGACTCCACAGGAAGTGTGACATCCACCGCACCAATACAGGTAGTGACTAGAGCTCAGGCATTGCAGCAGAACCAAGGGGTAAACCGGGATAAGAACCCAGAGGCTAGTGAACCGAGAGCATGACAAAGAAAAGGACTAGAGCGTGGAAAGATAGTCGGGAAAGAATGAAAAGACAATGGGCTAAAAAGATGAGTGAACTTGAGGAAAGCATAAGAGAAACCAAAGCCAGGATAACTAAACTCACATCTCAAACTCCTTCTCACACTACCCCACCACCACCATTCCCATCGCCATCCAACCCGCCACCTTCCAACCCACCTCATACGATTCCACCACCCCCTAGAGTAGGATCAGTATTAGCTGATCCCACTCCTGAAGACATAGACATGATGCTTAAAGCATATCAGGCCAGAATCCAAGAAGGGCCAAATGTCACAGATCATGACGAGTGCTACCCTAGAGCTGACCTAGAGTTAGAAAGAACCAAGCTTTGCGCGAAAATGGTCGCATTGGCTCAGTCTATGTTTGAAGCCAGTCGCCTTTTCAATTACTCGGGCTCAGCCAAGACGCAATTACACTTGGATGGACTTCTAGAGAAGTTAGAGGGCATAATTGCAAGATCTGCCAAGGAAGAAAAAAATCAAGAAAGAGATAAAGCAAGCAAAAACATGACCCATCCCCCTTCAAAAGCTTATGAGCCCAATTCCACTGAACCAGACAACCCCCCCTCCCTAGAAAGAATAGAGAATCCAATGGCACAATCACAAAAGGAACTCGCCCCTCAACACCATGACAAGGCTAGTGAAAGAGCAGGTCTTCCTACCTAGAAAGCCTATGTGCCTGAGGCCTACGTGCCTAACTCTACGGAGCCAGACACCTTTTCTTCTATGAATCAATACACACCATAATTCTTGCGAGAGATTCAAGAAGAGAAATGGGCTAAAGAGAGTGAAGTTCCTCCTCCCATTGAACTTGTGGATGACACACACGATCAATTCCCACAAGACCTTCCTTCCATTTATGGAGAGCAGGAGAGTGTCCAATCTCAAGAAAGATTAGACTTCGAGTCTAATTCTTTACAAGAACTACCCCATTTCACAGGCCCATGGGAAGCAAAGTCCACCTGTATGAGAGCACCTACAGTCATGGTGAGAAACGAAGATTCAGTCATATCTAGGAACACAGAGGTAGTGAAGAACACCAAAGTGCAGTGCAATCTCACTTTGGAAGAGCTGCTTAAGGTTAGACCAGAAGTATGGGAACATGTCGCCAAACAAGTACCAGCGATAGTGAAACCTCATTCCCAGGTAGGATCACATGGGACGGTGCCAGAGATACCCTTGGATAAGATAGGAGATATGTGTGAAGGTGAAGAAGGGAACACCCATCTTCCCATTACCTACCAGGAGTACACCACCAAGGCCATTCTAGACTCAGGTGCAGGTGTTGCAATTGCGACCACTTCCCTATGGAAGCGTTGGGGCAAGCCAGCACTCAGGCCAACGAGAATGAAATTGCAGATGGCCGATGGTCATATTGAGAGACCCTTAGGATTGCTAGAAGGAATAACTCTCACCACCTGTGGTGTCGAGTTCGAGCATAACTTTGCCATATGTGATTTTAGCAAGAACCATGCCTATGAAATGATCTTGGGATGACCCTTTATGCGACAGTTGCAAGTGGTACAGGATTGGGGAACTAACTCCTTGTACCTACAACACTTAGGTGTTACGACCAAAGTGAATCTCAAGGATTACTCTCATAGAGATGTACCTCCTATCCAATGGAACCCCATCCAAGAGCCAAAGATGATACGGAATCGGTGCATTCCATAGGGTCAGGATCCTCATGGATGCATGAAGACACCCACTTATGGATGTGCAAAGTAGCAGTAGAAGAAGAGAAGAGAGAAAAAGCCAGAGAGGTAGGTGCAAAAGAAACCCATAGATCAATCCAAGACCTAGCCTATGCACCTGTAGTCTTTCCGGACGAAGAATTTGAACCCCACGGCTGGGCAGAAATCCTAGCAACAATGGATGTAGCCATCAATGAAGAACAATGGACACCTCACTGTGATGAGGATGGCTATGACATTTTAGTCTTCTCCATAGAGCCAATCATGGGAGAGGCAGTTCTAGAAGAATGCGAACCTAGCCCTGATGCATTTGAGGATGCAAGTGACTCCGATCTAGAGTCAATCATTATGGACCCACCTTTTGCATCAGATGAAGAATATTTCTATGAAGTAGAATTTCAACCCCAAAGGCACGGAGAGCTTACAAATGATGTGCGGCTAGCCACACATGTGACCCCAAAGGAAGAAGGGAAGAAAAGAAAGAAGAGAGCAGTCACACCAGAAGAGGAAGAATCTTTGTTTGAGGTCCCGGAAAATTTTAAGAAGTATGAGATAGACGACAGGAGAGTTATGATAAGAATGCCTAAACGAGAGGCACAATCAGGAGAGGCCTATGATAACAAAGAAACCACCAAGAAAATAGTAGTGGCCCTAGAAGAAGGAGAGGAGAGATGCACGTACATAGGCCATGACCTAACAGAGGAAGAAGAGCATGCGTTAATAGCCTTGCTAAGAGAATACAGAGATGTATTCGCTTGGAGTTACAAGGATTTGAAAGGTGTTGACCCTGACATATGCTCACACACTATCCCCATGACCTCAGATGCTAAACCCTCTAAGCAAAAGCCCTATACATATAACGATAATTACGCAGCCAAGATTAAAGAGGAGATAGATAGACTGGTTGAAGCTGGATTTATCTATGAAATTGAGCACACTGAGTGGGTATCCCCCATCGTAGTGGTGCCCAAAAAGAATGGAAAATTACGTGTATGCATTAACTTGAAGAAGGTTAATGCAGCCACAATTCGAGATAACTATCCGCTTCCTATCATAGAGCATCTCTTAGAAAGAGTAGCAGGCAAGGAAGTGTACAGCTTCCTCGATGGATTTTCGGGCTACAATCAAGTAGCCATAGCTCCAGAAGGTCAGCATAAGACAGCTTTTGCCACAGAATGGGGCATTTTTGCCTTTCGAGTAATGCCATTTGGGCTTACCAATGCACCAGCTACCTTCCAGAGACTAATGTGCCATGCATTTAAGGAGTTCCTGAGGAAGAACTTAGAAGTCTATGTTGATGATCTTTGTGCTCATTCCAACATTAGGCAAACCCATATTCCCGAACTCAGACAAATCTTTGACAAATGTAGAGAATATCAAGTCTGCCTAAACCCAGAAAAATGTGTTTTCATGGTCAGGCAAGGCAAGATTCTAGGGCACATAGTGTCAAAGAATGGCATATCTACTGACGAAGAGAAAGTGAGAGCCATAGCAGAGCTACCCAGGCCAAGGAATGTCAAGGAAGTACAAGCTTTCATGGGACATTGTGGTTACTACCGCCGGTTCATTCACATGTATGCTGTCATTGCAAAGCCCATGTACGGACTTCTGACAAACTTTGAGTGGACTGAGGAATGTGAGAATTCCTTCAAGGAGCTTAAACGAAGATTATGTTCAGCACCAATCTTGACCACACCAGATTGGAATAAGCCATTCCATGTTCACGTGGATGCATCCAATTATGCTATTGGGTGTGTGCTTGCTCAACCTACTGGTGAAGGTAGTATGGATCTTCCAATTGCCTATGCCAGTAGACAATTGAATGCAGCTGAACGAAATTATACCACTACAGAGAGAGAAGGCTTAGGCATGGTATATGCAGTCAAGAAATTTAGACACTATTTGCTTGCAAATAAGTTTAAATTTTTTATTGATCACCAAGCATTGTTATATCTCGTAAACAAGCCATGCAATACAGGAAGATTAGTAAGATGGTTTCTCTTGCTAATGGAATATGATTTTGAGGTTGTGGTAAGGAAAGGGAGGACTCATTTGAGAGCAGATCATCTCTCTAGGCTCACATCTGGAGAAGCCCCACGAGGAGTGTCAGATGACCTTCCTGATGCTTACTTGTTTAACTTGGAAGTGGTACAGCAGTGGGCTAAGCCATTAGTAAGTATTGACATACGGACCTAACCATCCAGTAATAAACACGCAGGATAGAGAGGTAGTAAAAGCCCAAAAGTATCACATCATGGCAGGAAGTATGTACAAGCACACAGATCAAGGAATCTTGGCTTGTTGTGTAGAAGAGGACGAGTACACTAAATGGTTGCAATTAGCACATGTAGGTGCATTAGAGCAACACTACTCAAAACAACGAACCCTACAGACACTAAGGAGACTCGGAGTGCATTGGCCAACTATGGAAGCTGATGTCCAAAAGTTGTGCAAGGAATGCCCAATCAGTTGCACTAAACCACCTGTGGAACATGCCACTCTTTATCAAGTGTCCATAGTGCCGGATTGGAGTGAACCACTAGTATCCTTTCTGAGGACGAAAACATTCCCTCCAGACATGACTCTAGCTAGGAAAAGGAGTTTAGAACAAGAAGCCTAGGATTACTCACTTATTGGTGATAATCTATACAAACGTGGTAAAGATGGTTACCTGAGACTATGTGTCCATGAGAGTGAGTATCTCAAGATCTTGGACACTGCTCACCAAGGTGTAGCAGGAGGACACTTTGGACCAGATCGGGTGATCAAGGCAATACTATTTGCGGGCTTCTGGTGGCCGACCCTTCACATGGATGCACATACCTATGTGAAACGATGTGATGTCTGTCAGAGAACTCAGTATCCTATAAAGACGAGATGCCACTGAAACCTATGATGGGTGGACGTGCATTCTCTAAGTGGGGAATAGACTTCGTAGGTCCTATTAATCCCCCAGCTAAGGGTTCCCATGCAGAATATATCATTGTTGCAACAGACTATCTAACAAAGTGGGTAGAGGTAAAAGCCACAACGAAGAATGATGCTCAAACAACAGCTAAGTTTTTATTTGAGAATGTGTTCACTAGATATGGGCTACCTATAGAGCTAGTTAGTGATAGAGGCACTCACTTCTTGAATGAAGTTATTGAAAATCTGCTCCAAGAATTCTTGGTAGTACATAAGAAGTCTGCCCCCTATGGCACCCTCAAGCAAATGGCCAGGCTGAGAGCACCAACAAGATCTTATGCAATGTACTCACGAAATTAGTGAACAATAAACGCTCTGATTGGGACAAACAGCTACACCATGCTGTTTGGGCATACCGAGTTGCCTACAAAACGGTACTCCAAGCCACTCCCTTTCAAATGGTGTTTGGTCAAAATGCTGTGCTACCTTTAGACTTTTTGATACCTACATTGAAAGTGGCACAAGAGCATGAATGGACGGGTCATGAACTCTCCTCTAGACTTTTTGACCTTGAACGATTAGGAGAAACAAGACTGAGAGCAGCTGCAGGGATATATGCAGCAAAGAAACGACAGAAGGCATACTTTGATGCCCACGTTAAGGATAAAGGTTTAAAGGCAGGCGACTTAGTTTTAGTCTACACATCGAAGCAACATGCGAGGAAACTAGAAAAGAGAGGCTACGGACCTATGATCATCAATAGGATCTCCACGAGTGGAGCAGTACAACTAGCCACTTTAGAGGGTGATGTTCTCCCAAACTATATTAGCGGATGCAGAGTCAAGTTGTATCAGGAACCTCTCACAGAGGAAATGCTAAGTCGACTCAATACTGCTAAGAAACGCAAAGAGGAAGAAAAGCGAATTCGAGAAGAAGCTCAAGCAGAAGCCCTAGAGCGCATACGGAGAATGAAATTAAGAAGACAAGGTAGAGAGCACCCTAGGCAAGATGCATATGCAGATCAAGGATATGATGTGGCTATGTGTGAAGTTTCAGGTATTAGCTCACATAGGATAACTGATCGACGTCCTTTCATAACCTTAGATATAGGACAAGGAAAGAAAGCAAGGACTGTAAGAGCCTTGATTGACTCAGGTGCAGCCACTAGTGCTGTTAAATTGTCCTACTGTCAAGAGTTGCAATTAACTGTCAATCCTGTGGAAGCATATCTCATAGGATTGGGAGGCGTGGAAACCCCTTGCATGGGCGAGGTGGAACTTCCCCTCTATATTCATGATGAGGCAATGACAGTTAAAGTGCTAGTATGTCAAGATGAGGACCTCACTGAACCCCTTGTCTTGGGTCAAGACTGGATCTATGACCAAGCAGTCAACTTAAACCTAAGGAGTGGACTTCTTCAGGTATGGGTGAATCAAACTAGAATTACAATTGAGTTAAATAATGGAGCACTCAAGGAACTAGAAAGGGCACAGACTCCTGGTCCCTCCAGGGGCACACATGAAGTTGACCATGCTGTTCTTGTCCAAGGCTATGTGATACAGAAGAACGAAGATCTCAAAGAAGGACTCAGAACCACAATGGAACTCCCTTCTTTTCTAAAGGCCAGAAGGAGGTAGCAACTAAGGGCAGATCAATCACTGAAGACTCTCCAGGCGAGAGACCGAAAGAATGCGCGAAGCAGAACAACTCAGCCGATGAAACAAATGTGGGTGCGGAAAGACGAGCTGCCGACCGTAACTAAGTCGCAACAACGGTCTCAACTTCCTATTAGTAATCAACGACTTGATGCTAATAAGAGGACTCCTAAAACCTCTGTTGAGAAAGTGAAATCCATTTGGGTACCCAAGAAGTCGATGAAGGCTGACCCACAATCAAGACAAATTTGGGTGCCTAAGGCTTGCTTGCGGGCTCAACTAACCCCACATAATTCACATCATACACGACAGGGTTCACTCGCTCAAGCAGCCGCCACCCACTCTTGTCTGATACACTCGAACACGCTGCCACCTAGAAGCACGCACAGACTCACTCGTAAATGGGTCCCAATGACACAACAACTCCCAGCAGAATTATTCATGCAACCCTCCCGAATCTCCACAAAACCAAGACCAAAAGCCATCCACGGTGTTTGACAACCTAAGACTTGTAATAAAACCCCCGACCCCAATCTGTGAATTCACCTCCATTTACTAACTGCACTAGTCAGACTGTGCATCTTTCCATCTAGCTCCTAGGACTATCCAGGCATTAACTACACACACTGTCATCGTGCACTCACTGACCACTGACTCATCATCTACCTCATATTAATGTTGTAACGAGGCAACGACGGGTTTATTCTGTCCATTACAATGTTAACACATGGTTCTATATTCTCACAGAACCAACAAGCAAGCAGGGCCATGGCAGAAGCCGGAGGTGCCAGTTCTCACGCCGGATCCAGCGCACAGATTGTGGATATAGAAACACTCCTCCTTGAACCACATCTCACCGAAAGACCGCAAGAACTTCAAGCCGTGCATGTACTCCCAGTTCAGGATCCTCCCCAGGGGCACACCTCTCAAGTGGGCAAACACGCTCATTGGTTCAGTGATGTTGCAGGACCATTGGGTGATGGAACCTATTTTTGGGAAGCTGAATTGGAGTTTAATGGTAAATGGGGACGCTACCATTTTTTCACGCGCGAATTTGAGAGCTATCAGAATGCCGAAGTAATGCGTGCAGTATGGACCAAAGCTGGCCTGGACAGTTATTTCAGGGCCCACTTACCGAAGCCAGATTTCTTACGTTGTTCTTATCTTATTAGTACCATCACTCCTAGCAGGGCCAAGGGAGGCGACAGCACTTTTGTGTTACCCTCACTATTGTCGGGCCACGAACTTAAAAGATTCAAAATGACCCTCAATCTGGTACGAGAAGCATTGGGCATGTATGGTATGCACATTCCTACTGAAAAGGAAACAATGGTTCCAGGCAGAATGAAACATAAAGATCTCAATAAGCTGAAGGATATGGTAGCAATGACACCGACCATCGCTCTTCACCTACGGACCGTCATGCAGCATTTTGCTTTCCCCGCCCAGGAAAGATTCACCATGCCCCCAAAGAAGATATGGTTTAGCTTGTATTTGGCAGAGACAGAAAACCTCCCTATCAACGTACCACATTGGATCATAGATCAGATTCACCTAGCCCATCAACGGTGGAACAAGAAGCAGAAAAATGTGCTCCACGGATGTTGTGCTCTGACCAAGATAATTTATCGATGTCTAGCCTATGACGTGCCTATTCAGCGGGCACTTGTATGGTCCCGGGCCCAGGAATTCCAGAGAAGGCTATCGGCGGCAGGTCCCCCATCAAAGAAGATGAGAGGGGGAGTCCAATTACCCTGCGCTCAACCAAGGGGAGCCACCACTACACCAGAAATTACCCCTCCCCAGACACGACGCATTAGACCATTCACCATTCGGCTACCAAGACCAAGTACAGAGGGACCCAATCTGGTGTTTCCACCCGTCCCATCGGACTTGGAATTTCCACAGGGCTTTACTCTCAATGATCTCACTGATGAAGAAGTGGCTAGGCTAATCTACGACTCTAATCTCGAAACGGAAACAGAGCGAGCTCAGGAACCACAAACCCATACAACAACGTCAGCCCCCACCCGACCGCAAGTGGTAGAAGTCGACGTAGATGAACAAGAGACCGAACAAGAGGAAGAAGCCTACGAAGAACAAGAGTATGATGAACTTTCAGAGTTAGCAAGTGCCCCCGCGTATTCGGCACAAATAAAAAGACTATATCGAACCATGCAGCTAGTTCAAGAACAGCATAAAATGTCACTTGAAGCAGGCAAGAAACTCATGAACCAATTGCTGGCAGAGGAAGGTGTGGATGATATGTTCATCGAGTCCATCAACCTACATGCAGATGCAGTAGGATTGGATGAGGCCATTCATGAGGCAATGGCCTACATTCACCGATTTGAGAAAGGAGTTCCCGCCCGTCCCATGAGATCCGGGAAACAAATTCATATCAACGTATCAGCACCAGGAAATCCAACGCAAACAGACGAACATCAGGAAGCACCACTGTCACCACCCTCCCCACCCCTCACTACACAACTCACTCCACCACGTGACACTATCGCCACCACGCCCAATATCACCACAATCGTCATGGGAATTCCACTCTCTCCGGGAATCCAATTCGGCGGAGTCACTATGCCCACCTTCACCACTCTCTTCACTAACGTCACATCCACCCCACCCACGGTCCCCATCTACACGGTCACTCAAACATTTGACACTATGGAAACATCTCCTGCCATAGCACCACTCCCTTCCCCCATGCAACCTCCGTCCCCCATACCCCCTCCACCCACATCTCCACTCGACTCCACATCATTCACAACTCCCTTTCCCGTCCCCATTCCCCCTGCATCTTCATCTCTCCCTGCATCATTTAATGTAAATAGTATATTTCTAGCTTTAAATCAATGTGTCTATCAACTTCAGAACGAGTATCGAGCTCTCGACGATCGTTATCATCAAGTGATCACTACCAATCAGAAACTTCAGAGCCGCCTCATAGCGATCGAGGAAGAAAATGCAGAACTCAACCAACGTTACACCACGCTCGAACATGCCCACCAAACACTCCTAGAAACTCCCCAACCAGCACAACAGCCGGGCACCAAACGACTCGATGCCTTGCTGGAAGTATACCAAGCTGATAATCTCAGAGTCCGGCGTAACTTGGCACTCCTTAGAAAACACATGGCAGCAAAATGAAGCAAATCTAGAAGCAGCAATGGAAGGCTCTCCCCACGACATTGATCCAGAGCAGTTTAAAGCCGTACCCTCAGAGACAATGAAGACCATCTTGGAAAGCTATGCGGATCTATTAGATGCTCATGATGAGTTGGAAAGGGAACGTGATGAACTACGTGGCCAACTCAAGGAACAGGAGGCTCCAACCAAGGTAATAGAACCAGCCTCGACTTCAGAGGAAGTGAAGGCATTGACAAAACAGGTGGTTGAGCTCCAGGAAAAGTTACTAGAGTATGAAAGGCAACCCTCTCCAGTTATAGAACCTGAGCCAGAAGACTTGGTTCCCATTGAGGTAGATGATTCGTACGAGGAACCATACGTTCCTATGCCAATGCCAGACGGGCAACAAACCTCAGAGGGAATGGATACCTTAGAAGTAGAAGCACCTGAATGGCTTCAGTCATTAGAGAAGACAGCGAACACCCACGATGAACGAGTAGCAATACAGATCCAATCATTAGCCAAATTAGAAGACACTGTCATCAAGTCCGAGTATTTCAGACGTATGTCCCATCACAGGTGGATAGGGACCAATGATGATCAGTATGTGCCATATTGCATATTATTGGCTGATTACAACGCAGAGATCCAACGACAATGTGGGAAAGCCCCCACCTTTGCCACCCAGTTTGGCCCCGACGATATACCAGAGAGTGCAAAAAGAGGTTCTATTCATCAACCCACTTGGAGGATCCGTCTCTTGGAGACTTATCCTGAAATGGTACGAACCTGGAATAACATGCCCCTCTTTATTAAGTACAATCCTTGTTATGCCCCAGTCCTACGAAGACGCACATGGCCCGAATTCACCATTGCTGTCAAGAACATCAAAGGTTGTGCCAAGTGGCTAAATTATGTTTATCTAGCACCTCCACGAGGACCTCCCACTGTCAATTACATGATTTCTACTATCAGACACTGGAGCACTCGACTACGCAATACACCCGATGTGATGGCACAAATGTGTATGAAAATATTTGAATTAATGCTGATCACATTCAGGACATTTAAAAACATTAAGGATCCCCACTTCTCAGGAGCAGGCTTTGTTACAGGCAACCAAGACCTAGTTTACAACATGAGCACCACCCCATCAATAGAAGTAATATATGCTTGGCACGCCAGAATAAAGTACCTCCCAGCTTGTTTTAAACAGACTTTCGAGGAGATGTTCATAACGGGATTCTGGGAATATCACTCAGAAATTTTTTTACCCAGACCTTCACATCTCCTCCACTTATTTGCTGTGGAGAGAACCATACATTCAGAACAACTGCGGGTGCCACACCCGGACGTACCAGGACCAGTGAATTGGGACGCATTATTAATAGATCTAGCACGGGGGCTCAGATTAGAAGAACATCACCTCGCCTCCGATGTCGTCCAATACTACGTTCAACGAACATCTAGACAAGGGTCTGTCAGGGGCGACAGACGCGAGAGTGGGGGGGGGTGTTGGCAGCAGTCAGGGAACCGAAGGAGCCACAAGACGAAGAGAGTCAGAGCGAAGGGACAGCACAAGCAGACATGGCAGTCAAAGAAGATCTGGCAAGTGGGCCATCTAAATTTTTCAGACATCAAGGAGTTGAGCACACAAGAAGACAGAGCAAGTAGGGAGCTCAAAGGTATGTATGACAAATCAATAGAGGAAATCCCTACACAAATAGTGATTTTCATCACTAAAAACCATTGTAAATATCATTTCGTATTTTTGTAGCTCCATTTTGTGCAAGCCAAGGAATCCTTGAGCTTGAGGAGCTTTAGAAGTATCTACCTGCCAATTTTCATATTTTTTAGATCTCGTTTGAGCCCTCTAATAAGCCCTGGAACCTAATTTTTAACTAGGCCGGACACTAGGTCTGAACAGGGCCAAAGCTAGTCAAAAACTATAAAAGGAGCTAGAGAGCTCATTTTTGACGTTGGATTGTAATTGAAATGAACCTATAAGAGCTTTTTGAAAGTAATCTAAGAACTCCATTGCTTCTCACTCTTTGTCTTGTCGTGTGTGCGCGTGTGCATGTATGTGTGTGCATGCTTGTGTGCTTCTCACTCACGCACTTGTGCCCCCACTTGCTCGAAGTCTTCATACCATCCTCGCGTCTTCCCGGATTGACATTAAAGGAGGTGCTACTCATCACTGAGCTACAGTGATAATGCACCTCAATGTGCTTAGTGGGAGCATGGAACACAAGGTTCCTCGCAACTGCCAATGCACTCTAACTGTCAGTGAAGATGGTGGTGGTAGAAGACTAACCAACACCCAAATCAGCCATAAGGCATCTGAGCCACACACACTCAACACTCGCAGTGAAAGCTACCCTATACTCAGCCTCACAACTGGAAGTGGCCACAATAGGCTGCTTCTTGCTCCGCCAAGATATGCATGAGCTACCAAGCTTGAAGCAAAAACCACTAGTCGACACATGATTGTCATAGAAAACAACCCATTTAGAGTAAGAAAAAGCATGCAAATCTGGAAGTAGTGATCCCTCCTTGGGAAAAAACAACCCAAGTAGCCGAGTACCAGTCAAGTAGCGAAAGATGTGCTTAACCACCTACCAATTCTTGACTCTTAGGCAATGCATAAACCTTCTATGAGATAACAAACTAAATATGTAGCCAAGTAATGCATAAGTAAATCAAGCATCCAATTGCCTGATAATAGAGAATAGCATCAAATGCATCTCTAGCATCATGAAGACTCAATCGTAAAGCTATCTCCATAAGAGTGGAAATGGGCTTATAGTCGTCAAGGCCAAAACATTGCAATAATGTGTCAATATATTTCTTTTGACACAAAACCATTCCACCATCAACTTGTGTAAATGGAATGCCCAAATAGTGATTCAAATGCCCCAAATCATACATCTCAAATGCGGCATGCAAATCAACCTTAAAATCAGCAATATGCTTGTCATGAGGACTAGTGAGCAGCATGTCATCAACATACACAACAATGATCAGAAGCACATCATTAGCACGCTTAACATATAAGGTGCTTTCAATTGGACTGTTCTCAAAACCATGTGCAATCAGATCGGCATGTATCTTTTCATACCAAGCACGTGGTTCTTGCTTTAAACCATATAATGCCTTCTTTAGCTTGCACACCTGGTTTTCATGCCCTTTATGCACAAAGCCAGGGGGCTGAAAAACATACACTTCTTCATGCAAGTCATCATTCAAAAATGCTATTTTAATGCCCAACTAATGTACATTCCAACCATGATGAGCCCCAAGTGCACATATGCTATGAATGGTAGTCATATGGCATACATGTGTAAAGGTCTCATCAAAATCAATGCCTCTTTCTTACGCATAATCATTTGCAAGAATCATGGCCTTATACCTGCCAGCTATTCCATCAGGCTTATGCTTTAGCTTGTATACCCACTTAGTTCCAATGGCCTTCTTGCCATGAGGCAAGTCACATAAAGATCGGGTACCATTCTTCATTATAGAGTCATATTCAGATTTCATAACAACCATCCAATTTTTCTAAACTTTGTGCTTCATCAAATGAAATAGGCTCATTCTCATCACAGCGACTAGACGCAGTCATAACATAGCAATCTGATGCAAAAGAGGCACTATGAGAGCCCGAATGAGTACAATATGATAGAGGTATATCTAATTTGCTATCATGCAAAGTCTGCACTAGCCATTTTCTCATAGTTTTCACCTCCTCAATATTAGATCTCTCATCAACAAGTGCATCATGTAAATCTGCATCAGAAATAGACTAATCTGGATCATCACATGAAACCTACAAAGGTTGAGAAGTTGCCTCATTAGGACCATCACTAGATTGTCCACTTGTAAAAAGAGGCAGCAAAGTATCATACATGTCTTTGGAGCTAACAGATGTCTCCTTAGTACATGAAAGTAAAGGTTTAATAGCATGTTCCACAAAAACAACATCACGGCTAACCAAAATGCATTTAGTCTGTGGATGATACAAACGATAGCCTTTTCTTTCAGAACTGTACCCAACAAAAATACATTTTACTGCTTTATCATCCAATTTCTTGAGATGTTGTTCATGCACTAATGCATATGCCAGACAACCAAAAACACGCAGATGAGCAACAGATGGCTTGTGACCATGCCAAGCCTCATATGGAGTGATAGACTGCAGTGCTTTAGTGGGACACCTGTTAAGTACATATGCTACACACATGACAACCTCAAGCCAAAAACTATGTGGTAAAGCTGGCTCTTGACCATACACCTCTCCATCTCCATGAGTGACATGTTCTTCCATTCAGCAACTCCATTATGTTGAGGTGTATACAGCACTGTACATTGATGCTTTATCCCACGTTCAGCCAGAAATGCATTAAACTCAGAAGACATATATTCCCCCCTCGATCAGAATGGAGGGTGTGTTTATTGTTAATCTTTGGAGTTGTCCTCTCCAATCATTTAGCATAAAGAATCAACAATACATCTTATTTTTGTCAATCTTGGAAGTATACATGAGACCACAACCCCTTCTAGATGATAGAATCCAAGAAATAAGAGAAAAATGGCTGAATTTTTGAGAAATAGTGAAAATGAAGAGGAATTTCTAGGGTTTGGATTATCTTGAGCAAATCTCCATCATTTTCTACAATCTTGGTGTCTAAAACATGTCATTTTCTCAGCAGAATACAATCATAAAGTCAAAACTAAAAAATGATACGTGCAACCTTCAAACGAGACAATCGCGATTTTGTGAAATCATATGATTTTCATCTCCAGCACCATTCTTCATCAATTTCTCACTCAATACATCAGTAATCAACTCTCTTCATACACATTCATCAGAAATACACAATAGAAGCTCACAAATCTCCATGGATATACATAGAATAGACTCAACAAATCAAAGAAATCACACAAAAGGAAGAAATATGATTTTCTGCAGGAAACTTCTCTCTTCACTTGGATAGCATGTAATACAAATAACCAACCCTCTCATAATAGAGGAAATTGTCTTTTATACATTTTCAAGTGTCCCTTTTCACACTTGAATTTTGGTCCTTTCCTCTTTTATTCTAAAAATATGCTATCTAGGAGTTTCCAAAAATTCTACTCTACATAAGGAAGACTCAGATTCAGCTACCATACTAGATATAATCATATTTCTGCTGGATGGTCTGAATTGCTCTATGTTGCTCATAATGATCTTGCAAGCAGATCTTATATTTTTAGGTATCCTTTCCAACCCAACTTCTATTTCCATTTGTTTGACTTCTATCTGCTTATTTTCTTTACACTCATTCTCCTCTTCATCTTCTTCCTCATACTCTAGGACCTGAGTCTTTTGTTCTTCAAGACTTTTATCTGCTTCCATTTTTTCTTGATCTGCAACCTCTTCTTCATCTTCCAATATCTGATCATCCTTATTCTCCTGTTCTGATATATCTTTAGTTGTCTTTGTTTCTTCTACCTTCTTGTTTTCCACCACTTGTTGTTCCTCTTCAAAGAATTGTCTTTCTTTTACTTGTACTTCTTCTTCCTGAATTATGGTTGAATTAGTTTCCTCAGCAAGTTTTGTCTGATCATTACTTGTCTGCTCTTTCTGTCCCTCCTCTTGCTCATCTATCTCCATAAGATCCAGCTCTTCCTCTTGTCCTTGATCTTTTGTGATTGTAAACTCCTCATTATGACCCAAGTCATATAATATATCTTTTATGCTTTGGTTGATCTCCTGGTCTGTAACTCCTTCTTCTACTTCTTGAGCATTCTTCTTTTCTACTATTTCCTCTGTTTTCTGAATTTGATCTGTATCTTTGTGTTTATTGGCTTGACTGCATATCTGTGCTCTTTCTTCTGCTTCTATTTTTCCTTCATCCAATTTGAAATAGGTTTGTTGTGAAGGTCTTGTCCATGTTGACTTTAATCCTGAATGCACTAACCCACAGCTGAACTCTTTTCTCACTTCACCCTCCCCTTCCATCATCACTGCTTTACCTTTCATCATCCTTCTTTCTTCTTCAGGACTGAGTTGTTTTGCTGATTCTTCCTGGACTTGCTTTCCCTGTGTCTTCTCACTCATGTCTTCTGGTGTTTTATTTTTTTCAATGGCATGTGTTATCACATTGGGTGTACTAGGGACTGATAAATTCAACCTTTTTAATAAAAAATTTTCAATATCACTTTCAGAGTCTGAAGATATTTGTGAAGAGCCTGCTATGCCATATTTTTCTAGTTTTGATTCTTCCACAACAGTAGATTCCTTCTGCTTTTCTCCTACTGTCACTGCTTCTCTCTCTTTCATAATTACAGATTCAATCACTGATTTCCCTTTACTTTTCTTGGTCAGCTTCTTCTTCTGTACGGGTTTCTTCTGAACCTTCTTCTTTACTACAACTATAGTTCTTGTTTCAGGAGGTCCTTGTAGCTCCTTGAAGTATGCTAATAGTTCCACTTCCTTTTTAACAAATACTTCCTCTGTCTCAGCTGCCATCATCTGATCATGCAGTTCTTCATAATGTTCTACTTCCTCTTGAACCCAATCTGTTGCTTTGCAAGAATAATCCTCCAACATCTTTTGATATTGTGCTTCATATACTGCCCTTTTATTATTACCTTGAGTCAGATAAGTATATAACTGCTCTTTACTCGTCTGAGGTGGATGAGGGTCATTAGAAGATTGAACCTGCTTCTGAGCAGCTTCATGTTCTTCTTTGGTTGCTTCCACCTGTTGTAATTCTACTTTTCTTGGATCCAACCTTCTTTTCTTTACAGGGACCACTTCCTCTGAGATTACCTTTCTTTTCATTCCTGCTCCCCTCATGCTGGTTTGTCCTTCTGCTTCTCTCACAGACATCTTCCTGGGAGAACTCTTAATTTCTGTCATTAGACTTCTGAAATATTGTGCTTCTAGAGCGAGCTTCAATTGATCTTCCATTCCCAGTACATGATATATAATCCTGGTTAAAAATTGGGCTCCATTCATATACTTTTTCTGCTCCCAATGTTTAGCTGCTTCTTTCAGCTATTCATGTATGTATGGGGTTACATCCATTACATAAAAGGGTTTAGTTCTGTCCTTATGGTTGAACATAATTAGTGTAACCGGTTTGTGTGGCATGGTATACCTTGGTAGTTTTGGGAAGCAAAAGTACTGCAGAAA
The DNA here is from genome assembly GCA_020310875.1 of Ceratopteris richardii. Taxonomy (NCBI): domain Eukaryota; kingdom Viridiplantae; phylum Streptophyta; class Polypodiopsida; order Polypodiales; family Pteridaceae; genus Ceratopteris; species Ceratopteris richardii. The sequence goes on from CM035428.1 coordinate 44,827,550, forward strand.
CATCCTGATGGCATACTCCTCATTCTCTTTTCCCTTGAAGTCAAGAAATTTAGAGTATCCTATATTTGTTTCTTTATTCTTTTTCACAAAGCTATTATCAAGCTTAGTTCCCATTGGGTAAAAATGTAGAGCTGCTCTGATATGCTCTGATTTTATAGTGATATTCACCTCCTGGTTATCTTTGTTCTTGAATTTACACCGGAAATAAGCATCATTACCTTTTCCAAATTCCAACAGGTTGTTCATTACCTGTGCCACTCTTTCGAAATCTATAAAAAATATGGGTTCCTCCAACAATTTGTGTAACCCTACTGCCTTCGATCTTTTTTCATTGACCACTACTCTTTGAAATATGTAGAACTCTTGACACAGCATGGTATATTTGTAACCCCCTACTCCCACTGTGAATATATGCTGGCCAATGATACTCAGGGTTTCTTTGAGCTCCTTAACCACCTTTTCTGCTTCTGGAATCTCTTGCTCCTCATCAAACTCCAGGTCCACCTTCTCTATTATAGTTTCACTATCCAAGAACCAGTGTCCTCTAGACAGAGTGACTGATTCTGCTTTGAAATCATGAATTGGCAACTCCTTTGGATTCACCATTCTGGAGAAAATATATCATCACACCAAAGAAAAAAACTCCACCCACATGAGTCACAAGAAATCAAGAATGATATTTATTTTGAGATGAAATAAAAGAAGAATGCAAATAACCTTTCAATTAAATTCTGACTTTCTTCAAAAAGACTCAATTAAAGTGATCATTACATGTGTAGCAAGATGTCTAGTGTACTCCCCTCTTCTGACAGTTCTTATCCAGGAAGAAGATGTTTAGAAGAAAAAAATGAAAATAAAATTAAAGAATCATAAAAAATAGAATAAAAGATACAAAATAATAAATAGAAACCTGCTACCCTTCTACCTATATCTTGCTTTGTGCTATATAACCTATAAAAGAAAAAAATAGATAATTTTTCTCTTTCTTTCTTTTCTTTTTTCTTTTTTTTATAATAATTTCTTTTTTTCTTTCTCTTTTTTTTTGTTAATAATAATAATTTCTTCTATTTCTTTCCTTCCCCTCCTAATTCTCTTCTCAGAAAAAGGATAAGGTAAAATATTTTGTCCCAATTTTCAATATGTTATGATTTTCTTTTCTATAACATTATGATCTGTTTCTGAAACAATTCTAAATCCAGATCAAACATAGATGGTCTTTTTCCATTGAATCAATTCTGATTTTTTTACCCATTAATATTTAACCCTAGTTGCCCCTGTCTCAGGAGAAAATCCATCTCCTTCTGATAAGCAATTTTTAGAATGTTTTGGCCTCCATATCCATTTTGTCCTGGAATTTTCTTTTGATGAACATGCCTTGTGTATGCCTTGTTTCCATATCCTTCTTGTTCTGATGCTTTGATGATTCAGATTATGCCATTGTTGCCACCTTGCTTCTGTCTCTCCACTCTCCTTTGCCCTTTCAATTTTTTGCAGGTTTTGATTAAATGAAGCTTGATCATTTAGTATTTGTATTGGTAATGTCTGTGTGTCTTCCAATGAAAAAGTAAATCCTTCCATGTCTGGGTCATGAACATCCTGTTGAACTTCTTGTTCTTCATTACTCAATAAAAACATTAAAAACCTTTTGTCATTTATTGTCAATTTAAGCTTCATTTTTTCAAAATCCAAAATTACTTTACCTTGTTTGAGCCATGGTTGTCCCAAAATCAATTTCTCAATCATCAAATGATCTGGCCATTCTTCATAATCTATTTTCATATATTCTGTATTGAACTTAACTTTAAGAGAAGATGAAGACATGCTCTGTATCATTTGTTCCTCCAAAGTTTTGGTAAAGGTTTTGCTTTTAGTCCTTTTTAGGTTAAATTTATTCACCAAAGCTGAACTAATCAAATTCACTTGTGCACCTGAATCTATCAAAACCCTCATTTTTTTATCTTGACAATCCATTGTTATCACAGGCAAATGTTCTTTTTGTTTTAAAGGTGTTTCACACAGAAGGACTTCTCTAAGGTTTTTGGTTTTCCTTATCCTTTCCTTTGCCTCCTATTGAGCCTCTTTTCTAATGTTTTCCTCTTCTTTTTTCCTATTTTGAGTTTGGTGTAATCTTCTCCATTCAGAAGCAATTAATGGGAAATCATACTTTTTAACTCTACATCCACTTATGAAGTTTGGCATGATCTCTCCATCTATGTTAGCTAGTTGGATAGCTCCACTATTACTTATCTGATGTATAATATATGGCCCATGTCCTTTTTTCTGAAACTTTTTCTGATGTTCCTTGATTGTGTAAGCCAGAACTAGATCTCCTTCTTGTAGATCTTTTTCTTTAATATGAACATCATGATAAGCTTTTTGTCTTTTCTTGTCTGCATAGATGCTCATGATTGCTTGGAGTCTAGAAGCTCCCAGTTTTTCCAATTCTATCACTCTCTCGGACAATTGATGTCCAGTCCAATTGTATTGACTACCCACCTTCAGTGTTGGAATAAGGAATTCCAAGGGCAGAACTGCATTTTGTCCATATACCAAGTTGAATGGTGTGGTTCCTAATGCAGTTTTGTATGCCACTCTGTAGGCCCATAGGACATGATTAAGTTGTAAATCCCAATCATTCCTGTTTGTGTTTACTAATTTTGATAGTACAGTACAAAGTACTTTATTAGTACTTTCTGCTAAACCATTGGCTTGTGGGTGATATGGGGCTGACTTTCTATGACTAATCAGGAAATATTTAGTTATGTTTTCTATGATTTGGTTTAAAAAATGGGTCCCCCTATCACTTACCGATTCAATTGGAAGTCCGAATCTGGTGATGATATTCTCATAGAGAAATCTGGCAGTAGTATGAGCATCATTTCTTTTTGTGGCTTTGGCCTCAGCCCATTTTGTCAGGTAATATGTAGCCACTATTATGTATTCAGCATGTGATTGTTTTGTTGGAGGATGTATAGGTCCAATGAAATCTAACCCCATTTACTAAAGGCTCTTGCTGAAATCAATGGAACTAATGGCATATTGTCTCTTTTATTTGGTTGACTCACCCTCTGACAAATGTCACATCTTTTTACAAATGTTCTTGCATCAGGAAATAGGGTTGGCCACCAAAAGCCAGAATATAATATAAGTTTAGCCATTCTGTCACTTGAGAAATGTCCTCCTGCCACTCCAGAATGTGCCATTTCCAACATTTCCAGATATCTATATTCAGGAACACAAATTCTTAAATATCCATCCATCCCTCTCTTATATAATTGTTCTCCTATCAGTTGATATTCTTCAGAGATCACTTGTAAATTTTTTGAATCTGCACCAGCTATTACTTGTTTTCCTTTTTTCTCCCTTTTCAACTCCTTAATGATGTTTTCACTCCATTTTGGATTTTTCTAAAACCAATATAGAGTAATAAGTTCTTAGTTTTGCAATGATTGGCATTCCCAACAGTTAGCAATATATTTTGTTACATCTTGAATCTTATTAGGCCAATGTACTCCCATCCTATTGAGATTACTTAGGGTAACTATTCTGGAAGCATGAGTACAAGGGTTCCAACAATGAGCTCTTCTCAGATATTCCTGTTGCTCCTCTTCTGGAGTACAATATTCCAATATGCCTGTATGGTTGAGGTGATACAAGTGTCCAGCTAGCAACATAAAGTTTCTGCTTTGTAATACTAAATGTGTGCTGTTTCCAAATGTTCTGCAAGGACCCATGGTTAGCAAAGGAACTAAAGTCATGGCCCACTCAGGAACACTTTCTACTTTGAACAAATATGTATCTAGCAGGTCATCATCTAAAGGTGAACTTGGTTCTTTAGCCTGGATTCTAGACAAATGATCTGCTCTCAAATGTGTTTTTCCTTGTCTGACCACTACCTCAAACTCAAACTCCATCAGTAAAAGAAACCATCTAACTATTCTACCAGTGTGACAAGGTTTATTTACTAGGTAGAGTAAAGCTTGATGATCCACAAAAAATTTAAACTTGTTGGCCAATAGATAATGTCTATATTTTTTCACAGCAAATATCATTCCCAACCCTTCCCTTTCAGTAGTTGTGTAATTTTTCTCTGCTGAATTTAGTTGCCTACTAGCATAAGCAACTGGAAAATCTAATTTGCTTCCTTCTATTGGTTGTGCTAACACACATCCCAAAGCATAGTTTGAAGCATCCACATGGACATGAAAAATTTTATCCCACTGGGGTGTTTTCAGAATTGGGGCTGTAACCAAACAAGTTTTTAGGGTTTCAAAAGCTTGATCACACTCTTGGGTCCACTCAAATTTTGTGATCAAGGCATAAGGTTTAGCTATGTCAGCAAACTTGTGTACAAATTTCTATAATACCCGCAATGTCACATTAAAGTTTGAAGTTCCTTTACATTTGTTGGTCTTGGAAGTTCTACTATGGCCTTTATTTTCTTCTCATCAGTTGAAATTCCATTTTTAGAGACTATGTGACCTAACATTCTTCCTTGTCTTACAAAGAATACACACTTTTCTAGATTTAAACATACTCTATATGTTCTGCATTTCCTGAATATGTTTTCTAAATATTTCAAATGATCCTGTCTTTTTAATGAAAAAGTACACAGATCATCCACATAAATTTCCATTACACTTCTCAGGAATTCTTTGAAGATATGACACATCAATCTTTGAAAAGTTGTTGGGGTATTAGTTAATCCAAAGGGCATAACCCTAAAAGCATAAATTCCCCATTCTGTGGAAAAGGCAGTTTTATGTTGGTCTTCCTATGCTATAGGTACCTGATTGTATAATGAAAAACCATCTAAAAAACTATAAACCTCCTTCCCTGCCACTCTTTCTAGAAGATGGTCTGTTATAGGTAATGGATAGCTATCCCTTATAGTTGCTGCATTCACCTTTTTTAAGTTAATGCATACCCTAAGTTTCCCATTCTTTTTTGGTACCACAACTATAGGAGAGATCCATTCTGTATACTCAATCTCATAGATGAAATTGGCAGCCAGCAACTTGTCAATTTCTTCCTTTATTTTAGGAGAGAATTTATCATTGAATGTGTAATGTCTCTGTTTGCTAGGTTTTGCATTAGGTGTGATAGGAATCTTATGCTCACATATTTTAGGATCAATACCTTTCAAATCCTTGTAGCTATAAGCAAACACATCCCTATAGTTTCTGGCCAAATTTCTTAATGCCTCCTCTTCTTGGTTTGTCATGTCATCAGCTACTATAATATGTCTTTCTTCCCCTTCTTCCTGGGTGATCATGACCTTTTTAGTTTGTTCCTCATTATCATAAGCCTCTCCTTTTTTCTTTTCTCTCTTTGGTTTCATATTTAGAAGTAATCTGTCTTCTACTTCATAAGTCTTGAAATTTGCTGGTACTTCAAACTGTTGGTCTTTGTCTGTCATTTTCTCATTCTTTTCATCCTCTTGGTCTTTTTCTATTTCCTTGTGTTTATTTTTCTTGTATTTACCTGAGATTTTATCTTTTATTGCATCTTCAGCTTTTACTTCTTCCAAATATTGTGTTTTCCCATTTTTCAATATCATTTCTTTTTCATGGTCCTCTTCTGTTTCTGATACCTTTATCATTTGTATTCCTATGTGGAAAACATCATATCATTCTTCATTTTGAAATTCCACTCCTACATACTCATCACTGGCCAGATCCATGGTAGCCAAAATTTGGTTCCATCCATAGGGCTCAAATTCTTCATCTTTGAATTTTTGTGGTGCATAGCTCTCATCTTGTAATTTTCTTCCTTCTACACAATCTTCTCTTCTCAATCTTCTTTTTCTATTTGTGAGGTTTCTTATCATATTGCACTTCCATATTGATGACTCAGTTTCATTCTGATCTTCCAACTTTGATTCTTCACTTAAATCCTGATTTTGATGTATCTTGAACCATTCTTGGGGGGATATGTCACAATAATGGCCATTCCTTAGATTCACTCTGGTTATTCTCCCTTTGCTCTGAAGATATAGGCAGCCATTAACCCAATCTTGCACAATTTGCATCTGTCTCATGAATGGTCTTCCTAGGATAATTTCATATGAAGTGGATTGTGGGAATTCAACTATAGCAAAAGTATGCTCTATTTCTATTCCACATATATCCACAATCACCTTTTCCCATATTCCTAGAGGTTTTTCTATGTGTCCATCCGCCAATTGCAATCTCATTTTAGTGGGTATCAATTAACTCTTTCCCCATCTTTCCCATGTTTGTTTAGTCATGATAGCCACACGTGATCCACTATCTAATATGGCTTTGGCATGATTTTTACCAAATTGTATTTTTAGGGTTGAGTTTTCCTCTTCTCCTTCTCAATATCCTCCTATCTTATCAATGGGAATGTACCACAATTCCTCCAATTCTTGTGGCTGTGAATCAAGGTTTTCTGGTATTGCTTCCCATTTTTCCATTTTGTATTGTAAGTGAGGATTCTGTTTCACCAATTCCTCCAATTTGGTGTGGTATAAGATTGTACATTGTTTATCTATATTTACCTGGAATGTAATTTGTGGGTTATCTTCTTGATTAATTGTTTCTCTTGTTCTTGTTGCCTTTGACTCCCCAACTGTTGTTTGAGAATTGTCCAATTCCCCCAGTTTAAGTTGTGCTTCTTGTATGATTTGTTTGCATATTTGCATCCTTTCATGTTCTATATCTGGCATAGGATAAGCCATTACATGGTCTGTAGGATTTGGTCCCTCTTGAACTCTTCCCTTGTATGCTTTTATCAAGGTGTCTAGACTCTGTGAATTTCTTATCTCTGACTAGGTTTGTGTCTTTTGAGGAGGACTACTGTTTGAATGTTCCCTATTCTCTTCTTCCAATCTTTTACCCATTCTTTTTTTCCTTTCCCATTTCCCATTTTGTCTGTTTTTCTTCACCTTTGAAACTGAACCTTCATTTTGTTCTTGAGTTGTTTCTTGCTGTTTAGCTTGTGCCCTTGTTATAGCATTTACATTTACTTGGTCACTGTCACTCACTTCTTCTTGCTCCATGATGTTGACCGTTTTCAATGGTATGTTATTAGATGTGTTTTGTTGTTTTTGAGGATTTTTTGGACAATCCTTTATTAAATGTTCCCTGCCACAATCCTTGCAATAAGCTCCTTCTATTCTTAATGTAGGAGGTTGTGGACAGTCTCTAATGAAATGTTCTCCCCCACATCTATAACATGTTATCTTTTGGCTCCCTTTGAACTGAGGTTTCTGATTGGACATATAATGATTGGTGATATACATGTATGTGGCTGTATCCATCTCTATTCTCCCATTTTCCAAATCTAGGGCTTGTAGTTCTGGTTCTCTCAACTCATATCCTTCCCACTCTTCCTGATATCCTTCATTCCATTGGTAATCTTCCTTGTAAGGTGATCTTATTCTTAAGTTCCCCTCCTGTATTGGTGTGTATTTAACACGTACCACATTTGTTGGTAATGGAGGTTGTTACCCAAGTACAGGTCTTGGTTGCTCAGTAAACCCAGATTCTCTTTGGTTTGCATAATCTCTCTCCTTGATGGGTTGTTTATTGTAGAAGCATTCTTCTCTGGTATGATTTGTCCATTTTCTCTCTAGTGTACAGTATTTGAGTGTTTTTCTATCTTGCAAATGTTGTGGTTTTTGATATGGACATTGTTGTACCAAATGATTTTCTCCACAATTATAGCATTTTTTATTTGTTGTTATCTTGGTATTTATCAAATTGGTTTTAGTGCTGACTTCTAGGGCTTTACCAATGGCTTGAGCCAATTCTTCTGCTGGTGGAATTATCTTCATTTGTTCTAGGTTGATCAAATGCTAACAGGTCTTGACCTCTGTTATTTCCAAATCTATTGCCTCTTTCACACACGCTCCTAGGTCAGGGCATCTCCTATAATACACTAGGGTTCTTAATTGGGTGCTTCTTAATCCTTCTATGAATAGGGACACTTGTCTTGCCATGGAAGGTACTTCTTCTCTGGGACATCTGTCAATGTACTACTTGAATCTCCTAGTTGCCTCTCTAACATTTTCATCTTTTTGTTGTTTAAAGCTATGTATCAATGTAGCTGTGCTATGTTTTATTCCAGTTTTTGAGAATTCCCCAATAAAGGCTTTTAGGAAGGATTCAATATCTAGATACATTTCCTTTCTCAAGGGAATGAACCAAGATAATGCAGGTCCTGTTAGGGTTAGACCAAATGCCTCAAATTGTACTTTGTAATCCTCAACCTCTTCTGCTCTAATTAGTTGTCTGAATTCTGTAGCATGAGCATGAGGATCGGAATATCCTTCATATTGATTTTTCATGCATTTGGCTACTTGATAGGGTCTAAGCATTCTGCCCTGAGTTTGCCAATGATTTCTTCTTCTTAAAGGAAAATCATTAAATCCTTCTGGTTCCTTTTCAAAAGGATTTGCGGAAGTATGTGTTCTTCTACCCTATTGTTGTTCACCATTATTGTGAATTTCATGTGGCCTTGGCAAGTCTGATTGCCCTAGGTTCTGTTCCCAAGGTCTCTTATCCGCACATTGCCCTAGGTCATTAGAATTTTCTGGGTCTTGTGAGAAGATGTATACACATCCCTGCCTATCCTCATATCTACCATCTTTGAATTGAGCTACTGGTGTTATATTCAAGAGAACTTCTAAGTTTCTCAATCTAATGAGAAACTTATGCATTCCATCCTGATATACATAGGTTCCAAACCTATTTGTATACATGTATTTGAGGATGTTTCTATAGTCCCCAGTTTCAAAAGATTCATTTATTTCATTTAAATATTCCATATTGATTTCTTGCCCTAAATCTCTTTCTTGCAATTCCCCTACTACTGGCTCTATTTCCTTCCTTCCCAGTTCTTGCTTGGAATGTGAGTACAATTTATTACCAGACCTAAGGATCATTCAATTAATCTTACAATTTTGTGGTGAGAATCGTGATTTTCACAATTTTCTGGTGAGAATCGTGTTTTTCACGATTCTGTGAAGAGAATCGTGATTTCCACGATTCTGTGGTGAAAATCGTGTTTCTCACGATTCTAAGGTGGAAATCGTGTTTCTTACGATTTTGTGGTGAGAGTCCTGATTTTCATGATTTTTTGGTGAGAATCATGTTTTTCACGATTCTGTGAAGAGAATCGTGATTTTCACGATTCTGTGGTGAAAATCGTGTTTCTCACGATTCTAAGGTGGAAATCGTGTTTCTCACGATTTTGTGGTGAGAGTCGTGATTTTCACAATTTTCTGGTGAGAATCATGATTTTCACGATTTTGAGAATCGTGTCTTTCACGATTTTGAGAATCGTGTCTTTCACGATTCTGTGAAGAGAATCGTGATTTTCATGATTTTGTGGTGAAAATCATGTTTCTCACGATTTTGTGGTGAAAATCGTGATTTTCACGATTTTCTGGTGAGAATCGTGATTTTCACGATTTTCTAGGGAGAATCGTGTTCTTCACGATTCTGTGAAGAGAATCGTGATTTTCACGATTATGTGGTGAAAATCGTGTTTCTCACGATTTTGTGGTGAAAATCGTGATTTTCACGATTTTCAGGTGAGAATCGTGTTTTTCACGATTCTGTGAAGAGAATCGTGATTTTCACGATTCTGTGGTGAAAATCGTGATTCTCATGATTTTGTTCCCAAACAATCGTGATTGCTCACAATCGTAAAAAACACGATTTTCTTATGAAAATCATGCTCTGTGAATCGCAATTTTGTGCTCTAATTCAAAGAATCGCGATTTTGTGTTTGACTACAGAATCGCGATTTTGTTCAGTTTTTGGAAAAAATTTGAAGGTATTGATTTTCAAAGTTTTGTTTCTATAATAGAATCGCCTTGACTATTTTTCAACATGCAATGAAAGAGTTTACTCAACTTAATATTTTTTTCCACAGAAAATTCAAAAATTCAGAACATCGCGATTCAGTGTTTTTGGTTATTTTGTGCTTATTTGTGCTTAATGGTCATGTAAAGTTAAAGAAATACAAAGAAATTGTATTGAGGACTCCTTACCTTGCTTGGTTGATTCCAGAAATCTCCAAGACTTATATGTGCAGACAATCGCGATCCTAATCCTGCTCTCTCTCCCTCTCTCTCTCACTCAAAATGAGTTTTTTCTGAGATTTCAGAGTTTTATAGTGTCCTGACAATCGCGATACTGTGCAATTTCCTCCGTTTTTTTCACTTTTTTACTTATCCAATTTTTATTCTTCAACAGTTTTATGATTTTGATCCTCACTTCATAACTTTTCATCATTAGTCGTCATTAGTCACTTCCATCATAATACTGGAGAAAATCGCGATTTTGTACTTGTTTTCCACTTCTCCTTCCTGATACTCAATCCTCACTGAGTTTTTGGAATTTGACTTCCTTCACTTATTCAATCTTGGTGAAATCTCTTACAATTAACTATCTCAAAACCCAATATGCTTAAAATTCCAAAAATTTTCCTCTTACAAAACGATTTTGTGCAGAGAATCGCTTTTTTTTTGTACTTCCTGTTTTTTGCAATTTTAAGTCTTCTTTTCTCTTGTTTCCCTTCAATACCCTTTACCAATTCCAATTCAGCTGTCACCTGCAATTTTACATTTTTAACAAAAAATTATTCACAGAATCGTGTTTTTTCTAATTTTCCAATTTTTTTCAATTTTTTGCTTTCCTTTCACTTGGTCTCTTTTACTCTTGTCGACAAAACTTCAGTCCAACTTCCTAAGGAGAAAAGAAATTTGTTTGATTGTTTTGATGAATTTTATGAATTTTTTTAGTATTTTGCCCTAAATTAAGGTAAACACTTCACTTAGGGTTTCTTGTTTGGTGATCTATTGATCCTGTGTTCCTTGATTGGTTATACTCTCTTATGCTTTGGCTATCAAAACAGTTCATGAGCAAAACTTCCCAAAGAAAAAGGTGCTAAGAAATGCAAATATCAATTTTTGCAAAGATAAACATTTTTCTTTTCAAGATGCAATTCAGTTTTTTCTCAAGATTATTACTTTGACTTGGCTACAAATGGATCTTATCTACTTGCATCTAGCTACTTTACTTGACTTTTCCTTAATGCAATCTTGTCATCTTCCCAAGATCAACAATTTTACTTAGTACTTGATCAAAAAGCACTCTACAAATGCAAGAATAGACACATTTTACCTTATCATCAGCTTTCTTGATTCAGTTTTTCACACACCTGCACTTTACTTCCAAAAAATGATATAAACAACTATCAATTTGCAAAAATTTCAACACTTCTTATTCTCAAAAGATTATCTATTGCTTTCTTTTCCCAAAAGACAAACAAAGAAATCCACCTTTTCATGTTTACATTTCTTGATTAAAGAGTAATACCTTTTCAATGTGTTCAATACCATCATCAATAGAAGATCCAGCAAGGTCCAACTTCAATGAAGCTTTTGATATACTCCCCGGCAACGGTGCCAAAAAATGTTTGTTGTTAATCTTTGGAGTTGTCCTCTCCAATCATTTAGCATAAAGAATCAACAATACATCTTATTTTTGTCAATCCTGGAAGTATACATGAGAGCACAACCCTTCTAGATGATAGAATCCAAGAAATAAGAGAAAAATGGCTGAATTTCTGAGAAATAGTGAAAATGAAGAGGAATTTCTAGGGTTTGGATTATCTTGAGCAAATCTCCATCATTTTCCACAATCTTAGTGTCTAAAACATGTCATTTTCTTAGTAGAATACAATCATAAAGTCAAAACTAAAAAATGATACCTGCAACCTTCAGACGAGACAATCACGATTCTGTGAAATCAGACGATTTTCATCTCTAGCACCATTCTTCATCAATTTCTCACTCAATACATTAGTAATCAACTCTCTTCATACACATTCATCAGAAACACATAATAGAAGCTCACAAATCTCCATGGATACACATAGAATAGACTCAACAAATCAAAGAAATCACACAAAAGGAAGAAACACGATTTTTTGGAGGAAACTTCTCTCTTCACTTGGATAGCATGTAATACAAATAACCAACCCTCTCATAATAGAGGAAATTGTCTTTTATACATTTTCAAGTGTCCCTTTTCACACTTGAATTTTGGTCCTTTCCTCTTTTATTCTAAAAATATGCTATTTAGGAGTTTCCAAAAATTCTAGAAAAATTACATAGGATTCTACTCTACATAAGGAAGACTATTCCTTATTTTTACATCAGTTGCATAAATATTTTTACAAGTTTTTGGCATTTTACAATTATTTTCCATCAAAAGTACTTCAAAAAATTACTTCTTCCAACATGGTGCCCATTTTACATGCTAATAGATTTTCAGCCAAAACCAAAAATTTTTTGAAGCACATAAACACTTCGGACTTTGCTTTGAGTGGATATACCCATGCATGCCTAGAAAAACCATCAATGAAAGTCACAAAGTAAAGATAGTTTCCAAAAGAAGTTGTCTGCATAGGACCACATACATCACTATGTACAAGCTACAATTACTACATAGCCTGAATTGAACCATCTTTTGGAAAGGAGAAATGCTTCATTTTGCCCAAAATACAACCTTCATAGACATGTTTTTTGGGTGCCTCAAGTTTGGGAAAAGAGGACACCATATCAGATTTCTGCAGGCATAGCAAACTAGCAAAATTTAGATGACAAAAGCATGCATGCCAAAGCTTTGCATGTGACATGACCTGAGAATCATGTATGGCACGTGCCGAATCATTCACAAATCTTTCATAGTCTATGAGCTTATACAACCCACGACATAAGATGCTAGAAGCAATAATCATATCACCATTTGACAGATCATGAACTATACATCTGTCATCAATAAATTTCACAGCCAATCTTGGCTAATGCAAAAACTGATAACAGATTTTTCTTGATCCTTGGTACAAATAAAGCATCTAACAAAGTGAAAGAACTACCATTAGCAATAGTCAGAATGATCTTACCAACTCCCATGACACGATAAGAGGAGGAGTTATGTGACAATATTCCCTGTAGGGGTAGGCTCGAGTGAAGAGAAAAAACTGTGCTACGAGGTAATATGTTTGGTCGCCCCACTATCAAATTATGAAAATCTGAGTCTACTACAGACATGCACTGCTAATGAGAAGATGGGTAAAAACTGCAAACAATAGTAAACACCCATTCTTCATTCTGCATAAGTTTAGCAGACTCTGTTTTCAGTGTAGAGGCCTATGCAACAACCATTTCAACCTCTTTCTTCTTTGCCTCTTTAGCAGCCAGTTTTGGACAGCTCTTAATGACATGATCATTTGCTTCCCAATATTTACAAAACAATTTCTGATTTTTTTGAATTCTTCTCATCTTTGTATTCCTTCTTCGAATGTACAAAATTATCAGATTTCTACTTACTAGTAGAAGATCTCCATTTTCCTTTGCCCTTCAGAATAGCAAAGAAAGCTTAATCTGCAACATGCATAATAGATAAGTTCTGCCTAGACTGATCTTCCTACAACAGAACAAAAACTAACTCTTCAAACATTAAGGCATTTGCATTGCCTTTCATCATCAAGCGAAGAGTATAAACAAAACTCTGATATGAGTCAAGAAGACCATTCATAACACTCAGCACAAGTGAGCTGTTAGGAAGGACTTCATAAGCAAAAATCAATTATTCCTTCAAATCCTTGATCTTTGTCAGAAACTATCCATAGAATTATCTTCATTCATGTGCTCACTCTCCAACTATTTTCAGAGATAACCCATAGGAGCCTCATTCCTAGCCTGGTACAATGTGGTAAGTGTATCCCAAGCATCCTTAGCTCTCTTGCGAGAGTGAATGTGAGGGATAATGGCACGTTTGATAGATAAGGCTATCAATGCATGTGCCTGAGCATCTCTACCATCCCAATGAATTTTCTCTACAATAGGTGCATTAGAAACCATAACACAAACAGGAATTTGCAGAAAATCACCATCATCGATGCCATCTGCATCAGCTTCAGTACTTGTATTTGTAGTACCTATATTCGTAGGTGTAACATGATGTCTTTCAACACCCGACACAATATTACATAGTCCTTTTGTGACCAATACATGATGCATCATATAAGCCCATAATGGGTAATTCATACCATCCAACTTATCATCAACAGCCAACATACGAAATACATCACTGCTTTCAGCCATGACCACTGACTAAAATACCCTGATGCAAAAAAATGACTCTATCTGAAAAAGTTGAATAGAACTACCCAAACACGTTCTACTAGACCTGTAGTAGACTTCGAAACGCTTATAATCGCGAACCGAAACCTGTATATATCTTTGGCACAAAAAGACAAAATAGAGCCTGGACAAGCGCTATGATAGTACATTCGGAGGCCAAAACGAGCTCAGATCGCAATTTTGGCACCACACAGCAAAGCTATTTTGATCTCTAAAACACCCTGAGTATGCTCACCTAATTTCATGTGATTCTAAGACTACAATCGGAGAGGTTTCCACGACACCCTAGATGAAGCAGTGACCTACTCTGATACCAATTGTTGGAGTTAGATGTCTACGGAAGCATGCGAACAATAGAAGGAAGAAGAAGAAGAAGCTTGGAGGACAACACACAATTCTAAATATATTACCACTAGAATGTACAAAGATTAGTAGCCCATTAGGGCAATAGGCATATATACAAGCCAAGGGAAAAAAACCTCCTAAACAGGGAAAAACATGCCCCAGTGTTGTCTAAAGTGTTCACACACATCACTACCTAAATATATCAACATTGAATGCCCAAATAATGATGCAAACTCCCCAAATCTGACATCTCAAATGAGGCATGTAGATCAACCTTAAAATCAGCAATATGCTTCACCTGAGGACTAGTGAGCAGCATGTCATCAACATACACAACAATGATCAGAAGCACATCATTTGCCCGCTTAACATATAAGGTGCTCTTAGTTGGACTGTTCTCAAAACCACGTGCAATCAGGTGGGCATGTATCTTCTCATATCAAGCACGTGGTGCTTGGTTCAAACCATATAATGCCTTTTTCAACCTGCACACTTGGTTTTCATGCCCTTTCTACACAAAGCCATAGGGCTAAAAAGCATATGCTTCTTCATGCAAGTCATCATTCATAAATGTTGTTTTGATGTCCAACTAATGTACATTCCATCCCTAACGAGCTACAAGTACACAGATGCTACAAACAGTACCCATTCGGCAAGTAGGAGCAAAGGTCTCATCAAAATCAATGCCTCTTTCCTGAGCATAACCCTTTGCAATAGTCCTAGCCTTATACCTATCAAATGTTCCATTAGGTTTATGCTTCAACTTGTATATCCACTTAGTACGAATGGCCTTCTTGCTAGGAGGCAAGTCGCATAAAGACCAAGTACCATTCTTCATTATAGCATCATATTCAGATTGCATGGCAGCCATCCAATTTTCTGAATTTTGTGCTTCATCAAATGAAACAGGCTCATTCTCATCAAAAAGACTAGAGGCAGCCATATCATAACAATCTGATGCAAAAGAAGGACTATGAGAGCCAAAACGAGTATGATATGATAGAGGCGCATCTAATTTGCTATCACGCAAAGTCTGCATGAGCCATTTTGGAATAGGTTTTGCCTCCTCAATATCAGCTCTCTCATCAACAAGTGCACCATGTAAATGCATAAGAAATGGAATGATCTGCATCATCACATGAAACCTATAAAGGATGAGAAGTTGTCTCATTAGGACGAGCACTAGACTGTCCACCTGTAAAAAGAGGCAGCAAAGTATCATACATGCCTTTGGAGCTAACAAATGTCTCCTTAGTGCATGAAAGTAATGGTTGAATAACATCTTCCACAAAAACAACATCACGACTGACCAAAATGTGTTTAGTTTGTGGATGATACAGACGTTCGCCTTTGCTTTAAGAAGTGTACCCAACAAAATACATTTAACTACTTTATCATCCAATTTCCTATGTTGTTGTTCAGGCACTAATGCATATGCCAGACAATCAAAAACATGTAGGTGAGCAATAGATGGCTTATGACCATGCCAAGCCTCATATGGAGTGATAGACTACAATGCTTTAGTGGGACACCTGATAAGTACATATGTTGCACACATAACAGTCTCAATCTAGAAACTATGTGGTAAAGCTTGACTCTTGATCATACACCTCGCCATCTCCATGAGTGACCTATTCTTCCATTCAACAACTCCATTCTGCTGAGGTGTATACAATACTGTATACTAATTTTTTATCCCATGTTCAGCCAAAAATGCATTAAAATGAGAAGACATATATTCCCCTCCTCGATCACAATGGAGGGTGCCCATTTTACATGCTAACAGATTTTCAGCCAAAGCCAAAAACTGTTTGAAGCACATAAACACGTCGAACTTTGCTTTCAATGGATATACCCATGCTATACATAAAAAAATCATCAATGAAAGTCAAGAAGTGCCTGACAATTCACTTGTGCAGACTGTTCTGAATGGTCTTCTCGATTCATATCAGAGTTTTGCTTCTACTCTTTGTTTGATGATGAAAGGAAATCCTAATGCCTTAACATTTGAGGAGTTAGTCTCTATTCTATTGCAGGAAGATCATTCCAAGCAGAAGAGGTCCATTATGCATGTTGCAGATCAAGCTTTCTTGGCTAGTTAGAAGGGAAAAAGTAAAATGAGCTCTTCTACTAAGCAGAAATATGCTAATTCTACAAAATCAAAGGATGATGACAGAGATGAGAAGAAAATAGAAAAGGAGAAATTGTTTTGAAAATATTGTAAAAGAAATTATCATTTCATAAAGAGTTGTCCAAAACTGGGTGCAAAAGAGGCAAAGAAGAAAGAGGCTAGAATGGTTGTTGTAGAGGCCTCTACACTAAAAATAGAGTCTGCTAATCTTGTGCAGAATGAAGAATAGGTGTTTACTATTGTTTGCAGTTTTGACCCATCTTCTCATGAACAATGTATGTCTGAAGTAGACTCAGATGTTTGGTGCTTTGATAGTGGGGCAACCAAATATATTACCTCACTACATAGTTTCTTCCCTTCACTCAAGCCTGCCCCTATAGGGAATACTGTCACATGTGCCAACAACTCCTCTTATTTTGGGGATCAAGAATAAGAGGAGTTGGTAAGATCATTCTGACTACTATTGATGGTAGTTCTTTTACATTGCCAGATGCTTTATTTGTGTCGGGGATCAAGAAGAATCTATTATCAATTTCATCTTTGGTCAAGATTAGCTTGGTTGTGAAATTTGTTGATGACAGATGTATAGTTCATGATTTGTCAAATGGAGACATCATTATTGCTTCTAGAATTTTATGTTGTGGGATGTATAAGCTCATAGACTATGAAAAAATTGTGAATGATTCAGCATGTGTAGTACATGATTCTCAGGCTAGGTCAGGTGCAAAGCTTTGACATGCATGATTTGGTCATCAAAATTTTGCTAGTTTGCTATTGTTGATGAAATTTGAAATGGTGTCCTCTTTGCCCAAACTTGAGGCACCTAGTAGACATGTCTGTGAAGGCTGTATTTTGGGCAAAATGTAGCATTCCTCCTTCCCAAAAGATGATTCAATTCGAGCTACTCAGAAATTGTAGCTTGTACAGAATGATGTCTATGATCCTATGCAGATACTTCATCAGTAGACATCAATTATTCCTTCAAATCTTTGATATTTGTCATAAAACTGTCCATGGAATCTCCTTCGTTCATGTGCTCACTCTACAACTATTTTCGAAGGTAAGCAACATGAGCCTCATTCCTTTCCTGGTATAAAGTGGTAAGTGTTTGACAGACAAGGCTATCATTGCATGTGCTTGAGCATCTCTGCCATCCCAATGAATTTGCTATGCAGTAGGTGCACCACGAACCACAACAAAAATAGGAACATGAAGAATATCACCACCTTCAATGCCGTCTACATCACCTTCAACAATTGTGTTTACAAGTGTAGTAGGATGTTTTTCAATGCACAATATTCCACAGTCCTTTTGCAACCAATACATGATGCATCATATAATCCCATAATGGTTAGTTGGTGCTGTCCAACTTATCCTCAATAGTCAATATATGGAATACATCATTGCTTTCAACCATGGCCACTGACTAAAATACCCTAATGCAAAAAAATGATTGTATCTCAAAAACTTGAACATAACTACCCTATCGAGTTATGATAAACCTACAACAAACTTTCAGATGCTTATACAAGCGAATCAAAACCTGTATATATCTTTGGTACAAAAAGACAAAATTACCTACATAAATGCTATGATAGTGCATTCAAAGGTTGAAACGAGCTTATATCGTGATTTCGACACCATAGAGCAAAGTTGTTTTGAACTCCTAATCACCTTGAGTATGCTCACCAAATTTCATGCGATTCTGAGACTGTGACCAAAGGGGTGTCGATGATGCCCTAGATGAAGCAGCGACCTGTTCTGATACCAATTATTGGATTTTGAGGTCTGCAGAAGCATGCGAACAGCACAAGAAGAAGAAGAAACTTGGAGCACAACACACAGTATTGAATGTATTACCACTAGAATGTACAAAGATAAGTGACCCGTTAGGGTTATATGCGTATATACAAGCTAGGGGAAAAAACCTCCTAAAGAGGGAAAAAAGTGCCTTGATGGTCCTAGTGTGTTCACACACATCACTACTTAAATATATCAACAGAGTTGGACCTATGGCATAAATGAATAGGTCACATCAACCTCCAAAAGCTCAAGGACATGTAAAGGAGCTTCGTAAGTGGCCTACCAAATTTTACATCTAAAATGTTGCATGACATTTGTGTAGCTTGCCAACAAGGAAAACAATCAAGGCTTCCCTTCAAGAAGAGTGCCTATGTGAGTGCAAATGTTTTAGACCTCATTTACACGGATGTTTGGGGTCCAACAAGACAAGCATCCCTTGCTAGAAATAGGTATTTTGTAACCTTCATTGATGACTTTTCAAGAAAATTATGGTTGTATTGCATTAGGAACAAATTAGATGTGTTCCACTACTTCAAGAAATTCAAGGCACATGTGGAGAACAAGACTGCTTTCATTTCATTATCCATGTCCACTTTCTAAGCGTGTAACTGGAAGAATATGGCATCAAACTCATTTAGATGAGCAACAACACTATCTGTGTCCTCCGTGCAAAGGTCATATAACTTTCTCATCAGATACACTTCATTTGATGCGGTCTCTTTTTCATATGTATTGCATAACTTTTTCCAAAGCTCCTATGCACTTTCACAGTCTAATATTGTAAACTAGAAATTATTCTCCGCATGCAATCAAATGGTAGACTTGGCCATTTCATCTAACTCATCCCAATCATCTGCATCCATGTCAACAAGCTTCTTTGAGATTCCACTTACTAGCTTCCATTGCCTCCTTTGAATTAGCACATCTTTAATCTGATTCTTCCATAGAGCAAAGTTTGTGCCATCAAATTTTCGGATCTCAAAATGGTCTTTGCCGTGCAAGTTATAGCTCCTCCTCGGAACATTGGCACTAGACCGTGATCCATGAGGCGTGCTTGAGACCTATGATGCCATGATGGTAGACAATTGAATAAAATGATAATGGAGCTAGAAGAGTCCAAACACCTCTAAGGCTCAAAGAAGGATGACCAAATGTCAAATTATGGGAGAGAATTTAGAAATCTTCCCAGAAAAATGAATTAATGAACATTAATGACTAACCAGAAGGATTATGTCAAAATAAATGTGATCACACCAATAAGTTTATCAAGGTGTAAATCTACCATTGGATAGTTGACAAAAACAACAAATGTGGAAAAATTTTTCTAAAGTATCCTCTGCAAAATGAGCATATGACTAGTGTCAAAATCTCATAAACTACAAGTACTAACATGTTTACTTGCATAGTGAATCATTGACTCCATTGCATATAATCAGTTACCCAAAAGAAGCCAACTAGGCTTATCGAGCACCTATGAACAACCATCATACATGTCCTATGGTGAGTCTAGGTAAGTCTTCCACCTGCATCATTGAAGAGATCCCAACATCTGGGTGTCTCTTAGTTAAGAAAACCTCACCATGACCCTCTTTATCAAATGTAAAAGACTTTATGCAAAAAACGTATCCGCTATATCAATGACCACATGGACGTACATAAGCGATATCCCCAGAAGCATACATTGTGTATATGTGCTCAATATATGCAATAAAATGACATTGAAAGGCTGGATGCACAACCAAAAGCTAGCGAACAACACCTGCAAGTTTCTATCAAATGTGTTGTTTAGGTTCAAAAACCTACATAAATTTGCAATGGTTGCTCCCACCACAACCAAAAACCTTTCGAGAAGCCTGTAGTTTTACGAGTGTGGCTGAAAACATGGCCGCAAAGGTGAATAATTATTTTTGGAGATGTAAAAAGAACACTATTCTTGATGTTCTTGAAACTGTGTGAAGAGACCTATGCACAAATGTACTCCAAATTGGCTCCAAAAATCACCCCAAAAATGCTTCAAAAATAGGCATTGAAAGCAAAGAATGAAGCTTTGAGGGACCAAAACATGTTCAAGGTGATGTTAACCTTAGTCTTTCCATTTCTTTAGACACCACAAGTGTAGCTTAGTGGCAAGAGGTTGCCACGACTAAGCGAGCTCCAAGGGGAACAATATTGGGATGGATGTCCTCTCAGGAAGCACTGGGAACCTCTATCTTCCTTGATCGTTGAGGTCCTCCCTTGCGAGTTGCCAATGGTGCCAACTGTGACTTTGGTGAATCGAATGACAAGGTATGCCAAGGTCTATGCCTTGGTCACCACCTTACTCGCAAGCCTTGAAGAAAGCCTTGGGTGGGTGGGTGCTGGCTTCGCTCGCACAAAAACCTTCCCATAATCATTGGATACGTTTTGCATAGCTATTAGCATAGCGCACTTGGTGGTAAACTAGTCTATGATGACATATGTGGACTCTTGAGTGAGGAGATTCATAGAAAATCTATGGTTGGAACTCAGAGTGGAGATGCATATAATGTTCATGATTCTTAGCAAGGAAAGAATCAGCAACATGGCAAGAGCAAAAACAAGGAAAAGAATGGTCAATGGAATAAGAGTAGAAGTAAATCAAGGAAGAGGGATAGTGAATGCCATTACTTTCATGAGAAAGGACACATGAAGAAAGACTATTATGCATTAAAGAATGCTAATGGTAAAGGACATAATGTTGATGGGCATGTTAAATTGTTAGCTGCACTATCTACTTTGATTGTGAAGATTGAAGAAATCAATGCTATTTTTGATGATGCTGATGTGTTGACACTTGATAGTACTGTGCCAATTGAGACTCTTATGGCTGATTCTCTTTCCCACACATGGCTACTAGATTTTGGTGCTTCTTTCCATGTGACATCACACAGAGAATGGTTCTCTAATTATGCAGCAAAGTCTTTTGGTACCATGAGACTTGGTGACTCTTAGCAGTGTGATGTTGTGGGGATTGGAGATGTGGTTGTGCAGTTCATTGATGGTTCAAAATTTAATATGCATAATGTATGCAATGTAGCTCATTTATTGCACAGTTTGATGTCAGTTGGTCTACTTGATGACCTTGTTTATAAGGTGGTATTCTATGCTCAATCCTTTCACATATCAAAGGGCAATATGGTTATTGCAAAAGGAAGCAAAGTTGGCTCACTCTATCCTTTATTTGTATCACAGAAAGAACACCTACTAGCTATTACTGGACAACCTATGGCTTGTATGTGGCATGGTCCTTTGGGCCATACATCTCGTAGTGGAATGGAAAATCTTTCTCATTCTAGCTACTTACTTGTGTTATCTTTCTCTGATTTTTCATTTTGTGAGTATTGTCAATATGGAAAGCAAACCAAAAATGTGCATAGAATGCACATTGACTATTCAATTCAACCTTTGGATCTTGTTCATATAGATGTGTGTGGTCCTATGCCCACAAAGTCATTATGTGGTTCTCTTTACTTTGTCACTTTCATAGATGATGCTACTAGAAAAGTTTGGGTATATTCTATCAAATTGAAGGATGAGGTATTCCCTACTTTCATAAAATGGCTTGCTTCAGTTGAGACTAAAAAAGGAACTAAGCTCAAATCTTTACGTTGCAAATAATGGGGGTGAGTATACCTCACATGAATTCAACCATTTTTGCCAATCTAGAGGAATTCATAGAGAATTTACATCTCCTTATACCCCATACAAAATGGTGTAACTAAAAGGATGAATAGAACTATTCAAGACAGAGTAGTCTCTATGTTGCATCGTGCAAACCTTTCACAAGGCTTTTGAGCAGAAGTAGTATTGATTGTAGTTCATGTGATTAACCATTCACCTAGTACTGCCAAAGGTCTGAAAGTGGCACAAGAGTTATGGAAAGGGACACCACCATATTATGATCATCTTTGAGTTTTTGGGTGTGAAGCATATGTTCATATACCCAAGAATCTTAGACAAAAGTTGGACCATAAGTCAAAGAAACACAATTTTCTTGGATATGATCGAGAAGGACAATTTGGATATCGCTTATGGAATCTTGAAACATGGTTAGTGATAAGAAGTAGTGATTTCATTTTTAATGAGTCTAAGATGCATAAATGGCACATTCAAGAGATTGAAGTGAGAAGGGTGATGTTTGAGGATACTAGTCCTCCAATTAGCATGCATAAAAATTTTGCACATAGGGATGTTAAAGAGAATGTCCAATCAAATCAGTTTGCAAATATTCTTGTTCAACAACCATTGAGACGCTATGCACATGTCTCACATCCACCTCACACACATATTCTAGGTTTAGATTTTGTTATGCTAATAGATGCCGATGAGCCTTCTTGCTACAAAGAGGCTATGCAAACAGAGGATCATGTCAAGTGGGAGCATGCCATGAAGAGTGAGTTGGATTCTATTCACAAGAATGGCACTTGGGATTTAGTACCTTTGCCAAAGGGCAGGAAAGCTTTACCATGTAACTGGGTATATAAGCTGAAATTCACATCAAATAGTGCTTCTCCAAAGTATAAAGCATGCCTTTTTGCAAGGGTTTTAAGCCACAACATGGTGTTGATTTAGAGGAAATCTTCTCTCTAGTGGCCAAGATGACTACCATGGATATGTTGCTTGGATTCATTGCAATGGAGGATTTAGAGCTAGTCCAAATTGATGTGAAAACTATTTTCTTGCATGGAGATCTTACATATCAGATCTATATGGAACAAGAGAGGGTTATGTAGTTCCTAGCAATGAAAGTCTAGTTTGTAAGCTCAAGAAGAGCTTGTATGGACTTAAACAGTCCCCTAGACAATGGTACCAAAATTTTGATGCTTTTATGAAGTCTCAAGGCTATTCACAAAGCAATGAGGATCATTGCCTCTACACAAAGAGATGCTCAAATGGTATCTTGAAATGCTTGATACTTTATGTCGATGATATGTTGATTGTTGGGAAGTCCTCTTATGACTTGTCGATTGTCAAAAATAAGTTGAGTAAGACATTTGATATGAAGGATTTGGGGGATGCCAAACATATTCTTGGCATGCGCATTACTCGTGATAGGAGTAAAAGATGCATATACTTGTCTCAAAGTGAGCACATAGCCAAAGTACTTCACAGGTTCAATATGTAGGGTGGAAAGGCATCCAGTACACCTTTACCCACATTGGGAAGCGGTCAAGATGATTTTGAGATATCCGAGTGGCACTAAGGACAAGTGTCTATGCTTAGGTAGAGGGAAATCATCCATTATTGGTTACACAGATTCTAACTATGCTGGTTGTGTACGCAATCGTAACTCTGCATCAAGATATATTTTTCATTTTGCTAGAGGTGCTATCTCTTGGGGATCTCATCTTCAAGAATGTATAGTTGTTTCCACCACAGAAGCAGAGTATGTTGCAACAAGTGAGGCATGTAAGGAAGCATTGTGGCTTTCTCTTCTTGCTTGTGATATGTGTTTACCTCCCAGCATGTACCTCGTTTGCTCACTGATAGTCAAAGTGCCATTGTTTTGGCTAAGAATCCATTCTATCATGCAAAGACCAAACACATTGAGATGAGGTATCATTTCATTAGAGATTGGTTAGCCACTGAGCGCATTATTCTTGAGAAGGTTCACACTCGAGATAATGCTACATATGCTTTAACTAAAGCTCTACCATAGGATAGTATTCGATACCTATTATCACTTGATGTGGGTTACTTGATTCATGATCTTACACAGTCACTTGTATCCTATGTAACATGCCCATCATGTGGGAGGTATAGTTTGTATACTTATACTTATGTATTCTTTATCATTCTTTGTTTTTTCTCCCATAGTTACTTTGGCCATATTAGCCTTTAGTGGGAGATTTTTACCGTTAGTGTCCATGTGAAAGGCCAAATGGCCATCAGACACTTCTTTGTATATGTTCTTTAATAAAACATATAGTGGTCTAGTCAGCAACAGACTGTAAGTTCGACCGCATTTGTAACACCTAAGAAGTTTGTGTTTGTGTTCCCTATATAATGTGTTTCCTTGTGTATTCTGCAACCTCTGTGTAGAGTACTATGTGCAGCACTTGGAGCTCAGTTTTCTACTCTGAGGATATCATCGTGGAGCTCTCAAGAAGGAGAGTGCACTGTGGTGCATTGCCATCGAAATACTTCAACTTCTCCAATGAATTTTTTGAATATTTGTAGGTCAAAGGCATCAAAAGACAATTCACATGTAGGTATACCCTCAACAAAATGGGGTAGCAGAGAGAAAGAACAGACACATAGCAAAGGTAGCAAGATGTATGCTCAATGAAATGAATATGCCACATTGTAATTGGGGAGAGGCTATGTATATAGCCACATACATCATGAATAGATGTCCTACATCATGTATACATAATTTAACCCCTAAGGAAGCATGGAGTGGAAGAAAACCTTGCATTTCACATCTTAGAATTTTTGGTTGTATATTTACGTACATGTACCTCAAGAGTTGAGGTCAAAGTTAGATGTCAAATCTGAAATTTGTATCTTTTTGGGATATTCTATGGAACAAAAGGAGTATAAATGCTATAATCCCATCACCAAGGAGTTGAAGGTAAGTAGGGATGTTGTCTTTGATGATTTGAATCCTTGGTATGCATGCACAAGTCCATTGTAGGTTGAAGAAATAGGTGAGACAGATAAGAAGAATGATGATAGAGTTCAAGAAAGCATGGATTTTAGTGGTCTAAGCAACTCATCCAACACAAGGACATCTTCACCACAGAGTGGAAGACTTAGGGAAAGCGATACTGGCTCTGAAGCAAGCAAATTCAAAGGCCAAGAAAAGATTGCAATTGAAGAAGGAAGAGTTGTGGATGAGAGCATGTTGGAAGATGAAGAGATATAAGAAATTCAAACCCCAAGAGTTGCAAAACAAAGAAAGAAGATGGCAAACACACCTAAAGGAAGTGAAAGAAGTTCCTCAAGAGTATGATATCTAGTTGAAAGGTTAACATATGATTATTTATTGCAAATCATTATGCATACATGACTCAGGTAATCAAGGACAAAGAACCGACTAGTTAGGAAGAAGCTAAGGATTGAAAGGAATGGTAAGAGGCAATGAAGGAAGAGATCAAGGAACTATTGATATATTTAGGTAGTGATATGTGTGAACACTCTAGGACCATCGGAGCACTTTGTTCCCTCTTTAGGAGGGTTTTTTCCCTAGTTTGTATATACGCCTATTCCCCTAATGGGCTACTGATCTTTGTATATTCTAGTGGTAATACATTCAGCATTGTGTGTTGTGCTCCAAGCTTTTTCTTCTTCCTTGTGTTGTTTACGTGCTCCCACAAACGTCTAACTCCAACAATTGGTATCAGAGCAGGTTGTCGCTTCATCTATGGCATTTTCTACACCTCTCCAGTTGTAGTCTCAGAATCGAACAAAATTTGGTAAGCATACTCAATGTGTTTCAGAGATCAAAACCGCTTCGCTTTGTAGTGCCGAAATTGTGATTTGAGCTCATTTTGAACTCCGAACACACTATCGCATCGCTTGTGTAGGCTATTTTGCCTTTTTGTGCCAAAGGTATATACTAGTTTTGGTTTGCCAGTATAAGCATCTCAAAATCTGCTACATGTTTAGTAGAATTCTTCTGGGCAATTTTTTTCAACTTTTTGAGATACAGTCAATTTTCTACATCAAGGTATTTTCATCACCAGCCATGGCTGAAAGCAGTGATGTATTCTGTATGTTGGTTGTTGAGGATAAGTTGGATGGTACCAACTACCCATCATGGGCTTATATGATGCATCATGTATTGGTCACAAAAGGACTATAGAATATTGTGCAGGTTGTTGAAAGACGTCCTATTACACCTGCGAATACAGGTACTAAAAATACAGGTGCTGGAGCTAACAGAGATGGTGTCAAAGATGATGATATTTTGCAGATTCCTATTTGTGATGTTGTTTCTATTGCACCTACTGTAGAGCAAATTCGTTGGGATGGCAGAGATGCTCATGCACGTGCATTGATAGCTTTGGCTATCAAACATGCCATTATTCCTCACATTCGCTCTTGCATAATAGTTAAGGATGCTTGGATACACTTACCACATTGTACCAGGCTAGGAATGAGGATCGTGTAGCTTACCTCCGAAAACAATTGGAGTGTGAGCACATGAATGAAGGTGATTCTATGGACATTTTTCTCACAAAGATCAAGGATTTGAAAGAACAATTGATTTCTACTGATGAAGTTATACCAGATAGATCACTTTAGACTGTTTTGAATGGTCTTCCTGACTCATATCAGAGTTTTGCTTCTACTCTTTGTTTGATGATGAAAGGAAATCCAAATGCCTTGTCATTTGAGGACTTAGTCTCTGTTCTATTGTAGGAAGAGTAGTCTAGGCAAAACAAGTCTATTATGCATGATGCCGATCAAGCTTTTCTGGCTAGTCAGAAGGGCAAAGGTAAATCGAGCTCTTCTACTAGTAAGTAGAAATCTGCAAATGCTGATTCGACAAAGGAAGACAAAGATGAGAAGTAATCAGAAAAGCAGAAATTGTTTTGCAAATACTATAAAGCAAATGATCATGTCATCAAGAGCTGTCCAAAATTGGCTGCTAAAGAGGCAAAGAAGAAAGAGGTCGGAATGGTTGTTGCAAAAGCCTCTACACCAAAATTAGAGTTTGCTAATCTTGTGCAAGAAGAAGAATGGGCGTTTACTACTGTTTGTAGTTTTGACCCATCTTCTCATGAGTAGTGCATGTCTGCAGTAGACTCAGATGTTTGGTACTTTGATAGTGGAGCGACCAAACATATTACCTTTCAACACAGTTTCTTCTCTTCACTCAAGCTTGCCCTTACATGAAATATTGTTACATGCGCCAACAACTCCTCCTATCCTGTTATGGGAGTTGGTAAGATCATTTTGACTACTGCTAATGGTAGTTCTTTCACTTTTTCAGATGCTTTGTTTATGCTAAGGATCAAGAAAAATCTGTTATCAATTTTTGCATTAGCCAAGATTGCCTTGGTTGTGAAATTTATTGATGACAAATATACAGTTCATGATCACTCAAATGGCAACATCATTATTGCTTCTGACATTTTATGTCGTGGGCTGTATAAGCTCATAGACTATGAAAGATCTATGAATGATTTGGCATGTGCAGTACATGATTCTGAATTTTGCAAGTTTTGGCATGCACGCTTTGGTCATCTGAATTTTGCAAGTTTGCTACGCCTGCAGAAATCTGAAATGGTGTCCTCTTTGCCCAAAAGTGAGGCACCCGATAAACATGTATGTGAAGGTTGTATATTGGAAAAAATGCAGCATTCTTCCTTTCCAAAAGATGGTTCAGTTCAGGCTACTCAAGAATTGCAGCTTGTACATAATGATGTTTGTGGTCCTATGCAGACACCTTCTTTTGGGAACTATCTTTATTTCGTGGCTTGCATCGATGATTTTTCCAGGCATGCATGGGAATATCCATTGAAGGCAAAGTCCAAATTGTTTATGTGCTTCAAACAGTTTCTAGTTTTGACTGAAAATCTATTAGCATGTAAAATGGGCACCCTCTGTTCTGATCGAGGGGGGGGGAATATATGTCTTCTGATTTTAATGCATTTCTGGTTGAATGTAGGATAAAACATCAGTGTACAATGCCGTATACACCTCAATAGAATGGATTTGTTAAACAAAAGAATAGGTCACTCATGGAGATGGCGAGGTGTATGGTCAAGAGTCAGGCTTTACAACATAGTTTCTAGCTTGAGGTTGTTATGTGTGCAACATATGTATTGAACAGGTGTCCCACTAAAGCGTTGTAGTAAATCACTCCATATGAGGCTTAGCATGGTCGCAAGCCATCTGTTGCTCATATGCGTGTTTTTGGTTGTCTGGCATATGCATTAGTGCCTGAACAACATCGCAGAAAATTGGATGATAAAGTAGTAAAATGTATTTTTGTTGGGTACAATTCTGAAAGTAAAGACTATTGTCTATATCATCCATAAACTAAATGCATTCTGGTTAGCCCTGATGTTGCTTTTGTGGAAGATGCTATTCAGCCATTGCTTTCATGTACTAAGGAGACATCTCTTGGCTCCAAAGACATGTATGATACTTTGTTGCCTCTTTTTACAGGTGGACGATCTAGTGTTGGTCCTAATGAGGCAACTTCTCAGCCTTTGTAGGTTTCATGTAATGATGTAGATCATTCCATTTCTAATGCAGATTTACATGATGCACTTATTGATGAGAGAGCCAATATTGAGCAGACAAAAACTATGCCAAAATGGCTGGTGTAGACCTTGTGTGACAGCAAATTAGATGCACCTCTATCATATCGTAATCGATCAGGCTCTCATAGTTCCTATTTTGCATCGAATTTCTATCCTATGGTTGCCTCTAATCTTTGTGATGAGGCTGAACCTGTTTCGTTTGATGAAGCACAAAACTCTGAACATTGGATGGCTGCAATGCAATCTCAATATGATGTTATCATGAAAAATGGTATCTAGTCTTTATGTGACTTGCCTCCTGGCAAGAAGGCCATTGGCACTAAGTGGGTATACAAGCGGAAGTGTAAACCTAATGGAACAGTTGATAGGTATAAAGCTAGGCTTGTTGCAAAGGGTTATGCACAGGAAAGAGACATTGATTTTGATGAAACCTTTCCTTCTACTTGCCAAATGACTATTGTTCATAGCATCTGTGCACTTGGAGCTCATCATGGTTGGAATGTACATCAGTTGGACATTAAAACAACATTTTTGAATGGTGGTGACTTGCATGAAGAAGTGTATGTTTTTCAACCCCATGGCTGTGCAAAAAGTGAAGTACTTCGATGGTGATGCACCACAGTGCGCTCTCCTTCTCGAGAACTCCGCGACGATATCCTCGGGGTAGAAAACTAAGCTCCTAAGGCCACACACAGTACTTCGCAGGGTTGAATACGCAGAAAACATAGTACACAGGGAGCACGAAGACAGACTTCTTAGGTCTTACAAATGCGGTCGAACTTACAGTCTCTGACTGACCAGACCACTATATGTTTTATTAGAGAACATATACAAAGAAGTGTCCAGTGGCCATTTGGCCTTTCACATGGAGACTAACAGTAACAATCTCCCACTAAAGGCCAATATGGCCAAAGTAAATATGGGAGAAAAATAAAGAATGATAAAGAATACCTGAGTGTAAGTATACAAACTATATGTTGTGTGAGAGCTCCATAGCCTCCACAGAAATGAACTAAGAAGTCTAACTAGCAAGGCCACACACTAGGAGAGAGAGATGTGTTTCCACCCAACCAACCCCTCCAATATATAGCTCCAAGACCAAGGGGGTAAGTCCTTCTCAAGAGGACATGTGTACCTTCCATCACATGGGTCCCTAAGGTGTTCACATGGTTTCCAAGCTTAGGAAATCACATGGCTTCTAAAAGAAGACTCTCTAAGCTCTCACGTACAAACCAAGTGGCTAGGAGAAGCTTCCAATCAAGCCTAAGGTACTCAACCTTAGAGAATTAGCCCTAAGGTTCAAGACCCATCTAAAAGGGGTAAATAAACCATAAATCCAAAGGGTTTCACACCTAGAAACCCAAGGGTTCTACCCCTTAGACCCATGTAATTATACAACATTCTCCCCCCTTAAAAGCATTTCTGTCCTCGGAAATGAATGGAGATATATACCTTGGGGTATTCCCCCGTGCTCCATGATCAATCTCAAGCATCATGGCTTTCATCTCTCTAAGTTCGCCTCTTAATTCAAAAGGGGAGTTCTACCCCGACTGAATCTTAAAAGAGGAGAATCCATGTGTAGTCTAAACTTGCCCTAATCATTCAAAGTTCCATATAGTTTGCATACAAAAAAGAACTGAGTCGAATGCAAAGTATGGAAAGAATGAAAAGGGTGAAAGAGAACATCCTTGCCTATTTCCTTGTTTAAGCCATGTGCCATCTGGCTCTCCATAGCTCAAACATGTGAATTAGGTGGATACAAAGTGACTTCATCTAAATTACTACCTTGGTCCTTTGCCTTGCACCACTTGTGCATGGACCTAGCAAAATAGATGAATGCTACTTAAGGTTTCCTTATCACATTCATCTCTCAAGTTAGAATCCAACTTGTTCTAAAAGGAAGATGAATCTTACATAATCCCTGCCCAATTCACTCTCTTTTAGTGAAATGGGTGGATTTTCTTGTTTGCAATTCGCCTCCAATAAATCTAAATAGAGGAGAATTTCATTATATAATCCCTACTTAACCAATAGAATGGTAAACGTGGATTATCTAGTTTTTACAAGGATATAACATCCTCTTTACCTTCAGAGAGAATTTTGAATAGCTTACCAAAGTGGATTCAATGTTCTTTCAAAACTTTACGTAGTTTTGAGAATCCACTTTAAGGGACTATAATCCATAGGGATTAATCCAACTATTGTAGACTCCAATTGATTGAAACCTATTTTACTTGTTCTTCCAAAAAGATTAAGATCTTTATAACTATGTCCCAAGATGGGAACTCATAGTGTAAAAGATCGTGTTATCTTTAAGGTCATAAGTAGAAATAGATTATTCCAATCATTTCTTCACTGCTTAATCCTTACGGATCTTTAGTTGGATCTCAAACCTTAAAGGTCTTCTTGATCCTTCCAGAGTTCTCTCTCTTATATTCTAGATCTATTAAAGATGTCCTATGTTGACATCTTAATTAGATCTTTCTTATTATTTAGTTAACTTGAATTATCAAGTATCCAAAGATGATCTTTCTGAGCTTTCTTTCAAGCTTGACTTAAGGTCATCTTTATGTTTTTTGAATTTCAAGTTATGCTTTTGGATGAAGCTTTTAAAGCTTCATCCTTTGGAGTTTACCTTCAAACTCAAAGAAGTTAATCCTCTCTTTATTTCTAACTCTAAATGAGAGATAGATCAGGTTAGAATAATTATTCACCTCTTTGAGAGGATAATTGAAGAAGATGTCTATTCCTAGACATTATCTTTGTGACGTATTCCATTGGATCATGAGTCCCTTTTTCTTCTGGCCATCAAGAAAAAGTACTCAATGGGAATCAGTATCCACTGTCCCATACTAGTGGGTTCTTCATCCGATCCACATAACTATGTCTCTATATCTTTTCACCTTCTCTGTCCTTTTAAATGCCCTTCATACTATGGTACCAAATTATAAGAGAAAGGACTAAGGTGCTTAGATACACCACTACTAATCTTACTTAAATATTTGGTTAACCATTTAATGTGGTGTGACTTGTCTTATCAAACTTTAAGTTTGATTTGATCTTTACCCTACTTGGGTCTTTTGGCTTTCTTCTCTTCTTTTGCCAAAATAAGAGATAAGACTAGGTCTTTCTCCAATAGATCCCTTCATGTTCAATGCTTTACCCATGGGTTTTACTTGGGGATCTAGCTATTATGCTTCATACAAGAAGTCATATTCCTTAGATCTATATTACTGGAATCCATAACATATGTTATGTTATCCCATGAAGCATCAAGATACTTTTAGGATTATGCTTTATCGCTCATCCAACTTCTTTTCCTAACCCACTTAGGATTAGTACAATCTTTATAATATGTGAAAGTGTTCTCTTGCATTGAGGTTCTTAGAGAATTCTCAAACCTTGAGAACTTTATCTAGGTTGGAAGATGTAATGAAAGAAGTATGAAGCACTAGCATACAAGAAAGTACTTCAACTTTATCTATATCTTGCATATCTTTTACCTTGCAATACCTTATTTGGTCTTTTTTAAGGCATAAGATACAAGTTCTTGGAGACTTTCTCCCCTCCTTAAGAGTTTTCGTCCTCAAAAATTTCTAGAGGGTATATTGAAAAGTGTGTTCTTTCAATAGAATTTGAAAGAGTTTATTTTCAATGTTTTATTGTTCTCCCTGGTTAAAAGAACTATTCAGAGCTTTTTTGCTTTCTCTTCTTCAAGCATATAGAGTAAATTTCCCAAGGTTCAAGTTTTGAGTTACCTCTAAAATCGATGTCCCATACCACCAAATCAACTCTAGTGGTAATATAAGCCTAGATGTCCCATACCATCGGACTTACACTTCCACTTAAGTAAAGGTAACTTTAACTTGAATTTTGGGATCAAAC
Organism: Ceratopteris richardii; assembly: GCA_020310875.1. NCBI lineage: Eukaryota > Viridiplantae > Streptophyta > Polypodiopsida > Polypodiales > Pteridaceae > Ceratopteris > Ceratopteris richardii. The sequence continues at coordinate 44,860,140 of CM035428.1, forward strand.
CTTCTTCTCATCAAGTGAGATCTATTACTTCTTGGACTTGTAAGTGGTATTTCCACTGCAAAGCATATGTATTGACTATGCTACAATGGAGTTTGAACTTACCAAGTCTCTTGATAAGACTAATCTCAAAAAATTGGCTTTTTCAATTATTCCTTGATTCAGATATACTCTATAAGATCCCTTTATGTCACTTGATGATAGAGCTAGTTTATATCTCAACTACATATCATCTTTTTTTACATAATGAGTAATCTGAGAAAGAATAATTGATTTGCCAATCACATCTTTATTTTGAAGTAGATGGTAATTCCATTTACTAAAGAGTCCTTTATTTCTAAGACATTAGAAATGGTACTTAGGGTTTAATACAACCCTTGAGTTTTACGTTCTCTTCATGCCTTGCATTTGCTTGGAAGAATAATGTAAAGCTCCAAATAGTTCTGTAGTTCTTTCAAACAAAGAACTTTTCTTGAACGAAGCACTAATACTTTCATCTTCCAAAACTAAGATTCTGTTATACCATATTTTATCTTCCTTAGAGCTTTAAGAAGATAGTGCTCTAAGTTACCACCATTGTATCATGGATTTAAGATAAAAAAAATTTATCACTACCTTAAGTCTATAGCCTTGCTGATCAGGCATGCCATGGGCTTTTATTTGAACTTCCCTAAGAGGGATTTTAAGCTTAAGGTATTTCAAGAAGTTAGGATTATTTGGCTTTTAAATACTAAGCCAAACATAAAGGAATTAAATGGTTTATAGTGGCCAATTGGCCTCATCACCATTCTTCCGAGAAACTAATAAAATCAAATCCTACTTAAGCTTAACTTCAAGAACTTAATCTCCCTCTCAACTTGAAAACCCATGTAATGTATTCCAAATGCATACTTTAGTGTATGCCAAAACATTTACACCTTTATTGGAAAAAGCGTTGCATGCATAAGGTTCAGAAGTTGAACCCCTCCTTAAAGCATGCAAAAGTTCCAATTCAGAACTTTGTTTATTAAAAAAATGGTGCAAAATTTTCCATTGGTCTTTCTTTTTGTGCATCGGAGTTGCCATTATAAAATATAAAAATATTTATGCACAATAAATCTTTCTTTTCTGAAACTATATGAATTTGATGCATAGTGAAAGTCATTTCCATGACTTAATTGTGTATGTGACCAAACAAATAAGGCCACCTCATTCTATGCATCCTTTTTTCAAATTCATGTCTATTATGACATGCATTGTATGCTCTTTAGTGTGCAAGGAAAAGAAAGGTATGCAAATAGTTACCTGAAGATTAAGCTTCATCCATCCTTTGACTTTATTTTAGGGTTCTCACGGTGATGAAGTAGGCTTGGGCTATTATGCTCCTTCCCTTCCATCTTGGAACTACATACTTACTTGTATGTCCAAAGTGCATGTACTTCCAAGACCATGCATAACCTTCATTCCAACCGTTTTGGGTTGGAATGCCTGACGATGGTGGCCCTGCCTTCTCAGCATTTGTTAGTTCCATTGCTTCCATTTCAATGCATGGTATGTCGTTTAACACACCTGAGGCACCACTTCCTCGAGGCACCACCTAAAACTTTTGAAGCAAACGCCCATTGCCACCTAGAAGAGGTCCACACGAAAGAATCCAATTAGTGTGGTAGAATGGCTGAGAATGGCGATGATGCCTTAGATCGGTCCTCCCAGATGCCTTGTGATAGTCTCTCTATCAAGCCGAATGGCTCTCAATTTTCTTTATTTCCTTCAGCTAAAGGTGTGTTCTTCATCTCGTCTCTCCCGCTTAGCTCGCCTTGCAGTAACCAAAGTGGCGGAAGAAGAGGAGCATTGTCGGGAAGCAACACCTCTTCGTTCTCAATCATTTCTTGCTACAGATGAAGAAAATACATGTCAAGAACCAAACGAGGCCTTGTTCGCAGATATTGGAGGCTCCCATCCTGAGACCTTTACGTCACTCCTAGATAATAGTGTCGAATCATCACTCTCGCCGCAGCTGTTGCAGCAGGATGCGGAGGCATGCGGAAGAAGAGGAGTTGTCGACATGCATTCAAAACCCAATTATAGTGTATATTATAAGATCTCATCTAAGGAGGGTTCTGATGCTTGTAGCTTTAATTGGTTGCAAAAGGAGAGAATCGACAAAGCTAGATAATATCCCATCGCCGGAGATAGGCACAAGCATGGAGAACAACAAGAACTACAAGGTTCAGTCGAGAGCTTCGACGGAGAAGGCTATTGCGGCAGCACAAGAGGGTTTGGAACCGAAAGCAACAGAGAATTTGTCCGTAGAACTGATCGAGAGGACACTATTGTTGGCAGCCTATGCTGCAGCATCATCCTCCTCACCAGAGCTGCCAGCCAAGAAAAGGCGTTTCTAGGGAGTCCGGCAGAGGCCGTGAGTAAGTGGGCGCCGGGCGGCTGAGATTAGGGACTCAAAAAAAAAGGCTGCACAAATGTAATTGGGCACTTTTGATACGGCGAAGGAAGCAAGATCTAACCTTCCATGCAGAGCCAAACCATTCTTGTGAGTCTTGGTAGCATCATTACTCAACATGTGGTGTAACAGAAGAAAAGATCATTGCTCAGTACATCGTCCCGGATGTTGCAATGGATAAAATCCACCCATGGGTACTGATAGGAAGCGGGGTCGAATCCCGTATTCTGCAAATAGTGCCCATAATTATTTTGGCTAATCAAACCAATAGCAATGACTGTAGACGCTGAAGTACTACGAGGAGTACTTCGACAAAGAATGGAGAAGTGCTATAGTAATGTAATTTCGTCACATCTCAACAAGAGCTTACAAGCAAAGTGATGAAGATAAAAGTCTCCATATATCTCAACCTAAGGGCTCTGATACCACTATTGTGTGAGAGCTCCATAGCCTCCACACAAATGAACTAAGAAGTCTAACTAGCAAGGCCACACACTAGGAGAGAGAGATGTGTTTCCACCCAACCAACCCCTCCAATATATAGCTCCAAGACCAAGGGGGTAAGTCCTTCTCAAGAGGACATGTGTACCTTCCATCACATGGGTCCCTAAGGTGTTCACATGGTTTCCAAGCTTAGGAAATCACATGGCTTCTAAAAGAAGACTCTCCAAGCTCTCACATACAAACCAAGTGGCTAGGAGAAGCTTCCAATAAAGCCTAAGGTACCCAAACTTAGAGAATTAGCCCTAAGGTTCAAGACCCATCTAAAAGGGGTAAATAAACCATAAATCCAAAGGGTTTCACACCTAGAAACCCAAGGGTTCTACCCCTTAGATCCATGTAATTAAACAACACTATACCTCCCACTTGATGGGCATGTTACACAGTATACAAGTGACTGAGTAAGATCGTGAATCAAGTAATCCCCATCAAGTGACAAAGTGTCGAAAGCTATCCTATGGTAGAGCTTTAGTCAGAACATCGACATGATTATCTAGAGTGTGAACCTTGTCAAGAATAATGCGCTCAGTGGCTAAGCAATCTCGAATGAAGTGATACCTCACCTCAATGTGCTTGGTCTTTGCATGATAGACCGGATTCTTAGCCAAAGCAATGGCACTCTGACTATCATTGAGCAAACGAGGTACATACTGAGGTAAACCCATATCACAAGCAAGACGAGCAAGCCACAATGGTTCCTTACATGCCTCACTTGCTGAAACATACTCTGCTTCTATGGTGGAAACAATTGTACATTCTTGAACACGAGATCCCCAAGAGATAGCACCTCCCGCAAAATGAAAAATGTACCATGATGTAGACTTATGATTGTCTACACAACCAGCATAGTCAGAATCTGTGTAACCAATAATGGATGCTTTCCCTCTAGCTAAGCATAGACACTTGTCCTTAATGCCACTCAGATATCTTAAAATCATCTTGACCGCTTCCCAATGTTTCTTGCCAAGATTAGACATATATCTGCTCACAACTCCCACTGCAAATGCAATGTTTGGTCTCGTAGCTACCATAGCATACATGAGACTACCAACAACAGACTGATAGGGAATTTTGCTCATGAATTCCTTTTCCTCATCTGATTTGGGGCAATCATCCTTGCTCAATTTCACATATGTGGGTAAAGGTGTACTCAATGCCTTTCCACCCTATATATTGAACCTGTGAAGTACTTTGGATATGTACTCACTTTGAGACAAGTATATGCATCTTTTGCTCCTATCATGAGTAACATGCATGCTAAAAATATGTTTAGCATTCCCCAAATCCTTCATATCAAATGTTTGACTCAACTTCTTTTTGAGAATTGACAAATCATAAGAGGACTTCCGAGCAATCAGCATATCATTGACATAAAGTATTAAGCATATCAAGCTGCCATCTGAGCATCTCTTTGTGTAGATGCAATGATCCTTATTGCTTCGAGAATAGCCTTGAGACTTCATAAAAGCATTAGACTTTTGGTACCATTGTCTAGGGGACTGTTTAAGCCCATACAAGCTCTTCTTAAGCTTACAAACTAGACTTTCCTTGCCAAGAACTACATAACCCTCTGGTTGTTCCATATATATCTCACTTGTAAGATCTCCATGCAAGAAAGCAGTTTTCACATCCATTTGGACTAGCTCTAAGTCCTCTATTGCAACGAATCCAAGCAACATGTGCAGGGTAGTCATCTTGACCACTGGAGAGAAGATTTCCTCGAAATCAACACCATGATGTTGCTTAAAACCTTTGCAACAAGTCGTGCTCTATACTTTGGAGAAGCACCATCTGATGTGAATTTTAGCTTATATACCCATTTACATGGTAAAGCTTTCCTGCCCTTTGGCAAAGGTACCAAATCCCAAGTACCATTCTTGTGAATAGAATCCAAGTCACTCTTCATGGCACGCTCCTACTTGACATGATCCTCTATCTGCATAGCCTCTTTGTAGCAAGAGGGCTCACCAGCATCTGTTAGCATAACAAAATCTAAACCTGGAACATATCTATCAGGTGGATGTGGGACACGTGCAGAACGTCTCAATGGTTGCTGAACAGGAATATGTGCAGACTGATATGAATGGACATTCTCTTGGACATCCCTATGTGCAGCATTTTTATGCAGGCTAACCGGAGGAATAGTATCCTCAAACACCACTCTTCTCACTTAAACCTCGTTTCGATGGCGATGCACCACAGTGCGCTCTCCTTCTCGAGAGCTCCGCGATGATATCCTCGAGGTAGAAAATTGAGCTCCTAAGGCCACACACATTACTTCGCAGAGGCTGGTGAATACACAGAAAACACAATACACAGGGAGCACGAAGACAAACTTCTTAGGTCTTACAAATGCGGTTGAACTTACAATCTGTGATTGACCAAGCCACTATATGTTTTTTTAAAGAACATATACAAACAAGTGTCTGGTGGCCATTTGGCCTTTCATATGGACACTAACGGTAACCAAAAGGGCATGAAAACCAGGTGTGCAGGTTAAAGAAGGCATTATATGGTTTAAAGCAAGCACCACGTGCTTGGTATGAAAAGATACATGCCTATCTCATTGCACATGGTTTTGAGAAGAGTCGAACTGAAAGAACCTTATATGTTAAGCGTGCTAATGATGTGCTTTCGATCATTGTGATGTATGTTGATGACATGCTGCTCATTGGTCCTCATGGCATGCATATTGCTGATTTTAAGGCTGATTTGCATGCCTCATTTGAGATGTCTAATTTGGGGCATTTGCATCACTATTTGGGCATCCAATTTATGCAAGTTGATGGTGGAATGGCTTTGTGTCAAATGAAATATATTGACACACCTACAACAAAAGAAAGACTAACTCCTCAAATGTTAAGGCATTTGGATTGTCATTCATCATCAACTGAAGAGTAGAAGCAAACTTTGATATGAATCTGGAAGACCATTCATAACAGTCTACATAAGTGAATTGTTTGGCAAGAATTCATGAGCAGAAATCAATTATTCCTTCAAATCTTTGATCTTTATCAAAAAATTATCCATATAATCTCCTTCATTCATATGCTCAGTCTACAACTGTTTTAGGAGGTCAGCAACACGAGCCTCATTTCTTACCTGCTACAAGATTGTAAGTGTATCCCAAGCATCCTTCGTTGTTTTACAAGAGTGATATGAGGGATAATGGCATGTTTGATAGAAAGATCTATCAATGCATGTGCCTAAGCACCTCTACCATCCCATTGAAGTTTCTCTGTAGTAGGTACAATAAGAATCATAGCAAGAACATGAATTTGAAGATCTTCATCTTCAATGCCATTTGCATCACCTTCAATAACTATATTTGGAGGCGATGTTGGTTGTCTTTCAACACCCTGCACAATATTCCATGGTCCTTTTGCAAGCGATACATGACAAATCATATATCCCCACAATGGGTAATTGGTACCAACCAACTTGTCCTCAACAACCAACATATAGAATACATCATTGCTCTCAGCCATGGCCACTGAGTAAAATACCCTGATGCAAAAAAATGATTGTATCTCAAAAAGTTGAACATAATTACCCTGTTAAGCTCTGCTAAACATGTAGGAGACTTCCATCCGCTTGTATTGGCGAATCAAAACTTGTATATATGTTTGGCACAAAAGGATGAAATTTCTTGTACAAGTGTTGGGATAGTGCATTTGGAGGCCCAAATGAGCTCAAATCCAAATTTTGACACCATAAAGCAAAGTTGTTTTGAACTCTTAATTGCCTTGAGTATGCTCACCAATTTTCATGCAATTTTGAAACTGTAATCGGAGGGGTGTTGATGACACCCTAGATGAAGTGGAAACCTGCTCTGATACCAATTGTTGGAGTTTGAGGTCAACGGAATCATGCAAACAAACTTCAAGATCCCAAAGCGTTTTTCGATTTCTTTTAGCTCCAAATCCCTCTATTAAAGTAAAAAAATGGAGGATGATCTCTCTGTCACTCCACGAGGGTCTAGGGACATTGTTATTTAGAACTTGATCTCAATGGCTTCTTTTTTGTAGCTGTGGTTTTCCTCTTTTCCTTGTGCCTAGGCCTGAATTACATGAATTTTGTACTCGAATTAGGCTCTATCTAGTACAAGATCAACGAGCAATGTCTCTGCATGGCAAGGACATTGTTTTGTGCAAATAAAGTAAAATTTCCCTTTTGTCTTTATGGCGCTCCAACACTTCCCGATTGCCTATGTCACAATGACCGATGTCCCTACATTGCCCCCCCCCCCCCCCCCCCCCCCCCCCCTTTTCCCCCTTTAGGAGGTTCTTTCCCTTGAGCTTGTATATATGCCCATAAACATTAAGAGTTTCTTTGTTAAATAAAAAAGAATCGGGTAGGTTGCAAAAATTTCTCACAAATAATATTTTGCTATATTGTAAAAAAAAAAGTTTTTCCATAAAAATAAACATTTGAATTAATATCTAAAAAAATGCGATAAAATCAAATAGCATTGTGAAATATAATCACTCTTGAAGATGGTTCTCTATCATAGACTAGAAGAAGAATACTAATAACAAGACGACACGTTGAAATATCGACACTTCCATATTAAATATCTTAGTTTTAATTATGTGTCTTTTGTGGATGGTGGTAGGTCACAGCTTGTGTTTCCATGTGGATTGAGACTTCACAATTAAATATTGCATGGGAGACACATCTTTTCAAATTTGAAACTCTAAACCTTTTGCAATTTGAGGAGCGATACAAGAAAAGACATTCTGCAAATTATTTCTTGAATTATTAATAATTGATTATCATTCATGTTTCATAAATCATGCATAGATAGACACACAATAACTCTCTCTAACACACACCCACACACACACACACATACACAAATCAATTTCTAATTTATATGCTTCCTTCCATTGATTTAGAATTTAGGTATCTTAACTCAAGTGGCTTTAATAGATGAGAAGGGTTGAAGGCTTTTGAGTCTTAAATTCCAAGACCTTATGAAGTTGCATCCTTAACATTAGATTAGTAACCTTGGATTGATCTGTTTCCCATGAAAGATTTTGCACATATATGTGCATGGGAAATTTTGTTTGCATTATCTATATAATTTATGATTCATTTACCACAATATTCGTTTCCTGATCAGTTTATGTGGTACTTTCTTTAGGCTAAACATAAATGACAAACATCATGATAAAACTGTTTTTTTTTTATGTTGACAAAACAACACCACAAAATATATAAAAACCAAAATATTAATGAAAGAATGTAATATTTCTCATAAAGGGGTGCCTTGCATTATAGATGATCTCAATGGTCATGTAGATTCATGGTTCATCTTGTCTAATATAATAATTTTCATACAAAGGTACCATGCTTTATATATGACCTCAATGGGTATGTATATTCACAATTCAATCATAACACAACAATTTTGATTCTATGAATGAAATATTCTTTTCAAATGTGGATGGCTTAAAGCTTAGAGATGTTTATTAGTACAAAGCACTCCAATAAGAGTTGTCAGGACAGAAAAAAAAAGTATTTTTGTGTGCTCCTGTTCTTCGATACTGGTCTGAAAATCCAACTATGAAAAGCAGTCTTTAGAATTCAAGGTGATTGCGCGAGACCCTGATACCCATATGGGTTCTCTTGCTCTTCACAATTAGTTTGCAAATCATGAACCATGGCTGCATCTAGTTTTGTCAAATATTTACAGGATTTGCAGACTAAGCAAGCTCCAAGATATTGAGCTCATAACTGATAGAATGATATGCAGAGTTACAATGAATTCCATGGTCGTGAACGCGTCTCGTCTTGGGTAGAGAGGGAATATTCTTTTCGGAATGTCTCCGAATCGATTGGGAGAAACACATGTATGTGGACATGGAGCCTGGAGGTTAGATGCTGGCATGCTGCTGCATGGAATGTGCTCATGACCGGAACTCGAGAATCATAGAAATTTGCCCACGTAATTGTGAACGCTAGCGGCGCGTAGGGTAAACAAATTTAGATTCCCCAGCGGAGAAATAAATCAGATGGAGGTAATAAAACTGAGCATTTCTGGGTTAGGCTTCATTCAAACCAGAGAAACAAAGGTATAATTGTAACATCAGACCAAATTGTCTATATTTCCTAAAGCAGATCACTCTTTATTGCATATTAACACAATCTTTAAATTTTCTACATGTCTCCAGAACAATCACTGTAGTTCACCTGCAGGATACCGGTCATTTTGTGCACTCATCTCTCTCTCACTCCACACACACACACACACACACACACATCCACCTAAGTTTTTGATGTCTGACGGGGTCAGATGTCTCTTACACGGATTTTATTCGGTCAAGGGTTGTCCTATGAATTCAGAATTCAACTCTGCTTAAGGCACTTATGAATAACATCAAGAACCAGAAGAAGAAGAAGAAGAAGAAGAAGAAAAAGAAGAACAAGAAGAGGAAGAGGAAGGTATTGTGGTAGCAATCATCTTAAGTATGTTCTAGTGGAAAGTCATTTACACAATGCTTGTTCATAGAAAGGTTATGTGGACATGGTACCACAGCATTCCATCCAGCTTCTTGAAGGCATCGTGGAAGGATGCAGAAAGTCAAAGAAACATTCACATTTACTTCGTGTACATGGTTACCTTCATAAACATGGCTTGGAGGGCCATGTGCTGCTTGGGAATCACCTTGTAACGGTGCTTGTGGAGGCACGAAAACTTGATTGTGCTCGTGTGACTTTTGACATGTTACTTTATAGGAAAGAATACTCATGGACGTCACTTATTACTGGCTATGTAAAACATGGGAAACCACACTATGCACTATGTCTGTATGAATGCATGAAAACAAATGCTGATATTCAGCCTATCGGTCACACTTTTGTTGCACTTCTAAAGGCATGTGCGAAGGTTAAATGTTTACAAAAAGGCCTGGAGATCCACTCAGACATTGATAAACTGGGGTTGGACAAGAAGGATGTCTTCATTGGCAGTGCCTTGATTGACATGTACTCAAAATGTGGTTCCATCCTTAGGGCTCAAGAAGTCTTTGACAACCTCAAGAGTCGGAATGTTGTTTGTTGGAATACATTGATTTTGGCTCACATTGAAAGCGGATATTGCCAAAATGCGCTGAGTTGCTTTGCAAAGATGCAACGTGATGGCATTTGCCCTGATTATGTGACATATATTTGTGTCCTTAAAGCATGTAGCTGTATACAAGCTATTGATGAGGGAATGAAAGTGCATAGTGAGTTAGAAAGGCAGGGTTTATTTCATTGTAATGGGAAGGTTGGAAATGCGTTGCTTGACATGTATGGGAAGTGTGGTCTACCTTCTCTGGCAAATGAGGTTTTCAATAGGTTACCGTCAAGGGATGTGGTGTCTTGGACTTCAATTATTGCTGCCTATGTTGATAAGGGAGATGCACATAGAGCATTGTTTTACTTCGACCAAATGAGGTCAAATGCTGTCTACGCTAATGCAGTGACTTACATCTGTTGCATAAAGGCCTGTGGTATCCTGAATGGTTTAAGCAAGGGGGAAGCATTGCACAGAGATATTAAAAGAGATGATAACTTGCGAAGTAATCCTGTTATTGGTAATGCTTTAATAGACATGTATATGAAGTGTGGAGAATTAACAAAAGCAAGGGAAGTTTTTGATGAACTCACTGTCAAAGATGTAGCTGCCTGGAGCTCACTAATTACTGGATATACTGAGAAGGGACATGCTGTAGAGATACTGGACTGTTTAAAGCAGATAGAATTCCAAGGTGTTATTGCAGATACTACTTTACTTATCAGCATGTTGAAAGCCTGTATTAAATTAAGAGCTACTGAAAGAGCCTACTCAATATATGCAGAGATTGAACGGAAGGGTTTATTGGGTACAAACTCTCTCCTCGGCAATATCATTGTTGATATGTATTCAAAGTTTGGTTATATACTGAAGTCACAACAGATATTCAATCGGCTTCCAGCTAGAGATTTAGTTTCATGGAATGTGTTGATGGCAGCATACACAGACTTGGGGCTTGCAGAGCAAACTGCCAATTGCCTTGAAAAAATGAGAGTTGAAGGAGTTTCTCCTGATGCCATTTCCTTTGTGTGTGCCTTGAAAGCACATGGCATAATGGGTGCCATAGATAAGGGGACTGAATTGCATGGAGAGATTGAAAGGCAGGGTTTATTGGTAAAAGACAGTTTGGTGGGCAGTAGTTTAGTTGATATGTATGCAAGGTGTGGTGCACTCCCAAAGGCACTGGAAGTGTTTCATAAACTCCCTAGTAGAGATGTAGTCAGTTGGACTGCAGTTATGGAAGGCTATGCCCAGCTTGGAGAAAGTGAAAATGTATTTCATGCCTTCAATAGTATGTTAGCGGAGCATATTTTACCCGACCCTGTAACATTCATAGTGATCCTCAATGTCTGCAGTCATACTGGTTTGTTTATTAAGGGCCAAACATATTTTGAGGTCATGAGTAAAGCTTTCGGCATCACTCCAATAATCAGTCACCACAATTGTTTGGTGGATACTTTTGTGCGATTAGGGCATTTAGACAAGATGCCCAGAATTTTCGAAAGGGTTCCATTTCGTCCCGATTCAGTCTCACAGCGCACTATTCTGAGTGCATGTTGCAAGTGGGGAGGCTTTGAACATGCACAAAATGCTTTTAAACATGCTAGCCTTTGATTTCAGATATTCTAAACCTTTGCATAGCCCTGATATAGGTACCTTTTTTATCATTATTATGCCCAAAAGAGAAGAACACATATGGAACATCAGAATGTGAACACAATATAACAGCCTATTGTCCTTCTGGAAAAACGTAACTCCAACTTTTCACCACATGGTTGTACAGTAGATATTTGATATGCACTTTCATGCTTGTATCATATCCTCTCATGCATGTACAAAGTGCTTGTTAATTCTCTCAGCCATGTACTTGATTTGGCCCAGGAACACCAGCTAGAAATGGAAAATCTTGACTCTTCATCCAGGAAGGGAAGAGTATGAACTTAATAAATTTGACTTTTTATGTTGGGATTGGCACTTATATTCTTAGACATTCACTTTTGTCATTGTGTTATGTCTGATAATGGTGCATTACATTTAAGCATGTCTAGATTGTAGGTATGGAAGGGACATGTCCTATCTGTATTCAAACCCAGATTTTGTGCTATTAGTCTTTATGCTAGTCCATCTAATGCATTTATTTATGTGTGAGTCAAATTGTACCTGTCCAGGGTAGTCTGCTGCTTTCATAAATCTTTCCTCATTTTTATGGTTGAACAATAAAAAGATTAACAAAACTGTTGGAGAGGTTTATTATGCTCTGATCTCTGTTGTAAACAAGAATAGAGTGTCTGCTTTCCTATCAAAGATGATTTTTCTTAGACAAACTTGCCTGAGCTGGAAGATACGGGTCAACTCTAGGTCTAACCTAAGATGCGGCATATTGAATTGAGGAACGATGGGTGACTACTTTAGATTGTGTTCATGGAAAGAATAAGAAATGAAGCTAATTTCATGTATTTAGGTAGCAAACAACAGATTTTGGAAAAGATTTTTTGTAAAAATAACTCAATTTTCGTGAACAGCAATATAATTGTAAGCCAAAGACATTAGGGATATGCCCTGAAAGAAGGGACCTACAGTCAAAGAGCCAACTCCAGTTATGGTCATGGGAAGCCCCTTCCTCATCAATGTGATATGTCATCAAGGAAAAGAGCTATTGGTAATGATAGCTTCACCAGAGTCACCTACAAGAAATTCCTAGAAGCAAGTCTGGGTTTTAATTCAATTGGACTAACATGATTAATCAGAAGTATTTAGCCATGCTTGATTATACCTGGATATCAATGATAGAATGTATCCATATTTGAATAGAACAATGAAAGATGGATGGATGGTTCCCAATGTCCAAAGCATTGTTATAATAATTTCCACTAGGAACGCTCAAGGAATGGGAAACAATCAATAATGAGAGATTTGATTATTAAAGACAAATTGATGTGCCATCTCTAGGAGCATAAGCTACATTAGAGGAGGAGCTAAAGAGGGTCTCTCAAATGCTTTTTGCTTGTCTAGTCAATGTAGGGGATATACACTACTTTGATTGCATTTGCATTTTGAAATCATATTCACACTGAGTCATATTTAATTACGTGCTTCAATAGAAGAGTTATTAGTAGCGTCTTTTGAAATTTATGGTTCTAATTTCTAATAACTGTATAGGAAGTCTAGACCTTTGCCATCAAAACTTACAAAAGGTGGCCTAAATCCTATACTTGATGGTGCTCATCTTTGTGAGTTGGGATGGAATGGTCATCATTACCATCTTTTGCATATCTATCGTCCTAATAATTGTGTGGGACAAACGAGGTTTGGGGATGTTCTTGAACCCTTGATAGGATGCCATAACACCAATACTTAAATCAAGGAAGATCAATATGATTGAAGGTTTTTTTCTTCACCATTTCAGGAGCTAGAATGTACGTGGATGAAAGCTCATAATTTGAAAGAGTTCCATCGACAAATTGATGACAGATCATCCCCCCTTGCAAGTTTACAATTGTTGTTCCTTTTTCCATCATAAAATAGTCTTGATTAGGTTAGACAAAGTTTATTGCAACTTTGTTTGCGATCTCAAGTCATTGAGAATGTAGCATCGATTACAATTTGAATACTCAAACATACATTTCTTTTGAAATAAGGGAAGCACTTATACCCTCAATAGAAGAGACCTCACTACTATTAAGCTTTCATTCTTTTGAATTTAAATGCTTGATCTTATTGAGGAAGTTTGCTCTTCCTCTTATTGAGCCCTTATGTAGAGGGATTAGTTTGTGCAATGTATGACACATGTTATCAAAACTTATAAAAAGTGGTTCATAAGCCTTTAGAGAGAGAAAGAGGGATTGCTTATGCAAAGCTTTCTTATTTGAGAGAAATTGTGGAATAGAAATGCCCATGTTGTGGAGCATGACAATAATAGTATATTTAGATAGTTTTTATCTTCATGCTTCCTGAGGGTTAGATCATTGAGACTGTAGTTGATCTTCACTAGAGTTCTTGAGAAGAATCAAGAGTATATTATCAATGGAGTTCACTCCTCTTACTTGGCCCTTACGTAATGGGACTAGCTTGTGTGAGATAAGAGGCATCTTTAAGAAATTGTGGAAAGTGGTTTGCAAGCCTTAAGAGAGAGAAAGAGGGGATTACTTATGCATTTTGCACTTGAGAGCCATTGTGAAGTAGAGATACCTATGTGGGGAGGCACATCAATTATTGCATATTTAGATACCTTCTATCTTAATGTTTCCTCAAGATATGAAAATGGGAAGCATATTTTCCATTTAAAAGAGTTCTTACGAAGATTCAATAGAAAAAAAGAAAACCTTATCATGACCTTGCTATTCAAAAGAATTCTTATTAAGAATCAAGAGCAAAAAAGAGAACATTATCATGACCTTCAATGATGAAGATGCTTGGATTAGCAATTTCATTGAAAACACTTTAGATTATCTGGATTCTACTAACCAAAGCTCTTATTGTAAGAGAATGACCATTTGAAACTTTTCCACATTCGAATTCTTGTCATGGATAATATATGTATTGCGGATCAAGTTCTTTTAGCTCCTAGCAATGTAGGTAAGGACAAAACTATATGGATGGTCTTTGCAAAGAGTTTTCCATTTTTTGGAAAAGCTAAAAAATATACCATGTTGGATGCTCAAATATATAATTTGTAATGCCTAGAATGAAAGTTAAACTATGATTATGTTGAACACTATCAAACAAGTGACCTCCATTTTGATTCTGGTCAAAGGGAAGATTAAGTTTGAGCCCAAAATGAAATTTGCTCATTTTACCTCTTTGGGAAGATGGAGCTACCACGGCTTTGTCATGATGCTCTCACATCCAATATTTCTTTGAGTCGAGTGAATAGGTAGGTTTGTCCCATCAGTCCTCTACTCCTTTCTTTTAGCCATTCCATCCTATTGGTATAAATCCATTCTATCACTGATGAAGAGTAACAAAAATGAACCCAATTTTGTATAAGCATTTATATGAATCAGATTGTGTGTACCTAAAGAGGAAACAAGCTTAGGCTTGCAAAGTTGGGGCAACAAGTTCCCTACCTATATGTTTCACTCTCTTACAGACTCAATCGGCCTTCTGCTATGCTCTGGGATTAGAAGGCCAAAAGGCCCATTAGGGTAGAGCTTTGGAAGCGACGACCCTAATGCCCAATGAGGTGGTAAGTTTAGACAAGCCCAAAAGCTAGATACAAGGGTGCCCAAAGACCGGGTGCCTGAAGGTCAACATAGAATAGACCGAAAGGCCGACATTCATTTACCCACATGGGTAGGAGTGTTGAGAGTGGGGGTTGAGCCCACACCTCCCACCCTAAAGGTGCTGTGCTGAACCATTGTGCAACATGCACGAGGACTTTTTTTTCGTTCTCTTTTGAAGAACTTGCTTTGATTGAATTAAGAAGATAAGGGCATTTTCTTATGAGGCTAACATGATGGAATAAACATTTTCATAAATTTAACATCCACATAGGAAACTGTATTCAGTTGGATGAACCGGATTGGGGAGAGTTCTTTGAAGATGGAGGCCTATGGCCTTTGCAATGATCTTATAGAGGTTGCCAAAAACATTAATTGATTTTAATCCAAAGAAGTAGAAGGATTCTAAACCTTTGAGATAAAAAAATAATCCCATCCTTGACAAAGAAGGTCATACAGTTACTAGACCATACTTCATTAGCAACATCAGTAGTAAGAAAATTTAATTGTTCCCAATAGCACAATATAAATTCCTTGGATAATCCATTTAAACCCAGAGTTTTATAGTTGTCCAACTTTTAAAGAGCTTTAAAAAGCCGTTAGTGTTGAAAGGTCTCTCCAACGGATCTGAATTTGTAGAAATTGGAAGAGAAAAGGAGAATGATTGAGCCACAACCTCTTGCTTTGATAAAGGTGTAGTATTGGGACCTCTAACAAGTCTAGAGTATAATGAAAGGCATACATGCATTAGGGATGACATATTTTTCCTATACCTTTTTGTGAGAGGGCTTCAAAGCAATTAATTCGAAGGATTGCTTAGAGGAACAACCAATGTTACTATGCTCATAATGATGATGAGCCATGATCTCTTTTTTGTATGACTCATTAAGAAGGTGCTGACAAATGCTTTGAGATGAAGTATAGAATTCAAGCACAACATTTATTAAGAAAGGCATCGAATGATTGTATTACTCACTAGCAAACGTTTACAAGGTGACATTTTATGGTGTACATAAGGATGATTATCCCAAATATCTAGAAGGGCAACATGATCCGTTTTCAAAGATCATTTACAATTAGAATATTCCATTGATAAGAAGGAAGCAAGCTACAATTATAATTTGTATGATCCAATGGAGACTAGGCATGATGATGAGAGGAGGAATGAAAAGTATATCCATGAGCAAAATGTATCTAGATATGCATAGATCTTGAAAATTCCCAAGCAATCTACATTCTTGATAGAACTAACATTCAAAGGAGTACATATATGAAGCTCTTGAGGACTCATCCTCATGGCAATCGACCATATTGAAATCCCACATGAACCATAATAAGTTGAATGCAATAGTAAGAAGTCAAATTTTCCTATACTTTGGAAAGTATGTCAAATAATGGTGATACATTTAGAATATGACAAAGATTTTTCCCATGCATAAGCTAACTAGAAATTAGATTGGGATTCAAATTTGTTATAATTATTATGCAATTTTTGCTCTTGCATCCAAAAAATATCATTACATTAAGCAAGAAAAATCCGTACAATTTTCCATTTGCAATGACCACCTGAACCTTGAACATTTCAACTCACTATCTTCATCTAGTCCAGAATGAGATAAGAGGGAAATTTCTGTCCCATAAACATAATCCTTTTCTCAGATGTACTACCACCCACATTAAGGCATGTTTTTTGGACATTGAGATGTATTCATGATCATAGATTTTGGAGAAGGTGGAGGAAAATCTAACAAACCCTTTGGTTCTCTTGTGATTGTATGTGACCTAAGTCTTTATCATCCACATGGATTGTGGAAGTATTACATTAGGAGAGTGAACTCACCCTAGCGCCATCCATATGAGAACTCAGGAGTTCCATGTGGCACTCATATGAGTAGCCACTTATGAGCACACATGGAGGAGTTGTGTTAGCAGTGGACAAGGGAGAGAAAGCACAAGCAGACAAGGGAGTCAACGAAGATCTGGCAAGTAGGCCAACAATTTTCTTCAGGAAGAAGCACTTATGAACATTCACGCAGATTTAGCACTAAGGCAACCTTAATCTTTCAAAACCTCTACACCCATTAAAAGTGATTATCATCACTAAGCACCATTGTAAATATCATTTCATCTTTTTGTAGCTCCATTTTGTGCAAGCCAAGGAGTCCTTGAGCTTGAGGAGCATTAGAAGTATCTACCTGCCAAATTTCGTATTTTTTAGATATCGTTTGAGCCCTCAAATAAGCCCTGGAACCTAATTTTTAACTAGGCCGGACACTAGGTCTGAACAGGGCCAGAACCTAGTCAAAAACTATAAAAAGAGTTAGAGAGCTCATTTTTGAGGGTAGATTGTAATTGAAACGAACTTGTAAGAGCTTTTGAAAGTAATCTAAAGAACTCCATTGATCCTCTCTCTTTGTCTTGCCGTGTGTGCGCGTGTGTGTGTATGTGTGTGCATGCTTGTGTGCTTCTCACTCACGCACTTGTGCCGCCACTTGCTCGAGGTCTTCATACCATCCTCACGTCTTCCCGGATTGACATTAAAGGAGGTGCTACTCATCATTGAGCTACACCAAATTTTGGCGCCGTTGCCGGGGATCGAGCTTTGAGGACGAGCGTGTGATGGTAAGACGTAGAGTTGACGCGTTGGAGTTGTATGTATTTTCTTCACTCTCATCGATTTTCTTTTACTTTCTTCACCATTTTCATCACCATCATCATCATCACCATCGCCCACCTCCATCTCCATCATCGCGACAATTTTTCAGTTTTGATCATATCACCATCTCCACCTCATTTCATCCATTCCACTTGTGAGAGAGAGCGAGAGAGCGATATTGCTTGCACTGTTTTTGCATGTTGTTGTGATTCTTGCAGGTACTGCCATCATCATCATCCCCAGCACGCTGCGCGCAGGTACGAAATTCGACGCAACTGTCTCGCGGTCGCAGGCTTCTGTCGATCGCGACTGACAGAAATTTTTGACTTTTCACAAAAGTGTGTACACCACTAGAACAAGCACAAGGAGCACATTCCAAAACACTAAAAACAGTAGAAAAATTCCGAGGTTTTCTGTCAATCGCGACCGACAGCCTCTGTCAATCACGACCGACAGACCCTGTCAATCGCGACCGACAGACCCTGTCAATCGCGATCGACAGACCTCCACGATCGACTGACTGCCACGTAGGACCCTGTCAATCGCGATTGATACCGTCGATCGCGATCGACAGCCACGACCGACACCTCTGTCAATCGCGATTGACACCGTCGATCGCGATTGACTGAAATTCCACGATTGATTGACTTTTACGCGTAGCCACGTGTCCATCGCGACTGATAGGCCCCCGATTGACTGAAATCTCGGCGAAAAACCCGGAAAACGTGTCGATCGCGATTGATACTGTCGATCGCGATTGACAGCCACGATCGACTCTGTCGATCGCGATTGACACCGTCGATCGCGATTGACAGCCCCGACGGACACCTCTGTCAATCGCGATTGACAGACCTGTCGATCGCGATTGACAGGCTTTTCGGCCAAAAAAATTAGGGTTTTTTATTTCAAAATTTGGGGCAATTTTGGGGGCACAATAGTCAATCCATTAGCATTTTTGAGGTTCCTACACTTGTGAATTGGGAGAAAACTCTAGGATCTGTCAGCCAGTTTGAATCCTGTTTTAACCCCCTAAACCCTGAACAGTCATAACTTTTCCATACGAAATCCATTTTTTGAGCTCTTGGGCTTGTCGGAAAGCTCGTGACATATACTACAAGCCCTCAACTGTTTTTTATAAAGATAATGCGTTGATTTTCAGATAGGGTATTTTGAAGTGGACCATACCCAGGGGGATCAAAGTCAGGGATCTCTCGAATTATTTTCCAAAAAATTCATAGTGAAAATTGGTGTTGTGCTACCTGAATGAAAATCATTGGTTCTGTCTTTGGAGTTTAAGTCTTGAGCTAACTTTGGAACTCTTACAGATCTATTGAGAGCATCGCAAGGCGTTTGGAGCAAGTGTAAGTGCAAGCTTGGGAACACACTTCCTGGGCATCCAAAGGCAACCAAGCAGGAAACAAAAGGTTGGAAATTCTCAACTCCCTTTGTCAATTCCTAGCTTAGGCTAAGAACGACGAGAGGTAGGAGTAAGTCAGAGCGACGATAGGCAGTTATCAAATTGAAGACCACCTAAAAACTCAAGTTCAAGCAAAAAACCTAATCTCTGTTCTATCGATAACCTAAAGGAAAAGAACCTAACGTGGAACGATCAACCTAAAGTACGAAGAGCATTCAAGTGTTCCTGACGACGTGATATCAGACAAGACCATAAACACAATAAATAACTAAAAGGAATCAAGTGACTGGTACCAATTGATCGGCAACGAGGTTGTACTCTGGAAAAAATTGGGCTAATCAGTTAGGCATATGAACCTGAGATCAGGACGACACCTAGTAAGGGAAAGACAAAGCCTTAGATCTTCAGAGGCTAGTGTTAACCACACTGCTAGGTCTTGGGCCCAGCAGTTGAGCCACCACTCTCACTACCCCAGCTCTGATACCAGTGAATCAGGGATGTCTCAAGGTATGGACAGACCTACGGGAAGTTCAGGTGTGCCTTACTTGTACAGGGTAGAAGGCCCTTACAAAACACAGTTGGAATACCTTAGGACCAACCGATTAGGTGCTAGCATCTATGAGGACGGCCTAGGAAGATCCGTGGTCCAGATTAAAAACCCTGACCAATCCATAGGACTAGAGCACCCAGCTGTCAAGTTTGAAAACGGTGCATATCTGGACAAGGAAGGAACCATATACGTAGTCACCAGTCATCCAGATAGGACAGATGAATTTGGAAATGTAATCTCAGAAGCGGACTTAGGTGACCTGGAACAAGGGAACATGGGTGCGGAACCTAGAACCCCTCGAGGTAAATCAGTTCTCACTAGGATTATCACGCCTGAATGGGTCCCCCAAGACAACAAGAGCATAGAGTTGCTCCTCAATCGAGAAACTGATGAAGCCTTTTGGAAGTATAAGTCTAATCAGCCGACAGACATAGGAAATATCATGATCTATGAGTTTAAGGATCCGGATAGCCCAGGCAGAGTGACCTATTTAGATCATGCTTCAGAACGGATCTTTGTGGTGACAGAAAATGATAGGCATGCTTACACTTGGAAGGGTGAATTTATTTTCCCCCAACCAAGATCAAATGTATCCTATGGTCACCCTGGGGCTGGAACTTCCCAAGCTCATGGTACGCAAAGAGACAGAAGTAGAGATAGACCAGAAGTAAGTTTTGCCAACCCAGTGGGCAGAGAAAGAACGAGAACGGAGACGAATAGGGTAGAACCTCCTGAGATGCATAGAGCCCACAGGAACCAAAGAAATGTAGATGGATTCCCTCTGCCGAGGCCTAGAGAGCACGCGAGAACTTTGAGACCCACCCAGCTAGTTAAGTCCATGAAGAATTACTTTGACGGCACAGGAGATCCCTATGATCATGTGGCGGAGTTCAAGCAAGTCTTGAGAGCTGAACAGGTTGAGGATCTGTTCACGCAGTACAATGCCTTCGGTCTAACCCTTAGGAACACAGCACTTACATGGTTTCAACCATTGGATGAGCGTCAGTTCACGAGCATAAACCAACTCCTAGAGGCTTTCATTGTAGAGTTCTCTAAGAGTGGCATAAGACACAATACCTCATCATTGATTCACAGCTTCAAGCAAACCCCTCAAGAGACCGTGAGACTTGCAGGAAGAAGATTTAGACAATACCTGGAAAGGTGCCCTATTTCGGAGCTACCCACATCTGCTAAACAAGTAGCCTTATTTCTTGATGGATTGCTGAGTACGAAATTGAGATCCTATGTGTATCTGAAAGACCCCAGGACTATAGAAGAGTGTGTACGTATGTGCATTGACATTGAAGATAACCTAGGAGAAGAACTAGAGCTTTCCAAAATCTACAAAGATTCAGATAGTGCTTCTAGTCACTCTTCCACGCAGTCCACATCAATTGAGGAACTTGCCGAAAAAGTAGCTCAGAAATTAGGTGTAACTAGCAAACAAATCCCAAGGTTTGCCCCAGCAAAGAGGTGCTATACATGCGGTGGCGACCACATGGCAAACGTGTGCCCCATTATGGCTCAACCCCAGGTCAATCCAAATAGCCAATATTGCACCATAGAACGGAGATACACCAATCACACCGCACAAGATTGCCCATACAACAAGCAGGCAGTTAGGCAACCCTACCCTCAGCCCTACCAACAAGGCAGATACCAGAACCAGTACCCTCCACCACCACAATATGCTAGACCCCAACAAACCTACCAACCACAATATCAGGCCCAACAGAGACCCCAACCGGTGTTAGCTCAACAGCCTCCAAACCCCGCTAACGTGATTCCAGTAAAGTATGCTGTTGCAGAAGAAAACCTGAATAGGGCCATAGTACCAGTAACCCCATTGATCTCAGAAAGTGACCCGAGTGACCATAGCTTTGATTCTACACATGTCGATAGTCCCCAGGCTTACTACATGCAGTCTCCAGAACATGGTGAGTCCTACTATAGTGAAGAACCGAGTGAACCTAGTTGGGAGTCAGACTACACAAATGTCATGTATGCAAACCCCAACCCTAGGCCTCAGCCTAGGCAGGTACGACCACCATTTCCTAGAGGACCATGCTACCGATGTCAGGGAGATCACTTTATTCGTGATTGTCCCTTACCTCCACCTACACAAAATCAGTCCGTGACGATCCAAGGCTTTTGCCAAGATTGTGGAAAAGAGCATCTCTTACGAGATTGCCCAAAGAACCCCAATAACATGCCAAAAATCACCCCTATCAACGTTGTTGGGTTAGTGGTAGACTCCTCAGGAAGTGTCACTTCCACTGCACCCGTACAGGTAGTCACTAGAGCTCAGGCATTGCAGCAAAACCAAGAGGCAAGCCAGGAAAAGGGCCCAGAGGCTAGTGAAACCGAGAGTGTGACAAAGAAAAGGACTAGAGCATGGAAAGATAGTCGAGAAAGAATGAAAAGACAATGGGCTAAAAAGATGAGTGAGCTTGAGGAAAGCATAAGAGAAACCAAAGCGAGGATAACTGAACTCACAGCTCAAACTCCCTCTCACATTACCCCGCCTCCATCACTCCTATCTCCATCCAACCCACCACCTTTCCCACCGCCTCATCAAATCCCACCACCCCCTAGAGTAGGATCAGTCCTAGCAGATCCCACTCCCGAGGACCTAAACATGATGCTTAAAGCATATCAGGCCAGAATCCAAGAAGGGCCAACCATAACTGATCATGAAAAATGCTACCCTAGAGCCGAGCTAGAGCTTGAACGAACTAAAATTTGTGCCAAAATGGTGGAATTGGCTCAGACTATGTTTGAAGCCAGTCGCCTGTTTAACATCTCTAGTTCAGCTAAGACGCAGTTACACTTTGATGGACTGCTAGAAAGAATAGAGAAGTTAATTGCACAATCAGAGAAGGAACCTGCCCCTCAAAGAAAGGAAAGGGCAAGAGAACGGATAAGCCAGCCTCTTCAGGAAGCCCATGTGCCTCCTCAAGAAGCTTATCTTCCCCCCCAAAAGTCACATGAGCTTTCCCCGAAAGCTTACGTACCTCCACAGGTGACCCACATTCCTTCTCAGGGAGCGTATGAGCCTGCTCAGAAGAGTAATAGACTAAATAATCCTCTCCAAGAAGCTTGTGCTTCAGCCGTCTGTGGGAACGAGGAGAGAGCCAACGATAGAATAAGCCCTCCTTCCCAGGTTGCTTATGTGCCTAATTCTACGGAGCCAGACACTTCTTCTTCTATGAATCGGTTTGCACCAGACTTCCTACGAGAGATTCAAGAAGATAAATGGGATAACGAAAGTGAGGTCGCCCCTCCATTTGAACTTGTGGATGATGCACACGACCAGTTCCCACAAGACATCCCATCTATTTACGGGGAACATGAGAGTACTCAGTCTCATGAGAGATTGGATTTTGAGTCTAATTCCATACAGGAGCTGCCCCACTTCACAGGCCCATGGGAAGCTAAGTCCACCTGTATGAGAACACCTACAATCATGGTAAGGAACGATGACTCAGTCATATCAAGGAACACGGAGATAGTAAAGAACATCAAGGTGCAGCGCGATATCACTTTGGAAGAACTGCCTAAGGATAGACCAAAAGCGCGGAAATATGTAGCTAGTCAAGTAACTGAAGTTGCAAAACCACGTTCCAGGGTAGGATCCCATAGGACAGTGCCAGAAATTCCCTTGGATAAGATAGGAGATATGTGTGAAGGCGAAGAAGGGAACACCTATCTTCCCATCACCTACCAAGAGTACACCACCAAGGCAATTTTAGACTCAGGTGCAGGAGTTGCAATTGCCACTACTTCCCTTTGGAAGCGTTGGGGCAAGCCAGCACTCAGGCCAACGAGAATGAAATTGCAGATGGCCGATGGTCATATTGAGAGACCCCTAGGATTGCTCGAAGGAATAACTCTCACCACTTGTGGTGTCGAGTTTGAGCATAGTTTTGCTATATGTGACTTCAGCAAAAATCATGCCTATGAGATGATTTTGGGAAGACCATTTATGCGACAGTTGCAAGTGGTACAGGACTGAGGAACCAATTCTTTGTACCTACAGCACTTGGGTGTTACAACCAAAGTCAATCTCAAGGATTATTCTCATCGAGATGTCCCTCCTATCCAATGGAATCCCATCCATAGAGCCAAAGATGATACAGAATCGGTGCATTCCATAGGGTCTGGATCCTCATGGATGCATGAAGACACCCACTTATGGATGTGCAAAGTAGCAGTAGAGGAAGAGAAGAGAGAAAAGGCCAGAGAAATAGGTGCAAACGAAACCCATAGACCCATTCAAGACCCAGCCTATGCACCTGTAGTTTTTCCAGACGAGGAATTCGAACCCCATGGCTGGGCAGAAATTTTAGCAACCATGGATGTAGCCATCAACGAAGAACAATGGACACTTCACTGTGATGAGGATGGCTATGACATTTCAGTCTTCTCCATAGAGCCAATCATGGGAGAGGCAGTTTTAGAAGAATGCGAACCTAGCCCTGATGCATTTGAGGATGCAAGTGACTCCGATCTAGAGTCAATCATTATGGACCCACCATTTGCATCAGATGAAGAATACTTCCATGAAGTAGAATTTCAACCCCAGAGGCATGGAGAGGTTACAAATGATGTAAGATTAGCAACGCATATGACCCCTAAGGAAGAAGGAAAGAAACGAAAGAAGAGAGAAGCCTTACCAGAAGAGGAAGAATCTTTGTTTGAGGTCCCAGAAAATTTTAAGAAGTATGAGATAGATGACAGGAGAGTCATGATAAGAATGCCTAAACGAGAGGCACAATCAGGAGAGGCCTATGATAACAAAGAAACCACCAAGAAAATAGTAGTGGCCCTAGAAGAAGGAGAGGAGAGATGTACGTACATAGGTCATGACCTAACAGCGGAAGAAGAGCATGAATTGATTGCCTTGCTAAGAGAATACAGAGATGTATTCGCTTGGAGTTACAAGGATTTGAAAGGGGTTGACCCGGACATATGCTCGCACACCATCCCCATGACCTCAGATGCCAAACCCTCTAAGCAAAAGCCTTATACATATAATGATAATTACGCTGCTAAGATCAAGGAGGAGATAGATAGACTGGTCGAAGCTGGATTTATCTATGAAATTGAGCACACTGAATGGGTATCCCCCATCGTAGTGGTGCCCAAGAAGAATGGCAAGCTGCGTGTGTGCATTAACTTGAAAAAGGTTAATGCCGCCACGATTCGAGATAACTATCCGCTTCCCATCACAGAACATCTGTTAGAAAGAGTGGCAGGCAAGGAAGTGTACAGCTTCCTTGATGGATTCTCGGGCTACAATCAAGTAGCCATAGCTCCAGAGGATCAGCATAAGACAGCCTTTGCCACAGAATGGGGCATTTTTGCTTTTAGAGTAATGCCATTTGGGCTTACCAATGCACCAGCTACCTTCCAGAGGCTGATGTGCCATGTGTTTAAGGAGTTCCTAAGGAAGAGTTTAGAAGTCTATGTTGATGATCTCTGTGCTCATTCCAATGTTAGACAAACCCATATTCCTGAACTCAGACAAATCTTTGACAAATGTAGAGAATATCAGGTCTGCCTGAACCCAGAAAAGTGCGTTTTTATGGTAAGGCAAGGTAAGATTCTAGGACACATAGTGTCAAAGAATGGCATATCTACTGACGAAGAGAAAGTGAGAGCCATAGCAGAGCTACCTAGGCCAAAGAATGTCAAGGAAGTACAAGCTTTCATGGGGCATTGTGGTTATTATCGACGATTTATACACATGTATGCTGTCATTGCAAAGCCCATGTACGGACTTCTGACAAACTTTGAGTGGACGGATGAATGTGAGAATTCCTTCCGAGAGCTTAAACGAAGATTATGTTCAGCACCCATCTTGACCACACCAGATTGGAATAAGCCATTCCATGTTCATGTGGATGCATCCAATTATGCTATTGGATGTGTGCTTGCACAACCTACTGGTGAAGGTAATATGGATCTTCCAATTGCCTATGCCAGCAGACAATTGAATGCGGCTGAACGGAATTACACCACTACGGAGTGAGAAGGATTAGGCATGGTATATGCAGTTAAGAAATTTAGACACTATTTGCTTGCAAATAAGTTTAAATTTTTTACTGATCATCAAGCATTGTTATATCTCGTAAACAAGCCATGCAATACAGGAAGATTAGTGAGATGGTTTCTCTTGCTAATGGAATATGATTTTGAAGTTGTAGTAAGAAAAGGTAGGACTCATTTGAGAGCTGATCATCTCTCTAGGCTCACATCGGGAGAAGCCCCACAAGGAGTGTCAGATGACCTTCCTGATGCTTACTTGTTTAATTTGGAAGTGGTGCCGCAGTGGGCCAAGCCACTAGTACCAGTATTGACATACGGACCTAATCATCCAGTGGTGAACACACGGAATAGAGAGATCGTAAAAGCCCAAAAGTACCATATCATGGCAGGAAGCATGTACAAGCACACAGATCAAGGGATCTTGGCTTGTTGCGTAGAAGAGGATGAGTACGCTAAATGGTTGCAATTAGCACATGTAGGTGCGTTAGAGCAACACCATTCAAAGCAACAAACGTTGCAGACTCTAAAGAGATTCGGAGTGCATTGGCCAACTATGGAAGCGGATGTCCAAAAGTTGTGCAAGGAATGCCCAATCTGTTGCACTAAACCACCTGTGGAACATGCCACTCTCTATCAAGTATCCATTGCGCCAGATTGGAGCGAACCACTAGTATCATTCCTGAGGACAAACACATTCCCTCCAGACATGACTCTGGCTAGGAAAAGGAGTTTAGAACAAGAAGCTTTGGATTACTCACTCATTGGTGATAATCTATATAAGCGTGGTAAATATGGTTACCTGAGACTATGTGTCCACGAAAGTGAATATCTGAAGATCTTGGAAACTGCTCACCAAGGTGTAGCAGGAGGACACTTTGGACCAGATAGGGTGATCAAGGCGATATTATTTGCGGGCTTCTGGTGGCCAACCCTTCACATGGATGCACATACCTATGTGAAACGGTGTGATGTCTGTCAGAGGACTCAGTATCCTATACGCAAAGATGAGATGCCACTGAAACCTATGAGGGGTGGACGTGCATTCTCTAAGTGGGGAATAGACTTCGTAGGTCCTATTAATCCCCCAGCTAAGGGTTCTCATGCGGAATACATCATTGTGGCAACAGATTATCTCACCAAGTGGGTTGAGGTAAAAGCTACAACCAAGAACGATGCTCAAACAACTGCCAAATTCTTGTTTGAGAATGTATTCACAAGATACGGGCTACCTATAGAGCTTGTAAGTGATAGAGGCACTCATTTCTTGAATGAAGTGATTGAAAATCTACTCCAAGAATTCTTGGTAATACACAAGAAGTCTGCCCCTTATCACCCTCAAGCTAATGGACAAGCTGAGAGCACTAATAAGATCTTATGCAATGTACTGACGAAATTAGTGAACACTAAACGCTCTGATTGGGACAAACAGCTACACCATGCTCTTTGGGCATACCGAGTTGCCTACAAAACGGTACTCCAAGCCACCCCCTTTCAGATGGTATTCGGTCAAAACGCTGTGTTACCTTTGGACTTCTTGATCCCTACATTGAAAGTAGCACAAGAG
Source organism: Ceratopteris richardii (assembly GCA_020310875.1). Taxonomy (NCBI): domain Eukaryota; kingdom Viridiplantae; phylum Streptophyta; class Polypodiopsida; order Polypodiales; family Pteridaceae; genus Ceratopteris; species Ceratopteris richardii. The sequence goes on from CM035428.1 coordinate 44,887,595, forward strand.
CACGAATGGACAGGTCATGAGCTCTCCTCTAGGATCTTTGACCTTGAACGATTAGGGGAAACAAGACTGAGAGCCGCTGCAGGAATATATGCAGCCAAGAAGAGACAGAAGGCATATTTCGATGCCCATGTGAAGGATAAGGGCTTGAAAGCAGGAGATCTAGTCTTAGTCTATACACTAAAGCAACACGCAAGGAAGCTAGAAAAGAGAGGCTACGGACCAATGATCATCAATAGGATCTCTACGAGTGGAGCAGTACAATTAGCCACATTAGAGGGTGATGTTCTCCCTAACTATATTAGCGGTTGTAGAGTCAAGTTGTATCAGGAACCCCTCACGGAGGAAATGCTCAGCCGACTCAATATTGCTAAGAAACGCAAAGAGGAAGAAAAGCGCATTCGAGAAGAGGCTCAAGCAGAAGCTTTAGAACGCATCAGAAGGATGAAGTTACGAAGGCAAGGCCGAGATCAGACTAGAGCAAATGACTATGCAGATCAAGGATGTCCCATGGCCATGTGTGAAGTTGCAGGAACAAGCTCGCATAGAATAATCGATAGACGTCCTTTCATAACCCTAGAGATAGGACAAGGAAAGAGTGCAAGGACCGTAAGAGCCTTGATTGACTCAGGTGCAGCCACTAGTGCTGTTAAATTGTCTTACTGCCAAGAATTACAGTTGACTGTCAATCCTGTGGAGGCATATCTCATAGGATTGGGAGGCGTGGAAACCCCTTGCATGGGCGAGGTGGAACTGCCCCTCTACATTCATGATGAGACAATGACAGTTAAAGTACTAGTGTGTCAAGATGAGGACCTCACGGAACCCCTTGTCTTGGGTCAAGACTGGATCTATGACCAAGCAGTCAACTTGAACCTAAGAAGTGGACTTCTTCAGGTATGGGTCAATCATAGTCGAATTACAGTAGAGTTAGATAATGGAGCACTCAAGGAACTAGGAAAGGCACAGACTCCTGGTCCTTCCAGGGGTACACATGAAGATGACCATGCTGTTCTTGTTCAAAACCATGTGTTGCAGAAAAATGATATTTGCAAAAAAGGAGTCAAGGATGCAACGGAACTCCCCTCTTTTCCAAAGGCCAGAAGGAGGCAGCAACCAAAGGTGGATCAAAGGCAGAAGAAGCAGAGTACTATCTATATCCGAGATCAAAAGTACCTGCGCAGCAGAATGTCCCAGTAAGTAAAGCAAGTGTGGGTGCGGAAAGGCGAACACCCGGTTGCACTCACGACAACCACACAAGCAAAGCCTCTTACTAGTAACCAACAACATGACTCCACTAAGAAGTTTGTCAGAAATTCTTCTGCTAAAGTGAAATCCATTTGGGTGCCCAAGAAGTCGATGAAGGCTAGCCCACAATCAAGACAAATTTGGGTGCCTAAGGCTTGTTTGAGGGCACAAGTAGCTACGCCGAGGCCACAACCTAAACAGCATAACGCAGCTACGCATACTGCCCGTATTCACTCATTTTCAACACGCAGGAACACACCAAGGCCCATGAGCACGAATAGAATCACTTGTAAATGGGTCCCTAAAAGGCCTCATTTTCAAACGGATCCACCTATAATGCTCTCCAGAGTCTCTACGAAACCAGGAGCCACACCCATCCACTGCATTTGGCAGCCTAAGACCTGTAATAAACCCCCCGACCCCAATTTGTAAATTCATTCCCACTTACTAACTTCATTAGTCTCCTAGGACTACCCAAGCATTAACTACACACACGTGCACCGAACACTCACTAACCATTATTCGCTCCCGACCCGCATGTTAATATTGTGATGGGAACAACAACAGTCCTTCCTTGTCCTGTACAATATTAACACCTGTTTGTATATTCTCACAGAGACAGACAGCAAGAATCAAAATGGCAGATACAGTAGGAACTAGCTCTCAGGCAGGCACCAGCCCACAAGTGGTGGATATCGAAAGTCTTCCAGTCGAGGAGGAGTTAAAGGAAAGACCAGTGGCATTACGGGCATTGCACGCCATACCAATTCAGAATCCCCCGCAGGGACACACAATGCCGGTGGGCAAAGCCTCACATTGGTTCAGTGACGTTGCTGGCCCCCTGGGTGAAGGCACGTATATGTGGGAATCCGAAGTCGAATTCAATGGACGATGGGGCCGATACCATTTCTTTACCAGGGAATTTGAAAGGCTACAAAATAACGAAGGACTTAAGCCGATCTGGAAGAAGGCAGGGCTTTATGACTACTTCAAGTCCCAACTACCAAAGCCAGATTTCCTCAGATGCTCATATCTAATTAGTACCCTCACCCCCAGCAAAGACAAGAAAGGATACAGCTCCTTTGTGCTCCCATCACTCACAAGGGGCAACGAGCTGAAGCGTTTCCGCTTAACTATCAATCTGGTAAGAGAAGCACTCGACATGCAGGGAATGCACATTCCAACAGAGAAAGAGACAATGGTTCCAGACAACATGAAGAACAGGAATCTGACAAAGCTGAAGGACATGGTTGCAATGACACCCACGATCGCCATCCACTTACGTATGGTCATGCAACATTTCGCCTTCCCCGCGTAGGATAGATTCACAATGCCTCCCAAAAAGATTTGGTTTAGCCTCTACCTGGCGGATGCTTTTGAGTTGACCATCAATATGCCCCACTGGATTATCGACCAGATTCATATGGCTCATCAGAGATGGTATAAGAAGCAAAGATCTGTATTGTATGGTTGCTGTGCACTCACAAGAATTGTATACAGATGTCTCGCCTATGATGTACCGGTGCAAAGGGCTCTGATCTGGTCCAGAGCACAGGAATTTCAACGACGATTGTCAGCCGTAGGGCCTCCCTCAAAGAAGATGCGAGGCACCGTCCAGATGCCTTGTGCACAAGCTCGCGGTGCAACCCTGACGCCTGAGACAACCCCAAGACTCCCCCGACGAGTGCAACCGTTTACTATCAGGCTACCCAGGCACAGCACAGATGGCCCCAATCTTGTATTTCCACCAGTACCGACTGATCTGGAGTTCCCGCATGGGTTCACTCTAGAGGACTTAACTGACGAAGAAGTTGCAAGAATCATAGAAGCTGTAAATGCAGAAGTCGAAGAAGAGCAAGCCAGTGGACAACAAACTGCCCCAGACCAAGCACAGCCCAGCCAACCAGACGTAGTCAACGTGGACACTGAAGAAGAAGCTCATGGGGAGACACAGGGCAGACACTCAGAAACAGAAGAACAAGAGTATGATCCAGAAGCCCTACAAGTACTAGAAGGTGCCCCCGCCTACACTAGCGCATTAAAGAAGCTTTACGATACAATGAACCGAGTTCAAGAGCAACACAGGCTCTCATTAGCTGCGGGTAAAGCTCTCATGAACCAGATTCTGGAGGAGGAAGGTGTGGACGAGCAATACCGTGCCACCTTGGAAATGATATCAGATGCTTTAGGAGTACCGGAAACTGTGCACACAGCACTTGTGCACTCACGAAGAGCAGAGAGAAGATATGGAAGACGCCCCCCACGATCGGGAAAACAAATGAATGTATTAGGATCAGGACCACAAGGCACCCCCACAACCACTGGCACGGCACACACAGTTCACGACACCGAGGAAGCCCACACATCGAGTGCACCCCCATCACCTCCCTTGCCACCTTCTCCCCCACATCGACCTCACTCACCTCCCTCTACCACTGTAACCCCCACTGTCACCACCTCTGAAACCACTACACACACCAACGCACAAACCATCAGCCAACCCACACACTCTACTCCCACTGAAAACATAAGTCTAACTACAGCCACTGTACACCTCACCACCCCGAGCACACTTCCTAGAAGTTCACAATTACACACACCTCTGTACACATTCACAACCCTCACCGCTACCACAATCCCCATGTTCACAGTCACTCCCATCACGAACCCCACTTTCATGGAGGCATCACCCACCTCTGCACCTCTCCCGTCCCCCATTTACCCACACTCTCCCATTCCCCCACCTCCCCCCTCACCCATCCCCAGCACTGCATTCACAACCCCCTTTCCCTTTCCCTACCCCTCTGCATTCAATACTATTCCTCTCGGTAACCTATTTAATAATATGCATCAATGCATGGCCCAACTCCAGCAACATTACCAACACTTGGACGACCAACATACAAGGCTCTTCCAACGCCACGAGGATCTCCAAGCAAGATGTAGGGATCTTGAAGAGCAGAAGCAGCAACTAGAACAGCAGCAAGTGACATTACAGGAGCAATACGCACAATTAGAAGCCAACCCACCTCAAACAGATGATGACGAACGACGACATATGGACGAGCTGCTCCATTCTCAGATCACGGAAAACCTGAAACTTCGACGAAACTTGGGCCTCCTCCGAAAACACATGTCGACCGCGTTAGAAGAGAATAAGAGATTACAGAAACAGAACGAAGAAAACCTGGAAGCGGCCATGGAGGGTTCCCCACAAGAGATTGACCCGGAACGATTCAAGGCGATACCCTCTGAGAATATGAAGGTGGTGTTAGAAACTCATGCAGACTTAATGGAGGCCCATGCCGCTTTAGAAAAAGAAAGAGATGAGTTACGAAGACAATTGGCCACTCGACAAACAGAACCCAGCCCGAGCATAACCGCAGAAGAAACAGCTGAAGAGGTCAGTAAACTCCGGGCCGAACTTGAGGAATTACGCAGCAAGGTTATGCAATATGAGCGTCAGCCCTCCCCTCTGGTAGACCCCGAGCCTGACGACCTGGTGCCAATTGAGGTAGAAGAAACATTTGAGGATCCCTATGTCCCGATGCCAACACCCGGAGGTAAGCGCACAGAACAGGGCATGGACACAATTGAGATCGAGGCACCGGAATGGATGCAGAAATTAGAGAAAGTAGCCACGACACATGACGACAGGGTGGCAGTCCAAATCGCCTTGATGTCAAAATTGGAGGAGGTGGTAATAAAATCTGATTATTTTCAGAATCTTTCACACCATAGGTGGATCGGCCCATCGGATGATCTGTATGTACCTTTTTGCGTGCTAATGGCGGATTATAATGCGGAGATCAAGCGCCACACCTCAAGGGAACCCACCTCTGCCACCCAATTTGCACCCGATGACATACCAGAGAGCGCCAAGCAAGGACATATCCGGCAACCAACATGGAGAATTCGACTGCTCGAAACCTATCCGGAAATGGTAAGAACATGGAACAACATGCCATTGTACATCAAATATAATCCATGTTATTGCCCTGTATTCCGAAGGAGATCCTGGCCGGAGTACACACATACAGTGCTGACGATTAAAGGATGCGAGAAGTGGCTAAATTACGTGTACTTCGCACCCCCTAAAGGCGCACCCACAATTGGCTATATGATTTCAACGATCCGGCATTGGGGGGCCCGTTTCAAGAATGTTCCTGATATCATGACTCAGATGTGCCTGAAAATTTTCGAACTTATGCTGGTCACCTTCAGGACCTTCAAAAATGTCAAGGAACCGCATCTCTCAGCACTAGGATTTAATGAAGGGAACTAGGATCTTGTATACGACATGAGCACAACTCCATCGATCAATGTTGTGTATGCATGGCACGCTCACATCAAATATCTACCGGCCTGTTTCAAACAAACGTTCGAAGAGATGTTTGTCACGGGATTCTGGGAATATCATTCCGAGATATTCATTCCCAGACCATCCCATCTCTTGCAGTTGTTTGCAGTGGAACAAGCTCTCCACTCCGAAAAGCTACGTATGCCACATCCAGAGGTTCCTGGGCCGGTAGACTGGGATGCTCTTCTGACAGATTTGGCCAAAGGGTTGCGAATTGCTGAACATCATTTAGCGCAGGACGTCGTCGAATACTACATCCAAAAACCCTCTCAACAAGGGTCTGTCAGGGACGACAGACGCGAGAGAGGGGGGGGTGTTAGCAGTGGACAAGGGAGAGAAAGCACAAGCAGACAAGGGAGTCAACGAAGATCTGGCAAGTAGGCCAACAATTTTCTTCAGGAAGAAGCACTTATGAACATTCACGCAGATTTAGCACTAAGGCAACCTTAATCTTTCAAAACCTCTACACCCATTAAAAGTGATTATCATCACTAAGCACCATTGTAAATATCATTTCATCTTTTTGTAGCTCCATTTTGTGCAAGCCAAGGAGTCCTTGAGCTTGAGGAGCATTAGAAGTATCTACCTGCCAAATTTCGTATTTTTTAGATATCGTTTGAGCCCTCAAATAAGCCCTGGAACCTAATTTTTAACTAGGCCGGACACTAGGTCTGAACAGGGCCAGAACCTAGTCAAAAACTATAAAAAGAGTTAGAGAGCTCATTTTTGAGGGTAGATTGTAATTGAAACGAACTTGTAAGAGCTTTTGAAAGTAATCTAAAGAACTCCATTGATCCTCTCTCTTTGTCTTGCCGTGTGTGCGCGTGTGTGTGTATGTGTGTGCATGCTTGTGTGCTTCTCACTCACGCACTTGTGCCGCCACTTGCTCGAGGTCTTCATACCATCCTCACATCTTCCCGGATTGACATTAAAGGAGGTGCTACTCATCATTGAGCTACAAGTTGCATGGAAGTAGAGAGATGGCATATGAGATGTATGTGGTGGGGAGGCAAGATCATGCATCATATGCAGTAATATTCTCTAAGAGATTTCGGTCTTCTTCATGCTAACATCAAGAGAGAGCTCATGTAGAGGCCTAAGACAAAAAGGAGGTTTCTCAGAGGCCACCTAAGAATACCTTCATACTCATATTAGAGCATTACTTTATCTCTACATATCTCTGTTTTGCAAAGGAAATTTGAATGCTTCATAGAAATCCTTGGAGAATAATATTATATGTACATGAATATTGATGTATGAAATACCATGAGATGAAAACATATCCCAGAGTATGATAACACATAAGCTTTAGGAGACTATTTCTTTGTGCTATATCTTCAGGATTTTGCATACTTTAGCTTGAGGAAAATATTTCAACATGATGTATTTAGAGATATCAAAATTTCCAATCTTGCATAAGAGATTATGATGGAAGGTTTATACAATTCCTTTATATGCAACAAAAGTGCATGTGCCATCCCAGGATCTATTTTTTTCTAACATAGTCAATGTGGAATGAAAACTTCTCTCAATTTAGGCTTCCCATGAATATGAAAATGTGTGTACCTATATAAGATTTCAATATACTTCCTATATGTAGCAAAAGTGCACAGACCATCCTAGGATCTATTCTTTTCTAAGACTGTCAGCCTAGATGGAAAACTTATCTCAATTTGGGCTTCCTATGAATATGAAAATTTGTATACCTATATGTGCATGCTCAATTTGGAAACTCTTAGCTATATATAGTAATCTCTATGAACTAGAAAACTTATTATACATAGTGAATGGAATTGACCTATAGACAAAGAATTGCTTACATCCCTGGATTCATGCAAGCAATGAAGATAGAATTAGGTGTAAAGAAATTAGACTTGATTATCTTTTCAACAACTATAATACTACACAAATTGGATGTCAAAAGGTACATGAGACAACTTCTACAAAACAAATCACATGAGAAGGAACCTAATCGAGAGAGAGTACAGAGAAGAAATGGAGCCTTGGGGTAACCTTGGAATAGATATGACTCTTCTATTACATGGGGATGCTCTTTCTTGTCCTTCTCTGCTTGGAAGTGATTAGAGTGTTCATTATATGTTGATTTATCCACGGGGTACACATCAAGTAATTCTTCACCTTCCAAGGTGACTCTTAATTTTCCTAGTTTCTTAGCCTTCCACCTAGCCTAACTTTTGGTGCTTCAACTTCCCAATGTGGATAAGGTCCTGAGTTTTATGACTCTTGAGAACCTTATTAAACCTTTGGAACTTAAGTTTAATACTTGAACTTGCTGTATGGTTGTGCATGAAACTTGAATTTTCAACACTCCCTCTTAAGATCAAGCTTCTTTGACCTTCATCTTAGACCCTTCATAGATATAGCATCTTTCTTGAAGCTTGTTTATGCTCAAGAATATGGTGAACACATCTACAACCTACTCTTTTGTATTCACATATTTGACATCCACACTTTTTCTCTAATGACATGATATTGGACCTCTATATGCTTACTCCTTGCATGATACATAGGATTGCTAGCTAGATGTATGCTAGACATGTTGTCTCCAGACAAGGGAAATATTGTTACCTCCACATCTAGCCCTTCAAAAGCTTTCTAAACCACATAACTTTACATGTAGCTAGGGCTAAAGACTTATATTTAGCATTTCTAAATGATAGTGCTATTGTAGACCACTTCTTTGAACTCCAAGAGATTGCCTTTCAACCTAACATGAAAATGTAGCCTAAGCTACTCCTTTTACCTTCTTTTAAACCTACCCAATATCCATCACTAAATATTTTGGCTCCAAAGGTTCATCATAAGCATAAAATAGTCCTTGATTTATAGTATGATTGATGTAGCTTAACACTCTTCACCAATAGGAGCATGCATGAACTATGGAAGAACACCAACAACATAATATAGATCAAATTGTGTTATGGCCGCATAAGTAGATGATAATTTGATAATCCTATAGATTTGTGTCTTCAATCTTCTCTCCTTGACATGCACATAACTTCATATTTGTGCCCATGCTTTGTGAGAGTGGCTTACATCTAGTCAAGCCATACTTGTACAATACATCAAGTAAAAACTTCCTTTGAATTAGATATACTCCATCATGTACATATACCACTTCAATACTTAAAAAGTATTTGAGGATGCCAACATCTAATATCTTGAATTCTTTTCCTAACTTTTTCTTGATCTCCTTTATACATGTTATATCATTACTTGTCAAAATAAGATCATCCACATATATGCATAGGTATACAAGTTATCCTTGATTTCTCTTTATGTGTAAAGATGGATGAGCCTCACTAACAATGAAACTACATTTATGAAGTTGCTCAATCTTTTATTCCAAGCCCTAGATTCTTGTTTCAATCCATAAACAGCCTTCTTCTATACAAATAATGTGGTTTATCATTGTCTTCAAACCCAATAGGTTGGTACATGTAGGCTTTCTCCTTGAGCTCTCCACTTAGGAAAGTAGTTTCAACATCAAGTTGATAGATGGGCCATCTCCTTGCTATACTAATTGTAACTAGTGTTCTTATTGTGCCATATTTTTCCACAAGGCTGAAAGTCTCTTCATAATCAATGCCATGTGTCTATGAAAATCCCTTGACAACCAATCTAGCTTTATATGTAGCCATTGAATCATTTTAATTTCTCTTAATTTTATAGAACACTTATTTGATATTACCTTCATTCCTTTTTATTTTGTTATCATCTCTCATGTATGGTTTTCCTCTAGAGCTTTGATCGTAGTCTCCATTGCCTCTTTCCATTCCTTGCAAAACATAGCTTCTTCAAAGCTTGCAAGCTCTTTGTTTTTTATAACTTGTGTCATGAATGTATAATGCCTTTCAATAAAACTATCATATGTGAGATTTTCTATTGGATACCTGATCCGTTAGGACCTTATCTCATTTCCTAATGAATACTTCTTCTCTTTTCACCTTTTTGCAACATCTAGCATGATAACTTCTTCAAGCTCTTCTTCACTAGTATACTATGTAAGAAAATAACATCATAGCATAATAGACCAATATGACAAAGTTGAGAGAAAAATGCAAAAAAAGATCGATGTAGAGTGAGAGATAGAGAACACAAATTCTCATATTGCCAAGCATAATGTAGTTACAATGATGGTGCTATCCACCCCTACGCTCCCTATGTGGAGCTTAGATGGCAATCTAGACAGAATCTAGATGAAGGCATAACTAGTGTGCAATACTATGTAAAGCTCAACCTGGGCCATGCTTATATAGCTTTTACAAGGGGATTCAATATAGATAAACATAGTCGAGAGATATGAAATAGTCAATAAAACAATACAATCTGACAATATCTTCATGACAAAAAATCCTACCATCTCGGCCCTACAAGGTCGGGGGGATAGGCCTCTCGGACCCCGCAAAAGGGGGCAAGCCCCCCTCTGCACTCCTCTCATTAGGGTTCTATGTGAAATTGCATGATGCCACATGGCCTTTATTTTCACCTTGAATGTCAACCCAATGGCCCGAAAGTTTATGCCCTACCTAACCTTATGGCTATGCTCACAAAGATCATCTATAACCATCAATGGTCACACATAGACCTCATCTAATTTAGAAGTTAGGGTTCTACAAATGTTCAGGATCTCACAATGGCTTCTCCTCATAATGCGGGCCTTACAACTTAGAGCACCATGGATCATTTGTGGTCAATTGAGGGTAGAATATTGAACATATCTAACACCCTCCCTCAATGTCCACCCTGCGGTGAACTACCCCCTTGGTCCAATTCCAAGCTTTGGAAAGTGTGGAAGAAGTTTCTCTCTCCCAAGAGCCTTGGTGAAGATGTTTGCTCCATTTGCTTCAGTTGGACAATTGCTTATCTCACGACCCCATCCTCAATGAACTCATGCACATAGTGATATTGAATTTCTATGTGTTTGGTATGTGCATGGAAAACAACATTCTTGGCGATGGCCATGCAACTTTGGTTGTCACACTTCAACTCTGTAGCCTCGTGTCCTTGTATTCCTATGTGCCATAGGATCCTCCTCAACCATACTACATCACATGCTACAACACATGTATCTTTGTACTTAGATTCAGTAGAAGATAATGCTACTATTGGTTACAATCCCTAATCCTAAAGAAAAGCAATACCTAGAAATTGATTTTTTGGTATCAATATCTTTTGCCCAATCAAAGTCACATTATCTAACTAGAGATGATCCTTCTTTATAAAGAATACCATAATCGGTGGTTCCTTTCACATACCTGACTATCTGCATGCTTGCCTTCCAATGAGTTTGGCAAGATTTATTAGAGAGCCTACTTACTACTCCAACAACATAAGAGATATATCTGGTCCGCCATTGCATAAGTCGATGGGACTTCCAACTAATTTCCTATATTTTCCAATATCCACTGGAGGTCAAGTATCTTCAATAGATAATTTTGTGTTGACCTCCATAGGTGTAGAAATTTTCTTGCAATCCTCCATTTTGAATGCCTTAAATATCTATCTTGCATACTTTTGTTGAGAGATGAAAATCTTTCCTGATTCTTGCCAAAATTCAAGGCCTAAGCAATAATGCATTAAGCCCAAGTCTATGATTTCAAATTTTGAACTCAAATGATCTTTAGTTTGTTGAAGAAGAGCATCATCATTTCTTGTAATCACAAGGTCATCTACATAGAGTACAAGCACAATTGTCTTTCCTTCTATCTTTAGAACATATAAGTTAGCATCAAAAGCACATCTTTTGAAACCTAGATGCAAGACTTATCTATCCATTGGTACCATGCTCTAGAGGCTTGTTTCAGCCCATATAATGACTTCTTCAACTTACATACCTTGTTCTTTGAATGGGGAGCCTCAAACCCTAGTAGCTGAGACACATATACCTCCTCCTTGAGGTCTCCATTCAGGAACATTGATTTGACATCCATGTGATAGATTAGCCAATGGTTATGTGCAACCATAGCTAGTACTACTTGGATAGTAATCATCCTTTTAGTCAGGGCAAATGATTACTTAAAAGTCAATGCCTTCAACTTGTGAGTAGCCCTGTGCAACAAGTCTTGCTTTGTGCTTTTCTAGAGTACCATCCGCCTTGTACTTTAGCTTCCAGACCCACTTGGTGCCAATGACTTTATGCTTAGGGCATTGATCCACTAGCTCCCAAGTTCCATTCTTCATGATATTGTTGCATTCTGTTTGCATGGAAACCCTCCAATTTGGATCGTGGAGTGGCTCTTCCACATTGGTTAGTTCCTTTGCTTGTTCTTGAATGAGATAAGCCATTAGGGCTGTGTTTACAATATGGGTGCTTGCCGGTCTTTGTTCCTCTATTCTCTATGATCGCCTTGATCCATCTACAACTTGTTCTAGTGACTGTGGGATGGGGTTTGTAGAATCATAGAACTGCCTCACCCAATGTGGCAATGGCTTTTCCACTAGGGTGATGATAGGTTGGTGACTTTCAGACTCATCATTTGAAGATGATGCTTCCTTCTCTTGTGTAGAAGTGATAGATCTTGGGCCAAGTTCATAGTGGATTGCCCCTTCTCCTGATGATAAAGTGGAAGCTCTCTTTTCCTCCTCCACTGCATGTGGCTGCTCCTCCTTAAACACCACATGCAGACTCTCCATGATCTTCTTAGCCTTAGGGTCATAAAGCTTATAAGCCTTCTTATCTTTGTTGTACCCTAAGAGGATACATTTGATGATTTTTGGTTGAAGCTTTTTTCTCTCCCTATCTAGAACATGTACATAACATTCACTTCCAAATACTTTGAAATGGGAGATAGAAGGATTTTTACTAGTGTAGGCTTCTTATGGAGTCTTTCCATCAAGTGCCTTGGTGTAGCTTTGATTCAAGATGTATACAACAGTGTTGATAACCTCTACCCAAAATTGGTTAGGCAAACCCTTTCCCTTCAACATGCACCTTGCCATCTCTATGATGGTTTGATTCTAACATTTTGCAACACCATCATGTTGAGGGCTATCTGCCACTATGAGTTGATGCTTGATTCCTTTATTTCTTGCAAAAGTCTTCAAACTCGGTTGATATGAATGCACCACTACCATCTGCCCCAAATTTCTTCATTTTCTTCCCTATTTCAGTTTCAAAAAGCTGAAGCCATTCTTTAAACTTACCAAAATCTTGAGCCTCATCACGAAAGAAGTACACCCACATCTTCTTGCTACAGTCTTCGACAAGTAACATGAAGTAGGAAGATCCACCCAAGGCTTGTGTAGACATTTTTCCACACAGCACCAACTCTAGAGGATAGCTTGCTCTGCTCTTGCTTTCTTGTGGAAATGCCTTCTTTTGTTGCTTGCACATCATGCAATCTTCACATGGTTCCTTCATTTCCCCAATTGATGGTATGTGTGCAACCGTACCCCTGCGATGCATCTCCTTCAATATAGGGTATCCATGTGCTCAAATCTCTCATGGCATAGCTTACTTGTGCCCAAACTTGTAGTGGCTACAAGAGCACACAACTCATACAAGTTGTTCCTCCTTATGCCTATCCCAACAATGTTGTTATTACTATCCATAATCTTAGATCCTGTCTTATTGAAATATACTTGATGACCTTGATCAATTATATAAGCTATCGAAAGTAGGTTTCATTTGATTTGTGGAACATAAAACAACTTTGAAAGCTTTTTGACATCCCCATTAGAGTAAATGAAAGAAACCATACCTTCACCCTCTACAAGACATCTTGCATTGTTGCCTACCTTTACTGTGATGGGTTCGTTTAGAGGTTGTAAGGAACTGTAAATGTCTTTTCTACTCGTCATGTGACAAGATGCATCACTGTCCAACACCCATGAGTCATCCATTCTTGAATCTTCAGTCGAGGAGCATACCTCCTCTATTGTACCAAATAACTCAAGCTCTATTTTTGCTGTGTTGGTAGAATCCTTGCCCTTGCCACCTTTTGAAGAGCCATTCTTCTCTTTTGCCTTCTTGATGCAACAATTTTGGATTCTATGTCCTTTCTTCTTACAGTGGAAACACTCTCCCTTGAACTTCTTTTTTTCATTCTTCTTTTTGTCTCCATCTTTTGCTGAGTTTGCTTTGCCTCCTTTGGCATTTTTTGTGAATGCAACATCTCCTTTGCTACCACCACTCCTTGCCTTGAACCGCAACTCCTCCTCCATGAGTAACGCACATAATTCTTCAAAAGTTAGTAGCTGAGGTCTGATTTGAGTATTAAGAGAAATTATGAAACGATCAAACTTAGGTGGAAAGATTTCAAGACAATATCAAGCTAGTTCCTCACTTGACATTTTTACACGTGCTCTCGCCATTTGATCTTGTAGATTCTTTATACGAGTAATAAACACCTATGGGGTCTCCCCATCAGCAAGCCTTTCTCCTACTAGCTGATTCTCCAAGTTTTGAATCCATGTCCGATTATGAATTGCATATTGATTTCTTAATATGTTCCATGCTTCAAACACCTTAGTAGTATGCTAAATGAGAATCAGAACACTATTAGTAGTACTTGTAACTACAGCACAAACTACATCTGCATTTCTACATTTCCAAGCACATGGAAGACCATAATCAGGAGGAATCATTCGATCAAGATTATTTGGATCAAGTGTTTTTTAGGTCTCATGATTAGTTCCGAGAACAGTCTCCCAAAGATCATATGAATCAAGGATAGAGGTGATTTTAAGCTTCCACAAGGTGTAGTTTGTACTATCTTTACCTTTCATGAAGATTGGTGGTTGTATCTGCAACATTGGGATGACCAACACTATATGTGCTCCACCTACTCCTATTGACGAACCACCTTGATTCCTAGTTCTAGATGATGAAGTACCACTTAGGATAAAGACAAGACCTAGTCTAGAACAACATGAAATAGTCTACCCAAGAGGAGACTTGAGAAAGGAAGACTAGAAGTAGAGGCTAATTGGCCACATGACATTTGGGCTAGAGTTCATGAAGACCGATGGAAGAAAAATGAAAATGAAATACATCCTTTTGAAGAGTTAGATGTCTCTAGGAATCAACCAACATTGGAACCAAAGGTGATCTATGAAGAATTGTCCAACCTAGATCATAATAGAGAGGAAGGAATGAGCCTCACGACGCTTCCCAAATACACGGGAGAATACGAGCAAAGATCTCAATTTTTCCATGCATCCACAATTAGGGGGAGAAAAGAAATTACAAGATGAGACCCCAAGCAAATTATTTGAGTTAGATAGAACTAAAGTCCAATGTTCGTTAATGTTGGAGGAGCTTCTCCGAGTCAAACCTCTGTTGTGGAAGAAATTAGCTCAATAGTTGAATTTGGAAGAGACAAACCCATCTACAAGAAAAGATAAAGTGGAGACGACACCCACAATAAAAATTACAGTTGACAAAGTGGGATAATTTAACAAGGGAGATGAAGGAAACACATGCCTCCCAATTACATTTCAAAGATACATGACCAAAGCTATTTTAGACACAGGAGCGGGAGTAGGGATATCAACCAAGGAAATATGGGAAAAATGGGGAAGACCAGCCCTATGACCTACTAGAATGAAATTACAATTGGCTGATGGTCATGTTGAAAGACCTCTAGGAATCCTAGAAAAAATAATCATGACTACTCATGGAGTGGAATTCAAAATCAAACATACGCTAGCTATCTATCAATTTGGAAAAGCAAGTAATTATGAAATGACCCTTTATGAGACAGTTAAGGGTAGTACAAGATTGGGGACGAGATGCATTATATCTCCAACATCAAGGAACCACAATGAAGATAAATTTTCATACTTTTGCATATAGAGATTTACCACCCTCACAATGGAACCTTGTACATAAAGAATAAGATGATGCAACCATCCATAGTGCAGGATCTTTAAGGAGAGATGGTGGATGCAATCCGAAGATAAGTTGGTGCTGCTACAACCAGCTTCACACCAACCAACTGAGACTTCATAGTTGGTTGGTAGACCTTTTGAGATTCCTAAATCCACAAAAAAATCACCCAAGTGTTTTGGAACAAGTATCTTAAAAGTTTGAGTCAAGACAGACTAGTTGCAAAATGACTAGTTCCCAAAACTTGCTATTTTTGTACATACACCTGTTGGAAAAAATGAGCAGTGCTCTCAACCTAATAGGAATTAGAAAATACCTTTTGGACATAGAAAATAGAATTAGATAGATTGCTAATCCAAGTTAAAAAGAAGTAAATGATGAATGTATAGATTCACATATAATTACAACCACATTGGCAATGAATACTTGCACAATGGGAGTAGGATGAGAGCTATGGATTAAGCTCGTCAATCTCTACAAATGAACATGAAGTGGGCACAAATCAAGCTCTCTCATGGCGACTTCCTTCTTGCTCTTTTTATAGCTACTTTTGGAGGTAGTTTTGAATTTGAATTCAAATAACTTCACCTAAAAGTGATGCTAAGAATTAGGAGATATTCTCTCAACTGATGGATTCATGGTTTAAGGTAGTTAGAGGCACAAATTTCCTTTTTACATCATGGGTGACTTAAGCCATTCTTTCTTTCACAATTACAAGAGATAAAATATACTCTTTTACAAGAGGTGTTCATATGTCTACACATATGACTACAAATGAACATAAATCAAATCATATCAACCATGCAGGCTTGGGTAAAATGCACCAAAAGCTCCCCCTCAAGCTTAACATGCTTGGCCTCCAAATAAGTCTTCAATTGTCCGTGATTTCTTGCAAGCCAATCATCAACTTGAATCTACTCAATTTTGTATTGTCAAGAGCTTTAGTCATGTCTATACATTGCATATCTATGGAGACATAGGATAGTTGAATATCCTTGCTTATTAGCTTCTCCCTTACATAATGGTAGTGGACTTCAATATGCTTAGTTCTAGCATGGTACGGATTAGCTGCCAGATCTAGTGAGCTTATGTTGTCATTAAAAATGTGAGGTGTTGAAGAATGAAGTCCAAGATCTATATACAAAGATTTTAACCACATGATTTCTTGAGTTGCATTAGCCAAACCTCTTTATTCGGCTTTAGTAGAAGATAATGCCATTGTTGGTTTCTTTTTGGATGACCAAGAAATGATTTTTGAACCTGCAAATGATACATACCTAGATGTGCTTCTTGTATCATCTTTAGATCCTGCCCAATCCGCATCTGAGTAGGACTTTAGCTCAATATCTGAAGTAAATGGATAAAATAAACCCTCATTCATGTTCCCCTTTAGGTACTTGAGGACTCTCTTGGACGTTTCCATATGTGGTCTTCTCGGCTTATGCATAAACTGACTCAATATGCTAACACTATAGCATATATCCACCCTTGTGAGTGTTGCATAGTTCAAACTTCCAACCAAGCTTTGATAGCTTCGAACTGTCCAAAATTGGCTCCAAAAGAGGCAAAGAAAAAAGAGGCTGGAATGGTTGTTGCAGAGGCCTCTACATCAAAAACAGAGTCTGCTAATCTTGTGCAGAATGAAGAATGGGTGTTTACTATTGTTTGTAGTTTTGAACCATCTTCTCATAAGCAGTGTATGTATGAGACTTAGACTTTTGGTATTTTGATAGTGGGGCAACCAAACATATTACCTTGCAGCATAGTTTCTTCACTTCACTTAAGCCTGCCCCTACTAAAATACCATTGTTGGGGGATTCTTTGACAAGAAGGAGTTTGAGGGTTTGTAGGAGAAAATGAAAGAACCAAAAGAGAAAATACACCTTGGAAGTTTCTGCCGTTTGATTACAGTAAGAAAAGTACAATGTTTGAAATACAAGATACACCAATACCTCTGTGCACAATCCCGCAGATTGCCCAATTACAAAATATCCAATATCCCAATGTCCTCTTGCTGCCGACCTCCTCTGCAACAAACCTCCACCTGCTTCAAGCTTCTCCTTGTGCACACCTTGCACCAAGCTTCCACAAAGGGGGAGGAGTGAATACCTGCTGTCGGCAAGCGTACACTGCCAAAGGACCTTGAGATACTTGGGGGAACTATAGCTTAGCACTTCTCTGCACCAAAATCCTTGGTCACTCTCTATGCACCTTGCACTTCCACTTCTGTGCAACGTACTCTGGTGACTCTTGCACTTCTCTCTCTTTCTCCACTTTAGCCTATGCTCTCTTGCTTACTCTAAGATTGGTCCAAGAATGGTCCTTCCTTTATGTGAGTGTGTCGATCACGTACGCTCCTAACTGCAAGTGAATCTTGGTGCTCACTTTGATGTCCCAAGATTGCTCTCACAAGTGGCAGCCAACTACTCACTGTTTTGTCCTGTAGTGACTTTAGCCTAAAACCAAAAATTTTAATGGGGGGCCATTCTTTCACCTGTGCGTACACTTTTGCCGCTTCACATACCTTCATGTTTCCTTTTAAGTCTTCACTTTTACACATAAGAGGGGGTTCACCTGAACCTTCCAAAACCCTTTAAAACACACTTTGAACCTTAGGAAAATTAGAGAAAATACCTCTGCAACCTGCAACCACTTTCTCCAATTTACCCTTTATGGACAATTAATTGTGCACCACCTGTGCACTTTGACACCTGCTCTTAGACACTTTGACTTTGCACCTGTTGACTTTGACCTTGACCTTGGTGACTTTGACCAGTTGACTTTGACTGCAATTAACTTTGACCACATGACTTTCATGGGCTCAACAGTTGCCCACCACCTAATGTGCTCTCCGTCCCGGAGAGCTATAGCCAAAACTCTGAGCATAACAGACACCATGAAAAGAGTACTGCAGAACTGGAAGAGGACATCGGAGCAGCGACCAAATCCACCAAAAGCAGGATGGAACAAGTACCAGAGAAGAACCATAAGTGGGAGTTGTGTTATGAAAAAGCTAAAAAAGGGGGGGAAGGTGAGTGTAGAAAGGAAGGTAAGGGAGGGATGAGGAGAAGGCTTATGGGGTCTAGAGGGGGAAAAAATCATCAAACAGGAGGGCTACAGAGTGAGCATATGGAGAATAGTGAAATAGATGGTGAGAGGAGATGATAATAGACAATGTGGTCAATGTAATAAAATAAAAACATATGGTAATTATGATCAAAACATGTTGTTTGTGCCAAAAGTCAGAGAAAAAGTGGTAATTTGGAAAAATAAAGTCAAAAACTGAGTCCAGAGGTGCCAAAAACCATGAAAATGACTCCTTTTTTGTAAAAAACGGCCAACCGAGGCACAATTCAGAGCCAAAAGCTTCGAGCCATAAAAATTAAAAAAAATATAAGGAATAAAAAAATGGATATCTAATTTTTTTTATTTATTTATTTTTTTTTAGTAAAGAAATTCGAACGCCTAAATAATAAAAAATAAATAAAAGGAAAATAAATAAAGAAAATAAATGGTGGTGTGGTGAGGGGGGGTGTGGTGAGGGGGGGGGTGCGGTGTGGTGAGGGGGGGCGAGGTGTGGTGAGGGGGGGCGAGGTGTGCTGAGGGGGGGGTGGTGTGGTGAGGGGGGGGGGTGTGTTGAGGGGGGGGTGCGGTGTGGTGAGGGGGGGCGAGGTGTGGTGAGGGGGGGCGAGGTGAGCTGAGGGGGGGGGGGTGGTGTGGTGAGAGGGGGGTGTGGTGAGGGGGGGGGGGGTGCGGTGTGGTGAGGGGGGGCGAGGTGTGGTGAGAGGGGGGCGTGTGGTGAGGGGGGGGGGTTGCGGTGTGGTGAGGAGGGGCGAGGTGTGGTGAGGGGGGGCGAGGTGCGCTGAGGGGGGGGGTGGTGTGGTGAGGGGGGGGGTGTGGTGAGGGGGGGTGAGGTGTGGTGAGGGGGGGCGAGGTGCGCTGAGGGGGGGGGGTGGTGTGGTGAGGGGGGGGTTGCGGTGTGGTGAGGGGGGGCGAGGTGTGGTGAGGGGGGGCGAGGTGCGCTGAGGGGGGGTGGTGGTGTGGTGAGGGGGGGGGTGTGGTGAGGGGGGGTGCGGTGTGGTGAGGGGGTGCGAGGTGCGCTGAGGGGGGGGGGGTGGTGTGGTGAGGGGGGGGTGTGGTGAGGGGGGGTGCGGTGTGGTGAGGGGGGGCGAGGTGTGGTGAGGGGGGGGCGTGTGGTGAGGGGGGGGGTTGCGGTGTGGTGAGGGGGGGCGAGGTGTGGTGAGGGGGGGCGAGGTGCGCTGAGGGGGGGGGGGTGGTGTGGTGAGGGGGGGGGTGTGGTGAGGGGGGGTGAGGTGTGGTGAGGGGGGGCGAGGTGCGCTGAGGGGGGGGGTGGTGTGGTGAGGGGGGGGGGTTGCGGTGTGGTGAGGGGGGGCGAGGTGTGGTGAGGGGGGGCGAGGTGCGCTGAGGGGGGGGTGGTGTGGTGAGGGGGGGGGGGGGGTGTGGTGAGGGGGGGTGAGGTGTGGTGAGGGGGGGCGAGGTGCGCTGAGGGGGGGGTGGTGTGGTGAGGGGGGGGTTGCGGTGTGGTGAGGGGGGGTGAGGTGTGGTGAGGGGGGGCGAGGTGCGCTTTTTTTTTTTTTTTTTTTCGTGTGTGTGTGTGTGTTTTTTTTTTTTTTTTTTTAATTTAATGGAAAATAACCCAAAAAAAAGAGAAAAAATGAAGAAAAAACCTGAAAAAATTGGCAAAAATTGGCCAAAAAATTCTGAAAAATTTGTCATGAAATTTTCTACATGTTTAGCCTAAAAATCCTTCATCAAACCACAGAGAGCCTCCATTTATTCTTTCTATTTGGCAAGAAAAAGACACATGAAAAAGGCAAAAATACTAGAAAAAGTCCAAAAAAATGCCTGAAAAATTCTGAAAAAATTCCAAAAATTGTGCCTTTGCAAGGTGGATGAAATGACTGCTAAATTTGCTAAAAACTCAAGAAACAAGCATGAAATGGATAAAGAAAACTACTAAAACTTAAGCAAAAATGACGAGAAAAGACTATGTACAACCTGGACAAATATTGCAGGTTCCAGGTGATCTGAAAATCTTCACTTTTGTTGATGATAGGCCTTGAGCCTTGTATTGTTGACTCAAAGAAACTCCTCCATAGTCTCCAATTTTACTGAACTTCATTGATTTCGTCTTCTCCTTGGGTACACTGGTCATCTGATAGGGGTACCCTAAATCCTTCATTAGAATGTTAGCTCCTCCAGCAACTTTATGACTTAATCTGCAAAATTCCATTTTTACTATTCCAGCAACTTCATCCAATGGAACCCTCTGTTTCCAAAGACTTGCAGGTGCTCCTTCCGCAGTCTTGTAAAGCCCTGCACTTGCTATCATTAAACTTGACATAACAATTGATATCCATACCAGGATCCATAAAACAGTGGCCATTGACATATGATTTGAAGCATCTTCATCAGGGCTACACTTAAGGAGTACCTTGCTTTTCTTCTCTTTTTCATGGCTTTTGACTGAGACTGTTTCAACCTGAGTGATTTCCTCTTTTTCTTCATAGGCTTCTTCTCTACTTGAGTTTGGGAAAATTCCATAGCAGGAAGATGGGTCTTCTGCATGGAGCCAAGCCAACATGTTTTCATCTTCATATAAATCTGCTCCTTCAAATAGACCTGCTTCTGGGTTGTCCACCACTTCTTCTTCCATACAAATACCAATTGTCTGCATCATACTAGTATTTCTCTGATTGTCTGGTCCTTCTTCTAAAATTATCTGCTGCAACTCTTTTCCCTCCTGCTTTACCCACATTGTGTCTTTGCCCCAGTCATGCAACACATTGGCATGCCTTAACCAAGGTCTCCCAATTAACAGGGGGAAACTTCCTTCTACCTGTGGCAGCCTTAAAACAACAAAGTCCAGGTTAAAGATGGTACCTTGTATTTTGATTGGAACTCCAGGGACCACACCAATAGGCCTTACTATGCTTTGGTCTGCCATTGTTACAGTGAAGTTGGCAGGTCGTGAAGGGTATATTCCAATCTTTTTCATGGTATATTCAGGCATCAAGTTAATGCCAGAACCACCATCCACAATAACTCCTTGAAACTCATGACCTTTAATAGAGACTGTTAGCCGAGGGCTCTTGTAATCTGTTAGGGGTGCTTCCCCTAAACATCTATCTTTATGCATAACAGCAGCCTTTGCCACTAAACTTGTTGTGGACATTTCATCAATTATCTGCAAGAGTTCTGACCTGAACTTCCCATCCATCTTTATTAAATCAAAAATACTAACCTCCTTTTTCATGGACTTGAGTAGTTTGGAAGCTTCTGATTCCTTAAGAGCATGGGCTGCATTTGACTTATCAAACTGCTCATGAGCCCTGTTGAATGCATATTCAATGGCATCACTGGTACTTGTGAAATTTTCTTTTTGCCTTATATTTGCACTTGGGTTGGCTTTTTCTTCAGACACACCTTTGTCTCTGTTTAATCCATTAATCATTGATTCTTGGCCTATTTCCACTGGAGCCTTCCCCTTGCTTCTTGTCTGCACTGTAAAAGATTCAATTTCTTCTAAATGCACCACCCTGGTAGATGGAGATGGCACCTTAACCTGATCTACCCTTTCTTCTTTCTGCACAGAAATCATTTGAATGTGGGGCCCAGATGAAGAGGCTTGATTCTTAGGACAACAAATTGTGTAGTGATCTCTGGCCTCTGGGCAGTTTCTGCAAGGGGGGGCATTTTCTGGTAGGGTGCACCTACTTTGATAGTGCCCACATTCCCCACATCTGAAACAAATAATTGGCCTTCTAGGCCCATTTCCAAAATTATCCCTCTGTCTAGGATTATAGTTGTTACCTTGATTTTGTGCAGCAGCCATCACATTTGTGGTTGTTGGGGGTCCTCCTTGTGTCCAGTATGTCGTTGCAGGTATTCCCCTTGATTGGCATTCATGGGCCTCATGGCCAACCTTCCTGCATAATTGACAAGTTACACTTAGCAGAGGACACTCACTTACTATATGCCCTTGTTTGCTGCACATGGAACACCAAAGACCACTCTTGATGCCCCCTCCTTTGAGCTCCTGCAACTCCTGTCGCAGCTGAGCTAATTCCTCTGCCTGGGCTTCCTCTTCCTTTTGGAGTTTGAGTGCTTCAATGTCCCTTCTCAATTGAGCCACAGCAGTCTCCTCCTCTTTGTAGGGCTTATTTCTCTTTAAGCCCTCCAACTCCCTCCTCAGCTGGGTCACTGGATCCTCCATCTCTGTACCATATGTTGGTGGTGAAGAAGTTGCCCCATATTGGTGCCTTATTTGCTCCAGTCTTGTAGCCGTGGTGATGAACTCCTCTATGGAAGCTGTAGGTAATACTAATTCCTTTATTTTGCATTGAGTGACCACAGGTAAAGGTTTGGCTAACCACTTCTTGACAAAGAAGTCGTGTGGTGGATCCGGTAATTTAGCCATTAATGCTTTTGCCCTGGTCACGAATTCGGGGAACTTCTCTCCTGGACCCAACTTCAAGTTTTCCAATTCTTCTATAATGATCTCAGCCGTGTTGCCCTGCTGAAATTGATTCTTAAAGGCCTCTTTCCTCAAATCCCAAGAGGTAAAGTGATTTTTGGCAAACTGACTAAACCACTTGTCTGCCAGACCTTCCAATGTGGCGGGGAAGAGTATCAAGAAAGCATCTTCCCTACCCATTAGTCCCCTAGTCTTACATAATGAAAGAAATCGTCGAATGTGCTCATCTGGGTCCTCATGGGCTAAACCTCTGAAGGAGGGGAATTTTATGTTTAACCTGGAGAGCAAGATTTCTAGGTCCACCTGTCCTGCCATGCTTCCTACCGATGAAGTCGATGAAAGTGGACTCGATGATCTTCGGTTCGTCTTTCTTCTTGTCTGCTTGCACTTGATTCTCAAGGTTTGTGACCGGGTCGCGGTCATGAGCTATTCATAGTCCACTTAAAATGAGACACTTGATAAAAGTATGTACCTTTTGGCCTACTGGAGTAATGTAGTCGACTGGAATGTTGTCCTCCAATGGCAATATATAGTCTCCTATGCTCAAAGCTCCTTGGAAGTCCCACCGTGCGTGCCAAATTTGTTGGGGGATTCTTTGACAAGAAGGAGTTTGAGGGTTTGTAGGAGAAAATGAAAGAACCAAAATTGAAAATACACCTTGGAAGTTTCTGCCGTTTGATTACAGTAAGAAAAGTACAATGTTTGAAATACAAGATACACCAATACCTCTGTGCACAATCCCGCAGATTGCCCAATTACAAAATATCCAATATCCCAATGTCCTCTTGCTGCCGACCTCCTCTGCAACAAACCTCCACCTGCTTCAAGCTTCTCCTTGTGCACACCTTGCACCAAGCTTCCACAAAGGGGGAGGAGTGAATACCTGCTGTCGGCAAGCGTACACTGCCAAAGGACCTTGAGATACTTGGGGGAACTATAGCTTAGCACTTCTCTGCACCAAAATCCTTGGTCACTCTCTATGCACCTTGCACTTCCACTTCTGTGCGACGTACTCTGGTGACTCTTGCACTTCTCTCTCTTTCTCCACTTTAGCCTATGCTCTCTTGCTTACTCTAAGATTGGTCCAAGAATGGTCCTTCCTTTATGTGAGTGTGTCGATCACGTACGCTCCTAACTGCAAGTGAATCTTGGTGCTCACTTTGATGTCCCAAGATTGCTCTCACAAGTGGCAGCCAACTACTCACTGTTTTGTCCTGTAGTGACTTTAGCCTAAAACCAAAAATTTTAATGGGGGGCCATTCTTTCACCTGTGCGTACACTTTTGCCGCTTCACATACCTTCATGTTTCCTTTTAAGTCTTCACTTTTACACATAAGAGGGGGTTCACCTGAACCTTCCAAAACCCTTTAAAACACACTTTGAACCTTAGGAAAATTAGAGAAAATACCTCTGCAACCTGCAACCACTTTCTCCAATTTACCCTTTATGGACAATTAATTGTGCACCACCTGTGCACTTTGACACCTGCTCTTAGACACTTTGACTTTGCACCTATTGACTTTGACCTTGACCTTGGTGACTTTGACCAGTTGACTTTGACCTTTGACTTTGACTGCAATTAACTTTGACCACATGACTTTCATGGGCTCAACAACCATGATGCAAAAAATTTATTGTATCTCAAAAAGCCAGTGAACAGAACTACCCTGATGAGTTCTCAAAAAGTTGAACAGAACTACCCTGACGAATTTTGCTAAACCTTTAGCAGACTTCGAGATGCTTATACTGGCAAACCAAAACTTGTATATATCTTTGGCACAAAAAGACAAAATAGCCTACGAAAGCATTATGGTGGTGCATTCGGAGGCTGAAATGAGCTTAGTTCGTGATTTTTGTTGGTGCATTTTACCCAAGCCTACATGCTTGATATATTTGATATCATCCTCATTTGTAAGTCACATGAGTAGTCATGTGAACACCTCTTGTAAAAGAGTTCATTTTTATCTCTTGTAATTGAAAAAAGAAAAAGGAAAAGGATGGCTTACCTCATGCATGATGTAAAATCAAATTCGTGGCTCTAACTACCAAAACCCACGACTTTTAGAGCTGAGGGAATCTCTCCTAACTTTGGGGATCACTTTTAGGTGGAGCCATTCGAATTCGAATTCAAAACTCCCTCCAAGAATAGCTATAAAAGGAGCAAGAAGGAAGAGGCGATTAGCAAGCATTGTACGAGACCACTTCATGTCATTTTGTAGAGATTAAAGAGCTTACTCCATAGCTCTATCATTCTACTCCCATTGTGCAAAGATTCATTGCCAATGTGGTTGTTTAATTTATACATTTATCATCATTCACCTCTCTGTTTTGTTCTCTGCTATACTCACTCAGAGCAGTACCTTCAAAAGGTCATATCTCGAGTTCTACTTATTTTATTTCCGTGATTTAAAGTGTGTTGGATAGCTCTTACTGTTTAGTTTCTGCATATCAATTTTCAAGGTCATTGGATTTATAGTTTTGGAGATATCTGCATTTTACTGCTCACTGGTCTATCTCTGCAAAGCCCCGAGAATGGTGGGCATGTTCCAGAAATTGATGAAACTTGTTCTCAGTGCTCAGTCCATCATTTGAAGTGTTTTAACTTGGATTGGGAAGCTTGCTAAGTCTATTTGCTATGCCCAAAAGGAAGTTTTCTAATTCCTACCAGATTGAGAGCACTGTGCATTTTTTCCAGCAGGTGTATGTCCAAAAATAGCAAGTTTTGGGAGCTAGTCATTTCGCAACTAGTCTGTCTTGACTTAAACTTTTGGGATACATGTTCCAAAGTACTTGGCTGATTTTTTGGTGGATTTAGGAAGCTTAAAGGGTCTACTAATCAACTCTGAAGTCTCAGTTGGCTGGTGTGAAGCTGGTTGTAGCAGCACCTACTCATCTTTGGATTGCATCCACCATCTCTCTTCACAGTGGTATCAGAGCATAGTCAAGCAACATGGGAGATGGATTTCCATCAACAATTGACAAATTGGATCAAAACAACTATCCGGCATGGTCTCTAAGGATGGAGGCTTACCTTCAAGGGAGGAATCTATATGGATTCATATCCGGAGATGAAGCAATGCCAACCATGAGGAACAAAGGGCAACCATCACATGAAGAAGTGGAAGGACTTTCGAATTGGTGTTCGAAGGATGCACTTGCAAGGTCCTATATTCTAAACTCAATCTCTGATTTTCTTTTACCTCATGTCAAGGGATGCAAGACATCAAGAGAAACCTAGAATGCACTTGCTTTGTTCTTCTCTTCCAACACTCGAGCAAGGAAGAACCAATTGTGGATGGAGTTCACAACAATGAAGAAAAACCCGAAGCAAAATGTGACTGATTATGTCACAAAGATGAAGGAGATTTCCGACCAACTTGGAAGCATTGGAGAGGTAATTGAAGAGGAGCAAATCATAAGACAAATCATGAATGGAATCAAAGCAGACGACAAGTGGGAGTCATTCACAACAGCCATGGATTTATACATGGATATGCATGTACCCGACCTCAACACACTCATGGGCCAACTCTTCACTCATGAAGCAAAGATTAGCAAAGGTGGTGAGTCCTCAAGAGGTAATCAAACTTCTGCCTTATATTCTGATAAAGCTAAGGTCAAGGACAAGTCAAAGAATAGGAAGAATGAAGATGAAGGTAGCTCTTTCCAAGCAAAGTTTGCAGGTAGAGGAAGAGCTAGAGGAAGAGGCAGAAGTGGAAAGCAAGGCAGGGGGAGATTCCAATCATGTCAACCTTGAAATATATGTGGCTTTACTAACCATACTACTGAAGAATGTTTCAAGAGCCCGAGGAACTCAAGAGGAAGAGGATTCAATAGAGGTGGCTATGGATCAAACAGAGGTAGATACAATGGAGGCTACAACAACAACAACTACTACAACAACAATTACAACAACAACAACAACTATCAAAGTGGCCATAGAGGAAGAAGAGATTACAATAACTATGCAGAGGAACAAAGTCAAGAAGATTCATTATTGATTATGAATCTATCAGCGAAGAAGGGTAAGGATGATGATCACATATTTTACATTGATTCGGGATGCTCGAACCATGTAGCAGGAAATGTGGCTTTACTTTCTGATTTGGAAGATCCTCATAACAAGCATGAAGTGCAGACAGGAGATGACACAAAGCACTCAGTGGAGAAGATAGGTAATGTGAAGACATCAGATGGGAATATGAACCTCTTAAGCAAAGTCTTGTATGTCCCTACAATTACCAAAAATTTAATAAGTGTTGGACAGATTGTTGAAAAAGGATTGCAGGTTAGATTCAATCGATTTGGAGCATATGTTGAAGACCCAAGGCAAGGCTTTCGAAGGATTGCCAAAGGAGAAAAGACAGGAAGGCTTTTAACTTTTGAAGTGGAAGATACAAAGAACATAGCTTTGTTTAGCTATGGATCTCAAACTCTAACAGAGTTGGAGATATGGCACAAAAGGCTTGCTCACATTGGTGAGAGGACACTCAAACAGATTTGCAGGGACCAAAGTGTACTTGGTTTGCCTAATATCACAAGGCAACACATGATTTATAAGTGTGAAGCTTGTCAACTCGGCAAGGCTCATAGACAACCTTTCAATAAGAAAGGATATATGTATCAAAATCCTTTGGATCTAGTGCACACGGATGTGTGGGGTCCAAGTAAGGAGCCATCTATATCAGGCTCAAGATATTATGTGTCTTTCATACATGATTGTAGCAAGTGGACCATTCTGTTTTTCATGAAGCACAAGGATGAAGTGTTTAATTGCTTTAAGAAGTATATTGCTCTTGTTGAAAATCAAACAGGTAGGACTTTGAAACGACTCAGATCAGATGGTGGAGGAGAATACTTCTCTTCTGAATTTGATGCCTTCTTGCATGAAAGAGGCATTAAAAGGGAAGTCACTACAAGGTATACACCCGAACTCAATGGTGTAGCAGAGAGGAGGATCAGAGCTATTGTCGAAGCTGCAAGGTCCATGCTCAACGAAAAGGGATTGCCGAACTACCTATGGGCAGAGGTTGTGTCGACAGCCACATATCTCATAAATAGACTTCCATCTAAGTTACTAGATGGAACCACTCCATATGAAGTGTGGAATGGAAGAAGACCTAGTCTAGAGCATTGCAAAATCTTTGGATGCTTAGCCTATGCTCACATTCCTTCTCAAGTAAGAGGGAAATTGGATCCCAAGGCAGAGAAGTGTGTATTCATTGGTTATGATCAAAACCAAAAAGGATATAGATTGTACAATCCAACCAATAAAGGATTTTCTGTGAGTAGAGATGTAATTTTTTATGAAAACAAATCATGGTTTGATGATGACAGGAAAGTGAAGCTGCCATATGACTTGGATGAAGATTTTCCATCACTTCAACCAAAGGAGCCAAAGCAGATTGAAGAAAGTGATTCGGAGATTGACCTAGAAGACTTGGAAAGACTAAAGCTATGGAATAACAAAGGAAAAGCAAAGATGCAGGATGCTACATATGGACCCGAGATCTCACATCAACCACTTAGAAGGTCTTCGAGGGAGAAGAAGAAACTAGAGAGGTTTGGTTATGATACTTCTTTGGTCACCAAGCACTCAATCTACATTGCAAAGGATTCAACCAATGAAGAACCTACCACATTCGAAGAAGCACAAAGCAAGAAAGCTTGGAGAGATGCAATGGATGAAGAAATGGAGGCCTTGAAGGAGAATGACACTTGGGAGCTTGTACCTAACAAGCCATCTATGAAGATAATCGGATCTCGATGGATATACAAAATCAAGAGGAATCCAGATGGAAGTATAAATAGACAAAAAGCAAGGTTAGTTGCTAAAGGGTTTGCGCAAACCCATGGTATTGATTATGAGGAGACTTTCTCTCCTGTTGCAAAAATGCCTACAATTAGGGTTCTCATTAGTCTTGCTGCATCTAGAAATTGGAATCTTTATCAACTTGATGTAAAGAATGCTTTCTTGAATGGATGGATTTCTGAGGAAGTGTATATGGCACAACCTCCTGGATATGAGGATGCACATCATCCTATGTATGCAAACTAAAGAAAGCTTTGTATGGATTGAAGCAAGCTCCAAGAGCTTGGAATTTCAGATTGGTGACTTATTTGCAGGACCAAGGATTCAAAGCTAGCAAGGTGGATACCTCTTTGTTCATAAAGAGGAATGGATATGAAGTGATCTATTTATGTGTGTATGTTGATGATATTATTATCACAGGCAATGATCTTGAAGGAATCAAACAAGTAAAGGCTCAAATGAAGGAGGAGTTCAAAATAAGTGACCTCGGACCACTCACTTATTTTCTTGGATTGGAGTTGATCTACACAGATTCAGGTATATACATCACACAAAGGAAGTATGTGCATGACATGCTCGTCAAGTTCAAGATGGAAAATACCAAGTGTGCAGGTACACCTATGGAGCAAAATCATAAGCTTAGTGCTTATGAAGGAGAGCCAATTGAAGACATCACAAGCTATCAAAGCTTGGTTGGAAGTTTGAACTATGCAACACTCACAAGGGTGGATATATGCTATAGTGTTAGCATATTGAGTCAGTTTATGCATAAGCCGAGAAGACCACATATGGAAGCGGCCAAGAGAGTCCTCAAGTACCTAAAGGGGACCATGAATGAAGGTTTGTTTTATTCATTACTTCAGATATTGAGCTAAAGGTCTACTCAGATGCAGATTGGGCCGGATCTAAAGATGATAGAAGAAGCACATCAGGATATATATCATTTGCAGGTTCAAAAATCATTTCTTGGTCATCGAAGAAGCAACCAACCGTGGCATTATCTTCTACCGAAGCCGAATATAGAGGTTTGGCTAATGCAACTCAAGAAATCATGTGGTTAAAGTCTTTGTACACAGATCTTGGACTTCATTCTTCAACACCTCACATTTTTGGTGACAACACAAGCTCACTACATCTAGCAACTAATCCGGTATACCATGCTAGAACCAAGCATATTGAAGTCCACTACCATTACGTAAGGGAGAAGCTAATGAGCAAGGATATTCAACTATCCTATGTCTCTACAGATATGCAATGTGCCGACATTTGACTAAAGCTCTTGATGGTACAAAGTTAAGTAGATTCAAGTTGATGATTGGCTTGCAGGAAATCAAGGAAAATTGAAGACTTATTTGGAGGCCAAGCATGTTAGGCTTGAGGGGGAGCTGTTGGTGCATTTTACCCAAGCCTACATGCTTGATATATTTGATATCATCCTCATTTGTAAGTCACATGAGTAGTCATGTGAACACCTCTTGTAAAAGAGTTCATTTTTATCTCTTGTAATTGAAAAAAGAAAAAGGAAAAGGATGGCTTACCTCATGCATGATGTAAAAGCAATTTCGTGGCTCTAACTACCAAAACCCACGACTTTTAGAGCTGAGGGAATCTCTCCTAACTTTGGGGATCACTTTTAGGTGGAGCCATTCGAATTCGAATTCAAAACTCCCTCCAAGAATAGCTATAAAAGGAGCAAGAAGGAAGAGGCAATTAGCAAGCCTTGTACGTGACCACTTCATGTCATTTTGTAGAGATTGAAGAGCTTACTCCATAGCTCTATCATTCTACTCCCATTGTGCAAAGATTCATTGCCAATGTGGTTGTAATCATATAGGAATTTATACATTTATCATCATTCACTTCTCTGTTTTGTTCTCTACTATACTCACTCAGAGCAGTACCTTCAGAAGGTCATATCTCAAGTTCTACTCATTCTTTTTCAGTGATTTAACGTGCGTTGGATAGCTCTTACTGTCTAGTTTCTGATATCAATTTTCAAGGTCATTGGATTTATAGTTTTGGAGATATCTGCATTTTACTGCTCACTGGTCTATCTCTGCAGAGCCCCGAGAATGGTGGGCATGTTCCAGAAATTGATGAAACTTGTTCTCAGTGCTCAGTCCATCATTTGAAGTGTTTTAAATTGGATTGGGAAGCTTGCTAAGTCTATTTGCTATGACCAAAAGGAATTTTTCTAATTCCTACCAGGTTGAGAGCACTGTTCATTTTTTCTAGCAGGTGTATGTCCAAAAATAGCAAGTTTTGGGAGCTAGTCATTTTGCAACTAGTCTGTCTTGACTTAAACTTTTGGGATACATGTTCCAAAGTACTTGGCTGATATTTTGGTGGATTTAGGAAGCTTAAAGGGTGTACTAATCAACTCTGAAGTCTCAGTTGGCTGGTGTGAAGCTGGTTGTAACAGCACCTACTCATCTTTGGATTGCATCCACCATCTCTCTTCACAATTTTGGCATGACAGAACGAAGGTGTTTTGATCTCATAATCAGCTTGAGTATACTCACTAAATTTCATATGATTCGGAGATTGTGACTAAAGAGATGTTGACGATGCCCTAGATGAAGCAGTGACCTACTCTGATACCAATTGTTGGCGTTTGAGGTCTGTAAAAGCATGGGAACAGCACAAGGAAGAAGAAGAAGCTTGGAGCACAACACACAATACTGAATATATTACCACTAGAATGTACAAAGATAAGTAACCCATTAGGGTAGAAGGCATATATACAAGGTTTGGGATGATAGATTCCAAGCCTATGCAAACACCTATGGATTTCAATGTGTTACTATAGTCGGTAGCACATTCAGAACCATTTGATGCTACATTATATAGTCAAGTAGTTGGTTGCTTGATATATCTATGTAATACACAAATGGACATTAAGTTTGTAGTTTCTCAAGTATCCAAGTTCATACACAGTTAGCTCAAGATTCAGTGGAAATCAGTTAAGAGATATTTGCAAACATCAAAAGTTTTGTAGGTTATTAAACCTTGTAGCATTGTGACATTGAAGGGGGGAATTGTTGGAAACAATGGTCAAATGGGTAAAATTCCTAGTTTTAGCCAGCATATAATGCATATCTCATAGAAGCCTTCACAAAGAAAACAAGGTGGCATGGTGGCTAGGCAAAAGCACTCCTGAAGCACCCACTCGATTTCAATCCCTACTCAGTGCAGCACGAAAATGGTAGCATGTCTTTTTGCAATAGATTTTTAGAACTCGGATGGATTTAGCAAAAGCATTTTTTTTGCTATGCAATAAGGTTGTGTTTATAGCTTTTAGAATAAAGCAAAACATAAAACTTGCTTTATTCAATACTCTAAAGCTATATAACAAAGGGTTTGGTCACTTCTAAATCATCTCAAACTTCAAGGCTCTAGCATTGGAGGTCAAGATCTCTACAAGGAGGTCTACACTCTTAGAAGAGATCTTAGAGGTGATCAAGGAGGAGGTCCTCCACTTGGAGGAAGTGTTCTTACACACTTGGAGGAGGTGTGCTCTACATCTGGAGTATGTGGAGGAGTTCATGTCAGCTAACCATGAGCATCTTGCTCAGTTATTGTGAGTAACAAGGTTATTTATGTTCATACTTGTTCATTCACTAGTTTTTGATTTAGGATAATCAAAATTCGGGTTTGTTGTAAAACGGTTCTAAATTGTTCATATTCTCCATATTCACACACACACTTCATACCTCTTAGGCACACAATCTCTTGTATCTAGTTCCTATTTCTACCTAGATTCAGATATTATGAGTTTGTATCATATTCACACATTGTAATTTGACATTGGAACATAGATAGTGTAGGTGAGCATTCTAACTTACTGTACACTTTGAAAAAACTGTATATTCTCTCTCTATCTCTCACTCATCATCATTTTGAGTATTAAGGTGTGTATGCTAAGGTTCATGTGTTGGAAGATCCTGTAAACCTATGATATTGTTATTGAGACCCACTCCACTTCCAACATTGTTGAAGGCAGGGAAATCTGGAAAAATAAAATAAAAATAAAAAGAAAAAGACGGCTATGTTGAGATTAAAAAGGACACGTGAAGGAGAGAAGTTACAAAAAGGAAGGTGCGTGACAACCGTGGAGGGGAGAAGTTACAACAGGAAGGCGCACGACAACCGAAAGGGAGGAGAAGTTACCAGAAGGAAGAGGCCGACAGATCGAAAAGAGAAGAAGTTACCAGAAGAAAGAGCGCAACAACTGTAAGAAAGAGAAGTTTTCTTAACCAGAATTTCAGAGGACTTCGAACAGATTCTGCAGAAACCATTACGCAGACATGCTAGTGATGAAACCTTGCGGTGTAATCAAACTCTAACTATGAAGTTCTATTATTTGCAATACTGTAATTTGCGGTGTCAAGTTTATCAAAGAAAGAACAGCAAATGTTTGCAAGATAAAGTTCCCTGTTTGTAATCTTCTATTTCCCGTAAAGTCAATTGAGAGGTTTAATCTATCTGCATAGAAGCGCATTGAAATTCATGTGTCTGTGAGTGAGTAAGATGCGGTTACACTTAGAAATGTGGACTTTGAAATGTGACTGTGAAATGCTGAACCGATAAGAGTTACCAGAATGAAGAAGTTCGGTGAATTTCCGGTGAACTTTCGGTGATGTTTTCGGTGGAATCTCTGTGAAAGAAGATCAGTGCAAATGGGAAATGAGCAATTTCTGATTTCTTCTTTACTTGGATGTTGTGTTGAACCTTGGAACCCTCAACACAATTGGCGATCCTACTGTACGGCTGATGTAGCCTCAAGAAATGCATGAGGGGCAGGCGCAATCGTTTTGGTAAAGTATATTTTACGAGGGCACAGGCAAGAGCAGCGAACGTGGAGACATCTTCAGACTTTTACGAGTGGTACGAGGCCGAGGAGCAGGAGCTCTAGGCACTGACGAGGAATGGGGGGAAACAGGTGCAGCAGAGGCAAGGTTAGTGGGCGGCATACTTGGAGCATTATTCCTCACAGAAGCAACTGTAGGGGTAAGAAGACGACTCTAGTTTGACCCACTTGCAGGGGCGACCGGTAAAAGAACTAGGCGCACACCTCAACCATAGCCAATGGCTCAACCACCTCCTAATCCGAAAGTCAAAGCCGCTCATTTCAGTGGAACCTCTAAGGAGGATGCTGATTGCCATGTAGCTCAATTTGAAATAAAATGGACAGCGAATGGATATCCAGCTATGTACGGTGATGATATTAAACTTCAACAGTTTGCAGCCACGTTGGAAGGACGAGCTATGAGCTGGTTCAGTCAATATGGCATTGCCCATTTTGCTACATATGATGATTTAAAAATAGCATTCTTGCAACAATTTAGAAAAGAAAAGACGCCTTCCGATGTATTAAGGAAGTTGAGGGCCATCAGACAAAAGACCATGATAGTGGTAGACTATGCTCAAAAGTTCCGGACTTTAATGGAACGGTTGCAAGGTAATGAACGACCTACTCATGAGATGTTGGCAGGATTTTTTTTGAAAGGATTAAGGAGCACAATAAGACATGCGGTGGCCAGTGTGGACATTGCAAATGGCTTTGATGTATTAGTATTAGCAGTGGCACGTGTTGAAAGAAGGTTTGGACGAGCCAAAAAGAAGCAGTCTGATTCTGGTTCAGAGGTTGAATCGGATTCAGCAACAGAGTCGGGCAAGAGTTCAAGTGATTCTGACACTGATGACTATGATGATGAAATAGTGAGGACAAAGCATCGTAAGCATAAAGCTAAGCACAGTAAAGAGGAGGAATGGATTAATAAGTTAAAGAGACATGGATATTCTATACTAGCTCCAAAGGAGAAACGATTTTGTGATATCTGTGACAAAGAGGGACACACAACAACACAGTGTTGGTATAACCCTAAGCATAGAGGGCAAAGTTCTCGGTAAGACAATCGAAATCTAAATGACGTAGCGGCCAATCAGGCTATTCCTATCCAAGGGCGAGGTAATTTTCCGAGACAGCAACAAGTAAGACCCCCATGGAGAGATCAAGGGAATCAGCAAGGGAATAACCAACAAGGCAATCACCAAGGTCGACCACCAAGGGTAATGCCTTGTGGGTATTGTTTAGCTCCTGATCATTGGATAGGGCCGAATTGCCCTTTGTGGGTAAAGCATCGTGAAGAAAGAGGTATACCCGTCCTTCGGTATAATCAGCATAATCAACAGGGACAACATCAACAACAGGGGCAGCAGGCGGCTCAGGCGAATGCCATGTTGATAGAATGGCCAGAGCAAGCGGATAGAGCCCATGATGCACCCGGTACATCTGATCGAATGCACGTTAAGAATAATAACCAATGGCAGTATGATTGTAAACAATGTGGGAAGGTAAAGAGGTGGAAGTGTTGGCGGTTACAAGATCAAGGAATAAAGGCCCTATTGATTGGCAGGAACAAAGGCAAATCTGAGACAAGGTTTTGAAGCAGGTTCGAGAGGAGTCTCCTAATCAGGCGAGGTGTGGAGGTCAGACTGAGCAACAACAGGGTGTGAAATTGATACCTCCCATTCTAGAGCAGGATAAGGCGCCGAGTCAGCAAAGCTTGGCAAATGATTGGTTTGATGAAATCATTAGTTCACCGTTACAGTTGTCCTTGGATCAACTGTTATCGTTGGTACCGGTGTTTCGGGAGAAATTGTTGAAAAACCTACTTGGATATCATGCAGAGCCCGAAGTTAGGTCGATCCCTTCAATTTTGGCTAACAGTATTGATCCAGCAGATGTGGATTTTGTAGTACCAGTAATTCAGGTGCAGTACAACCAGCGGCGATTTGTCGAAGTGTTGCTTGATGGAGGATCAAGAGTAAACATATTACCTGAACATATTTTTATTGAAATGGGTAGAGGGGTATTGGCATTTTGTGGGGCCTATTAAACCTACCACTCAGCGGGGTAATAGATATATATTGGTGGCAACAGATTAGTGTCCGATTGAGTTAGTGAGTGACAGAGGTACTCATTTTCTGAATGAGGTGATTTCAGAGCTAACAAGGATTCATTTAATCTTGCATAAAAAGACTACAGCCTATCATCCTCAAGCAAATGGGCAGGCAAAAAGCACGAATAAAACTTTAATGTGTATTCTTAAAAAGTTAGTGCATGAAAATCAGCACAATTGGGATTTGTTTCTTGACTCAGCTTTGTGGTCATTCAGAACAGCATTTAAAGTGACAACAGGTATGACACCTTTCCGATTGGTATATGGATTGGAGGCAGTAGTACCTATGGAGTTTGTAGTTCCAAGTTTGCGGATTACGACAGAGAAGATGTCGTCTGAGTTATCGGTTAAACACAGGAGTAAATATCTTTTACAGATTGAGGAAGATCGTTTGATAAGTGCATATATTACGGAGGTGATTCAAAGGCGGAGACAAGCCTGGGTAAATAAGAATGTGAAGTTTAAGTTATTCAAAGAAGGCGATTGGGTGATGCTGTATAATTCTAAGCTAGGACCCCATCCAAGAAAGCTTACATTGAGATACAGGGGCTCATATCGGATTGTGCGAGATTTGGGTCAAGGCACTTTTCGAGTGGCAGATGTGTTTGGCACATGGATAGACAAGCCAATAAATGGATTTAGGCTGAAATTATTTCAAGGGAAGCCACCACATTTGGACTGGTTATCTGCTAATGTGGTGCAAGTCGTTCATAATCGAGAACAATATTTCAGCAATGTTTGTGATCATCGTAGTAAAAGAGTTTATTTCTCTGCATTTTTATCTGTGGTACAGTGTTTTTTGACCTCGTGTTGGTCTAAAACTACATTAAGTAATTTTTTACGATTACAATGGAGACTTGGTTTACAGTTGCAGTTCAACAGTGAGCTAGGGGTTAGTCCAGGGCCAATGATGGATAATGAAGCATTGCTGAATCAAGGTGTACAAACTAAGGAATATTCTGGGTCTGCAAGTAATGAGATGTTGGAAATAAGTATACTTTGTATTACGAGTCAGCAGATCTATAAGAAGCAGAGGCATCGAGGGGAATATGAAAAGAAAGCTAGTATTCGACCAATGATTATCTTGCAAAGTACAATTTGTCGGGATTGTATGGTTGGAAGTTTTTGCATTATAAAATGTAGTATTGAGGAATTTAAATATCAATTTTGTATTCTTGAAGTACGCATGAGTGTTCTGTTTCATGATTCTTCTGGCACGAGTAGAAGATTTGTTAAGTGGGTTATTGATATGTGGGGCAATCGATTGTTGATGATTTTTATGATAATCCATACTACAATATTATTGAGTCGCAGGAAGTGTAAAGTGCGTAAGTACGTTCATCATTGCAATAAGTGGCAGTTCAAGCATTCGCACTTGTGGAACGAATATTTTCAGTTCTACTTAATGGCTTCCAGGATAATACTTTTTCCTGTGTTTTCTGTATTAGTTCCTGGATCAGGAGTCATGAGAGGGTGTATGAGGAAGAGAGAAGTTGTATGCGAAAGGAAGAAACCACAACGGAGGAGAGTGATAGTTCGTTACAGGAGGATGAAGATGAAATATCAATGCCATCTGCAATGACTAAGGGTGTGCAAACGCTTATGGGGTCATTCACAGACTTTAAAGTGGAAGTTGATACACAGTCTGCTCTGAATGAGAATTGGCTCAGAAGGATTGGGTTATTTCAGTTTGCTACATTGCCATGGGAGCGCTGGAGATGCAATTATAATGCAAAGAGCCAGCTGGAAATCATTTGGAAAACGAAGGGTCAGTTAGCACTTCAGGTAAAATTTTCACCGGAATTAGTTGTAGAATTATTTCAATTGCCCATACATGATGATGTAGTCATTCCAAAATATTCGGAGGAGGCTTTGAAGAAAGACTTTGGACCCAGGGAAGGAAGACGGCAGTACTATATGATGAAGAACGCAAGCTATGTTCGAAGGGAGCAGCTAAAATGGTATTTGGAAAGATTATGTTTTATCATTAAATATGATTCTATGTCCAGGGAGAATTTTGCACTTGTGGCTTATGCAGAGGCAGGTGGAAAAGTAATTTGGGCTCATTGGGTGTATGATTGTTGGAGTTTATTGATCTCCAAAGTACAGCTAGAAGTAGGTGAAACCCAACAGGACCTAGTTGACTTTTTCACAAACTTGTATGCATAGACCAGTTTTCTTGCAGAGCAAACTGCTCTTTACTCACTTAGAATTTTCCAAAACTATTTCACACACATAAACTAGACTCTAAGATCTTTCCAACAAGCTATAGAACAACTCAAATGGATAAACACACAATGCGCTATGACCTCTGCAATATGCAGCTTTAATGGAGACCTTGAAACAGAGATGAACCGGAGGACACACATCACTTGCAGAGAATACTGCTCTT
Source organism: Ceratopteris richardii (assembly GCA_020310875.1). Lineage (NCBI taxonomy): Eukaryota > Viridiplantae > Streptophyta > Polypodiopsida > Polypodiales > Pteridaceae > Ceratopteris > Ceratopteris richardii. The sequence goes on from CM035428.1 coordinate 44,925,720, forward strand.
AACTCACAACTCCAATGAATCTTAAACTTGACAGAGTACGTGTAGACTTTGAGAGCTTTCTAACAAGCCAAAGAACACATGATTTGGATACATACACAAGGAGATATGACCTCTGCAAGTTTGAGGTTTAATGGAGACCTTCAACAAGGGGTAAAACCAGAGAACACACACTACTTGCAGAGAGTACTGCTCTCAGCTCACAAATCCAATGATTATGAAAATTTATAGGACGAAAGTAGACAGTAAAAGATTTCAAATGAGCTATTAAACATGTAATTTGGATATATAATGAGGGAGATACAAGCTCTACAATCTCTGCATACAAAACTACAACAGCATAGAGATACACATATGACTCTCTTGGACATCCCACAAGATCACGACTTTTCTCCTCTTTTTATAGCATGGGAAACTAATCTAAAACCTTCTTAATACATCTAACTTCGTGGTAGACACTTGGGTGGAGGTATTACATGACTCAAGTGCTCAAATAAGCAAAGTATTGATGGACTTTGAGAACTAGCCACATCGACCTTCCACTAGGACACCACTGCAGCTCCCTTGTGACTCACTAATTTGACTCACCATGTTCTAGAACTCCCGTGGTATTTTTGCTATCTTTTATGAATAATATGAGCCTTCTTGAAGTATTTGAAGACTTCCCAAAGGTATTTACATAATTTGAAATTTGTACCCTACATAAAACAAATGTTCGCAATAATGATCACTTACATAGTGAGATCTTTGTTGGTGATAGGCATAAAACGCAGTCAAAGAGTAGGCTATCAGCATATTTAGCCGCATTATTCGAGTTCGTGCAGCTAGTCGAAGGTCAGAAGATAGAGTGGCCAAAGGAGATAAATGTTCGTGGTCATCAAGTGATGAGTCGAGAGCACGCACAGCTAGCAGCGAAAGAAGTAATGGATAGACCTTCAGAGGCGTCTGAAGATCTTCTTCGAGCCGGGTATATTGCACAAGAGCTGAAACCGGTTAGTCCGACGGTTCAACCTGATGTACGAGAAGCAAGGGTACAGGAGGATATTTTGTTGCAGGTGCCAGATGGTGTTGAGCAGCCGAAAGCATTCGGAACAATTTTTAAGTTGTCTAGAAAGAGAAGAAGGGAGGAACAGCTACAAGTAGTAGGTGAGAAAATGTCGAAGGATGTTAACATTTCAGATTATGATGTATCAGGAATGAAGAAGAGGTTGCAGGAAATTTCTGATTTCTTATTTTTGCAAGAGGAAAGATTGTCTTGGCATGAGCAAACAAAAATACTTGTTAATATCGATGATTATCAGTCTTTACAGGAGAAGACTAAAACACTTCAGGAAGCATTGGATAAGAAGGTATGTATGTTGGAGGAATTGCAGAATGATAAGATGCAATATGTGATAGAATTGTCTAGTACAAAGAAGTCTATGCATGAATTTGAAGAATGGCAGAAGTCTGTACAAGCGCAAATTCAAAAAGAGATGATGGATTTTTCAGTATTAAATGCTACTTTGCAGAAGGAACAGGTAGTTCTTCATTCGAGAATACAAGTTTTGCAGGAATTAGAAAAGCAGATATGAAAAGATGAAGATGTGGAGTTAGATGCTACATTAATGACGAGGTCGGATATAGGATTATTGAAGCAGCAACTACATAAGTAAGTTCAGGACATTTGGAATGTTTTCCAAAGTCGTTGGCTCGGTATGATTAAGCTTCAGTATGAACAGGTGAAGACATGCTTTGTTTCAAAGCATGAAAAAGATTTAGTATGTATAATTTCAAAGCAAGAGAAGCAAATTGAAGAGCAGACACAGATAATTAAGGAATTGCGGGAACAGTTGTTGCAAAGGAAACTAGAAGAAAAGGTGGACATATTTGATGCAGATTTTCAGGAAAAGCAGGATGGTGTAGAGGAGGATGTCAATAGTTTGCAGAATGGGAAGATTAAAGTGGAAGAAGTGCAGATTTCCAAATAATTATGGGAGATAATTTTATATGATCAAGGGATTGTTAAATTCGAGTATAATTTTTAACAAAATTACCCACCAGGTTGTGCCAGGTGTTGAAGGCAGGGAAATCTGGAAAAATAAAATAAAAATAAAAAGAAAAAGATGGCTATGTTGAGATTAAAAAGGACACGTGAAGGAGAGAAGTTACAAAAAGGAAGGTGCACGACAACCGTGGAGGGGAGAAGTTACAACAGGAAGGCGCACGACAACCGAAAGGGAGGAGAAGTTACCAGAAGGATGAGGCCGACAGATCGAAAAGAGAAGAAGTTACCAGAAGAAAGAGCGCAACAACTATAAGAAAGAGAAGTTTTCTTAACCGGAATTTCAGAGGACTTCGAACAGATTCTGCAGAAACCATTACGCAGACATGCTAGTGATGAAACCTTGCAGTGTAATCAAACTCTAACTATGAAGTTCTATTATTTGCAATACTGTAATTTGCAGTGTCAAGTTTATCAAAGAAAGAACAACAAATGTTTGCAAGATAAAGTTCCCTGTTTGTAATCTTCTATTTCCCGTAAAGTCAATTGAGAGGTTTAATCTATCTGCATAGAAGCGCATTGAAATTCATGTGTATGTGAGTGAGTAAGATGCGTTACACTTAGAGACTTTGAAATGTGACTGTGAAATGCTGAACCGATAAGAGTTACCAGAATGAAGAAGTTCGATGAATTTCCGGTGAACTTTCGGTGACGTTTTCGGTGGAATCTCTGTGAAAGAAGATCAGTGCAAATGGGAAATGAGCAATTTCTGATTTGTTCTTTACTTGGATGTTGTGTTGAACCTTGGAACCCTCAACAAACATAAAAGGCCTATGACTGTAAAGGCCTCTAAAATCCTTAAAATCTCCTAGTGGTCCTAAAACCGACCTAAAACTCTATGCTAGATGGTACCTTATGCCACTAGAACCTTAAAATCCACTTAGGATGCTCTGAAACCCAAATCCCTAAAACATCAAAATCAAACTCAAAGGGGGGATTGTTGTAAATGAGCTTGTAATAGCTTATGTGTGAATCTCCTCTAACAAAGAGAAATCTTCTGTTTATCCTCGTTTGGTCAATGGGCCTTCCCTTTTTTATTGTATAAGAACACTTCACTTACGAAAATGAAAGGCACATGTATCAAGTCATATTCGTGCATATGATTAGAGCGAACTCTCTCTCTAGTCCTTCTTATCCTCTTTCGCTTTTGGGTACTAGAACTCTTTTCTCCCCCTCTCTCTCCATGAAAGTCTGCATCGAGTAGCACCGACACCTTTTTTTATAATCATACTAGCTTAACTTTAATTCAACATGTATGGACTATTTTGTGCAAAATTCTTCGCATATTGCAAATGCAAAGTCTTCTCCTTTAGAAGAAAGACCAACAAGATTAATCTCAAGAACAAGAAAAATCACTTCTTGCAATTTTGAAACATAAGGTAGACAGTACAAAGGATGTTAACTTGGTAGAGACAGCACAACCTTAGGGAAGCACAAGACAGAACTATGGGAAAGACCACCCATCAAAGACAAAAGAGAAAGGGGAAGCTCCAGTAATTCTAGAAAAAGTTCTCCAAGGAATTGTGGGTTTCCAAGCTACTACTCAAATACTCAAAACAAAGCAAATATTGTGATTTGATAAAGTAAAGGTATTAAAATCCTTCTTACGTCATCTTCAATTAATTCCTTTGATAGTTGTAATAATACAAAAAATGGTGCAAACTTTAATTCTAAAGCCAAGAGTAGATGCAACATATTTTAGAGGTAGAAAATTTCAAAGATGCCTAACATGACTAAATATGAGACCATATGGTCAACAAGTGGATATGATACAATATACAATGATAACATAAATAAAGAGCAATTTGCAGCAACCTTGCAAGGTGAAAAAAATGGAAAGATTCATGTAGTATGGAATACCCACGTTCTCTGATTATGACATTCTGAAAACATGATTTCGAGCAAGATTCAAGGTTAAAAAGACCCCTAAAGATATATTAGAGAAGCTTAGAAAAAAACTCATGGTGGAAGATTATGCACAAAATCTCTCAAATCTCTTAAACATATTGTAGCAAGCACAAAGGTCCTCATAGGAACAAGTAGGAAACTACTTCTAAAGAGGCCAATGACAATAGTTGAAGAGTGTAGTCACAAGTCATGCACAATTGATAGGAGAACAAGTTTTAAGTGCCCTAGTTCATGCATCAATGTAGGTCAAAAGGAGATACAATTTCACAGCAAAATGAAGTATAAAGAAACAAAAACACAAAGAAGAATCCGATGGAGAGTTTCCATTCTTAGTCTCAATTTTGATGAGGAAGAATTTATTCCTCCCACACAAGCATTCATGACACATATTCTGAAGAAGATGATGAAGAAAACTGGACCAACAAGAGGAAACAAATATGAAACATAACAAGAATGAAGAATCTAGAAAAAAAGGAAGGATGGACAAAAGCTCAAGAAAATGGAATACATGGATACACAAACCATTAACACACTGATTTCAAAAAGATTAAAATGGCATGCAGATAACTACGATTGCAAAAATATTGATATATTTTGGTAGTAATGTGTGTGAACAGACTTAGGACTGTCGAGGCACCTTTTTCACTCGTTCAGTGGTTTTTTCCACTGGCTTGTATATGCGCCTATAACCCTAATGGTTCTCTTATCTTTATACAGTCACTTCATAATTCATTCAGTGTTGTGCTGTGATCCAAGTTTCTTCTTCTTCCATGTGTTGTTTGTGTGCTTGCATAGATCTCAAACTCCAACAATTGGTATCAGAGCAGGTTGCCGCTTCATCTAGGGCATCATCAACACCTCTCTGGTCATAGTCTTAGAATCACACAAAAATTGGTAAGCATACTCAAGGTGATTAGGAGTTCAAAATTGCTTCACTTTGTGGCGTAAAAATTTTGATATGAGCTCCTTTCGGCCTCCAAATGCACTATCACAGTGCCTGTGTAGGAAATTTTACCCTTTTGTGTCAAAGATATATACAGGTTTTGGTTCGCTAGTACAAGCATCTCAAAGTCTGCTACAAGTTTAGCTCAGCTCGACAGGGTGGTTTTGTTCAACTTTTTGAGATACAATCATTTTTCTGCATCAGGGTATTTAGTCAATGGCCATGGTTGTATACATGTGTAGCTCAAGCGTAAGCACCACCTCCTTTACTTGTCAATCTGCGGAGACATGAGGACTGGTATGAAGACCACGAGCAAGTGAAGGCACAAGTGTGTGAGTGAAAGCACACCAACGTGCACACACATACACACACACACAAGGCAAGATCAAAGAGAGGAACAATAGAAAGCTTTGATTGCAAAAGAGTTCTCTTACAGAAGCTCTATTCTCTAACAAGCTAACCTCAAAAATGAGCTCTCTAGCTCTTTTTATAGTTTTTTGAGTAGTTTTGGCCCTGTCCAGACCTAGTGTCCGGCCTAGTTAAAAATTAGGTTCCAGGGCTTATTTGAGGGCTCAAACGAAGTCTAAAAATTATGAAAATTGGTACGATGGTACTTCTAATACTCCTCAAGCTCGAGGACTCCTCGGCTTGAACCAAATGGAGTTATAAAAATAGAAAATGGTATTTACAATGGTTTTTAGTGATGAAAATCACTATTTTTGTAGGGATTTCTTCTGAAGATTTGACATACACTTCTTGGAGCTCCCTACTTGCTCCTTCTTCTTGTGTGTGTCCACCTTTCTGATGTGCTTCCATGCTTGTGCTTGACCTTGAGTTCCAACACTCCCCCCTCTCTCGAGTCTGTCGTCCCTGACAGACCCTTGTTGTAGTGGTTGTTCCAAGTAGTGCTTTGAGAGGGAGTGTCCCTTCACAAAAGTCGTCTGACTTCCAAATGTGGCAGGGTTGGTTTTCCAGTTCTTCATCTATCACTGTGAGCCTTTGCAAGTTGTAGTGCCTTGGTATGTACTTCTTCGTTGGATTCCAGCATGATTGTGTCGTTGTGAGTCTCCGTTGATGTCCTCTAGATCTTCCAAAGTTGATGTTCATAGTAGTAACGTCGAGGCTTTCGATGTTATTTGCGGAGGTTGACGCCGACCTTGGTGGAGGTATCCATTGAGTCCCAAACTGATGTAATCCTCCTTATTGGCGTCCATTTTAGAATAGCATTTGGCACTGTACAGATCACTTCAGGCGTCTTCCTCTTTGGATGCTTCCTGAATTGTGGTATCCAGTGTGGTTGATGCTTTGACTTGGTGGAGGCTACTTGTACTTTTGGCTTCCGAACCCATATCCTTTTTGCACGTCTTCCTACTATGGTTGAAGAGCTGATTTGATCTTCCTTCGGTCTCTATACGTGGTTCTTACCCTTTTCTCTTTTTGGCTTCTTTTTTGAGACCTTTCGCATGTGGGAGAACATAGGTTGTTGTGGATGTAAGAGCTTCTTAGGTATCCGAATCTGTAATCGCCCTTGTTGAGCTGCAGCTAATTTCTTAGGCACCCAAACTTGTTGGATACCTTGTGATTGAGCTTGTCGGAGCTGCTTCCTTCGTCTTCTGGCCTGGTTGGCTTGCCTGGATGGGATTTGTGGGGGCAAGGCTGGTGGTTGCTCTCCTTTGCGTACCTAGATCTGCTTTATGCTCGGAACTGCTTTCTTATCGAATGGTGTCTTTCTATTTGATGTAGCAATTGTCTTGAACGGTTGTGTTTGCTTGTGTGGTGGACTCACTACTGTGGCTACTTGATTCTTTGGAGAAGAAGAAAAATCCATTTGCCTTTGAACCTGTTCTTTCACGATTGACTCCTTCTGCATCATAGAGCTTTTGACACATACAACATCTTCTTCCATATGATTAGTCTTAGAAGAATTAAGAGAGTGTGTGGTGCCATGATCTAGGAGCATGCAGTTCTCTAATTCTAATGTAATGCATTGTTCATGTACCCAAACTTGAAGAATTTGACTTCTTAGGTTTAAGTTAACTGCATGGTCATAGATCCAATCTTGACCCAAGACAAGTGGTTCTGTAAGGTTCTCATCTTGACACACTAGCGCTTTGACTTTCATTGGAACATCTTGAAGGTAGATGGGAAGTTCCACCTCGCCCAAACAAGGGGTTTCCACACCTCCCATTCCTATGAGATAAGCTTCTATGGGATTGATGTTCAACTACAAGTCTTGGCAGTAGGAAAGACTAACTGCACTACTTGCTGCACCTGAGTCAATCAATGCTTTCACCGTCCTTGCACCCTTACCCTTTCCTTGTCCTATCTCTATGGTCACAAAGGGACGTCGATCAATGACTTGAGAAGTAGTTATGCCCGATTTTTGGCACATATCCATGTGATATTTTGGGGCTTTTGAGTTGACATCTAGGCCTAGTCGCCTTAACTTATTTCGCCTAATATGCTCTCTGGCCTCTGCCTGTGCTTCTTCCCTCACCCTTAACTCCTCTTCTTTTCGCTTCTTAGCAGTGTTGAGTCTTGTAAGCATATCCTTTGTAAGAGGTTCTTGGTATAACTTGACTCTACATCCACTAATATAGTTTGGCAAGATATCTCCTTCTAGAGTGGCCAACTGAACTGCACCACTAGTGGAAATTCTATTAATGATCATGGGTCCACATCCTCTTTTTTCCAGCTTACGAGCATGTTGCTTTAGTGTGTAAACCAACACTAGATCGCCCTCTTTCAGTCCCTTATCCTTGATGTGTGCATCAAAGTATGCCTTTTGTCTTTTCTTTGTAGCATAGATGCCTGCTGCCGTGCGTAGCCTTGTCTCCCCTAAGCGTTCTAGATCAAAGATCCTAGTTCATGTCCATTCCACTCGTGCTCTTGTGCTACTTTTAAGGTTGGGATGAGAAAGTCTAATGGTAGAACAACATTTTGTCCAAAGACCATCTGAAATGGGGTGGCATTGAGTACCATTTTGTAGGAAACTCGGTAAGCCCAAACAACATGATGAAGTTGTTTGTCCCAATCAGAGCGTTTATTATTTACCAGTTTTGTCAATACGTTACAGAGGATCTTATTGGTGCTTTCGGCTTGTCCGTTAGCTTGTGGGTGATAAGGGGCAGACTTCTTATGTATCACCAAGAATTCTTGGAGAAGATTTTCAATGACCTCATTCAAGAAGTGTGTGCCTCTATCGCTCATTAACTCTATTGGTAGCCCATATCTCGTGAACACATTCTCGAATAAGAACTTAGCCGTAGTCTGAGCATCATTCTTTGTTGTGGCTTTCACTTCTACCCACTTGGTAAGGTAATCTGTGGCTACAATGATGTACTCTGCATGGGAGTTTCTAGCTAGGGGGTTAATAGGACCTATGAAGTCTATGCCCCACTTCAAAAATGCACGCCCTCCCATCATTGGCCTCAAAGGCATCTCGTCTTTTCTAACTGGATATTGTGCACGTTGGCATGTGTCACATTTCTTCACATAGGTAAGTGCATCCATATGAAGAGTGGGCCACCAAAGTCCTGAGAACAGAATGGTCTTGATCACTCGGTCAGGACCAAAATGTCCACCTGCAACACCACTGTGTGCAGTCTCTAAGACCTTTAAATAGTCTGATTCATGAACGCACAGTCTTAAGTAACCATCTTTGCCTCTTCGATATAGATTGTCTCCTACTAAGGCATAGCCTTGAGCCTCTTGCTCCATGCTTCGTCTTCTTGCTAGACTAGCCTCTTTGGGTAATCTTCCCGACCTCATAAACTCTACCAATGGAGCACTCCAATCTGGAATTAATGACACTTGATAAAGAGTGGCATGCTCCACTGGTGGTCTCTCTCTGCACATTGGACAATTCTTAATCCACTCATGTATTTCTTTGTCCATGCTAGGCCAATACACTCCTAAATGTTTCAAATTTTGTAATGTGCACTGTTTAGAATAATGATTTCCTAGCAATCCTTCATGAGCTTGTTGCAACCAACTACTATGTTCATCGTCCTCAACACAACAAGCTAATACACCCTCAGTATCTTGTTTGTACATGCTTCCTGCCAATATGTGATATTTTTGTGATTTTACAATTTCTTCTTGTGATATTTTAACATTCTTATTTGCAGGTCCAAAGGTTAGGACTAGTACCAACTTATTTGCCCATTTAGGAACAACTTCTAAATTGAACAGATAAGCATCAGGTAATTTGTCAGACACTCCTTGCGGTGACTCTCCTGAAGTGATGCGAGAAAAGTGATCTGCCCGAAGGTGGGTTCTACCTTTCCTGACAACAACTTCAAAGTCATACTCCATTAGTAAGAGGAACCATCTTACTAAGCGTCCAATATTGCAAGGTTTATTGACCAAATATAACAAAGCTTGATGATCAGTGAAAAACTTGAAATTGTTGGCCAATAAATAGTGTCTAAACTTGTTCACAACATATACCATGCCTAAGCCCTCTCGCTCAGCTGTGGTATAGTTTCGTTCAATTGCGGTGAGCTGTCTACTAGCATATGCTATGGGCAATTCTAAGTTTCCTTCACCTGTGGGTTGTGCTAGCACACATCCTATGGCGTGATTGGATGCATCCACATGGACATGGAATGGTTTATTCCAATCAGGAGTGGTAAGTATTGGTGTTGTGCACAAACGTTTCTTCAGTTCATTGAAAGAATTCTCGCATTCGTCGTTCCACTCAAAATTAGACAACAAGGCATAAAGGGGTCTAGCTATGATCACATACATGTGGATAAACCTGCGGTAATTTCCACAATGGCCCATAAAGGCTTGTACCTCTTTAACATTCATTGGCCTTGGCAGCTCCACTATGGCTCGTACCTTATCTTCATCTGTTGAGATTCCATTCTTAGAAACAATATGACCTAAGATTTTACCTTGACGCACCATGAACACACACTTTTCTGGGTTCAGACACACTCGATATTCTCTACACTTGTTGAAGATTTGTCTGAGCTCAGGGATGTGAAATCTTCTTTCTTGGGAATGAGCACATAAATCATCCACATACACTTCTAAGCTCTTCCGCAAGAACTCTTTGAAGACATGACACATGAGCCTTTGGAATGTTGGAGGTGCATTAGTGAGCCCAAATTGTTGGAAACAATGTCCTATTTGTCAAAAATTGGTCAAAATTGTTTAGGTACAATAGCATGTGTAGCTTTCCTTATAGTGTCTTTTACAACAAAAAGAAGCTAGCGCAATTGATAAAACGGTCGCCTACCAAACTAGAGGCACAAGTTCGAATCCCGTCGGCAGCTAGATCGCGAAATATTTTAGCTTTTGATTTATTAAAAGCTCATCCTGAAAAGCACATGGCGAACAAACGAACGGATCAACGGACGCGAATAAGCGTTTTCTATTCCTCGCTACAATGATGTGCTTTATTGCGATCAAGTGCTTTTGAATAAGTTTTTTAAGATTCATCAAATCCTATATAAACACAAACTTGGGAACACTTCATTCATCCTTCACCAATTTCAACACCAGCTTTGGAGAGCTTGAACCTCAATAGAGGTGGTGTTTCTTCTAGCACATGGGGCAGCATGGACACTTGGAGACATTCAGGAAGTAAATCAAACATTCAGTCATGAAGGTTTGATGACAGCAGATTCTACACAGGAGAGATCATTGATCTTGTATGATCTTATATGATCTTGAGTATTTATGATTCAGTTGTCTATCCTTTGTTTGTGAAGATTCTTAACATTGGAAGAAGTAAGTCAAAGATTCAGATTCTATCAGATTTGTGTTGTAGAGAAAAAGAAGATACTTGTTATGTTACAGAAGATTATGGATCCTAAACTTTTGTTTCAGATACAAGTATGGATTACTAAAGATCAGATTTATTGAAGAAGGAAGACGTTCCACATTTCATAAAGTCTGATATACTTTGAAGAATACTGGATACTAGTGTTAAGTCATGGGGGTGATGAAACATGAAGACTTATTTTCAGCCATATGTAAAAGAATGCAGAGTCATACCTACAGGTATTCCTATTTCAAGTATTCCTATATTTCCTTTGTCAGGTTCTCTTTATGTTCCAGCTTTGAAAGAAGAAGGAAGAAGAAGAATGTTTGGAGAAAGTTCCTGTTAGGATGTTCCTGTTCAGGAGAAGGTTCCAGAATTCTATTTGAAGAGAAGCTTGATATTTCAGAAAGGTATATTTCAGAAGTGCACACATATATGTTTATACCAAGTTCTGAAGGAAAGAGCTATGAAGGATTTAAAGGATGAAGACATGATGACATCATAGATTTTTTGACTCATATTTCAGTTGATTTCAATTGAGATGAGTTGACATGACTTGAGTACAGTCAAAGATGAAACAGCAGTGTTCATAATACACTAAGTTGTGAGTTGACAATCACAGGTTCCAGGATTCAGTTCCTGATGTTGTTTAGTGTATTTACATGACGCAGCAGAAGTACGTTGAGAAACCTTTTTGGAAGGTAAATGCAAATATATGGATCCTAGTGTATGTTTTCAGGTTTTTGAAGACAGGAGATAGCAGGTTCAAAGACAGCTCATGCTACATTTGTTGTCAAGCAATGATTGCTTGATGTGTTCACTATTGGATACCTAGTTTGCATATTTTCTCAGGTATTATGGTTCATATTCAGCAAGGTCAGGTTTTTTGAAGGAAAGTTGAATTCAGTTTTGAAGAAGACTTTTGAAGAACAAGTTCTGAAGTACGGGAGTACAAGCTTGAAGCTTGTGGTAATTTGCACATTATAAAGTTTGCAGATCCAGTCCAGGTTGTACCAATATGACATTGCAGGGGGGATTGTTGGAAACAATGTCCTATTTGTCAAAAATTGGTCAAAATTGTTCAGGTACAAAAGCATGTGTAGCTTTCATTATAGTGTCTTGAACAACAAAAAGAAGCTAGCGCAATTGATAAAACGGTCGCCTTCCAAACTGGTAGCGCAAGTTCGAATCCCGCCGGCAGCTAGATCGCGAAATATTTTAGCTTTTGATTTATTAAAAGCTCATCCTGAAAAGCTCATGGCGAACAAACGAACGGATCAACGGACGCGAATAAGCGTTTTCTATTCATCGCTACAATGATGTGCTTTATTGCGATCAAGTGCTTTTGAATAAGCTTTTTAAGGATCATCAGATCCTATATAAACACAAACTTGGGATCACTTGATTCATCCTTCACCAATTTCAACACAAGCTTTGGAGAGCTTGAACCTCAATAGAGGTGGTGTTTCTTCTAGCACATGGGGCAGCCATGGTGCTAACTTGAAGCATGTTGAGGAGCAGCTATGGAGTTCTTCTTGGTGATTCTTCTTGGAGAAGATAAAGGGTGTGCTCACACTCTAGCTCATAAAGAGGAGGTTATCTCTTGTTCATGGCAAGAAGACTTGGTCATTAGCAGCTTGATGGTGAGGATCGACCATCTACATGGTGTATTTGAAGATTATCTTCTACACGAAGATATTAGGTTGAAGATTGTCTTCTACAAGAAGATATCGGGCTACTTCAAAGACATTGGATGGTGCCATCTACATGGTGTATTTGAAGATTATCTTCTACAAGAAGATATCAGGTTGAAGATTGTCTTCTACAAGAAGATGTCGGGCTACTTCAAAGACACTGGATGGTGTTTAACATAAGATTTACATCTTATGTTAAGTATTCAGATACATATTCTCTTTATGCACACAGGTACTACTTGAATTTTATAGAGGCTGTGGTGTTCATATCAGGAGGAGTCCTATTCGGCATAGGTACAAGAGAAACAGTACGTATATGCTTTATGCATATTTTGATGAGGTGTTTGAGAAGGTGCGTTCACATGAGTTTGAGGATTTCCTGCAGCAAACTTGTTAGCATTCTATGCTACTTTATAAGTATGTGATCTTTTCACACACGTATCTGACTTAGGGTCTTCCATAACCTAAGTTTAGATGTAGGTTTGTTGACCATCAGTTTCACGCTGATCCTTCCTCATTCAGTCACTCATATTCACTCTTCTATAACCTATTAGGTCACACATCTCATGTATATTCAGATTACTGCCCATACATCTGAATATGTTTGTTCATTGTACATTCACTCATACATCTATTTCTCATCACATAGAGTGGTTGAGAGTTTTGCTCCCACATTGTACATTGAACATTGGTATATATGATACTATGAGTAAGCGATGGCTTACGTAACACCTTACACATGTTGTCTATTCTTTCTCTATCTTTGTCTCATCATCTGTATGATTAAGTTGTGGTATGTTCATGTTTTGTCAATATGGAAGATTGTTGGAATTAATGTTGTGTATGACTGGAACTATGGAACCATGGACCTGTGACATGAGCCTAAGGGCCTACCTCACTTCCAACATTTGGTATCAGAGCACTAAGGTTTTGGTTACAGAACTTTAGATCTTTGGCATCAATGCATTAAGGCTCATTCATATCTCAGGTTCCCAGACTTCCAGATTTACAACATTTGATTTGAAAGCATCTTCTAATATTTGACGTTTGACATACACACTTAATCTAGATGAGTAGAGATTTGAGAATTAGACATTTCAGTTACATGTGTATTCATCAGTGTGGAGTATGAAGTTGATGATCTGTTAGCAGCCGAATATTTTTGAAGAGTATGCAAAGACTTTACAAAAGTATTGTTTGAAGACCCAGACTTGATGAAGAGAAGACTACTTCAAATTCAAGGAAGAACAATGGTTTAGAGAAGATGAAGGAATCAGGTCAACATCAAATCACATGTATCAGTTTCTACTATCAGATTATCATTTGCAGGTCATATCTTAGAAGAGCAGTCATGAAGAGATTTGAAGGTTTCAAGGAATGCTTTTATACGCTTTCATCATTTGAAAGTTAAAGGCTACATCAAAACAGGTATCTAGAGGTTTTTCTAGAGAGTTTTTGAAATATCTCTTTCATGGCAAGAAAGTTCATCTAAGAAGACAAGTGCAGAGATGAGACGAGTTTTGTTTTTCAACCAATTTTCTATTGTATGTTGGTAGGATATCAAGGTACAAATGTATCTAGAGAAGCTAACTCTAGAAGGGTAATTCATCATTCAGACAAATGATTGGTGAATTTAGTCATTTCAGACATTTGAAACAGCATTTTGATTCAGAGATATGAGGAGATGATAAAACATGATTCTATATTCACTTCCATTTATATACCATGTTTGTTTGTCTCTTACTCTTAGCATTAGAGGAAGAGAAAAGTTCATTTGAAGAAGTCAAGAGTGTTTGCTACTTCAAAATGAAGAGAACAAAAGGTATGGAAGAGAAGTTTGAAAATGTTGACATCATCAGGTGGAAGAAAGATGCAGAAGAAGAAAGTCCATCATTTCCAAAAGAAAAGTAAGGCTTCCTTTTCTCATATATTTTCCATATACTTTTCCTATATTATCCTCTACATCCAAAGACAAGTCTACGAGAACATCCTGTTTAAAGAAGAAGCAGTTTCTTGTTTTGCATTACACTTGGTCATGATTTAGTAGATTTGACAAAGAATTGCATTGAGAGAAAGAAAAGCAGCAGATATATGTTTTAACTCACATATGTATGAGTTATGTTTTAGTTGAAGCTTTTAAGCAGGCAGCTTATATGTTCCCTCAAAGAATTCTTGGAGTGTCAATACAGAGCTACTTGGTATATGACAAGTTGGAGAGAAGTATATTTCTTCTTTATCTAACTCTTGAAGTAAAAGAGTTTTGTAGCAGATGTTTAAGACTTGGGTTGAGGTTTTATGTTTGGAAAAGGTTACCTCATATTCAGTATTTTCAGAAGACTTCAGAAAATTCAAAATCCTTTTGATGTACCAGTCAGTTGAAGAATCTACTTTTTATGATTGTCTAGACTTTTGGATACATGTTTGTATTCAAAAAGGTGTTCCATCAGATCCTATCACTTGATTATGAAGTGGAGTTAGCCAAAAGAAAACCAAGCAGGTACTATCACATTTCACCCGGGTAAAATATGAAAGTTATGAAGTATCAACTTGCAGCTTTTCGAGTTCTCAAGGTGAGAAGTTTGTCCACTTATGTTTCAAGTAGGAATTGCAGATTCCTTGAAGGATTTGTTTGAAGAAAAGTTTTACAACTTTTTGAGAAGCATGAACACTTGGAGACATTCAGGAAGTAAATCAAACATTCAGTCATGAAGGTTTGATGACAGCAGATTCTACACAAGAGAGATCATTGATCTTGTATGATCTTATATGATCTTGAGTATTTATGATTCAGTTGTCTATCCTTTGTTTGTGAAGATTCTTAACATTGGAAGAAGTAAGTCAAAGATTCAGATTCTATCAGATTTGTGTTGCAGAGAAAAAGAAGATACTTGTTATGTTACAGAAGATTATGGATCCTAAACTTTTGTTTCAGATACAAGTATGGATTACTAAAGATCAGATTTATTGAAGAAGGAAGACGTTCCACATTTCATAAAGTCTGATATACTTTGAAGAATACTGGATACTAGTGTTAAGTCATCCAGGGGGGTGATGAAACATGAAGACTTATTTTCAGCCATATGTAAAAGAATGCAGAGTCATACCTACAGGTATTCCTATCTCAGGTATTCCTATATTTCCTTTGTCAGGTTCTCTTTATGTTCCAGCTTTGAAAGAAGAAGGAAGAAGAAGAATGTTTGGAGAAAGTTCCTATTAGGATGTTCCTGTTCAGGAGAAGGTTCCATAATTCTATTTGAAGAGAAGCTTGATATTTCAGAAAGGTATATTTCAGAAGTGCGCACATATATGTTTATACCAAGTTCTGAAGGAAAGAGCTATGAAGGATTTAAAGGATGAAGACATGATGACATCATAGATTTTTTGACTCATATTTCAGTTGATTTCAATTGAGATGAGTTGACATGACTTGAGTACAGTCAAAGATGAAACAGCAGTGTTCATAATACACTAAGTTGTGAGTTGACAATCACAGGTTCCAGGATTCAGTTCCTGATTTTGTTTAGTGTATTTACATGACGCAGCAGAAGTACGTTGAGAAACCTTTTTGGAAGGTAAATGCAAATATATGGATTCTAGTGTATGTTTTCAGGTTTTTGAAGACAAGAGATAGCAGGTTCAAAGACAGTTCATGCTACATTTGTTGTCAAGCAGTGATTGCTTGATGTGTTCACACTATTGGATACCTAGTTTGCATATTTTCTCAGGTATTATGGTTCATATTCAGCAAGGTCAGGTTTTTTGAAGGAAAGTCGAATTCAGTTTTGAAGAAGACTTTTGAAGAACAAGTTCTGAAGTACGGGAGTACAAGCTTGAAGCTTGTGGTAATTTGCAGATCCAGTCCAGGTTGTACCAATATGACATTGCAGGGGGGATTGTTGGAAACAATGTCCTATTTGTCAAAAATTGGTCAAAATTGTTCAGGTACAACAGCATGTGTAGCTTTCATTATAGTGTCTTGTACAACAAAAAGAAGCTAGCGCAATTGATAAAACGGTCGCCTTCCAAACTGGTAGCGCAAGTTCGAATCCCGCCGGCAGCTAGATCGCGAAATATTTTAGCTTTTGATTTATAAAAAGCTCATCCTGAAAAGCTCATGGCGAACAAACGAACGGATCAACGGACGTGAATAAGCGTTTTCTATTCATCGCTACAATGATGTGCTTTATTGCGATCAAGTGCTTTTGAATAAGCCTTTTAAGGATCATCAAATCCTATATAAACACAAACTTGGGATCACTTGATTCATCCTTCACCAATTTCAACACAAGCTTTGGAGAGCTTGAACCTCAATAGAGGTGGTGTTTCTTCTAGCACATGGGGCAGCCATGGTGCTAACTTGAAGCATGTTGAGGAGCAGCTATGGAGTTCTTCTTGGTGATTCTTCTTGGAGAAGATGAAGGGTGTGCTCACACTCTAGCTCATAAAGAGGAGGTTATCTCTTGTTCATGGCAAGAAGACTTGGTCATTAGCAGCTTGATGGTGAGGATCGACCATCTACATGGTGTATTTGAAGATTATCTTCTACAGGAAGATATTAGGTTGAAGATTGTCTTCTACAAGAAGATATCGGGCTACTTCAAAGACATTGGATGGTGCCATCTACATGGTGTATTTGAAGATTATCTTCTACAAGAAGATATCAGGTTGTAGACTGTCTTCTACAAGAAGATGTCGGGCTACTTCAAAGACACTGGATGGTGTTTAACATAAGATTTACATCTTATGTTAAGTATTCAGATACATATTCTCTTTATGCACACAGGTACTACTTGAATTTTATAGAGGCCGTGGCGTTCATATCAGGAGGAGTCCTATTCGGCATAGGTACAAGAGAAACAGTACGTATATGCTTTATGCATATTTTGATGAGGTGTTTCAGAAGGTGCGTTCACATGAGTTTGAGGATTTCCTGCAGCAAACTTGTTAGCATTCTATGCTACTTTATAGAATGCTAACAAGTTTGTGATCTTTTCACACACGTATCTGACTTAGGGTTTTCCATAACCTAAGTTTAGATGTAGGTTTGTTGACCATCAGTTTCACACTGATCCTTCCTCATTCAATCACTCATATTCACTCTTCTATAACCTATTAGGTCACACATCTCATGTATATTCAGATTACTGCCCATACATCTGAATATGTTTGTTACGTTGTACATTCACTCATACATCTATTTCTCATCACATAGAGTGGTTGAGAGTTTTGCTCCCACATTGTACATTGAACATTGGTATATATGATACTATGAGTAAGTGATGGCTTACGTAACACCTTACACATGTCGTCTATTCTTTCTCTATCTTTGTCTCATCATCTATATGATTAAGTTGTGGTATGTTCATGTTTTGTCAATATGGAAGATTGTTGGAATTAATGTTGTGTATGACTGGAACTATGGAACCATGGACCTGTGACATGAGCCTAAGGGCCTACCTCACTTCCAACATTTGGTATCAGAGCACTAAGGTTTTGGTTACAGAACTTTAGATCTTTGGCATCAATGCATTAAGGCTCATTCATATCTCAGGTTCCCAGACTTCCAGATTTACAACATTTGATTTGAAAGCATCTTCTAATATTTGACGTTTGACATACACACTTAATCTAGATGAGTAGAGATTTGAGAATTAGACATTTCAGTTACATGTGTATTCATCAGTGTGGAGTATGAAGTTGATGATCTGTTAGCAGCCGAATATTTTTGAAGAGTATGCAAAGACTTTACAAAAGTATTGTTTGAAGACCTAGACTTGATGAAGAGAAGACTACTTCAAATTCAAGGAAGAACAATGGTTTAGAGAAGATGAAGGAATCAGATCAACATCAAATCACAGGTATCAGTTTCTACTATCAGATTATCATTTGCAGGTCATATCTTAGAAGAGCAGTTATGAAGATATTTGAAGGTTTCAAGGAATGCTTTTATACGCTTTCATCATTTGAAAGTTAAAGGCTACATCAAAATAGGTATCTAGAGGTTTTTCTAGAGAGTTTTTGAAATATCTCTTTCATGGCAAGAAAGTGCATCTAAGAAGACAAGTGCAGAGATGAGACGAGTTTTGTTTTTCAACCAATTTTCTATTGTAACTTGGTTGGATATCAAGGTACAAATGTATCTAGAGAAGGTAACTCTAGAAGGGTAATTCATCATTCAGACAAATGATTGGTGAATTTAGTCATTTCAGACATTTGAAACAGCATTTTGATTCAGAGATATGAGGAGATGATAAAACATGATTCTATATTCACTTCCATTTATATACCATGTTTGTTTGTCTCTTACTCTTAGCATTAGAGGAAGAGAAAAGTTCATTTGAAGAAGTCAAGAGTGTTTGCTACTTCAAAATGAAGAGAACAAAAGGTATGGAAGAGAAGTTTGAAAATGTTGACATCATCAGGTGGAAGAAAGATGCAGAAGAAGAAAGTCCATCATTTCCAAAAGAAAAGTAAGGCTTCCTTTTCTCATATATTTTCCATATACTTTTCCTATATTATCCTCTACATCCAAAGACAAGTCTACGAGAACATCCTGTTTAAAGAAGAAGCAGTTTCTTGTTTTGCATTACACTTGGTCATGATTTAGTAGATTTGACAAAGAATTGCATTGAGAGAGAAAATCAGCAGATATATGTTTTAACTCACATATGTATGAGTTATGTTTTAGTTGAAGCTTTTAAGCAGGCAGCTTATATGTTCCCTCAAAGAATTCTTGGAGTGTCAATACAGAGCTACTTGGTATATGACAAGTTGGAGAGAAGTATATTTCTTCTTTATCTAACTCTTGAGGTAAAAGAGTTTTGTAGCAGATGTTTAAGACTTGGGTTGAGGTTTTATGTTTGGAAAAGGTTACCTCATATTCAGTATTTTCAGAAGACTTCAAAAAATTCAAAATCTTGTTGATGTACCAGTCAGTTGAAGAATCTACTTTTTATGATTGTCTAGACTTTTGGATACATGTTTGTATTCAAAAAGGTGTTCCATCAGATCCTATCACTTGATTATGAAGTGGAGTTAGCCAAAAGAAAACCAAGCAGGTACTATCACATTTCACCCGGGTAAAATATGAAAGTTATGAAGTATCAACTTGCAGCTTTTCGAGTTCTCAAGGTGAGAAGTTTGTCCACTTATGTTTCAAGTAGGAATTGCAGATTCCTTGAAGGATTTGTTTGAAGAAAAGTTTTACAACTTTTTGAGAAGCATGGACACTTGGAGACATTCAAGAAGTAAATCAAACATTCAATCATGAAGGTTTGATGACAGCAGATTCTACACAGGAGAGATCATTGATCTTGTATGATCTTATATGATCTTGAGTATTTATGATTCAGTTGTCTATCCTTTGTTTGTGAAGATTCTTAACATTGGAAGAAGTAAGTCAAAGATTCAGATTCTATCAGATTTGTGTTGCAGAGAAAAAGAAGATACTTGTTATGTTACAGAAGATTATGGATCCTAAACTTTTGTTTTAGATACAAGTATGGATTACTAAAGATCAAATTTATTGAAGAAGGAAGACGTTCCACATTTCATAAAGTCTGATATACTTTGAAGAATACTGGATACTAGTGTTAAGTCATCCAGGGGGGTGATGAAACATGAAGACTTATTTTCAGCCATATGTAAAAGAATGCAGAGTCATACCTACAGGTATTCCTATCTCAGGTATTCCTATATTTCCTTTGTCAGGTTCTCTTTATGTTCCAGCTTTGAAAGAAGAAGGAAGAAGAAGAATGTTTGGAGAAAGTTCCTGTTAGGATGTTCCTGTTCAGGAGAAGGTTCCAGAATTCTATTTGAAGAGAAGCTTGATATTTCAGAAAGGTATATTTCAGAAGTGCGGACATATATGTTTATACCAAGTTCTGAAGGAAAGAGCTATGAAGGATTTAAAGGATGAAGACATGATGACATCATAGATTTTTTGACTCATATTTCAGTTGATTTCAATTGAGATGAGTTGACATGACTTGAGTAGAGTCAAAGATGAAACAGCAGTGTTCATAATACACTAAGTTGTGAGTTGACAATCACAGGTTCCAGGATTCAGTTCCTGATTTTGTTTAGTGTATTTACATGACGCAGCAGAAGCACGTTGAGAAACCTTTTTGGAAGGTAATTGCAAATATATGGATCCTAGTGTATGTTTTCAGGTTTTTGAAGACAAGAGATAGCAGGTTCAAAGACAGTTCATGCTACATTTGTTGTCAAGCAGTGATTGCTTGATGTGTTCACTATTGGATACCTAGTTTGCATATTTTCTCAGGTATTATGGTTCATATTCAGCAAGGTCAGGTTTTTTGAAGGAAAGTTGAATTCAGTTTTGAAGAAGACTTTTGAAGAACAAGTTTTGAAATACGGGAGTACAAGCTTGAAGCTTGTGGTAATTTGCAGATCCACTCCAGGTTGTACCAATATGACATTGCAGGGGGGATTGTTGGAAACAATGTCCTATTTGTCAAAAATTGGTCAAAATTGTTCAGGTACAACAGCATGTGTAGATTTCATTATAGTGTCTTGTACAACAAAAAGAAGCTAGCGCAATTGATAAAACGGTCGCCTTCCAAACTGGTAGCGCAAGTTCGAATCCCGCCGGCAGCTAGATCGCGAAATATTTTAGCTTTTGATTTATTAAAAGCTCATCGTGAAAAGCTCATGGCGAACAAACGAACGGATCAACGGACGCGAATAAGCGTTTTCTATTCATCGCTACAATGATGTGCTTTATTGCGATCAAGTGCTTTTGAATAAGATTTTTAAGGATCATCAAATCCTATATAAACACAAACTTGGGATCACTTGATTCATCTTTCACCAATTTCAACACAAGCTTTGGAGAGCTTGAACCTCAATAGAGGTGGTGTTTCTTCTAGCACATGGGGCAGCCATGGGGCTAACTTGAAGCATGTTGAGGAGCAGCTATGGAGTTCTTCTTGGTGATTCTTCTTGGAGAAGATGAAGGGTGTGCTCACACTCTAGCTCATAAAGAGGAGGTTATCTCTTGTTCATGGCAAGAAGACTTGGTCATTAGCAGCTTGATGGTGAGGATCGACCATCTACATGGTGTATTTGAAGATTATCTTCTACAGGAAGATATTAGGTTGAAGATTGTCTTCTACAAGAAGATATCGGGCTACTTCAAAGACATTGGATGGTGCCATCTACATGGTGTATTTGAAGATTATCTTCTACAAGAAGATATCAGGTTGAAGACTGTCTTCTACAAGAAGATGTCGGGCTACTTCAAAGACACTGGATGGTGTTTAACATAAGATTTACATCTTATGTTAAGTATTCAGATACATATTCTCTTTATGCACACAGGTACTAATTGAATTTTATAGAGGCCGTGGCGTTCATATCAGGAGGAGTCCTATTCGGCATAGGTACAAGAGAAACAGTACGTATATGCTTTATGCATATTTTGATGAGGTGTTTGAGAAGATGCGTTCACATGAGTTTGAGGATTTCCTGCAACAAACTTGTTAGCATTCTATGCTACTTTATAGAATGCTAACAAGTTTGTGATCTTTTCACACACGTATCTGACTTAGGGTCTTCCATAACCTAAGTTTAGATGTAGGTTTGTTGACCATCACACTGATCCTTCCTCATTCAATCACTCATATTCGCTCTTCTATAACCTATTAGGTCACACATCTCATGTATATTCAGATTACTGCCCATACATCTGAATATGTTTGTTACATTGTACATTCACTCATACATCTATTTCTCATCACATAGAGTGGTTGAGAGTTTTGCTCCCACATTGTACATTGAACATTGGTATATATGATACTATGAGTAAGCGATGGCTTACGTAACACCTTACACATGTCGTCTATTCTTTCTCTATCTTTGTCTCATCATATGTATGATTAAGTTGTGGTATGTTCATGTTTTGTCAATATGGAAGATTCCTGGAATTAATGTTGTGTATGACTGGAACTATGGAACCATGGACCTGTGACATGAGCCTAAGGGCCTACCTCACTTCCAACATTTGGTATCAGACCACTAAGGTTTTGGTTACAGAACTTTAGATCTTTGGCATCAATGCATTAAGGCTCATTCATATCTTAGGTTCCCAGAATTCCAGATTTACAACATTTGATTTGAAAGCATCTTCTAATATTTGACGTTTGACATACACACTTAATCTAGATGAGTAGAGATTTGAGAATTAGACATTTCAGTTACATGTGTATTCATCAGTGTGGAGTATGAAGTTGATGATCTGTTAGCAGCCGAATATTTTTGAAGAGTATGCAAAGACTTTACAAAAGTATTGTTTGAAGACCCAGACTTGATGAAGAGAAGACTACTTCAAATTCAAGGAAGAACAATGGTTTAGAGAAGATGAAGGAATCAGATCAACATCAAATCACAGGTATCAGTTTCTACTATCAGATTATCATTTGCAGGTCATATCTTAGAAGAGCAGTTATGAAGAGATTTGAAGGTTTCAAGGAATGCTTTTATACGCTTTCATCATTTGAAAGTTAAAGGCTACATCAAAACAGGTATCTAGAGGTTTTTCTAGAGAGTTTTTGAAATATCTCTTTCATGGCACGAAAGTTCATCTAAGAAGACAAGTGTAGAGATGAGACGAGTTTTGTTTTTCAACCAATTTTCTATTGTAAGTTGGTTGGATATCAAGCTACAAATGTATCTAGAGAAGGTAATTCTAGAAGGGTAATTCATCATTCAGACAAATGATTGGTGAATTTAGTCATTTCAAACATTTGAAACAGCATTTTGATTCAGAGATATGAGGAGATGATAAAACATGATTCTATATTCACTTCCATTTATATACCATGTTTGTTTGTCTCTTACTCTTAGCATTAGAGGAAGAGAAAAGTTCATTTGAAGAAGTCAAGAGTGTTTGCTACTTCAAAATGAAGAGAACAAAAGGTATGGAAGAGAAGTTTGAAAATGTTGACATCATCAGGTGGAAGAAAGATGCAAAAGAAGAAAGTCCATCATTTCCAAAAGAAAAGTAACGCTTCCTTTTCTCATATATTTTCCATATACTTTTCCTATAGTATCCTCTACATCCAAAGACAAGTCTACGAGAACATCCTGTTTAAAGAAGAAGCAGTTTCTTGTTTTGCATTACACTTGGTCATGATTTAGTAGATTTGACAAAGAATTGCATTGAGAGAAAGAAAAGCAGCAGATATATGTTATAACTCACATATGTATGAGTTATGTTTTAGTTGAAGCTTTTAAGCAGGCAGCTTATATGTTCCCTCAAAGAATTCTTGGAGTGTCAATACAGAGCTACTTGGTATATGACAAGTTGGAGAGAAGTATATTTCTTCTTTATCTAACTCTTGAGGTAAAAGAGTTTTGTAGAAGATGTTTAAGACTTGGGTTGAGGTTTTATGTTTGGAAAAGGTTACCTCATATTCAGTATTTTCAGAAGACTTCAGAAAATTCAAAATCTTGTTGATGTAACAGTTAGTTGAAGAATCTACTTTTTATGATTGTCTAGACTTTTGGATACATGTTTGTATTCAAAAAGGTGTTCCATCAGATCCTATCACTTGATTATGAAGTGGAGTTAGCCAAAAGAAAACCAAGCAGGTACTATCACATTTCACCCGGGTAAAATATGAAAGTTATGAAGTATCAACTTGCAGCTTTTCGAGTTCTCAAGGTGAGAAGTTTGTCCACTTATGTTTCAAGTAGGAATTGCAGATTCCTTGAAGGATTTGTTTGAAGAAAAGTTTTACAACTTTTTGAGAAGCATGGACACTTGGAGACATTCAGGAAGTAAATCAAACATTCAGTCATGAAGGTTTGATGACCGCAGATTCTACACAAGAGAGATCATTGATCTTGTATGATCTTATATGATCTTGAGTATTTATGATTCAGTTGTCTATCCTTTGTTTGTGAAGATTCTTAACATTGAAAGAAGTAAGTCAAAGATTCAGATTCTATCAGATTTGTGTTGCAGAGAAAAACAAGATACTTGTTATGTTACAGAAGATTATGGATCCTAAACTTTTGTTTCAGATACAAGTATGGATTACTAAAGATCAGATTTATTGAAGAAGGAAGACGTTCCACATTTCATAAAGTCTGATATACTTTGAAGAATACTGGATACTAGTGTTAAGTCATCCAGGGGGGTGATGAAACATGAAGACTTATTTTCAGCCATATGTAAAAGAATGCAGAGTCATACCTACAGGTATTCCTATTTCAGGTATTCCTATATTTCCTTTGGCAGGTTCTCTTTATGTTCCAGCTTTGAAAGAAGAAGGAAGAAGAAGAATGTTTGGAGAAAGTTCCTGTTAGGATGTTCCTGTTCAGGAGAAGGTTCCAGAATTCTATTTGAAGAGAAGCTTGATATTTCAGAAAGGTATATATCAGAAGTGCGCACATATAAGTTTATACCAAGTTCTGAAGGAAAGAGGTATGAAGGATTTAAAGGATGAAGACATGATGACATCATAGATTTTTTGACTCATATTTCAGTTGATTTCAATTGAGATGAGTTGACATGACTTGAGTACAGTCAAAGATGAAACAGCAGTGTTCATAATACACTAAGTTGTGAGTTGACAATCACAGGTTCCAAGATTCAGTTCCTGATTTTGTTTAGTGTATTTACATGACGCAGTAGAAGTACGTTGAGAAACCTTTTTGGAAGGTAAATGCAAATATATGGATCCTAGTGTATGTTTTCAGGTTTTTGAAGACAAGAGATAGCAGGTTCAAAGACAATTCATGCTACATTTGTTGTCAAGCAGTGATTGCTTGATGTTTTCACTATTGGATACCTAGTTTGCATATTTTCTCAGGTATTATGGTTCATATTCAGCAAGGTCAGGTTTTTTGAAGGAAAGTCGAATTCAGTTTTGAAGAAGACTTTTGAAGAACAAGTTCTGAAGTACGGGAGTACAA
The DNA here is from genome assembly GCA_020310875.1 of Ceratopteris richardii. Lineage (NCBI taxonomy): Eukaryota > Viridiplantae > Streptophyta > Polypodiopsida > Polypodiales > Pteridaceae > Ceratopteris > Ceratopteris richardii. The sequence continues at coordinate 44,951,024 of CM035428.1, forward strand.
GCTTGAAGCTTGTGGTAATTTGCAGATCCAGTCCAGGTTGTACCAATATGACATTGCAGGGGGGATTGTTGGAAACAATGTCCTATTTGTCAAAAATTGGTCAAAATTGTTCAGGTACAACAGCATGTGTAGCTTTCATTATAGTGTCTTGTACAACAAAAAGAAGCTAGCGCAATTGATAAAACGGTCGTCTTCCAAACTGGTAGCGCAAGTTCGAATGCCGCCGGCAGCTAGATCGCGAAATATTTTAGCTTTTGATTTATTAAAAGCTCATCCTGAAAAGCTCATGGCAAACAAACGAACGGATCAACGGACGCGAATAAGCGTTTTCTATTCATTGCTACAATGATGTGCTTTATTGCGATCAAGTGCTTTTGAATAAGCTTTTTAAGGATCATCAAATCCTATATAAACACAAACTTGGGATCACTTGATTCATCCTTCACCAATTTCAACACAAGCTTTGGAGAGCTTGAACCTCAATAGAGGTGGTGTTTCTTCTAGCACATGGGGCAGCCATGGTGCTAACTTGAAGCATGTTGAGGAGCAGCTATGGAGTTCTTCTTGGTGATTCTTCTTGGAGAAGATGAAGGGTGTGCTCACACTCTAGCTCATAAAGAGGAGGTTATCTCTTGTTCATGGCAAGAAGACTTGGTCATTAGCAGCTTGATGGTGAGGATCGACCATCTACATGGTGTATTTGAAGATTATCTTCTACAGGAAGATATTAGGTTGAAGATTGTCTTCTACAAGAAGATATCGGGCTACTTCAAAGACATTGGATGGTGCCATCTACATGGTGTATTTGAAGATTATCTTCTACAAGAAGATATCAGGTTGAAGACTGTCTTCTACAAGAAGATGTCGGGCTACTTCAAAGACACTGGATGGTGTTTAACATAAGATTTACATCTTATGTTAAGTATTCAGATACATATTCTCTTTATGCACACAGGTACTACTTGAATTTTATAGAGGCCGTGGCGTTCATATCAGGAGGAGTCCTATTCGGCATAGGTACAAGAGAAACAGTACGTATATGCTTTATGCATATTTTGATGAGGTGTTTGAGAAGGTGCGTTCACATGAGTTTGAGGATTTCCTGCAGCAAACTTGTTAGCATTCTATGCTACTTTATAGAATGCTAACAAGTTTGTGATCTTTTCACACACGTATCTGACTTAGGGTCTTCCATAACCTAAGTTTAGATGTAGGTTTGTTGACCATCAGTTTCACACTGATCCTTCCTCATTCAGTCACTCATATTCACTCTTCTATAACCTATTAGGTCACACATCTCATGTATATTCAGATTACTACCCATACATCTGAATATGTTTGTTACATTGTACATTCACTCATACATCTATTTCTCATCACATAGAGTGGTTGAGAGTTTTGCTCCCACATTGTACATTGAACATTGGTATATATGATACTATGAGTAAGCGATGGCTTACGTAACACCTTACACATGTCGTCTATTCTTTCTCTATCTTTGTCTCATCATCTGTATGATTAAGTTGTGGTATGTTCATGTTTTGTCAATATGGAAGATTGCTGGAATTAATGTTGTGTATGACAGGAACGACTTGATGAAGAGAAGACTACTTCAAATTCAAGGAAGAACAATGGTTTAGAGAAGATGAAGGAATCAGATCAACATCAAATCACAGGTATCAGTTTCTACTATCAGATTATCATTTGCAGGTCATATCTTAGAGGAGCAGTTATGAAGATATTTGAAGGTTTCAAGGAATGCTTTTATACGCTTTCATCATTTGAAAGTTAAAGGCTACATCAAAATAGGTATCTAGAGGTTTTTCTAGAGAGTTTTTGAAATATCTCTTTCATGGCAAGAAAGTTCATCTAAGAAGACAAGTGCAGAGATGAGACGAGTTTTGTTTTTCAACCAATTTTCTATTGTAATTTGGTTGGATATCAAGGTACAAATGTATCTAGAGAAGGTAACTCTAGAAGGGTAATTCATCATTCAGACAAATGATTGGTGAATTTAGTCATTTCAGACATTTGAAACAGCTTTTTGATTCAGAGATATGAGGAGATGATAAAACATGATTCTATATTCACTTCCATTTATATACCAAGTTTGTTTTATCTCTTACTCTAAGCATTAGAGGAAGAGAAAAGTTCATTTGAAGAAGTCAAGAGTGTTTGCTACTTCAAAATGAAGAGAACAAAAGGTATGGAAGAGAAGTTTGAAAATGTTGACATCATCAGGTGGAAGAAAGATGCAGAAGAAGAAAGTCCATCATTTCCAAAAGAAAAGTAAGGCTTCCTTTTCTCATATATTTTCCATATACTTTTCCTATAGTATCCTCTACATCCAAAGACAAGTCTACGAGAACATCCTGTTTAAAGAAGAAGCAGTTTCTTGTTTTGCATTACACTTGGTCATGATTTAGTAGATTTGACAAAGAATTGCATTGAGAGAAAGAAAAGCAGCAGATATATGTTATAACTCACATATGTATGAGTTATGTTTTAGTTGAAGCTTTTAAGCAGGCAGCTTATATGTTCCCTCAAAGAATTCTTGGAGTGTCAATACAGAGCTACTCGGTATATGACAAGTTGGAGAGAAGTATATTTCTTCTTTATCTAACTCTTGAGGTAAAAGAGTTTTGTAGCAGATGTTTAAGACTTGGGTTGAGGTTTTATGTTTGGAAAAGGTTACCTCATATTCAGTATTTTCAGAAGACTTCAGAAAATTCAAAATCTTGTTGATGTACCAGTCAGTTGAAGAATCTACTTTTTATGATTGTCTAGACTTTTGGATACATGTTTGTATTCAAAAAGGTGTTCCATCAGATCCTATCACTTGATTATGAAGTGGAGTTAGCCAAAAGAAAACCAAGCAGGTACTATCACATTTCACCCGGGTAAAATATGAAAGTTATGAAGTATCAACTTGCAGCTTTTCGAGTTCTCAAGGTGAGAAGTTTGTCCACTTATGTTTCAAGTAGGAATTGCAGATTCCTTGAAGGATTTGTTTGAAGAAAAGTTTTACAACTTTTTGAGAAGCATGGACACTTGGAGACATTCAGGAAGTAAATCAAACATTCAGTCATGAAGGTTTGATGACAGCAGATTCTACACAGGAGAGATCATTGATCTTGTATGATCTTATATGATCTTGAGTATTTATGATTCAGTTGTCTATCCTTTGTTTGTGAAGATTCTTAACATTGGAAGAAGTAAGTCAAAGATTCAGATTCTATCAGATTTGTGTTGCAGAGAAAAAGAAGATACTTGTTATGTTACAGAAGATTATGGATCCTAAACTTTTGTTTCAGATACAAGTATGGATTACTAAAGATCAGATTTATTGAAGAAGGAAGACGTTCCGCATTTCATAAAGTCTGATATACTTTGAAGAATACTGAATACTAGTGTTGAGTCATCCAGGGGGGTGATGAAACATGAAGACTTATTTTCAGCCATATGTAAAAGAATGCAGAGTCATACCTACAGGTATTCCTATCTCAGGTATTCCTATATTTCCTTTGTCAGGTTCTCTTTATGTTCCAGCTTTGAAAGAAGAAGGAAGAAGAAGAATGTTTGGAGAAAGTTCCTGTTAGGATGTTCCTGTTCAGGAGAAGGTTCCAGAATTCTATTTGAAGAGAAGCTTGATATTTCAGAAAGGTATATTTCAGAAGTGCGCACATATATGTTTATACCAAGTTCTGAAGGAAAGAGCTATGAAGGATTTAAAGGATGAAGACATGATGACATCATAGATTTTTTTACTCATATTTCAGTTGATTTCAATTGAGATGAGTCTTGAATACAGTCAAAGATGAAACAGTAGTGTTCATAATACACTAAGTTGTGAGTTGACAATCACAGGTTCCAGGATTCAGTTCCTGATTTTGTTTAGTGTATTTACATGACGTAGCAGAAGTACATTGAGAAACCTTTTTGGAAGGTAAATGCAAATATATGGATCCTAGTGTATGTTTTCAGGTTTTTGAAGACAAGAGATAGCAGGTTCAAAGACAATTCATGCTACATTTGTTGTCAAGCAGTGATTGCTTGATGTGTTCACTATTGGATACCTAGTTTGCATATTTTCTCAGGTATTATGGTTCATATTCAGTAAGGTCAGGTTTTTTGAAGGAAAGTCGAATTCAGTTTTGAAGAAGACTTTTGAAGAACAAGTTCTGAAGTACGGGAGTACAAGCTTGAAGCTTGTGGTAATTTGCAGATCCAGTCCAGGTTGTACCAATATGACAGGGATTGTTGGAAACAATGTCCTATTTGTCAAAAATTGGTCAAAATTGTTCAGGTACAACAGCATGTGTAGCTTTCATTATAGTGTCTTGTATAACAAAAAGAAGCTAGCGCAATTGATAAAACGGTCGCCTTCTAAACTGGTAGCGCAAGTTCGAATCCCGCCGCAGCTAGATCGTGATATATTTTAGCTTTTGATTTATTAAAAGCTCATCCTGAAAAGCTCATGGCGAACAAACGAACGGATCAACGGACGCAAATAAGCGTTTTCTATTCATCGCTACAATGATGTGCTTTATTGTGATCAAGTGCTTTTGAATAAGCTTTTTAAGGATCATCAAATCCTATATAAACACAAACTTGGGATCACTTGATTCATCCTTCACCAATTTCAACACAAGCTTTGGAGAGCTTGAACCTCAATAGAGGTGGTGTTTCTTCTAGCACATGGGGCAGCCATGGTGCTAACTTGAAGCATGTTGAGGAGCAGCTATGGAGTTCTTCTTGGTGATTCTTCTTGGAGAAGATGAAGGGTGTGCTCACACTCTAGCTCATAAAGAGGAGGTTATCTCTTGTTCATGGCAAGAAGACTTGGTCATTAGCAGCTTGATGGTGAGGATCGACCATCTACATGGTGTATTTGAAGATTATCTTCTACAGGAAGATATTAGGTTGAAGATTGTCTTCTACAAGAAGATATCGGGCTACTTCAAAGACATTGGATGGTGCCATCTACATGGTGTATTTGAAGATTATCTTCTACAAGAAGATATCAGGTTGAAGACTGTCTTCTACAAGAAGATGTCGGGCTACTTCAAAGACACTGGATGGTGTTTAACATAAGATTTACATCTTATGTTAAGTATTCAGATACATATTCTCTTTATGCACACAGGTACTACTTGAATTTTATAGAGGCCGTGGCGTTCATATCAGGAGGAGTCCTATTCGGCATAGGTACAAGAGAAACAGTACGTATATGCTTTATGCATATTTTGATGAGGTGTTTCAGAAGGTGCGTTCACATGAGTTTGAGGATTTCCTGCAGCAAACTTGTTAGCATTCTATGCTACTTTATAGAATGCTAACAAGTTTGTGATCTTTTCACACACGTATCTGACTTAGGGTCTTCCATAACCTAAGTTTAGATGTAGGTTTGTTGACCATCAGTTTCACACTGATCCTTCCTCATTCAGTCACTCATATTCACTCTTCTATAACCTATTAGGTCACACATCTCATGTATATTCAGATTACTACCCATACATCTGAATATGTTTGTTACATTGTACATTCACTCATACATCTATTTCTCATCACATAGAGTGGTTGAGAGTTTTGCTCCCACATTGTACATTGAACATTGGTATATATGATACTATGAGTAAGCGATGGCTTACGTAACACCTTACACATGTCGTCTATTCTTTCTCTATCTTTGTCTCATCATCTGTATGATTAAGTTGTGGTATGTTCATGTTTTGTCAATATGGAAGATTGCTGGAATTAATGTTGTGTATGACTGGAACGACTTGATGAAGAGAAGACTACTTCAAATTCAAGGAAGAACAATGGTTTAGAGAAGATGAAGGAATCAGATCAACATCAAATCACAGGTATCAGTTTCTACTATCAGATTATCATTTGCAGGTCATATCTTAGAAGAGCAGTTATGAAGATATTTGAAGGTTTCAAGGAATGCTTTTATACGCTTTCATCATTTGAAAGTTAAAGGCTACATCAAAATAGGTATCTAGAGGTTTTTCTAGAGAGTTTTTGAAATATCTCTTTCATGGCAAGAAAGTTCATCTAAGAAGACAAGTGCAGAGATGAGACGAGTTTTGTTTTTCAACCAATTTTCTATTGTAAGTTGGTTGGATATCAAGGTACAAATGTATCTAGAGAAGGTAACTCTAGAAGGGTAATTCATCATTCAGACAAATGATTGGTGAATTTAGTCATTTCAGACATTTGAAACAGCATTTTGATTCAGAGATATGAGGAGATGATAAAACATGATTCTATATTCACTTCCATTTATATACCAAGTTTGTTTTATCTCTTACTCTAAGCATTAGAGGAAGAGAAAAGTTCATTTGAAGAAGTCAAGAGTGTTTGCTACTTCAAAATGAAGAGAACAAAAGGTATGGAAGAGAAGTTTGAAAATGTTGACATCATCAGGTGGAAGAAAGATGCAGAAGAAGAAAGTCCATCATTTCCAAAAGAAAAGTAAGGCTTCCTTTTCTCATATATTTTCCATATACTTTTCCTATAGTATCCTCTACATCCAAAGACAAGTCTACGAGAACATCCTGTTTAAAGAAGAAGCAGTTTCTTGTTTTGCATTACACTTGGTCATGATTTAGTAGACTTGACAAAGAATTGCATTGAGAGAAAGAAAAGCAGCAGATATATGTCTTAACTCACATATGTATGAGTTATGTTTTAGTTGAAGCTTTTAAGCAGGCAGCTTATATGTTCCCTCAAAGAATTCTTGGAGTGTCAATACAGAGCTACTTGGTATATGACAAGTTGGAGAGAAGTATATTTCTTCTTTATCTAACTCTTGAGGTAAAAGAGTTTTGTAGCAGATGTTTAAGACTTGGGTTGAGGTTTTATGTTTGGAAAAGGTTACCTCATATTCAGTATTTTCAGAAGACTTCAGAAAATTCAAAATCTTGTTGATGTACCAGTCAGTTGAAGAATCTACTTTTTATGATTGTCTAGACTTTTGGATACATGTTTGTATTCAAAAAGGTGTTCCATCAGATCCTATCACTTCATTATGAAGTGGAGTTAGCCAAAAGAAAACCAAGCAGGTACTATCACATTTCACCCGGGTAAAATATGAAAGTTATGAAGTATCAACTTGCAGCTTTTCGAGTTCTCAAGGTGAGAAGTTTGTCCACTTATGTTTCAAGTAGGAATTGCAGATTCCTTGAAGGATTTGTTTGAAGAAAAGTTTTACAACTTTTTGAGAAGCATGGACACTTGGAGACATTCAGGAAGTAAATCAAACATTCAGTCATGAAGGTTTGATGACAGCAGATTCTACACAGGAGAGATCATTGATCTTGTATGATCTTATATGATCTTGAGTATTTATGATTCAGTTGTCTATCCTTTGTTTGTGAAGATTCTTAACATTGGAAGAAGTAAGTCAAAGATTCAGATTCTATCAGATTTGTGTTGCAGAGAAAAAGAAGATACTTGTTATGTTACAGAAGATTATGGATCCTAAACTTTTGTTTCAGATACAAGTATGGATTACTAAAGATCAGATTTATTGAAGAAGGAAGACGTTCCACATTTCATAAAGTCTGATATACTTTGAAGAATACTGGATACTAGTGTTGAGTCATCCAGGGGGGTGATGAAACATGAAGACTTATTTTCAGCCATATGTAAAAGAATGCAGAGTCATACCTACAGGTATTCCTATCTCAGGTATTCCTATATTTCCTTTGTCAGGTTCTCTTTATGTTCCAGCTTTGAAAGAAGAAGGAAGAAGAAGAATGTTTGGAGAAAGTTCCTGTTAGGATGTTCCTGTTCAGGAGAAGGTTCCAGAATTCTATTTGAAGAGAAGCTTGATATTTCAGAAAGGTATATTTTAGAAGTGCGCACATATATGTTTATACCAAGTTCTGAAGGAAAGAGCTATGAAGGATTTAAAGGATGAAGACATGATGACATCATAGATTTTTTTACTCATATTTCAGTTGATTTCAATTGAGATGAGTCTTGAATACAGTCAAAGATGAAACAGTAGTGTTCATAATACACTAAGTTGTGAGTTGACAATCACAGGTTCCAGGATTCAGTTCCTGATTTTGTTTAGTGTATTTACATGACGTAGCAGAAGTACGTTGAGAAACCTTTTTGGAAGGTAAATGCAAATATATGGATCCTAGTGTATGTTTTCAGGTTTTTGAAGACAAGAGATAGCAGGTTCAAAGACAATTCATGCTACATTTGTTGTCAAGCAGTGATTGCTTGATGTGTTCACTATTGGATACCTAGTTTGCATATTTTCTCAGGTATTATGGTTCATATTCAGCAAGGTCAGGTTTTTTGAAGGAAAGTCGAATTCAGTTTTGAAGAAGACTTTTGAAGAACAAGTTCTGAAGTACGGGAGTACAAGCTTGAAGCTTGTGGTAATTTGCAGATCCAGTCCAGGTTGTACCAATATGACATTGCAGGGGGGATTGTTGGAAACAATGTCCTATTTGTCAAAAATTGGTCAAAATTGTTCAGGTATAACAGCATGTGTGGCTTTCATTATAGTGTCTTGTATAACAAAAAGAAGCTAGCGCAATTGATAAAACGGTCGCCTTCCTAACTGGTGGCGCAAGTTCGAATCCCGCCAGCAGCTAGATCGCGATATATTTTAGCTTTTGATTTATTAAAAGCTCATCCTGAAAAGCTCATGGCGAACAAACGAACGGATCAATGGACGCAAATAAGCGTTTTCTATTCATCGCTACAATGATGTGCTTTATTGTGATCAAGTGCTTTTGAATAAGCTTTTTAAGGATCATCAAATCCTATATAAACACAAACTTGGGATCACTTGATTCATCCTTCACCAATTTCAACACAAGCTTTGGAGAGCTTGAACCTCAATAGAGGTGGTGTTTCTTCTAGCACATGGGGCAGCCATGGTGCTAACTTGAAGCATGTTGAGGAGCACCTATGGAGTTCTTCTTGGTGATTCTTCTTGGAGAAGATGAAGGGTGTGCTCACAATCTAGCTCATAAAGAGGAGGTTATCTCTTGTTCATGGCAAGAAGACTTGGTCATTAGCAGCTTGATGGTGAGGATCGACCATCTACATGGTGTATTTGAAGATTATCTTCTACAGGAAGATATTAGGTTGAAGATTGTCTTCTACAAGAAGATATCGGGCTACTTCAAAGACATTGGATGGTGCCATCTACATGGTGTATTTGAAGATTATCTTCTACAAGAAGATATCAGGTTGAAGACTGTCTTCTACAAGAAGATGTCGGGCTACTTCAAAGACACTAGATGGTGTTTAACATAAGATTTACATCTTATGTTAAGTATTTAGATACATATTCTCTTTATGCACACAGGTACTACTTGAATTTTATAGAGGCCGTGGCGTTCATATCAGGAGGAGTCCTATTCGGCATAGGTACAAGAGAAACAGTACGTATATGCTTTATGCATATTTTGATGAGGTGTTTGAGAAGGTGCGTTCACATGAGTTTGAGGATTTCCTGCAGCAAACTTGTTAGCATTCTATGCTACTTTATAGAATGCTAACAAGTTTGTGATCTTTTCACACACGTATCTGACTTAGGGTCTTCCATAACCTAAGTTTAGATGTAGGTTTGTTGACCATCAGTTTCACACTGATCCTTCCTCATTCAGTCACTCATATTCACTCTTCTATAACCTATTAGGTCACACATCTCATGTATATTCAGATTACTACCCATACATCTGAATATGTTTGTTACATTGTACATTCACTCATACATCTATTTCTCATCACATAGAGTGGTTGAGAGTTTTGCTCCCACATTGTACATTGAACATTGGTATATATGATACTATGAGTAAGCGATGGCTTACGTAACACCTTACACATGTCGTCTATTCTTTCTCTATCTTTGTCTCATCATCTGTATGATTAAGTTGTGGTATGTTCATGTTTTGTCAATATGGAAGATTGCTGGAATTAATGTTGTGTATGACTGGAACGACTTGATGAAGAGAAGACTACTTCAAATTCAAGGAAGAACAATGGTTTAGAGAAGATGAAGGAATCAGATCAACATCAAATCACAGGTATCAGTTTCTACTATCAGATTATCATTTGCAGGTCATATCTTAGAAGAGCAGTTATGAAGATATTTGAAGGTTTCAAGGAATGCTTTTATACGCTTTCATCATTTGAAAGTTAAAGGCTACATCAAAATAGGTATCTAGAGGTTTTTCTAGAGAGTTTTTGAAATATCTCTTTCATGGCAAGAAAGTTCATCTAAGAAGACAAGTGCAGAGATGAGACGAGTTTTGTTTTTCAACCAATTTTCTATTGTAAGTTGGTTGGATATCAAGGTACAAATGTATCTAGAGAAGGTAACTCTAGAAGGGTAATTCATCATTCAGACAAATGATTGGTGAATTTAGTCATTTCAGACATTTGAAACAGCATTTTGATTCAGAGATATGAGGAGATGATAAAACATGATTCTATATTCACTTCCATTTATATACCAAGTTTGTTTTATCTCTTACTCTAAGCATTAGAGGAAGAGAAAAGTTCATTTGAAGAAGTCAAGAGTGTTTGCTACTTCAAAATGAAGAGAACAAAAGGTATGGAAGAGAAGTTTGAAAATGTTGACATCATCAGGTGGAAGAAAGATGCAGAAGAAGAAAGTCCATCATTTCCAAAAAAAAAGTAAGGCTTCCTTTTCTCATATATTTTCCATATACTTTTCCTATAGTATCCTCTACATCCAAAGACAAGTCTACGAGAACATCCTGTTTAAAGAAGAAGCAGTTTCTTGTTTTGCATTACACTTGGTCATGATTTAGTAGATTTGACAAAGAATTGCATTGAGAGAAAGAAAAGCAGCAGATATATGTTTTAACTCACATATGTATGAGTTATGTTTTAGTTGAAGCTTTTAAGCAGGCAGCTTATATGTTCCCTCAAAGAATTCTTGGAGTGTCAATACAGAGCTACTTGGTATATGACAAGTTGGAGAGAAGTATATTTCTTCTTTATCTAACTCTTGAGGTAAAAGAGTTTTGTAGCAGATGTTTAAGACTTGGGTTGAGGTTTTATGTTTGGAAAAGGTTACCTCATATTCAGTATTTTCAGAAGACTTCAGAAAATTCAAAATCTTGTTGATGTACCAGTCAGTTGAAGAATCTACTTTTTATGATTGTCTAGACTTTTGGATACATGTTTGTATTCAAAAAGGTGTTCCATCAGATCCTATCACTTGATTATGAAGTGGAGTTAGCCAAAAGAAAACCAAGCAAGTACTATCACATTTCACCCGGGTAAAATATGAAAGTTATGAAGTATCAACTTGCAGCTTTTCGAGTTCTCAAGGTGAGAAGTTTGTCCACTTATGTTTCAAGTAGGAATTGCAGATTCCTTGAAGGATTTGTTTGAAGAAAAGTTTTACAACTTTTTGAGAAGCATGGACACTTGGAGACATTCAGGAAGTAAATCAAACATTCAGTCATGAAGGTTTGATGACAGCAGATTCTACACAGGAGAGATCATTGATCTTGTATGATCTTATATGATCTTGAGTATTTATGATTCAGTTGTCTATCCTTTGTTTGTGAAGATCTTAACATTGGAAGAAGTAAGTCAAAGATTCAGATTCTATCAGATTTGTGTTGCAGAGAAAAAGAAGATACTTGTTATGTTACAGAAGATTATGGATCCTAAACTTTTGTTTCAGATACAAGTATGGATTACTAAAGATCAGATTTATTGAAGAAGGAAGATGTTCCACATTTCATAAAGTCTGATATACTTTGAAGAATACTGGATACTAGTGTTGAGTCATCCAGGGGGGTGATGAAACATGAAGACTTATTTTCAGCCATATGTAAAAGAATGCAGAGTCATACCTACAGGTATTCCTATCTCAGGTATTCCTATATTTCCTTTGTCGGGTTCTCTTTATGTTCCAGCTTTGAAAGAAGAAGGAAGAAGAAGAATGTTTGGAGAAAGTTCCTGTTAGGATGTTCCTGTTCAGGAGAAGGTTCCAGAATTCTATTTGAAGAGAAGCTTGATATTTCAGAAAGGTATATTTTAGAAGTGCGCACATATATGTTTATACCAAGTTCTGAAGGAAAGAGCTATGAAGGATTTAAAGGATGAAGACATGATGACATCATAGATTTTTTTACTCATATTTCAGTTGATTTCAATTGAGATGAGTCTTGAATACAGTCAAAGATGAAACAGTAGTGTTCATAATACACTAAGTTGTGAGTTGACAATCACAGGTTCCAGGATTCAGTTCCTGATTTTGTTTAGTGTATTTACATGACGTAGCAGAAGTACGTTGAGAAACCTTTTTGGAAGGTAAATGCAAGTATATGGATCCTAGTGTATGTTTTCAGGTTTTTGAAGACAAGAGATAGCAGGTTCAAAGACAATTCATGCTACATTTGTTGTCAAGCAGTGATTGCTTGATGTGTTCACTATTGGATACCTAGTTTGCATATTTTCTCAGGTATTATGGTTCATATTCAGCAAGGTCAGGTTTTTTGAAGGAAAGTCGAATTCAGTTTTGAAGAAGACTTTTGAAGAACAAGTTCTGAAGTACGGGAGTACAAGCTTGAAGCTTGTGGTAATTTGCAGATCCAGTCCAGGTTGTACCAATATGACACTGCAGGGGGGATTGTTGGAAACAATGTCCTATTTGTCAAAAATTGGTCAAAATTGTTCAGGTACAACAGCATGTGTAGCTTTCATTATAGTGTCTTGTATAACAAAAAGAAGCTAGCGCAATTGATAAAACGGTCGCCTTCCAAACTGGTAGCGCAAGTTCGAATCCCGCCAGCAGCTAGATCGCGAAATATTTTAGCTTTTGATTTATTAAAAGCTCATCCTGAAAAGCTCATGGCGAACAAACGAACGGATCAACGGACGCAAATAAGCGTTTTCTATTCATCGCTACAATGATGTGCTTTATTGTGATCAAGTGCTTTTGAATAAGCTTTTTAAGGATCATCAAATCCTATATAAACACAAACTTGGGATCACTTGATTCATCCTTCACCAATTTCAACACAAGCTTTGGAGAGCTTGAACCTCAATAGAGGTGGTGTTTCTTCTAGCACATGGGGCAGCCATGGTGCTAACTTGAAGCATGTTGAGGAGCAGCTATGGAGTTCTTCTTGGTGATTCTTCTTGGAGAAGATGAAGGGTGTGCTCACACTCTAGCTCATAAAGAGGAGGTTATCTCTTGTTCATGGCAAGAAGACTTGGTCATTAGCAGCTTGATGGTGAGGATCGACCATCTACATGGTGTATTTGAAGATTATCTTCTACAGGAAGATATTAGGTTGAAGATTGTCTTCTACAAGAAGATATCGGGCTACTTCAAAGACATTGGATGGTGCCATCTACATGGTGTATTTGAAGATTATCTTCTACAAGAAGATATCAGGTTGAAGACTGTCTTCTACAAGAAGATGTCGGGCTACTTCAAAGACACTGGATGGTGTTTAACATAAGATTTACATCTTATGTTAAGTATTCAGATACATATTCTCTTTATGCACACAGGTACTACTTGAATTTTATAGAGGCCGTGGCGTTCATATCAGGAGGAGTCCTATTCGGCATAGGTACAAGAGAAACAGTACGTATATGCTTTATGCATATTTTGATGAGGTGTTTGAGAAGGTGCGTTCACATGAGTTTGAGGATTTCCTGCAGCAAACTTGTTAGCATTCTATGCTACTTTATAAGTATGTGATCTTTTCACACACCTATCTGACTTAGGGTCTTCCATAACCTAAGTTTAGATGTAGGTTTGTTGACCATCAGTTTCACACTGATCCTTCCTCATTCAGTCACTCATATTCACTCTTCTATAACCTATTAGGTCACACATCTCATGTATATTCAGATTACTGCCCATACATCTAAATATGTTTGTTACATTGTACATTCACTCATACATCTATTTCTCATCACATAGAGTGGTTGAGAGTTTTGCTCCCACATTGTACATTGAACATTGGTATATATGATACTATGAGTAAGCGATGGCTTACGTAACACCTTACACATGTCGTCTATTCTTTCTCTATCTTTGTCTCATCATCTGTATGATTAGGTTGTGGTATGTTCATGTTTTGTCAATATGGAAGATTGCTGGAATTAATGTTGTGTATGACTGGACCTATGGAACCATGGACCTGTGACATGAGCCTAAGGGCCTACCTCACTTCCAACACAAATGGCATCACACGAAATGCAAATATTCCCCACTCTTTGGCAAAAATTGTTTTGTGTTGATCTTCTGGGACAATGGCTACTTGATTGTAACCGGAAAATCCATCAAGGAAGCTATAAACTTCCTTGCCTGCAACACGCTCCAATAGGTGTTCCGTGATTGGAAGTGGATAACTATCTCTGATCGTAGCAGCATTAACTTTTTTAAGGTTAATACACACTCGTAACTTCCCGTTGTTCTTGGGCACCACTACAGTGGGGGACACCCATTCAGTATGCTCAATCTCATAGATGAATCCAGCTTCAATGAGCCTATCAATTTCTTCTTTTATTTTGGCTGCATAGGTATCATTATATGTGTAGGGCTTCTATTTGGTGGGCTTGGCATCAGCAGTCATGGGGATAGTATGAGAGAAAATTCTTGGATCTACCCCTTTCAAGTCTCTATAGTGCCACGCAAACACATCCCTATATTCCCTTAATAGAGCTACGAGCTCCATTTCTTCTCCTGCACTTAGGTCATCTCCTATATATGTGCATCTCTCTTCGTTCTCTTCAATGGTCACTACAATTTTCTTGGTCTTTTCTTTATTATCATATGATTCTCCTATGATGGCCTCTTAGGCATTCGTACCAAAATTTTGCGGTCGTCAACTTCATATTTCTTGAAGTTTTCTGGTACTCCAAACAATGATTCCTCCTCTTCTTGTTTCACTGCTTTTCTTTTCTTTTTCTTTTGATTGCTCTCATTCCCATCCTTTGAATTTACCGTTTTAATACTTGTGAGAGGTTCTTCTTCTTTCTGGGTGAACACTCCTATATCTTCTAGATAGTGCTTCTCTGAGTTAAAGCAACTATCCATCACAATGGACTCCAGATCATCGTCATTCTCTTCTTCTTCTATGACATCACTAGGGTCACATTCTTCTAGCAAGGGCTGACACATGAACACGGAGATATCATAACCCTCCTCATCACAATGAGGTGTCCATTGTTCTTCATTGACAGCAATGTCCATGGTGGCTAAGATTTCTGGCCAGCCATGAGGCTCAAATTCCTCATCTAGAAAGATCATCGGTGTATAGGTTGGGTCTTTAATTGGTCTATCTCCTGGAGAAGTTCCTTCTTCTCTTGCCTTTAAGCGTTTTTCCTCTTCCTCCGCTACCTTGCACATCCACGAGTATCTTCATGCAGCCATGATGGATCAGGTGAACTTTCAGAATGCACAGAGATGAAATCTTCTTTCACTTTGTGGATAGGATTCCACTGTAGGGGTGGTACATCTGTGAAGGAGTAATCCTTCAAATTGACCTTGGTGGTGACCCCTAAGTGATGTAAGTACAAGGAGTTGGTTCCCCAATCCTGTACTATTTGCAATTGTCGTAGGAAGGGTCTTCCTAGGATCATCTCATAGACATTATTTTTCTCAAAGTCACATATAGCAAATGTATGTTCAAACTCTACATCACAGGTGGTTAGAGTTATCCCTTCTAGCAATCCTAGAGGTCTTTCAAAATGGCCGTCTGCCATTTGAAGCTTCATTCTAGTTGGTCTTAATGTGGGTTTGCCCCATTGCTTCCACAAGGAGGTGGTCGCAATAGCAATGCCAGCACCTGAATCTATGATTGCTTTGGTTGTGTAACCTTGGTAGGTGATTGGAAGATAAGTATTACCTTCTTCACCCTCACACATGTCCCCTATTTTGTCTAGAGGTATCTCTGGTACTTTCTGCTTAGAGCCTGTTTTTGGCATATTGGAATCAAGTTCTGGGACCTGATCCTTCACATGATTCCATAGCTCGGGTTTTGCTTTTAGCAACTCTTCTACAGTAAGATGACACTGAACCTTAGTGTTTTTCACGACATCGGTGTTCCTTGGAACCACTGAGTCTTTATTCCTTACCAATATTGCGGGAGCTCTGATATGAAGAGATTCCGATTCCCAAGGGCCTGGAAATTGAGGCAGTTCTTCTAAGGTATTAGATTCAAAATCTAACCTTTCGTCTTCTTGTTGTTCTGCTTCATCTCCGTAAATAGATGGAATGTCTTGGGGAAATTGATTGAAGGTCATCAATCTCACGAATAGGAGGGGAATTACCCTTCTCCTTGGCCCATTTCTCCTCTTGTATTTCCCGCAAGAACTCTTGAGAGTAATTTTGAATTGGAAGAGGTGTTCCAACATTCGTAGAATTAGGAACATAAGTGCCATTGGTGGTGAGCTTCCTCTCTCAATAACTGGTTGAGCCTGTGGAGGTAAAGAAACTTGTGGTTTGTTTACCAATTGCTCTAATCTTTCTAGTAAGCCCTGGAAATGCAAATCTGATTTGACAAAGTTTGTCTGATTGAACTTTTGACTAGTCTCAAGTATAGCTTGAGCTTGTTCTACCATTTTCGTGCACATTTTCATCTGTTCAATCTCTAAATCCGCTCTAGGGTAGCTCTTTTCTAGGTTTGCAGCTATTGGCCCTTCTTGAAGTCGAGCCTGGTAGGCCTTGAACATCATGTCCAAGCCTTCTGGGGTTGGATCTGCCAGAACAAACCCTGGCTGCGGTCTATTTACAATGGGTGGTGGGGTGGGATGAGGTGGAGTAGATGGAGTTTCGGCATGCGAGGGGTTTTGAGATGCAATGTCTTCTATTTTTGTTTTTGCGTCTTTCAAGCTTTCTTCTAGTTTCGATAACTTTTTATTCCACTTGCAATTGGCCTTCTCTCTGGTATCCTTCCATGTTCTTGTTTTTCACTTGCTACGTTCTCCCGATTCACTCGACTCCGATTGCTCTGCTGGTTTATCTTGTTTTAATGCTTGTGCCCTAGTAACTGCCTGTACAGGTGCCACATTACTGCTACTGGCACTTGATTCCGCCACTAAGCCTACGACATTAATGGGTGTAATCTTGGGCGCACTAGAGGGGTTTCTTGGACAATCTCTGGGGAGATGGTCTTTGCCACAATTAGGACAAAAAGCTTGTATTGTGATAGCCTGTCCTTGACTCGAAGATGGTGGGTGGGGACAATCACGAAGGAAATGGTCACCCTAGCATCTGAAACATGGTCCTTTAGGGGCTTGTGGTCTTACTTGTCTCAATTGGGGCCTAGGGTTAGCATTTGTGTACATGACATTGGAGTCTTCTGGCTCCCAATTTTGTTCCATAGGTGGTGCCTCTTGATACGGGTAAATCTCACTATGTTCAGGTGACTTTGTGTAATAAACATGCGGACTACCTTCATGGGAGTAGTCTGAATTATGAGCATCAGAGTCATTATCTGGTATCAATGGGGTTAGTGGCACCAATGCCCTATTTGGATTTTCCTCTCCCACAGCATACTTGACTGGAATCACGTTAGCAGGAGCTGGTGGTTGGTTTCCCAAGATTGGTTGTGGCCTATATTGTGCCTGATATTGTTGTTGTGGTCGATAATATGGCTGTTGGTATTGGTTCTGATACCTCCCTTGTTGATAAGGTTGCTGATAAGTTTGTCTAACAGCCTGTCTATTGTAGGGACAATCTTGAGTCGTGTGGTTTGTGTATTTTCTCTCAATAGTGCAATATGGAGCATTCTTTTCTCTAATGTTTTGGTTTTGCATTGGGCATACGTTAGCCATGTGTCCCCTCCGCAGGTATAACATCGGTTCAATGAGGTGACTCTCTGTGTTTGTCTATTTTGGACTCCCAGCTTCTTGGCAACTTGCTCAGCTATCTCATCTATTTCTGTGGAGATTTTCGAAGTATGACTAGTAGAACTATCAGAATCCTTATAGAGTTTGGACAATCCTAACTCCTCACCCAAGTTATCTTCTATGTCAATGCACGTCCGCACACACTCTTCTATGGATCTAGGCTCTTTCAAGTACACATATGATCTTAACTTTGTGCTCAGTAAGCCATCTAAGAACGAAGCCACTTGTTTGGCTGGTGTGGGTAACTCTAGAGCAGGGCATCTTTCTAGGTACTGTCTGAACCTTCTACCTGCTAGTCGCACTGTTTCTTGGGGAGTCTGCTTGAAACTGTGAATCAAAGATGATGTGTTATGCCTGATATCACTCTTGGAAAATTCTACAATGATTTTGTCTAGAAGCTGACCTATGTCGCGATAGTTACGACTACTCAGTGGTTGAAACCACGCTAAGGCAGTGCCCTTAAGAGTCAAACCAAATGCCTCGTACTGGGTGAACAAATCCTCAACCTGTTCAGCTCTTAACACTTGTTTGAACTCGGCCACATGATCACAAGGATCTCCTGACCCGTCAAAATAATTCTTCATTGCCTTGATCACTTGAGTGGGTCTAAGGGTTCTTGTGTGCTCTCGGGGTCTAGGCAATGGAAAATCATGTTCATCTCTTTGTTGCCTATGTGCTTGATGTCTCTCTCTTTCAGGTCTTTCATTTTCAAATCTGCTCTATTTCTGCCCACACGGTGTGCAAAACTTACCTCAGGTCGCTCTCTAGTTCTTTCTCTCTGGGCTTCATGAGCTTGGGATGATCCTACTCCTTGGAGGCCATGGGAAACATTGGATCTTGATGGAGGGAAAATCAATTCACTCTTCCAAGTATATGCATGTCTATCATGTTTTGTTACCAAGAACACTTTCTCTGATGTGTTATCCAAGTAGACAACTTTTCCTGGTATCTCTGGGTCCTTGAACTCGTAGATGATGACTATGCCCAATTGGCTAGGTTGATCTGGCTTGAATCTCCAAAAGGCTTCCTCTGTTTCTCTATTCAAGAATAGTTCTATGCTTTTGTTGTCTTGAGGGATCCAATCTGGAGTGATCACTCTGGTCAAAACTGACTTACCTCTAGGCGTCTGGGGTCCTTGTCCTACATTTCCTTGTTCTAGGTCTCCTATCTCATTCTCATGAATGATATTTCCAAACTCATCAGTCCTATCTGGTAGTTTGGTGACCACATACGTGGTTCCTTCCTTATCAATGTATGAACCTTCTTCGAACTTGACCATCGGGTGTTCAAGTCCAAAGGGTTGATTAGGATTTTTGAGTTGGACCACTGATCGCCTCAGGCCATCCTCATAGATGCGAGCACCTAATCAGTTGGTCCGAATATATTCCAATTGTGTCTTATAAGGGCCTTCTGGTGTTTGTAGATGGGCAGTTCCTGAGCCACCTGCAGGTTTCCCCATGCTAAAAGACATTTCTGAGTCACTTGTGTCAGAGTTTAGTACGTAAGGGCAACCACTTAGTTGTTGAGCCCAAGACTTAGCTGTATGGTTGACACTAGACTGAGAACATCTAATGCTTTGTCTATCCTTGCCTAGGTGTCCAACAGATCTCAAGTTCATAAGTTTTGGCTAAGAGTCCAAAATTTCCCCTTGGTATGGTTCAAAAATCCTTTGGAGTCCCCTTGGGTTACAAGTCCCACCTGAAGGTCGACTTCAAATTATCCTATCTAAAAATCAATGCATTATTCTTACAAAAAATAGTTGAGGCCGTGTAGGATTCGAAACGAGCTTTCCAACAAGCTATAGAGCTCAAAAAATGGACTTTGGATGAAAAAGTTATGTCAAATCAGGATCCTGGGGATCAAAACAGGCAAACAAGACCTTTTGGAAACAATCGCGATTTTGTGAAATCAAGAGAATCGCGATTGTGTGAAATTAGAGAATCGCGATTGTGTGAAATCAGAGAATCGTGATGCTGTGAAGTCAGAGAATCACGATTGTGTGAAATCAAAGAATCACGATTGTGTACCTTGAGAATCGTGTTTTCACAAAATCGTGTTGTCTGCTCAAAATCGCGATTCTTGAAGTCAGAGAATCGCGATTGTGTGAAATTAGAGAATCGCGATTGTGTACCTTGAGAATCGTGTTTTCACAAAATCGTGTTTTTGGCTGAAAATCGTGATTTTTGAGAATCGCGATTTTGAGCAGAGAATCGTGTTTTTGAGAATCATGATTTTGAGCAGAGAATCGTGTTTTCACAGAATCGTGGTTCACAGAATCGTGTTTTCACATAATTGTAGTTCACAGAATCATGGTTCACAAAATCGTGGTTCACAGAATCGTGGTTCACAAAATCGTGTTTTCACAGAATCGTGTTTTAGAGAATCGTGTTCTAGAGAATCGCGGTTTTGTCTCAGAGAATCGTGGTTTTCAAAATTTAGAGAATTGCGATTTTGAGCAGAGAATCCTGTTTTCACAGAATCGTGGTTCACAAAATCGTGGTTCACAGAATCGTGGTTCACAAAATCGTGTTTTGAAAATCGCGATTGCCAACAGAGAATCGTGTTTTTGAAAATCGTGTTTTAGAGAATCGTGTCTTAGAGAATCGTGTACTAGAGAATCGCGATTTTGTCTCTGAGAATCGTGGTTTCCAAAAATTTAGAGAATCACGATTTTGAGCACAACCACAGAATCGTGTTTTCTCAGAATCGTGTTTTTTTTGCTGAAAATCGTGATTTGTGAGAATCGCGATTTTAAGCACAACCACAGAATCGCGATTCTGAGAATGACCACAGAATCGTGTTCTTTTCAAAAGGCTTTTAGGCAGGAAACAGAGAATCACGATTTTCAAAAAAATTTTGAATTTTCACAGAATCGCGATTTTCATCACAGAATCGCGTTTTTTGGCGGGAACTTCGAATTTCTGAGCATCGAGCAATGGCGAGCTCCGTATGTGTAGAAAATCATGAAAAAACACATCGCTTGCACTCTCTTGCACTTCCTAACTCCTCCTTGCACAATAATGCATGAAGAGATGGTATGAAAATGATGAAAATGCACTAAAACAAGAAATTTCTATGAAGAAGAAGATGGAAGAAGATGGAGATGGTGATGATGATGAAGATGAAGAAGAAAAATCAAAAAATGAACAAAAATGATAGTTTTTTTACCTTCCAACGTCGCAAATCTACGATCTTACCATCACAACGCTCGTCCTCAAAGCTCTCTCCCCGGCAATGGCGCCAAAATTTGGTGTAGCTCAAGCGTAAGCACCACCTCCTTTACTTGTCAATCCGCGGAGACGTGAGGACTGGTATGAAGACCACGAGCAAGTGAAGGCACAAGTGTGTGAGTGAAAGCACACCAACATGCACACACATACACACACACGCACACAAGGCAAGATCAAAGAGAGGAACAATGGAAAGCTTTGTTTTCAAAAGAGTTCTCTTACAAAAGCTCTATTCTCTAACAAGCTAACCTAAAAAATGAGCTCTCTAGCTCTTTTTATAGTTTTTTGAGTAGTGTTGGCCCTGTCCAGACTTAGTGTCCAGCCTAGTTAAAAATTAGGTTCTAGGGCTTATTTGAGGGCTCAAACGAAGTCTAAAAATTATGAAAATTGGTACGATGGTACTTCTAATACTCCTCAAGCTCGAGGACTCCTTGGCTTGAACAAAATGGAGTTATAAAAATAGAAAATGGTATTTACAATGGTTTTTAGTGATGAAAATCACTATTTTTGTAGGGATTTCTTCTGAAGATTTGACATACACTTCTTGGAGCTCCCTACTTGCTCCTTCTTCTTGTGTGTGTCCACCTTTCTGATGTGCTTCCATGCTTATGCTTGACCTTGAGTTCCAACAACATACATGCATACATACATGCGTACATGCATGCATACATACATGCATATGTATGTACATGAAGAGAGCTCGTGAAGAAGGTTGACAATGAAGATTATGTGAGAATGTACGCCTGCAAGGTGGGTTCCATAGAAAAAATAGTTTAGTTTGCAAATTTGTAACTTTCATTTTGTTTGGCATCTCTCAAATATTCTAGATCTAGAATTTTAAGATATTTTGTGTACTTTTGATGGAAAAAAGCTATGTTTTCCTTAAATCAAATTGTCAAGTCATGGTGTGTCAATGTTCAAGCATACTTACTCCTTCTAGTGTTTTTGTAGTATTGTGAAATGCTGCAAAAATGGAAAATGTTGATGGAATGAGTGAACTTATGAACGATAAGTCAGACAAGAACAACTTTCATGCTTGGAAATTTAAAATGAAACATTTCTTGATGGGAAAAGGCTATTGGAAGTACATGAAGGAGACAATGAAGACCCTCTACGATTACTAGAGAGGAATTAGACTGCATATGAGTTAAGAGGATATGAAGAGCAGAATCAAGGAGCATGGAAGGTAATGCATTGCCTATCTATTAGCATACAACATAACATGATTGGGAACATACAAGGTGGAAAAATTCCAAAAGAGGCTTGGAACAATTTGGTCATGTTGTATGAGACCAACATAAAGGTACGAAAATTGCAACCCAATAATGACCTACATACACTCGAGAGAAAGAGCATCTCCATAAGTGACTACACCTTAAAAATCAAAAGCATATGTGAGTCACTTGTATCGATTGGCATCAATATAGATGATGATGATGATGATGATAAGTTTGAAGTGTGCCTCCGTGGTTTAGGAGCTGTATGTAAAAAGTTCAGAACTTCTATTCAGACAAGGGAGAATATTTGAAATTTTTTTTGATCTTGTGTCCATGCTGATAATTGAAGAAAAAAAACTTGGTGAAGACTCAAATTCTGAAGGAAAAGCTGGTTATGAGCATGTATCCTAATCTAGTAGAGAAAGTGGCTGAGCTAGAGGCTTCGTAAGTGGAAGAGGAAACAATAACTAGGACCAAGGTCAACAAAAAACTAATACAAGAGGTAGAGGAGAATTTCGAGGTAGGGGGAGCCAAAGAGGCCATATAAATTTCCAAAGAAATGATTCAAGTAATGAGAGCAAGGGAAGTTGGAATTGTGGTAAACTTGGTCACTTTGAACTTGATTTTAGCTTGATGAATCAAAACAGTAGAAATCAACAAAAGAACTATGCATCCACCAATGTACATGATTCAGAGAAGGTCTTCATGGTCCAATATCACATAATGAATACAGTTTCTGTTGATGTGTCAAAATTAATGGTAATTTCTAGTATATTGATTCTTGTTTAGTAGTTTGCAAAAGTTGCTAGTTCTAGGATTTGTTGAAACAAGTGATGATACATCACATCCTATTGAACATATAGGAAACTTAGCACTATCCATGGAGGATGGGAATGTAAAAGGTCTTGTTGATGTACTGCATGTTCCCAATATAACAAAGAGCCTAATTTCTTTTGGAAAGATGGTTGACCAAGGATTACAAGTGATGTTCAACTCTGATGGTTTATATGTTGAAGAGTACAAAAAAATGGAAAGCTAATCTCAAAGGGGGAGCAAAGTGGGTAGGATGTTTTTCTTGAGTGTGAAAATTCCTTAAATGAATATAGCCATGTTTCCAAAAGTTACAAGTGCTATTGTTAACATAGAGATTTGGCACAAGTAAATTGGACATGCAAATTTGCAAAGGCTAATGTTGATGCAGTCAAAGGAGCTTGTTGATGGAATACCGAATTCCAAGGTTGTAGAGATGTAGAGCGTATGTGAAGCATGTCAATTTGAAAAACACTCAAGGGCATCATTTCTGCATGACAAGCATGCTAGTAAGAATGAGCGAAATAGTACATATAGATGTTTGGGGTCCTGCAATGACCACATCTATGGGAGGTTGCATGTTTTATGTCACTTTCATTGATGACCATACATGAAAAGTATGGGTATACTTCATGAAGGAGAAGAGAGAGGTGTTTACTCACTATCAAAATTTCAAGGCTATGGTGGAAAAGAAGATAGAGAAATATATCCAGAAATTAAGATGTGATGGAGAGGTGAATACATATCATATGAATTTAATAGTTTTCTAAAAAATGGCATTGCTGAACGCAAAAATAAACATATTGCAAAAATAACAAGAGACTTGATGGTGGAAAAAATATGCCTCATTGTTATTGGGTAGAAGTCGTGCACATTGTTTATATACATCATGAATAGAACTCCAACTACTGATATACATCAAGTTACACCTAAAGAGAATTTTATAAGTAAAAAGCCAAACTTATCACATATGAAAGTATTTGGCTTGCACACACCAGGTGAAGGTAAGTAAAGATGTGTTTTTTGATGAAATGAAAAGATGCTATGCTGATGCAAAAGAAGGAATTAATGTTGACTCAAATGACAAAGAAATGCTAAAAACACAAGTGCAGAATCTCAAGTTCTAAGTGGACCTAATATGTCACCCAAAAATAATTCCAACTCAAACTCATGGAGTGGAAGATTGAGTGAAATTTCAATCCAAAAAATTCATTGGCTATGTCCAAGAAAGGTAAAGAAAAGATTTCTATTGATAATAAAACATCTATAGGTTTTGAAGACATTGATGGAGAATCAAGTGGTTCAGAGAAGAGCCTTGATTTGGATTGCCCTCTACGAAGATTCCAAGATTACAAAAGGTATATGAAGATGATACAACAAGAAGAAGTGACACAGACCAAGAATACCTGGAAGGATGTAGAATTTCGTGCAACGGTTAACATATGATAGCTACATGGCTCATCATTCTGTCTACATGACCAAGGTAATACAAGATGTCGAACTTCTTGTTTTGAAGATGAAATTGGAAATGTAGATTGGGAGAAAGCTATGGATGAGGAGATGGCTACACTTTATGGAAATGAAATAT
Organism: Ceratopteris richardii; assembly: GCA_020310875.1. Taxonomy (NCBI): domain Eukaryota; kingdom Viridiplantae; phylum Streptophyta; class Polypodiopsida; order Polypodiales; family Pteridaceae; genus Ceratopteris; species Ceratopteris richardii. Next base: position 44,975,767 of record CM035428.1, read on the forward strand.
GGAAGCAGGTTCCATTATCGCAAGGAAAAAAATCCATAAGCTGCAAGTGGGTTTACAAGGTAAAGCATAATGTTGATGGAAGTATAAGCAAGTATAAAGCACGACTAGTAGCAAAAGCACATGCATAGATATATGGCATTGATTATGTGGAAGATCTCAACCTTGTAGCTAAAATGGCTATCATTAGAGCACTTGTTGCATTTGCTATAGAAAAAAGATGGATTTTGCATTACATGGAGGTGAAGAATGCTTTCTTACATGGTGAGTTGCAGGACGAAGTATACATGGGCCAAACATAAGGATATGAGGATTCAAAGCATCCAGAATATGTTTGCAAGTTGAAAAAGGCATTGTATGGGCTTAAACAAGCCCCTCATGCTTGGCATGCAAGGATTGCATATTATTTAACCTCCATTGGATTTTCTATGTGTGATGCAAATCACTCATTATATGCAAGGAAGAGTGATGATAGCATCACGATTATGGCTATTTATATTGATGACTTGATTGTAGGTGGTGATAATGAAGAAAACAATAAAGAGGCAAAGCAACTACTTATGCATGAATTTGACATGAAAGATCTTGGTGTGTTGTGCTATTTTTTGGGCATTGAGTTTATACATACAAAAACAAGTATATGGTTGTCCCAAAGGCAATATGGCTTGAGCTTGCTACAAAAATATGGTATGGATGATTGTAAGCTAATTTCTATGCCATTAGATTAGGATTTGAAGTTGGATACTACATCAGATGAAGCATTCCAAAATGCTACTATGTACATGAAAATTTTGGGAAGTTTGGTACATCTCACAATTAAAAAGCATGATCAAGCTGCATTGCAAGACTTGAAATTCAATTTATGCAGGTTCCCAAGAAACCACATATAGAATCTTTGAGATGCACTCTATGTTATGTGAGAGCTAATTTGGAATCTGCATTGTTTTATGAAGTTTGTGTAGAATTGTAGGTTCAACAATGTAGATTGAGCTCGTAGTGTTCTAGATAGAAGATTTACTAGTAGATTTCTATTATCACTTGGAAGTGTTGTTGTTACATGGAGCACTAAGAAGCAATGCAATGTTGCTTTGTCAAGTATAGAGGCTGAGTATAGAGGTTTTGCAATGGAATAATGTGAAGCATCATGGCTAGAGACTACTTGTAGATTTAGGTATGGAAGTGCAAAAGCCTATCATCATTTATTATGATAATATTAACATCATACAGTTAGCATGAAATCTTATTTTTCATTATCACTTCATTAGTGAAAACGTATTAATAGGTGATATTGATCTTGTTTATGTGAGGATAGATGAGGAGGTTGCTGATATTTTCACCAAAAGACTTGGAGCAGAGAAGTTGAAGAAGTTTCAGAAGATGATTACAAGACATGAGGTTGAGCTTGAGGGGGAGTGTTGAGATATCAATCTCAACATGTGATGATTCAGGATGACACTTACCACTTTTTCATCACTCTGACATGTGTAGTGGTTACATCGATATTGTTAGGGACACTTTTAGTGAGCTTTACCAAATTTATCTACAAAGAGTGATGGCACATTTTTTTCTTTCCAAGTCACTTATTTGTGGCATTAAGGTTTTCTTTATGTAATATTCTTTATATATTGTACTAGTTGTATTGTTGTATTAGGTCATTCTTGTACATTCTCTTTATGTAATAGAAGAAGTATAAGAAGATCACTCTTTCTTGCTTCAATCTATGTGTGTTCCTCTATTTGTGTGTGAGAGTGTGTCAGAGATCTCTTCCTTATCTCCTTTGCTTGAGATGATCAATCCTCCATCTTTTGGCAAGCATGTATACCTTGTTACCTTCATTGATGACATAACATGCCATACTTTGGTGTATGCTATGAAATAAAGGAATGATATATTCTCTTACTTTAAAATATATTCTCTTTGAATCTTCAAATGGATTGTGGTGGTGAATACATGTCACATGAATTTAATTCTTTTTTTTGTGAAAGAGGTGTTGTGCGCTAATCTGCAATGTCATGCACACCTCAAAAAAATGGTATCGTAGAGTAGAAGAATAGAACACTTCTTGAAATGGAATGACATATGGTTAAAGGAAAGCATCTTCCAGATAAGTTTTGGATGGAGGCGGTCATTTGTGCAAACTATATATTCAACTGTTATCCTACAAAAGCATTGAGATTCACTACACATTATGAGGCTTGGAATGGGCAGAAGCCAATGGTTACTCATATGTGCATATTTGGTTGTTTGGCATATGCTCTTGTGCCATCACAACAATGTCATAAACTTGATGACAAGGAAAATAAATATATTTTTGTTGGATATAGTAGTGAGAGTAAAGGTTATCAACTATATCATCCATTGACTAATAAAATTATTGTAAGTGAAGATGTGGTATTTATTGAAAATTCAGCTTATACTTTACTTGAATGCAAATTTCAACCAAAAATCAGCTCACAAGGTGTGTTTGATACACTCATACCTTTGTTTCAAAGTGGTTCATTTGAATATGGCCATCTACACCATCCAAATTAGATTCAAATTGCTAAAAATTTTTAGCTAAACATGGCTCAAAAATTCTAGCCAAACATGGCTGAAAATTCCCAAAATCTCTAGAGAAACAGAGTTGAAAAATTACAACCAAAGATGGCTGAAAATGTCCAAACAAATATGGGTCAAATTTTTCAAAATGCGCAACCACACATGGCTGAAAATCAACATGATATTCAACCCTCTTTTGATGTAAAATTTGATTATGTATTACATGAGGAACAATGTCTATCAAGGATGCGCAATCTATGCCAAAATGGCTGCAAAAGACATTGCAAGATAGAAAATCAAGTGCTCCCTTACTTGGTAGCATAAGATCAAGCTCTCACCATGCATCCGGTGGCATTGTGGATGTACCTCTTATTGCAATTGCATGAAATGAAGAGCCACTCACTTTTGAAATTGCATGTGATGATTCAAATTGGATGAGCGCAATGCAATAGGAAATGGATTCTATTCACAAAACTTATCCTCATAAATTATATGAATTCTCAAAAGATAAGAATGCCATTGGTACTAAGTGGGTTTACAAGATTGAAAGAAATTCATATAATAGCATTGATCGCTAAAAATCCATATTAGTACCAAAAGGTTATGAGAGAAAATATGGCATTAATTATGAAGAGACTTTTGCACCTACTTCATGCATGACTACCATTCATTCCGTGATTTCATTGGCTTCCCATTGTAGTTGGAAAATGCATCGATCAGATATAAAAATAGCTTTTTTAAATGGAAATTTGCAAGAAGAGTTCTATATGAAGAAACCTCCTAGCTTATTATGGTTTTCTACTTGCATAAGGCTTTGTAACTTAAGCAAGCTCCACGTGCATGGTATAAGATACATAAGCACTTGATTGTCCTTGGTTTTGCACGTAGTCCAATTGAAAGCACACTTTATGTACGCAAAGATGAGGCTGATCTTATAGTGTTATTAATTTATGTTGATGAGATTCTCTTGATTGGGTCATGTTGACATGCTTATGGCTAATTGAAGCATACTTTTGATGTCACATATCTTAATATTTTTTTAGTATTATCTTGGCATTCAGTCTGTATCCATTGAGGGGGAATTGTTTTGCATCAAACAAAGTATATTGAGAAACTACTTCAGCATTTTGATTTTGAGGATTGCAAGACTATCTCAACACTAGTGGAAATAGGATTTGGTTCTCAATTTAGGACTCAAATGATGCGTGTGATATTTCTCTTCATTAGCAAGTTTTGGGATGTTTGATGTATGCAAGTTACACAAGGTAAGCCATACAATATGGATTTTTTTAGTTGAGTTGATTGATGCATAGCCATTGTAGTAGGAATTGGAAAGCAATAAAATGTGTGTTTAGATATATTAATGTTTCTTTTATGGTAGAGATACTCATCCATGCGTGCATGCTTTTACAAATAGTGATTGGGATGGTTGTTATGATACATGTGTGTCCACTAGTGGTAATTTCTTTTTCCTTGGAGGATCATGCATATCTTGGTTGAGTAAGAAGCAACTTACTATGGATACATAGAGTTGTGGAGCTCATTATAGGGCAATATTCACATCTAAAATGGAGTATATATGGATAAGATGCCTATCGATGGATCTATGCATGGAGATTGATGCAACCATGCATATTCTCACTAATAGTCAGAGTGCATTGGTGGTTACAAGAAATACGATGTTTCATGCACCCATAGAAAACAATGAGGTTCATTATCATTATGTCAAAGGGCATCTTCATGTCAGAGATATTGATTTGGTATATGTGCCTACACAAGATAATGTGGCAGACTATTCACCAAAGCTCTTCCATGGGAAAGGTTTGAAGCTTTTTGCAAAGTTTTAGTCTTATTACCTTATGTAGGCTGATCTTTCACTTCTTGTATGTGTTTACATCATTCCTTCCAAGGGGGATTGTTACACTTATGTATCTAGCTTTGATGTGAAGCAATTCCCTATACATGGCACTTTTTACTCTAGAGCTCAATGGAGGTTTTTTCCCCAACCACATATACACGATAAACTCATATGTGGTGGCACATAGTAATTAGGGATTCACTTATAACTCTCACTTCACTCATTATCATACTACTGATCATTGCTAAATAGAGAACTCTTCCAACCATCATCTTTCTTTGTGAGTCAATCTCCTTCTTCCCTCTTGTATGTACTTCAATTCGTGCTTCCTCACTCTTTCACACACCCGATACATTTTACCTCTTTAGGAGACTTTTTTCCCTTGGCTTGTATATAAACCAACAATTGTAAAGGGTTACTTATCTTTATATATTCTACACTTAGTAATACACTTTGTATTGTGCTTCTACGCTTTCTCTTCTTCATCATGTTGTTTATGTGCTTTCACAATCCCCAAACTCGATCAACTAGTATTATAGCAGTTTTTTTGCTTCCTAAGGTGTGTCCTCAACACACCACAATTAATTGTCCTAGATCATTACAAAAATTGGTGTGTCTGCATGCATGTATGTATGCGCATACGTACATACATACGTATGTATGTATGTATGTATGTATGTATGTATGTATGTATGTATGTATGTATGTATGTATGTATGTATGTATGTATGTATGTATGTATGTATGTATGTATGCATGCATGCATGCATATATGTATGTATGTATGTATGTATGTATGTATGCATGCATGTATGTGTGTATGTGTATGCATGTATTGATAGATTTAATACAAAAGATAGTAGTTGTCTTGAGTTCCTTCCTACAGAAGATCAAGTAGTCCTTTTTTCCACTTTTGAATAAATCTTGGTTTTTGCTAATCCAAATATGCCACAGAATGTGAGCCCTTGAGAGGTTCCATAGGACTAAATCCATTCCTTTACAGTTCCCAAGTAGAATTTCCTTGAATCCAAGCTTTGGAATCCTAATTGACATACAAAATTTATTAAGAAGGTCTTAGAATCTTTGAGCATGGATACGATTGATGAAGAGGTGGTCAAGGTCTTCCTAGTTTCCATAGAAGGAGCATTCTCCATTGCTTTTATTGCAAATCTTGGCCTTTCGACCAATCCACAAACCATTATGAAGTATCAGCCATTGTAGAGTATAGTTCTTTAGAGAGATCGAGAAAGCCCAAGTTCCTTGAAATATGTATCTCCATTGTTTGGGTGTCCAGCTAAGCATCCATCTATGATTGAGTTTACCAACAAGAGTAGATATATCGGTTTCTTGCTGCTTAAAGCTATTATACATGTTAGAGGTCACTTCAGAGATACAAATTTTCTGGTGCAGTCACCCAATCTTGCAACAAGCATACCTTCAAACCTCAACATAGTCAGTTTACAGGAGGCAGCTAGAAGATTTGAATTAGAGATCAGGTCATTAATCCACAATATGATAATTATGGAGCAGGCTAGCCCAAGTAGAGAAACCCAATTTCTTTCATTTGTTTTTTACAATATTTAAAGACTCAAAACTATCATGAGCAATCCAACTAGTCCAAATCCCTGCTTGCATTAAAAAAAAAATTGTTAGTACCAAAAAGTGGGTTTCACTTGTAATCTCTTTTGATTTCCATCCAATCCTTCCACATGCTATAAGTAAGTCTGCTACTAGTAGGCACAAAGACCTGAGGAGAACATATCAAATCCCATAAACCAATGTTAGAGCAAGATTTATATCCTTTCACATAACATTTAAAAGTATTTCTTTTAATCAATCAAGCCCAGAAATCATCAGAGTTAAGGGATCTAGAGATCCATTTAGCAGATAATTGTCTAGCAAGCTTGGAAGGACACCAGCACTAAACCACCCCCCTCTTTCTTCATACACCACACATGCCAAGAAATATTGGGTATGTTAGAGCCTTGACAATCACCACTCCATAAAAACCTCTTGGATAAAGCTATCGATTGCTCCAAATCTTTTTTAGAGGGCATCCAACAAGATAGAAAGTAAATGATAGAAAGAATGGTGTAACGGTTCAAAACAAACACTCTAGGAGACAAGCTTTGCTAAAGAGAAATCCACTTGAAAATTTTCACCCTGAATTTACTCACCACCGAGTCCCATCTTAGAGAAAAGGATACCTGGAAGCCCATAGGGATGCCAAGCAATCTAAAAATAGAGCCATCTTGAATGATATTACAGCCCAAACCAGCAATACACTGAGGAATGATCGGATTAGAAGCTCTAAAAAAGGTTTTTTTATGATGGACCTGAGAGCCACTAAAAAGACAAAAAAGATCCAGACAATTAAGGAAATTTCTAGCATACAACTCATTAGCTTTGGTTATCATGTTGGTGTCATCTGCGAACATTTGCAAACACAATTGAGCAGGGGCATTAGGAATCTCAATACCTTTGATTTGATCATTCTCCATACAATCTTTAATTAACCACCCAAGAGCATCACTAGTGATAGCAAACAATAAGGGGGGCAAAGGGCAACCCTATCTTATAGATCTTTGTAGCTTGAAGGGAGAGGAAACAAAACCATTCATAGCCACTTTAGAGAAGGCATTACCAAACACGGTGCTAACATATCTAATAAAGCCCCTCCCAAGACCAATGTCATGGAAAGACTGAAGGATAACGTTTCAATCAACTCTGTCATAAGCTTTAATATCAAAATCAATCTTAAAAAAGAAAAAGTCTTGGTTATAACTAGAGTTGTTAGAAGGATCTTCTCTAATATTATCCATCTCTTTAATTATCCTCATTCTTGTAGATTGTACTGTATGTATGTATCTACATATGTGTATATGTACTTATGTTTGTATGTATGTACATATGTGTATATGTATTTATGTTTGTATGTATATGTGTATGTATGTATGTATGCATGCATGTTTCATGTATATATTAACATATGTGCGTATGTATATATGTATGTATGAATGGATGAATAAGTTTGTGCATCTTAAATCATTATGATATCAAAAAATGTATACATGAATACGTTCTTTCGTAAGTCATTCATATTTCAAATGCATATTTGTATGTATTTATGAACTTATGCTTGCTTGAATCAGTAGTATTTGAAATGTATGTATATGTGTGTGTATATATATATATATATATATATATATATATATATATATATATATATATATATATATATATATATATATATATATATATGTGTGTGTGTGTGTGTGTGTATATATATATGTATATATATATATATATATATATATATATATATATATATATATATATATATATATATATATATATATATATATATATATATGTATGTATGTATGTATGTATGTATGTATATATATATATATATATATATAATGAAACAAAACTCTAAAGGAACTGTTCCATGAACATGGATTTTTCTTTTTAATTTAAGGTATTTATGTTGGAGTTTGAGATCTACAGAAGCACACAAACAGGAAGAAAAGAATATTGGAGCACAGCACACAATACTGAATGTATTACCACTAGAATGTACAAAAAAAGTGACCCGTTAGGGTTATAGGTGTATATACAAGTCAAGGGGAAAAGACCTCCTAAAGAGGGAAAAAAGTGCCCCAGCGGTCCTAGTGTGTTCATACACATCACTACCTAAATATATCAACAAATCCTCCTAGGAGTGATGTGGTGAACAAGGAGTTGGCACTCATGTATAAGGAAGTGACAAGCTATATGGAATCAATCCACAAAAGGAAGTAATCCCAAAGCTTTGGAAAGCTGCAAACTTCTCCCTAGGCAAAGCCTTTGTGAAAAGGTATGCAATGTTCTCCTATGTGGGCACATATGCCAAACTAATCTCTCCAGCAGAGAACCTCTTCCTGACATAATGATAGTGAATCTCAATGTGCTTAGTGCGAGCCTGGAATGCAGGGTTCCTTGCAACTGCCAATGCACTCTGATTATCGATGAAGATGGTGGAGGTAGAAGACTGAGCAACACCCAAACCAGCCATAAGGCAAATGAGCCACACACACTCAACAGTCGCTGTGAAAGCTTCCCTATACTCAGCCTCACAACTAGAAGTGGCCACAGTAGGCTTCTTCTTGCTCAACCAAGATATGCATGAGCTACCAAGCATGAAGCAAAAACCACTGTGGACACACGAGTGTCATAACAGCCAGTCGAGTCAGAGTCAGAAAAAGCCTGTAAATCTGGTGGTAGTGATCCCCCCTTGGGATAAAACAATCCAAGTAGTCGGGTACCACTCAAGTAGCAAAAGATACGCTTAACTGCCTACCAATGCTTGACGCTTGGGCAATGCATAAACTTGCTCATCTATGAGACAAAAAATTGAATATCTGACCAAGTAATGCATAAGTAAATCAAGCATCCAACAACCTACTGATAGGGAACAACATCAAATGCATCTCCAACATCATGAAGACTCAATCATAAGCCTGTATCCATAGGATTCATAATAGGTTTGTAGTCTTCAAGCCCAAAACACTACAATAATGTGTCAATATATTTGGTTTGACACAAAGCTATTCTCCCATCAAATAATGATGCAAATGAACTTGGATAAACTGAATGCCCAAATAACGGTGCAAATGCCCCAAATTTGACATCTCAAATGAGGCATGCAAATCAGCCTTAAAATCAGCAATATGCTTCTCATGAGGACCAGTGAGCAACATGTCATCAACATAGACAACAACGATTAGAAGCACATCATTTGCATGCTTAATATATAAGGTGCTCTCAATTGGATTGATCTCAAAACCATGTGCAATCAGATAGTCATGTATCTTTTCATACCAAGCACATGATGCTTGTTTCAAACCATATAATGCCTTTTTCAACCTACACACTTTGTTTTCATGCCCTTTCTGCACAAAGCCATGGGGCTAAAAAACATACACTTCTTCATGCAAGTCACCATCCAAAACTGCAATTTTAATGTCTAATTGATGTACATTCCAACCATGATGAGCTATAAGTAAATATATGCTATGAACAGTAGTCATTCAGCAAGTAGGAGCAAAGGTCTCATCAAAATCACTGCCTCTTTCCTGAGCATAAACCTTTGCAACAAGCCTAGCCTTGTAGTTGTCAACTATTCCATCAGGCTTATGCTTCATCTTGTATACCCACTTAGTGCCAAAGGCCTTCTTGCCAGGAGGCAAGTCACATAAAGATTAGGTACCATTCTTCATTATAGCATCATATTCAAATTGCATAGCAACCATCCAAATTTTTGAATTTTGTGCTTCATCAAATGAAACATGCTCATTCTCATCACAGGGACTAGAGGCAGCCATAACATAGCAAGCTGATGCAAAAGAAGAACTATGAGAGCCAAAACAAGTATGATATGACAGAAATGCATCTAATTTGCTATCACGCACAGTTTGCACCAGCCATTTTAGCATAGTTTTTGCCTCCTCAATATCAACTCTCTCATCAACAAGTGCATCATGTAAATCTGCACCAGAAATGAAATGATCTACAACATCACATGAAATCTGTAAAGGCTGAGAAGTTGCCTCATTAGGAATATCGCTAGATTGTCCACCTATAAAAAGAGGAAGCAAAGTGTCATACATGTCTTTGGACCTAACTGATGTCTCCTTAGTACATGAAAGTAATGGTTGAATAGCATTTTCCCAAAAACAACATCACGACTAACAAAAATGTGTTTGGTTTGCGGATGATACAAACGATAGACTTTGCTTTCAGAACCATACCCAGCAAAAATACATTTCATTGCTTTATCATCCAATTTCTTGCGTTGTTGTTCATGCACTAATGCATATGCCAGACAACAAAAAACACATAGGTGAGCAACAAATGGCTTATGAGCATGCCAGGCTTCATATGGAGTGATAGATTGCAATTCTTTAGTGGGACACCTATTAAGTACATATGTTGCACACATAACAGCCTCAAGCTAGAAACTATGTGGTAAAGCCTGACTCTTGACCATACACCTCGCCATCTCCATGAGTGACCTCTTCTTTCTTTCAACAACTCCATTCTGTTGAGGTGTATATGGCACTGTACACTGATTTTTATCCCACGTTTAGCCAAAAATGCATTAAAGTCAGAATATATATATTCCCCCCCTCGATAAAAAAGGAGGGTGCTCGTTTTACATGCTGATAGATTTTCAGCCAAAACGAGAAATTGTTTGAGGCACACAAACACCTCGAACTTTGCTTTCAATGGATATACCCATGCATGCCTGGAAAAATCATCGATGAAAGTTATGAAGTAAAGATAGTTCCCAAAAGAAGGTGTCTGCATAGGACCACATACATCATTATGAACAAGTTGCAGTTTCTGAGTAGCTTGAACTCAATCATCTTTTGGGAAGAAGGAAGGCTGCACTTTGCCCAAAATATAGCCTTCACAAACATGTTTACCAGGTGCCTCAAGTTTGGGCAAAGACGACACCATTTTAGATTTCTGCAAGCGTAGCAAACTAGCAAAACTCAGATGACCAAAGCATGCATGCCAAAGTGTTGCATCTAACATAGCCTAAGAATCATCTACTCCACATGCTGAATCATTCATAGATATCTCATAGTCTATGAGCTTTTACAACTGATGACATAAAATGCTAGAGTTAATAATGACATCACCATTTGATAGATCATGAACTATACATCTATCATCAACAAATTTCATAACCAAGCACCTAATCTGACTAATGCTGAAATTAATAACAGATTTTTCTTAATCCTTGACATAACTAAAGCATCCGACAATGTAAAAGAACTACCATTTGCAGTAGTGAGAATGATCTTACCAACTCCCATGATAGGATCAGAGGAGTTGTTGGTGCATATGACAGTATTCCCTACAGGGGCAGGCTCAAGTGAAGTAAAGAAACTGTGATGTGAGGTAATATGTTTGGTTGCCCACTATCAAAGCACCAAACATCTGAGTCTACTGTAGGCATACACTACTCACGAGAAGATGGGTCACAACTGCAAATAGTAGTAAAACACATATTCTTCATTTTGCATAAGATTAACATACTCTGTTTTTGGTATAGAGGCCTCTGCAAAAACCATTCTAGCCTCTTTCTTCTTTGCCTCGTTTGCAGCCTGTTTTGGACAACTCTTTATGACATGATCATTTGCTTTACAATGTTTGGAAAACAATTTTTGCTTTTTGTGTGTGCAGAATTAGCAGATTTTTTCTTAATAATAGAAGAGTTCCATTTATCTTTTCCCTTCTTACTAGCCAGGAAAGTGTGATCTGCAACACGCGTAATGGACCTATTCTACCTATATTGATCTTCCTACAACAGAATAGAGACTAACTCCTCAAATGTTAAGGCATTCAGATTGCCTTTCATCATGAATCGAAGAGTAGAAGCAAAACTCTGATATGAATTTGGAAGACCATTTAGAATAGTTTGCACAAGTGGACTGTCAAGCAAGACTTCATTAGTAGAAATCAACTTCTCTTTCAAATCTTAGATCTTTGTCAAAAAACTATCCATGGAATCTCCTTCATTCACATGTCACTCTCTAAATGTTTTCGGAGGTAAGCAACACGAGCCTCATTCCTTGCATGGTATAAAGTGGTAAGTGTATCCCATGCATCATTTGCTATTCTACAAGAGCGACTGGAATAATGGAATGTTTGATAGGAAAGGCTAGCAATGCATGTGCCTGAACATCTCTACCATCCCAATGAATTTTCTCTGTAGTAGGTGCAGTAGGAATTGCAAGACGAACAAGAACCTAAAGAATATCACCATCTTCAATGCCATCTGCATCACTTTCAACAACTGTGTTTGCATGTGAAATAGGACATTTTTCAACACCTTGCACAATATTCCACAGTCCTTTTGCAACCAATACATGACACATCATATAAGCCCATAATGGATAATTGGTGTGATCCAACTTATCCTCAACAACCAACATATGGAATACATCACTGCTTTCAGCCATGGCCACTAAATAAAATACCTTGATGCAAAAAAATGACTGTATCTCAAAAAGTTGAACAGAACTACCCTATCGAGATCTACTAAATTTGTAGTAAACTTTGAGGTGCTTATTTTGGCGAACCGAAACCTATATATATCTTTGGCACAAAAAGATAAAATTTCCTACACAAGCACTATGATAGTGTGTTCGAAGGCCAAAACGAGCTCAGATCGTGATTTTGACACCACAAATCAAAGCTGTTTTGAACTTCTAATCGCCTTGAGTATGCTCACCAAATTTCATGCAATTCTGAGACTCTGACGAGAGGGGTGTCGACAACGCTATGTACTATAGCATTTTCCTTTACAAGGAAAACATAAAGCAGAGGCTATGTGTTCAACCCCACAGTCTGTTGAACATATCTAAGTGAGTGTTCAACCCTCACAGTCTGTTGAACATAAAGCAGAGGCTGTGTTCAACCCTCACAGTCTGTTGAACATACGATCTGCTAAACATATCTAAGTGAGTGTGATCAGTCTATCCATGTAATACCTTTGGACCTTTGAAACTAGATGCTTTTGGGTAACCCTTTCCTTCTAGTGTTTTGAAAATCTAACTCTTACTTTGTTGGATAGAGAAGATCCAATGCATACTATGGCTTTCACTTGTAGAGTTGTTCTTTCAATTCATTTAAGCCAAGCAAATTATGCTTCGGCCGAACTTTCTTAAAAAAAATAAAAACATAAATTCATTCATGTTTGCTTATCATTCATTTTATATATGATTAATCTCATGTACTACGGAGTCTGTGCTCATCACCATCTTATGCTATGGTGTTGATCTCAGAAAGTCTGAACGAGTAGAGGTTGGGTCACTTTGCTTTTCGAGAGATCTTTGAGACTAGAGAGGTTACTTTGCTGTGCGTTATCTGCCTCATCATAATTAGATCAGCGATCCTGCACAATTATATCACAACTATATCAGCCATGGCAGGCGCTTCTTCTATCTAAACAGCATCCTCCCTTCACGATCGGAAATCTTCACGAATACAACAAACAGTTAGTTAATTGAGTGTTGCAACTTCGGCCTCCTCGTGAGCTTGCGAGGAACAGTGCATATTATTATGCGCACAGTGGGTATCTTCCCCTCAGAGCACACAGCGGGAGGAATACAACAGAAAATAATCAGGCATAGAAAAGATGCACAGATATTATCAGTAGAAGATTACCCATCAGACCAGCCCTCTTAACGACTCTAATACAGCTGCTCGGGTGACAACTGAGAGCATTGGCACGGCATGTCAAACACTTCAAGACAGGAGCACAGGGATCATAGCAGTTGGAGACCAAAAAATGTGCAGATACATGAACATGGACTTTTTACAACCAAAATAAGCACCATAGAAGTACAAGGGAGTATAGCTGTGAAAGCTTACCGCTTGAAACAAAATCTGTTTAAGACACGAGCACGATGAGCATAGCGGTCGGAGAAAAAAGTTTGCGCAGATTCACAAACATGCAGTGGCGCCTTATTTTCTATTACCGTGATTATAATATGTATACAATGGACTGAAGCGGTCGAAGCCTACCGCCTAAAACAAAATCTTGATTCTATCCTCCTCTCCTCTAAGGGATGAAAATGAGCTACATGTATGCCAACCACAAGAGGGAATTCACACGGTCATCGGTGAGCAAAAAGGGGCATAAGACCCCAACAATAGGCTGGTCTGTGACATGGTAAATATTCGAAAAATAAACCCACAGGGGGAATGTATTCCAGGATTTCCAAACCACTCACTATAGCTGCAGCACAGAAGAATAGCAAAGATATTTTCACTTCTTTGCGCTCAGTGCTCAAAGCTAAAATTTGGGATGAGCAGACACAAGCTGAGGTATGCTCATGTGTGGCACTCCTTGCCTCCTCGACGTCCCCTTCTTTGCTGGTGAACGAGTTCTCAGGCCTTCAAGTAGATCATAAGCGTGCAACAAAAGTTTTCTTTTGGTTTTTGGATCAACAGCATCAGCCCTCATCTCGTGCCTGCAGTTTGCACTGTTTTCTGAAATATCTTAGTCTTGCAGGTCATTTCTCAGAGTGTTGGGAGCTCCTTAACCTAATCAAAGCTTCTCCTTCCCTCAGATCCATGATTTCCCCCGAGGCTTTTGCTATATTGGCAAAAAGCTATGGCTTGGCAGGGTTGCCCATTGATGCCATGGCAGTTTTGCAGAAGATGGAAAGTTTTGATTGCCAACCTAATTATTTTGTATATAATTCTATAATTGGAGTCCTTGCCAAGCATCAGAAGCTTGAATCTGCTCATAGTGTTTATGAGCAGATGCTTCAGGCAGGTTGCTTGCCCAATTTACAGACAATCAACATAGTGCTCAATGGTCTTTGCAAGAAGAAGGATTTGCCAAGTGCATTTAATCTACTCTGTTCTCGCATACAGAAAGGGGAAGCTGTGGACATTATTTCCTTCAATACCATTATAAATGGTTATTGCAAGAGTGGGGACCTGGAGCAAGCATACAAAATTTTTTTGATGATGAAGGATAAAGGTTATAAGCCAGATGTTGTCACTTACAACTTATTAATGCATGGGTATTGTAAAAACTTTGAATTAGAAGCTGCTGAGCAACTCTCAAATGAGATGCACAAAAGCGGTGTTTCTCCGGATTCAACCAGTTTTAATACCTTGATTTTTGGTTTCTGCCGATGTAAAAGGATGAAAGAAGCCATTCAACTTCTACAGTCTATGAAAGATTTCAACTGCATGCCTGACATTTACACATATAACATTCTTATGGAAGGATTGTGCAGAACACATGAGTTACATCAAGCTGTTGATATGCTAGATAAAGCAGTAGATTCAGGCTGCATTCCTGACGTTTTCACATATAATATTCTAATAAATGGCTATTGTAAAGAAGGAGACTTTGATGGTGCACATAAGATGTTTAGAAAGATGATTAAAAATGGTTTGACTCCAGATCCTTTCACTTACTGTACATTAATCCACCCCTTATGTTTAGCAGGGAAAATGCAAGCAGCTTTGAAGTTATTCTATGAAATGGTTCAGAAGGGCTTAACCGTTGACAAAGTGTTATATAGTGCACTCATGGATGGCCTTTGCAAGTCAGGCAAGGTTGCAGAGGCCTTGCAGATTCACCAGTGGATTGGCAAGCTTCGCAATCCAGATGTGGAAACATATAATGGACTTATATCCAGCCTCTGCAAAGAGGGAAGGCTAAGGAAAGCCGGGGCTCTTCTTGCAGAAATGGAAGCAGCAGGGTGTAGTCCCAATAATTCGACTTACAACATACTTATTGGTGGCTTATGTCAGGCTGGCCAGGTTTCTAGGGCGTACAAGCTGTGGAAGATGATGAAATCCAAAAACTTGGTATTGGATGCCTCAACACATAAACTGATGGTTCATGCACTCTGCCTAAAAGGTAAAGTTCGTAGAGCAAGCAAAGTCTTTAGAGAGATGGAAAAATTAGATTATCCTCCTGATCAATTAACACTTAGACTTCTTATTGATGGATTATGCCAAATTGGGAATGTGAAAGAGGCGGTACGATTATTTGATGTCATGTTGGTGAATGACTTCAAGCCATCTGTTGCATTGTACAATACTTTGTTGGAAGGTCTACATGACTCAGGCATGCTGGATGGCTCAAGATACACAACGATACTGAAAAATATGGTTTCGAAAGACTGCGTTCCAGACCTGAACACTTACAACATTCTTATTGCTTCAAATTGTCAAGCTGGTAAAATGGAGGAGGCTTATGCCATTTTAGAACTTATGAAGGGGAACAGATGTGTTCCAGATAATATGACATTTACCACCATGATTTGTGGTCTTTGTATCATCCAAAGAGCAGATAACGCTTTTAAATTGTATAAGAAAATGCTTTTGAAGCAGAGCCCTCCTCCTATCCATGTTTGCAAATTATTGGCCGACTGTTTACAGAGAGAAGGAAATTTGCGAGAAGCGAAATTGGTTTTGAGGTTTATTAAATCATCTGAACACAAGATAAAATGATTAATTAGTTGGCTTGATTCATTGTAGTGTTCTGAGTGAAGTAAGATACGAGTATGATGTAGTCTTGTGTGAATAAGGTTGTCAGGTATGCAAGGTACTCTACAGATCAAAAGTGTTTCATCTCTATGACAGTCTTGGCTTGTTCCTCGCTCTTACCTATGCACAGATACATGTAGATATGACTGGTCACTGCACAAGAGATATATACAAAGTTTTGCTCATAGGTTGTTCAATTTACTTGTGGTTCAGTATGGAAGTATGTTCACATTTGCATTTAATGTTTCACTCATACACTCACAAATAGGCACTGGAACATATGTACTTGGGAATGTGTATAGACTATTTGAACTAATTTACAAGGAGGACAAGTTGATGGTAGTTATTTTTTATGTAACATTACATTATTAGCTATGAATGACAGTGTGCGGAATGACTATACATTCATTGATACCTTAATTTTCTTTTGTTCCTGTATGTTTTGATTAGGTATTTTTATGGTTGTTCACTCTTTAGTATACATTCGCATATTGTTTTTCTCACATGTATATATCTCTATGAATAAACATGTCTATGTATATATGCATGCATGTGTGTACAAGCATCAGTGGACTTGCGCCTTCATTTTGATGTGCTTTTATTGCAAGGGATTGTTATTACTGACAGTCTTCATGGGGCCATCAGAAATGAAATCTCATAGAGTTTCAGAAGATGCATTGAAACAGTAAATTTTTTGCTCGTTGATGCTCTTTACAATGTCTCTGCTAAAATCCACAAGAGAACAAGCCTTCAAGTTGAGGATGTACAGGATTGTGTACCCTTGTTTCATATGATTAGCATTCTTCCACACTTCACATGTGAAGTACCTTTGGCTGTGGAAGTAGCACAAGCCCTTGACAAGTTGATTATGTTTTTGTAAAAGCCAGATATCGAAAGAGGAGGGAGAGAGCTACACAAAGATGTACTCAGCTGCACCAAACACTAAGGGAGTGAGCTTGTGCGTGAGGCAAGAGAAATTAGAGAGAGAAAATTGCTCAAAAATTTGAAAAAGAAGATGGAGAAGCTGAAGTTGTAGAAATCCCCTTCAAGTTATGTGACTTTTTGGGACCAAGTTTTATTGATAAGTGACGTTTAGATCATTTAGGCAGGTGCACACATGTCCAATGACCAAAAGGCGTAAAAATCATGTAAATGCCTATAAAAATATTATAAAAAATATATAAGGAAAGCTTTCGGAGAGAGCTATAACTGTGAAGGTCAAAATATACAAAAGAAGAGTTCTTTGAGCCTTTATCCTCGGCCAACTCCCACTTAAAGAGCCAAGGAGGCTCCTTTAAGCTATAAGTGACTCCCACAATCTATATACATAGCTGATTTTGTAACTTGTGCCTTGGGTAGACACTTAGTGAGAGATCTGTAGAATTTTGTGAAATGTGACTTTGATCAAAGTGATCAGACAATCCTCTAACACCTTTTTGATGAAACGGTATTTCGCATCAATATGCTTTGTGTGAGCATGGAACATGGCATTCTTTGCAAGACAAATGGCACTTTGATTATCACAGCCAAGAACATGTGCCTTTTCAGGCATCCCAAACTCGTTGGGCAAGTGCACTAACCAAAAAGTTTCCTTGAGCCTTTGAGCTGAAATATATTCAGCGTCTGTAGTAGATAGTGTAATTATCTTATGAAGCCTAGAGCACCATGAAATAGCTCCGCCTTCAAGGGCATGTACAAAGCCACTTGTGAATTTCCGTATCCACGTCAACTATGTCAGAATCAGAGAATCCTTTTAATTCTAGGGGATACTTCCCATAGCATGGGCACTTGTTTTGGGTCCTTTGTCAAATATCTAAGAATACTGATTAGCCATAAACAGGCAGACAACTACCACCACATGGGCAATGCCTAGCCTAGTAACAACCATCGCATACATAAGTGAACCACAAGCTGATGCATATGGAACACCTCATCACTTCTTGGACAATCATCCTTGGAAAGATTGTGTGCGGCTACAATGTGCACTCCAAGAGGTTTCGCATCAGCCATGTTAAATCTGTCCAACACTTATTTCGATGTATTAGCATGGGCACTTGTTTTGGGTCCCTTGTCAAGTATCTAAGAATACACTTAATTGCATCCCAATGAGCTTTGCCAAGATTAGCCATAAACAGGCAGACAACTCCCACCACATGGGCAATGCATAGCCTAGTAACAACCATCACATACATAAGTGAATCACAAGCTGATGCATATGGAACACCTCATCACTTCTTGGACAATCATCCTTGGAAAGATTGTGTGCAGCTACAATGTGCACTCCAAGAGGTTTGCATCAGCCATGTTAAATCTGTCCAACACTTTTTCGATGTAATTTTCTTGTGACAAATACATTGTCTGCTGCTGGCTTTGCCTCTTTATCCTCATTCCAAGGCTATGCTCAGCTTCCTCAAGGTCTTTCATTGAGAATGCAGAGTTCAGCTGTTGTTTAGAGCATTTAAAGTGCTCTTTTTCTTCCCAGTGAACAGCATATGATTTACATACAGTACTAGAATGATGGGGCTTCCATGATCATTTGACAGTTGGAGAGAGAACTTCTTGGAAATCAATGCCCTCTTTTTGAGCATATTCCTTAGCAACCACCCTTGCCTTGTACTTGGGTTTGCCATCAACTGTTTTGATTTTGTACAACCATTTGTTAGGAATGGCTTTCCCATTATTGGGCAACTCAATTTAATCCCAAGTATCATTGGCATGCGAGGCTTTAATCTCTTCTTGCATTACAAGCTCCAACTTCTTCTTTTGCTCACATGACTTAGCCTCTCTAATTGTAAAGGCTCGCCCGAATTTGACAGCATGATATAATGCAAAGCGGGATGAGGTAGGTCCTTCACATATCACAGGATTTTCCAAGCACTACAAGCCTTGTACCATAGTTGACACGGTTCGCACACTGCTCAGCCTTTAGGTTCCAGCAAAAGGGTTTGCCCAATCATATGGGATAGACTATGAAGGGCCCTTCAGCCCTATGGCAAAGAACTCGTGGATTAACTTTTGGACACAAGAATATGAGTAGTCAAGTAGTTAGAACTTGTGGATAACTTTTTGGACTCACAAAAAAATGAGTAACGATGTGGCATGTAATGTAAGCTTTCATTCACATACTTGATCTTTCCAAATCCAAGAATTCTAATGCTTCCCCTCAAGCTCAAGTGAGCTAATCTCTATTGATCTCCTTCGTGTTGAGGTTGTCTTTGGATTTTTCTAACATGCATTCATAAATTTTTTCATAATGTCTGACATCTGCTCCGTGGTGTTGACGTATTTGATGTCCATGTATTTGGATAATACCTTCTCTCTCTGATGAAGTGATAATGAACCTCTTTGTGCTTGCTTCTTGCATGGAAAAATTGGGCTCTTTGATAGATGAATGCTTGAAATGTCATCCCCAAATAATGTGAACTCTTTGACCTCCACAACTAAGTCCTTGAATAGCTTCTTGAGCCACATGATTTCACATGTAGCAAGGGCTAAGGGTCTATACTCACCTTCATAAGAAGATAGGAAAATTGTGGGTTGCATCTTGGATATCCATGAGGTGACTTTTGAACGTAGCATGAAGACCTAACTAGATGTACTCCTATCCTCTTTTGAGCCAACCCAATCAACATCATTGAATCCTTTGGGTTGTATGCCATCTTCATAAGGGTCGGATAGCCCTTGGTTCACTTTGTGCTTGATATATCTTAGAATTCTCATAGCTACGTTCAAATGAATATCAGTTGGCACATTTAAAAATGGAGATAATACCCCTACAACATAAGCCAAATCAGGTCTTGGTTGTTGCATAGTTTAAGCTCCACATTATGCTTCTGTATGTGTTGTAATATCTTCATGTGGCTATCCTTCTCTTGCACATAGCTTTGTATTTGGGCCTAGAGGTTGTGTGAGTGGCTTACGTCCACTTATATCATACTAGCGAGTACCTTCTTTGTGCCAAATATACACCATACATCTAGCAAGTACTTTTGTTGTGCCAAATATACACCATTTATTACATAGAGTCCTTCAATCCCTAGAAAGTGTTTAAGTGTTGAAAGTAGCTTAGATGGCAATCTAGAACGACTCTAGATGAAGGGCTTACTAGTGCGCAATGCTATGTAAAGCTCAACTCGGGACATGCTTATATAGATTTTACAAGGGGATTTGGTATAGATAAACATAGTCGGGAGATAGACAATAGTCGAAAAATATACAATCTGACAATATCTGGATGACCAGAAGTCCTACCGACTCAGCCCCAGAGGCCACGGGGATAGGGCCCCTGGACCCATACAAGGGGGCAAGCCCCCCTCTGCACTCCCCCCATTAAGGTTCTATGGGGAAACCACGCAACGCCACATGGTCTTTATTTTCGCCTTGAATGGAAACCCAATGGCCTGGAAGTTTATGCCCTAGCTTGTTATTGTTAGTGTCCATGTGAAAGGCCAAATGGCCATTGGACACTTTTGTATATGTTCTTTAATAAAACATATATTGATTTGGTCAGCTATAGATTGTATGTTCGACCGCATTTGTAACACATAAGAACTCTCTATTCGTTCTCCCTGTGTACTAGTTTTTTGTGTATTCTATAGCATCTGTGCAGAGTACCGTGTGCGGGGCTTGGACCTTGATTTTCTACTCTGAGGATATCATTGTGAAGCTCTCGACAAGGAGAGCACACTGGTGCATCTCATAGAAATACTTCATTGATATCAGAGCATTTTGATGCAAAATCTTTGTTCTTTTTGTGCGAGCGAAGCGAGCATCCGCTCACCCACCCAAGGCTTTCTCCAAAGGTTATGACCAAGGTGACGACCAAGGCATAGACCTTGGCATACCTTTTCATCCAAGTCACCAAAGTCATCGTTGCTTCCATTGGCTGTGCGCGAGGGAGGACCTCAATGATCAAGGAAGAAGATGAAGGCTCCCATTACTTCTCGGGAGGTCACCGATCCCAGTACTGTTCCCTCGGAGCTCGCTTAATTGTGGCAATCTCTTGCCACTAAGCTACAGTCTTGTGGTGCTTGAAGAAGGGGAAAGACTAAGTTTCACATGATCTTCAACAAGTTTTGGGTCCTCAAAGCTTCATTCTTTACTTTGAAAATTTATCTTTGAAGCATTTTTGGAGCCATTTTGGAGTATTTTCGTGCATAGTTCTCTTCATAGAGGTCCAAGAATATCAAGAAAAGTGTTTTTTGTACTTCTTTGACAATGAAAGTTCACCTTTTGGGGCTGTGTTTTCAGCCACACTTGTTAATCTACAAGGTTCTTCAAATGTTTTAGTTGTGGTGGGAGGAGCCACCGTAAGTCTATGTAGGTTTTTGAGCCTAAAGAATAGAGTTGACAGACACTTGCAGGTCTTGTTGGCCAGTGTTTGGGTAGTGAATTCAACCTTTCAATGCCATTTTACTACATATATTGAGCACATACACACTATGTATGCTTCTGTGGATACCTCTTATGTACAACCATGTGGTCATTGATATAGTGGTTACATTTTTGCATAAAGCCTTTTACATTTGATAAAGAGGGTCGTGGTGAGGTTTTCTTAACTGGGAGACACCCAGATGTCAGGGTCTCTTCGGTGATGTAGGTGAAAGACTTACCTAGCCTTGCCACAGGAGATATATGATGGTTATTTATAGGTCCTCGATAAGCCTAGTTGTCTTTTTTTGGGTAACTGATTATATGCAGTGGAGTCAATGATTCACTATGCAGGTAAACATGTCAGTACTTGTAGTCTAGTGAGATTTTGACACTAGTCATATGCTCATTTTGCAAAAGATATTCCGGCAAAATTTTTCGAGATTTTGGGTTTTGTCAACTACACAGTGGTCGATTTACTCCTTGATACACTTATTGGTGTGAGCACATTTATTCTCATATAATCCTTTTGGTTCGTCATTACTCTCCATTAATTCATTTTTTTTGGGAAGAGTCTGCTGAGTTTTTCCCAATATCTGACACTTGGTCATCCTTTCTTGAGCCTTAGTGGTGTTTGGACTTCTCTAGCTCCATTATCATTCTATTCAATTCTCTATCATCATGGCATCGGAGGTCTCAAGCACATCTGGTGGATCAAAGTGTAAGAAAATAGTTACGCAATATAACATAGGAGCAGTAGTAGAGAAGATAACAGATATATGAGAATCTCAACAATTTTATACTAATAGCAAGTACACAGATGATAGCGTTGTCCACCTGTGCACTCTCAAGGTAGAGCTTAAATGGTGATCTAGAGAACTCTAGATAGGGAGATACGAGGTAGAGGTATGCTAGCTCAATTCGATGTCTCAGGTAGTGCAAAAGTCATGTATATATAGGATAATGGGTGGCCTTTGGTGGACGGATATACATGGGCAGTAGAGCGTTGGTGGCCACTGCCGTGTAATTGCCATACACAGCTTAGGCTAGTTGAAAAGATCTAACAAATATAAATGATTTTCGACTCCGATAGGGAATATTCCATGGAATATTCCCTTTATAGTCGTGTCGGGGGCACTGCCCCTGGACCCACCAGGGGGCCCTCTAGCCCCCTTGGATTCTCCAGCCAGGCTGCTCACCACTGCTGCGGACCCCACAATTAGGGACCCTGGTAACTCCCTTTCCTTACAATACCTTACATGGTCCAATATTACCTTCATCCATCATGCAAGTTGGGATTCCCATCAATTGGGTAATGCACACTTGGCTTCTCCTCATAATGGGGGCCTTATAAAACGTGCATACAATCATGAGGGGTAGACATTGATCATATACTAACAATCCCCCTCAATATTTACCGAATGATAAATAAAGTAGGTCTCGGTCCTATGCCCATCTGTTGAAGATGCCTTTTGAGCTGCTCTCTTCCAAGTGCTTTAGTGAATATGTCAACACAATTTGCCTCTGTTGGGTATATTCTAGCTCCACAATTTCATGTCCAATTAGCTCACGAACGTAATGGTACTGTACTTCTATATGCTTGGTGCGAGCATGAAATACTAGGTTCTTTGCAATAGCCATACAACTTTGATTATCACACTTGAGTACAGTAACCATATTTGATGGAAAGCCTAGATCTACAAGAATTCTCTTTAACTAGACTACCTCACAAGAAGCAAAAGAAGCTGCTTTGTACTTTGCTTCAGTGGAGGAGAGTGTGAGAGTTATTTGCTTCCTACTTACCCAAGAAAATATTCCTGAACCAAGTGAGAAACAATATCCAAAAACTAATTTTCTAGAATCACAATCTCCAACCCAATCTGAATCACAATATCCTTGACGTGTATAGCCTGTGGTATAAAAAATACCAAAATCCAAGGTTCCTGCAATGTACCTAGAATTCGCATTCTAGCATTCTAGTGACTCTCCTTAGGTTTGTTGGAAAATCTGCTTAACACTTGCACAGAAATATAAGACTTCCAACAAGCTTTCTATACTTCTTAGTATCTACATCAGACATGTTATCATCCATAAATAGCTTATGATTTACCTCCATAGTTGTGCTAGTTGGTTTTCAGTCCATCATTCCAAATGCCTTGATAATTTCTTTGGCATATTTTTGTTGTGAGATGAAAATGCCATCCTTTCTTTGCCGTACTTCAATTCCTAGACAAAAATGGAGTAGACCTAAGTCTGTCATTTCAAACTCAGTTCCCAAGCTGATCCGAGTTTGATTGACGAGTTCTTGATGATCTCCTATGATGATCAAATCATCTACATATGCAATGACAACAACTAACTTGCCATCCCTTTTCGTTACATACAAGTTAGCATCAGAAGTACTTCTTTCAAAACCCATATTTTTGAAAAAAATATCTATCCGTTGGTACCAAGCCCATGGTGCTTGCTTAAGTCCATACAAAGCTTTCTTCAACCTGCAAACTTTATTTTTTGAATTGGGCACCTCAAAACCTAGTGGTTGAGATACATATACCTCCTCCTTGAGGTGAGCATTCAAAAATGCAAATTTGACACCCATCTGAAAAATAGGCCAGGCCTTTTGTGCAGCTACTGCAAGTACCGTCCAAATAGTTGTCATGCGTGCTGTTGGTGCAAAAGTTTCTTGAACATCAAATCCTTCAATTTGTGAAAAACCTTGTGCAACTAATCTTGCCTTATACTTTTCTAATGTGCCACCTGCTTTATACTTTGCTTTCCAAATCCATTTAGTACCTATTACCTTCTTCTTTGGTGGCAAGTCGACTAGATCCCATGTATCATTTTTGAGTATACTATCATACTCAGACTGCATTGTCGCTCTCCAACCTGGATCATCAAGCACTTCTTCAATGGTGGTAGGTTCCTTTATCGAGCCCATGATATCTATCATTAGAGCCATGTTAACAATGTGTTCTGAGGCTCTTCTTTGCTCCTCTATTCTCTTTGATCTTCATAATCCATCTGAGGATGATTCTGGTATATCTACATGTGGATTGCGATCATCAAAGAGCTGTTGTGCCCATTTTGGTAGTGGCTTACGCTGTGCAGCTACAATTGGTTTGCCTTTTACTAAGGAAATTTCACCATCAGATGTTTCCTCCTCCTCAACTTTACCTTTATCTTCTACTACGTGTGGTCGTTCATCAAACACCACATCTCGGATGACAAAAATCTTTCTTGCCTTAGGATCAACCTGTATGCTTTAGACTCTTCACTATATCCTAGGAAGACACACTTTTTGCTTTTTGAATCCAACTTTGATCTTGTTGAATTAGGAATATGTGCATAACAAAAACTACCAAAAATTCTGAAATGCAAAACTAAAGGCTTTTTACTAGAATATGCTTCTTGAGGAGGCATCCCCTTCAGTGCTTTTGTGTAGCTTCGATTGAGGATGTAGACTGTTGTATTGACTGCTTCTGCCCAGAATGAATTAGGCATGTCTTGATCCTTCAACATACAACGAGCCATTTCAACCACTGTCCTGTTTCTATGCTCAACAATGCCATTTTGTTGAGATGTATGTGCTGTGGTAAGTTGCCTTTTCACACCATGATCCTTACAGTAGTTACTGAATTTGATTGATAAGAATTCACCTCCTCTATCTGTTCTAAATTTCTTCAATTTATTTCCTGATTCATTTTCCACATACTTATGCCATGTTTAAAATTTTTCAAAAGCATCAGCCTTCTCACGAATGAAATAAACCCACATCTTTCTACTATAATCATCGACTAACAGCAAGAAGTAGAAAAATCCTCCTAAAGCAGGTGTAGACATTTTACTACAGAGATCAGCATGTACCAACTCTAGAGGAGCTTGAGATTGATTGTTGGTCTCTCGTGGAAATGACTTTTGTTGTTGCTTTCCCATCATGCAAGCTTCACAAGGTTCCTGCAACTCTGAAAATGCAGGCAAATGAGCAACCATCCCTGTTCTTTGCATCTCCTTCAAAACTACAAATTTGAGATACCCAAATCATTGGTGCAATAACCTGCTTACATCTTTATCTTCCATAGCAGTTAAGGCACTTAATGCATACAAGTTATCACGTCTTATGCCTTTACCTACTACATTACCTGATGAATCCATGATTTTTGCACCACTCTTATTGAAGTGAACTTCAAATCCATGATCCGTTACTGTAGAAACTGACAACAAATTTCTTTTAAGTGTAGGTACATCGAGAACATTGGATAACGTTTTCTCAACACCTGGAGATGTGACAAAAGAGATGGTTCCAGTTCCTTCCACTAGACACTTGGAGTCATTTCCCACCACTACATTGATGGATTCCTATAGAGGCACTAGGGAACTATACCAATCCTTTTTATTGGTCATTTGGCGAGAAGCTCCACTATCTAAAATCCATGGTTCATCAACATAAGCTTGAGCATACGAACATACCTCTTCAATAGCTACCCATAGTTCCATCTCTGTGTTGTTTGCAGACTCTTTGTTCTTCCAATATGATTTTACAGTTCCATTTTGTTCATCAGCTTACTTCTTTTTGCAATCCTTGATGGCATGGCCTTTCTTTTCACAATAGAAGCAACTTCCTGTGAACTTTTTCTTCTTTGGCTTCTTCTTTGATCCATCAGAAGAGCCTTTACCTTTTGCATTTGTTGAGAATGCAGCATCACTTGTACTTCGCCGATTCTTCAACCGCATCTCCTCTTCTAAAAGCATAGCACAAAACTCTTCAAATATAAAGGGAGTCGATCTTACCTAAGTGCTAAGGGCTATTACTAATCCATCATACTTTGTTGGAAGAACATGTACACATCTTCTAGCTAGCTCTTCTGGTGTTATAACAACACCAACTACAGCCAATTGATCTTGAAGATGTTTTATCCCTTTGATAAAATGTTCAGCCTTTTCAAAATCACAATGCTTTTCATTTGCCAACTGATTTTCTAAATTCTGTATCCTAGTGTGGTTCTTGGTCTCATATTGAGGAGCCAATATGCCCCAAGCCTCATGTGCTTTAGTAGTATGTTGAACTAAAGTAAGCATAGAATCGCTTACACTAGTGACAAATGCACATAATGCATCAACATTCCACCTCTTCCAAGCTCGTAGAAGATTTGGATCTGGCTGAATCATCAATCTTGAATTTGCTGGATCTCCAACTGGTATAGGCTCTGGATCCAATCCCATCGATCCCATGTCAGTGTCAAGTAATTCATAGGAGTCCAAAATTGCAGAAATTTTGAACTTCTAGAGTGTATAGTTGGTTCCATCCAGCTTCCCTTCAGTGAATGCAAGTGGGCGAATTCGAATAGGTGCAACATTAACATTAGCTAAAGCACCAAGACTAGTGTTTGAGGATGAAGCCATCATGTGATCACTCTAATGATCTATCGATATTCTAGTCTGCTAATAGGCCGAAATAGTGATACTTCTCTTGCTATTCGAACCTTATGTCTCTGATACCATGTAAGACAATAGTTACACAATATAACACAGGAGCACTAGCAGAGAAGATAATAGATATAAGAGAATCTCAACAATTTTTTACTAATAGCAAGTACAAAGATGATGGAATTGTCCACCCGTGTGCTCTCAAGGTAGAGCTTAAATGGTGATCTAGACAACTCTAGATAGGGAGATACAAGGTAGAGATATGCTGGCTCAATTCGATGTCTCAAGTAGTGTAGAAGTCATGTATATATAGGATAATGGGTGGCCTTTTGTGGACGGCTATACATGGGTAGTAGAGCGTGGGTGGTCACCACCTGCATAATTGCCATATATGGCTTAGGCTAGTTGAACCGACCTAATGAATATAAATGATTTCTGACTTCGATAGGGAATATTCCATGGAATATTCCCTTTACCATCGCGCTAGGGGCATTGCCTTCAGACCCCACCAAGGGGCCCGCTGGCCCCCTTGGACCCCCCTACTAGGGCTGCTCACAACTACCCTGAACCCCACAATTGGGGACCCGATAACTCCCTTTCCTTACAATACCTTACATGGTCCAATAGGACCTTCATCCATCATGCAAGTTGGGATTCCCATCAATTGGGTAATGCACACTTGGCTTCTCCTCATAATGGGGGCCTTACAAAATGTGCATACAATCATGAGGGGTAGGCATTGATCATATATTAACATAAGGTTTAATGCCAGTGTTTCGAGGAGGAGCTATAACTTATAGGGAAAGGACCATTTTGAGATTCAAAAATTTGGGCTCAAGCTTTTGCTCTATGGAAGAATCAGATTAAAGATGTGCTGATTCAGAAGAGGCAATGGAAGCCATTAAATGGAATCTTAAAGAAGCCTGCTGACATGGATGAAGATGATTGGGATGAGTTAGATGAAATGGTCATGTCTACCATTCAATTGCACTTGGCAAATAATGTTTACTTTACAATATTGGACTGTGAAAGTGCAGAGGAGCTTTGGAAAAAGTTATGCAATACATATGAAAAAGAAACCCATCAAACAAAGTGTATCTGATGAGAAAGTTATATGATCTTCTCATGAAGGATACAGATAGTGTTGCTCCTCATTTGAATGAGTTTGATGCTATATTTCCCCAGTAACAAGCTCAAAAAATGGACATGGATAATGAAATGAAAGTATTCTTGTTGCTATGCACCTTGCTATCATCATGCAATACATTTTACATAGCTATTAGCAATAGTGCACTTGGTGGTAAACTAGTTTATGATGACATATGTGGAGCACTCTTGAGTGAGGAGATTCATAGAAAATCTATGGTTGGCACTTAGAGTGGAGATGCATATAATGTTCGTGATTCTTACCAAGGAAAGAATCGATAATGTGGCAAGATCAAGAACAAGGAAAATGGTCAATGAAATAAGAGTAGAAGTAAATCAAGTAATAGGGATATCAAATGCCATTATTTTCATAAGAAAGTACACATGAAGAAAGATTGTTATGCGTTAAAGAATGCTAAAGGTAAAGGACAAAATGTTGATGGGCATGTTAAACAATTACATGCACCATCTACTTCAATCGTGAAGATTGAAGAAATCAATGCTATTTTTGATGATGTTGATGTGTTGACACTTGACAGTACTCTGCCTATTGAGGCTCTTATGGTTGATTCTCTTTCCCACACATGGTTGCTAGATTCTGGTGCTTCTTTCCATGTGACACCACATGGAGAGTGGTTCTCTACTTATGCAGCAAAGATTCTTGGTACTGTGAGACTTGGTGATTCTTTAGTTGGAAAAATGCTTATCTCCGCGACCCCATCCTCAATCAGCTCATGCATATAGTGATACTAAATTTCTATGTGCTTGGTTCATGCATGGAAAACAAGATTCTTGGTGATGGCCATGCAACTTTGGTTGTCACACGTCAACTATGTGGCCTCTTGTCCTTGTATTCCTATGTGCCATAGGATCCTCCTCAACCATACCGCTTCACATGCTGCAACACATGCAACTTTGTACTCAACTTTAGTAGAAAATAATGCTACAGTTGGTTGCTTCTTACTGATCCAAGAGAAAATCCCTGATCCTAAAGAAAAACAATATCTAGAAACTCATTTGTTGGAATCAATAATTCCTGCCCAATCTGAGTCACAGTATCCGACTAGGGATGATCCTTCTTCATAAAGAATACCATAATCAGTGGTTCCTTTCACATACCTCAATATCCACATGCTTGCCTTCTAATGAGTTTGGTAGGGCTTATTTGAGAACCTGCTTACTACTCCAACAACATTAGAGATATCTGGTCTGCTACTGCACAAGTAGATGAGACTTCCAATGTATTTCCTATATCTTCCAATATCTACTAGAGGTGAAGTATCTTTAATAGATAATTTTGTGTTGACCTCCATAGGTGTAGAAATTTCCGTGAAATCCTCCATGTTGAATGTCTTCGATATTTTTCTTGCATACTTTTGTTGAGAGATGAAAATCTTCCCTGGTTCTTGCCAAGTGTCAAGGCCTAAGAAATAATGCATTAAGCCCAAGTCTATGATTTTAAATTTTGAACTTAGGGCATCTTTTGTTTGTTGAAGAAGAGCATCATCATTTCATGTAATCACAAGGTCATCTACATAGAGTACAAGCATAACTATCTTCCCTCCTCTCTTTAGAACATACAAGTTAGCATCAGAAGCACATGTTTTGAAACCTAAATCCAAGAGATACTTATCTATCTGCTAGTACCATGCTCTAGGGGAATATTTCAACCAATATAATGGCTTCTTCCACTTAGAAACCTTATTCTTTGAATGGGGAGCCTCAAAACTTGGTGGTTGAGACACATATACCTCATCCTTTAGGTCTCCATTCAGGAATGTTGATTTGAAATCCATGTGATAGATTGGCCAATGCTTATGTGCATCCACAACTAGCACTACTCGGATAATAGTCATCCTTGCATTCGGGGCAAAAGATTCACAAAATTCAATGCCTTTAGCTGGTGAGTAGCCCTGTGCAACAAAGTCTTGCTTTGTACTTTTCCAAAGTACCGTCCGCCTTGTACTTTAGCTTTTAGACCCACTTGGTGCCGATGACTTTATGTTTAGGGGGTTGATCCACTAGCTCCCAAGTTCCATTCTTCATGATATTGTTCTACTCTATTTGTATGGAAGCCCTGAAATTCAGATCGTGGAGTGCCTCTTCCACATTGGTTGGCTCCTTTGCTTGTTCTTGAAGGAGATCAGCCATTAGGATTGTGTTTACAATATGGGCGCTCGCTTGTCTCTGTTCCTCTATTCTCTATGATTGCCTGTTTGCAGTTTTGACCCATCTTCTCCTAAAGAGTGTATGTCTGCAGTAGACTCAGATGTTTGGTACTTTGATAATGGTGCAACCAAACATATTACCTCACATTACAATTTCTTCACTTCACTCGAGCCTGCCCCTATGGGGAATACTATGACATGTGCCAACAACTCCTCTTATCCTGCCATGGGAGTTGGTAATATCATTTTGACTATTGCTGATGGTAGTTCTTTCACTTTTTGAGATGCTTTATTTGTGCCAGGGTTCAAGAAAAATCTACTATCAATTTTTGCATAGCCAAGATTGGCTTGGTTGTGAAATTTGTTGATGAGAGATGTACAATTCATGATCTGTCAAATGGAAATATGATTATTGCTTTTGGCATTTTATGTTGTGGGCTGTATAAGCTCATAGACTATGAAAAATCTATGAATGATTCAGCATGTGCAACACATGATTCTTAGGCTATGTTAGATCCAAAGTTTTGGCATGCACACTTTGGTCATCTGAATTTTGCTAGTTTGCTATGCTTGCAAAAATCTGAAAGTGTGTCCTCTTTGCCCAAACTTGAGGCACTCAGAAAACATGTTTGCGAAGGTAGTATTTTGGGCAAAATGCAGCGTTCCTCCTTTCCAAAAGATGGTTTACTTTGAGCTACTCAGAAATTGTAGCTTGTTCATAGTGATGTCTGTGGTCCTATGTAGACAACCTCTTTTGAAAGCTATCTTTACTTCATCACTATCATTGATGATTTTTCCAGGCATGCATGGATATATCCATTGAAAGAAAAGTCTGATGTGTTCATGTGCTTCAAACAATTTTTGGTTTTGGCTGAAAATCTATCATGTAAAATGAGCACCCTCCGTTTTGATCGGGGGGGGGGGGGGTGTTGATATATTTAGGTAGTGATGTGTGTGAACACTCTAGGACCGCCGGGGCACTTTTTTCCCTCTTTAGGAGGTTTTTTTCCCCCGGCTTGTATATACGCCTATTGCCCTAATGGGCTACTTATCTTTGTACATTCTCTAGTAATACATTCAGTCTTGTGTGTTGTGCTCCAAGCTTCTTCTTCTTCCTTGTGCTGTTCGCGTGCTTCCGCAGACGTCTAACTCCAACAATTGGTATCAGAGCAGGTCGTTGCTTCTTCTAGGGCGCCGTCGACACTCCTCCGTTTGCAGTCTCAGATTCGCACAAAATTTGGTGAGCATACTCGTTTCGGCCTCCGAACGTTTCGGCCTCCGAACGCACTATCGCAGTGCTTGTGCAGGCTATTTCATCCTTTTGTGCCAAAGGTATATACTAGTTTCTGTTCGCCAGTTTAAGCGTCTCGAAGTCTGCTACAGGTCTAGCAGAACTCGTCTGGGCAGTTCTGTTCAACTTTTTGAGATACAGTCAATTTTCTGCATCAAGGTATTTTAGTCACCGGCCATGGCTGAAAGCAGTGATGTATTCCGTATGTTGGCTGTTGAGGATAAGTTGGATGGTACCAACTACCCATTATGGGCTTATATGATGCGACATGTACTGGTTGCAAAAGGATTGTGGAACATTGTGCAGGGTGTTGAAAGACGTCCTGTTACACCTGTAACGACAGGTACTGCAAATACAGGTGTTGGAGCTGATGAAGATGGTGTCGAAGATGATATTCCACAAATTCCTGTTCGTGCTGCTGTTTCTGTTGCACCTACTGCAGAGCAGATTCGTTGGGATGGCAGAGATGCCCAGGCACATGCATTGATAGCTTTGTCTGTCAAACGTGCCATTATTCCTCACATTCGCTCTTGTAGAACAGCAAAGGATGCTTGGGATACACTTACCACTTTGTACCAGGCTAGGAATGAGGCTCGTGTTGCTTACCTCCGAAAACAGTTGGAGAGTGAGCACATGAATGAAGGTGATTCGATGGATAGTTTTCTTACAAAGATCAAAGACCTGAAGGAACAATTGATTTTTGCTGATGAGGTTATACCAGATAGCTCACTTGTGCAGACCGTTCTGAATGGCCTTCCTGATTCATATCAGAGTTTTGCCTCTACTCTTCGATTGATGATGAAAGGCAATCCGAATGCCTTGTCATTTGAGGAATTAGTCTCTGTTCTGTTGCAGGAAGATCAGTCCAGGCAGAACAGGTCCATTATGCGTGTTGCAGATCAAGCTTTCCTGGCTAGTCAGAAGGGCAAAGGAAAATGGAGCTCTTCTACTAGTAAGCAGAAATCTGCAAATGCTGCACAATCGAAGAACCACGATAAAGATGAGAAGAAATCAGAAAAGCAGAAATTGTTCTGCAAGTACTGTAAAGGAAATGATCATATTATAAAGAACTGTCCAAAACTGGCTGCTAAAGAGGCAAAGAAGAAAGAGGCTGGAATGGTTGTTGCAGAGGCCTCTACACCAAAAACAGAGTCTGCAAATCTTGTGCAAGAAGAAGAATGGGCGTTTACTACTGTTTGCAGTTTTGACCCATCTTCTCATGATCAGTGCATGTCTGCAGTAGACTCAGATGTTTGGTACTTTGACAGTGGGGCAACCAAACATATTACCTCGCAGCACAGTTTCTTCTCTTCACTCGAGCCTGCCCCTACAGGGAATACTGTCACATGCGCCAATAACTCCTCTTATCCTGTTATGGGAGTTGGTAAGATCATTCTGACTACTGCTGATGGTAGTTCTTTCACTTTGTCAGATGCTTTATTTGTGCCAGGGATCAAAAAGAACCTGTTATCAGTTTCTGCATTAGCCAAGATTGGCTTGGTTGTGAAATTCGTTGATGACAGGTGTACAGTCCATGATCTCTCAAATGGCGATGTGATTATTGCTTCTGGCATTTTATGTCGTGGGCTGTATAAGCTCATAGACTATGAAAAATCTGTGAATGATTCGGCATGTGCAATTCATGATTCTCAGGCTATGTCAGATGCAAAGCTTTGGCATGCACGCTTTGGTCATCTGAATTTTGCTAGTTTGTTACGCCTGCAGAAATCTGAAATGGTGTCCTCTTTGCCCAAACTTGAGGCACCTGGAAAACATGTTTGTGAAGGCTGTATTTTGGGCAAAATGCAGCGTTCTTCCTTTCCAAAAGATGGTTCAGTTCGGGCTATGCAGAAATTGCAGCTTGTACATAGTGATGTCTGTGGTCCTATGCAGACACCCTCTTTTGGAAATTACCTTTACTTCGTGACTTTCATTGATGATTTTTCCAGGCATGCATGGGTATATCCACTCAAAGCAAAGTCCGAAGTGTTCATGTGCTTCAAACAGTTTTTGGTTTTGGCTGAAAATCTGTCAGCATGTAAAATGGGCACCCTCTGTTCTGATCGAGGGGGGGAATATATGTCTTCAGATTTTAATGCATTTCTGGCTGAACGTGGGATAAAACACCAGTGTACAGTGCCGTATACACCTCAACAGAATGGAGTTGCTGAACGAAAGAACAGGTCACTCATGGAGATGGCGAGGTGCATGGTCAAAAGTCAGGCTTTACTACATAGTTTCTGGCTTGAGGCTGTCATGTGTGCAGCATATGTACTGAACGCGTGTCCCACGAAAGCGTTGCAGTCTATCACTCCATATGAGGCTTGGCATGACCGCAAGCCATCTGTTGCTCATCTGCGTGTTTTTGGTTGTTTGGCATATGCATTAGTGCCTGAACAACATTGCAGAAAATTGGATGATAAGGCAGTAAAATGTATTTTTGTTGGGTACAGTTCTGAAAGTAAAGGCTATCGTCTGTATCATCCACAGACTAAACGCATTCTGGTTAGCCGTGATGTTGTCTTTGTGGAAGATGCTATTCAGCCATTGCTTTCATGTACTAAGGAGACATCTGTTAGCTCCAAAGACATGTATGATACTTTGATGCCTCTTTTTACAGGTGGACAGGCTAGCGCTGGTCCTAATGAGGCAACTTCTCAGCCTTTGCAGGTTTCATATGATGATGCAGATCATTCCATTTCTGATGCAGATTTACATGATGCACTTGTTGATGAGAGAGCTGATATTGAACAGGCAAAAACTATGCCAAAATGGCTGGTGCAGACTTTGCGTGACAGCAAATTAGATGCACCTTTGTCATATCGTACTCGTTCAGGCTCTCATAGTACCTCCTTTGCATCAGATTGCTATGCTATGGCTGCATCTAGTCTCTGTGATGAGAATGAGCCTGTTTCTTTTGATGAAGCACAAAATTCAGAAAATTGGATGGCTGCTATGCAATCTGAATATGATGCTATTATGAAGAATGGTACATGGTCTTTATGTGACTTGCCTCCTGGCAAGAAGGCCATTGGCACTAAGTGGGTATACAAGCTGAAGCGTAAACCTGATGGTACAGTTGACAGGTATAAGGCTAGGCTTGTTGCAAAGGGTTATGCGCAGGAAAGAGGCATTGATTTTGATGAGACCTTTGCACCTACATGCCGTATGACTACTGTTCGGAGCATTTGTGCACTTGCAGCCCATCATGGTTGGAATGTACATCAGTTGGACATTAAAACAACATTTCTGAATGGTGACTTGCATGAAGAAGTGTATGTTTTTCAGCCCCGTGGCTTTGTGCAGAAAGGGCATGAAAACCAGGTGTGCATGTTAAAGAAGGTGTTATATGGTTTAAAGCAAGCACCACGTGCTTGGTATGAGAAAATACATGCCTATCTGATTGCACATGGTTTTGAGAACAGTCCAACTGAAAGCACCTTATATGTTAAGCGTGCTAATGATGTGCTTTTGATCATTGTTGTCTATGTAGACGACATGCTGCTCACTGGTCCTCTTGAGAAGCATATTGCTGATTTCAAGGCTGATTTGCATGCCTCATTTGAGATGTCTGATTTGGGGCATTTGCATCACTATTTGGGCATTCAGTTTATGCAAGTTGATGGTGGAATGGCTTTGTGTCAAACGAAATATATTGACACATTATTGCAGCGTTTTGGCCTTGAAGACTGTAAGCCTATTGCCACTCCTATGGAGACAGGTTTACGATTGAGTCTTCATGATGCTGGAGATGCATTTGATGCTGTTCTCTATCAGCAGGCTGTTGGATGCTTGATTTACTTATGCATTACTCGGCCAGATATTCAGTTTGCTGTCTCACAGATGAGCAGGTTTATGCATTGCCCAAGAGTCACGCATTGGAAAGCGGTTAAGCGCATCTTTCGCTACTTGAGTGGTACTCGGCTACTTGGGTTGTTTTATCCCAAGGGGGGATCACTACCGCCAGATTTGCATGCTTTTTCTGACTCAGATTGGGCTGGTTGCTATGACACTCGTGTGTCCACCAGTGGTTTTTGCTTCATGCTTGGTAGCTCATGTATATCTTGGTTGAGCAAGAAGCAGCCTACTGTGGCCACTTCCAGTTGTGAGGCTGAGTATAGGGCAGCTTTCACAGCGACTGTTGAGTGTGTGTGGCTCAGACGCCTTATGGCTGATTTGGGTGTTGGCCAGTCTTCTGCCACCACCATCTTCACTGACAGTCAGAGCGCATTGGCAGTTGCGAGGAACCCTGTGTTCCATGCTCGCACCAAGCACATTGAGGTGCATTATCACTATGTCAGGGAGAGGTTCTTTGCTGGGGAGATCAGCTTGGCATATGTGCCCACGCAGGAGAACATTGCAGACCTTTTCACGAAGGCTCTGCCTAGGGAGAAGTTTGAAGCTTTCCGCAAATCTTTGGGCTTACTTCCTTTTGTGGAGTGATTTCCACATAGCTCGGCACTTCCTTATACATGAGTGCCAGCTCCTTGTTCACCGCATCACTCCCAGGGGGGATTTGTTGATATATTTAGGTAGTGATGTGTGTGAACACTCTAGGACCGCCGGGGCACTTTTTTCCCTCTTTAGGAGATTTTTTTCCCCCGGCTTGTATATACGCCTATTGCCCTAATGGGCTACTTATCTTTGTACATTCTCTTGTAATACATTCAGTCTTGTGTGTTGTGCTCCAAGCTTCTTCTTCTTCCTTGTGCTGTTCGCGTGCTTCCGCAGACGTCTAACTCCAACAGGGGGTATATGTTTAATGCATTTCTGGATGAACATGGGATAAAATATCAGTGTATAATGCGATATACACCTCAATAGAATGGAGTTGCTCAACGGAAGAACAGGTCACTCATGGAGATGGCGAGGTGTATGGTCAAGAGTCAGGATTTAGCACATAGTTTCTAACTTGAGGCTGTTATGTGTGCAACATATGTACTTAAGAGGTGTCCCACTAAAGCACTGCAGTCTATCACTCCATATGAGGCTTGGCATAGTTGCAAACCATCTGTTGCTCATCTGCGTGTTTTTGATTGTCTAGCATATGCATTAGTGCTTGAACAACATCGTAGGAAATTAGATGATAAAGTAGTAAGATGTATTTTTGTTGAGTACAGTTTTGAAAGCAAAGGCTATCATCTGTATCATCCACAGACTAAATGCATTTTGATTAGCCGTGATGTTGTTTTTGTGGAAGATGCTATTCAGCCTTTACTTTCATGTACGAAGGAGACATCTGTTAGCTCCAAAGACATGTATGATACTTTGCTGCCTCTTTTTATAGGTGGACGGTCTAGTGCTAGTCCTAATGAGGCAACTTCTCAACCTTTACAGGTTTCATATGATGATGTAGATCATTCTATTTCTGATGTAGATTTACATGATGCACACTTGATGACAGAGCTGATATTGAGGAGGCAAAAACTATGCCAAAATGGCTAGTGAAGACTTTGCATGATAGCAAATTAGATGCACCTCTATCATACCGTACTCATTCAGGCTCTCATAGTGCCTCTTTTGCATCAGATTGCTATGCTATGGCTGCCTCTAGTCTCTGTGATGAGACTAAGCCTGTTTTGTTTATGAAGCACAAACTTCTAAACAATGGATAGCTGCAATGTAATCTGAATATGATGCTATCATGAAAAATGGTACCTGGTCTTTATGTGACTTGCCTCCTGGCAAGAAGGCCATTGGCACTGAGTGGGTATACAAGCTGAAGCATAAACCTGATGGAAGAATTGATAGATATAAGGCTAGGCTGGTTGCAAAGGGTTATGTGCGAGAAATGTAAGACAATAGTTACACAATATAACATGGGAGCAATAGCAGAGAAAACATATATAGGAGAATTTCAACAATTTTCTACTAGTAGCAAGTACAAAGATGATGGCATTGTCCACCCGTGCGCTCTCAAGGTAGAGCTTAAATGGTGATCTAGACAACTCTAGACAGGGAGATACAAGGTAGAGGTATGCTGGCTCAACTCGATGTCTCAGGTAGTGCAGAAGTCATGTATATATAGGATCATGGGAGGCCTGCCATGGACGGCTATACATGGGCGATAGAGCATGGGTGGCCACCGCCTGCGTAATTGCCATACACGGCTTAGACCGGTTGAACCGACCTAAGAAATATAAATGATTTCTTACTCCGATAGGGAATATTCCATGGAATATTCCCTTTATTGTCGCGCTGGGGGCGCCACCCCCGGATCCCCACCAGGGGGCCCGCTGGCCCCCTTGGGCCCCCTAGCCGGGGCTGCTCACCGCTGCCCCGGACTTCACAATTGGGGACCCTGGTAACTCCCTTTCCTTACAATACCTTACATGGTCCAATATGACCTTCATCCAACATGCAAGTTGGGATTCCCATCAATTGGGTAATGCACACTTGGCTTCTTCTCATAAAGGGGGCCTTACAAAATGTGCATATAATCATGAGGGGTAGACATTGATCATATACTAACAAGAAAGAGGGATTCATTTTGATGACCTTTGCACCTACATGCCGAATGACTACTGCTTGTAGCATCTGTGCACTTGCAGCTCATCATGGTTCGAATATACATCAGTTGGACATTAAAACAACATTTTTGAATGGTGACTTGCATGAAGAAGTGTATGTTTTTCAACCCTATGGCTTTGTGTAGAAAGGGCATGAAAACCAGGTGTGCAGGTTAAAGAAATCATTATATGGTTTAAAGCAAGCACTACATGCTTGGTATGAAAAGATACATGCCTATTTGATTGCACATGGTTTTGAGAACAGTCCAACTAAAATCACCTTATATGTTAAGCATGCTAATGATGTGCTTCTGATCATTGTTGTGTATGTTCATGACATGCTACTTACTAGTCCTAATGAGAAGCATGTTGCTGATTTTAAGGCTGATTTGCATGCCTCATTTGAGGTGTCTGATTTGGGGCATTTGCATCATTATTTAGGCATTCAGTTTATGCACGTTGATGGTGGAATGGCTTTGTGTCAAATGAAATATATCGACACATTATTGTAGCGGTTTGGCCTTGAAGACTGTAAACCTATTGCCACTCCTATGGAGACATGTTTATGATTGAGTCTTCATGATGTTGGAGATGCATTTGATGCTTTTCTCTATCACCAGGCTATTGGATGCTTGATTTACTTATGCATTGCCTAGCCAGATATTTAGTTTGCATTCTCACAGATGAGCAGGTTTATGCATTGCCCAGGAGTCAAGCATTGGCAGGTAGTTAACACTAGTGTTGTACCAAAACAGGACACTATAGTGTCCTTTTTTCTAATAAATAAAAAAAATCACACATACCAATCAAATAAAATTTTGAAAAAACCTTAAAGCCCCATAAAGATCTATACCTAGATGCTCTATAAAAAATATATATTCTAAAAAATAACCTTTTTTGATAACTCAAAATATACAAATGATTGAATATGGTTGAGAAAAACTGTTTTTCTGTAAGCTCATATATGAGAAGCAAGAAATATCTCCATAAAAGGAATTTTCCTCCTATTGGAATCATTTTTCTAATGTTAATTTATTGTCATATAATAATTTACGACAAGTCTTGGGAACTAGAAAAATCATTTTTATAATAAAAAAATTAGTACAATATAGGGTGCTCATTATATAGTTATACACTTTAGCAGCCTTCTGTATGATATTGATTCATAAAAACACTAAAATGGTTTGTGTTTTATCTCAAAAACCATCATATAGTAGAATAAAGATATGCTACATGTCTTTGAACCAATAATTTTGTATGTATCTCACATATCACTAAAAATCTCAATATTTCATTGAATGGCCATAATCCTCTCTATCGAGAACAAAAATTCATCCTAAAAAGTTAGGTTTTCTAAATGATATAAGGTATATATTATGAATCAAAATAATTCTATAAGCATTATAAACTATTTTATATAGAAAAAAATAGCATGTTAACTTTAATCATGTAGCATATGCAGTATTTCCTCATAAAATGACCTTTTCTTATTGTAGAAAAACAGTGGTATTGTTTAACTTGAAGAAACGACATAGAAATTTGACTCCTAAGGTTGTCAAAAAAATATTTCTAGTTGTAATAATATCAAATAGTATTTTGATAACAAAAAATGATGCATGTTCATACCATCACTTTGCAAAATAATTCATAGATGATAAGACGGTCATATCACAAATGAGCTTCATTTTATGCCATAAACCTAGTAAAATTCATTAAATCTCTAATTATCAATAGAAACATGTTGGAATATTTAAAATAAAAGATTTTATTGAATTTAGACCAATGAAAATAACAAGATCATGATTTTAATTAAAAAAAACTCTAACTTACAACACTGTAATTTCTGCGCCAGTATTGAAATTAGCATCATAAAATTAGTGAATAAATATTAATTTTTATATCCTTTAATAAAAACTATATTTTTCTAAAAATATTCAACCCTTATGCCAACATGTTGCATAGTTACATTTATAAATGGTTTCTTCTAGTAATCTAAAAAATTCATCAAACATTGACTCTTTTTCAGGACACTAAAGTGTCCAACTACAACAATAGTGTTAAGCGCATCTTTCGGTACTTGAGTGGTACCTGGCTTCTTGGGTTGTTTTATCCCAAGGGAGATCACTATCGCCAGGTTTGCATGCTTTTTCTGACACTGACCCAGGTTGGTTGCTATGACACTTGTGTGTGCATTATGATGGGGGATGATTCTAACACCCCAATGCAGCAATGGAAGATGGCTGCCCTCCACTAGGTCCAAAAGCAGTGATATATGCTCACTATTATGAACTTTTCTCTACACCAATACAAAGACTAAAAATGAAATTTTGCAAAATTTTAGTAGACTATAAGATCTACTCAACAAGCTTTAAATAATCCAAATTGGATATTCTCGTTGGGAGATCCACCCTCTGCAAAATAGGCTACCTGTTTGCAACACTCTCTGCCTATGTGCAGAGATATACCTTCACAAAATTGGCAATTTCTCACAACTCACCCAGTCAAATAACTTGAAACTTTGGAAAAGTTTAGGGAACTTTATGAGAGACCAAATGAAGCTTGATTTCAATGAAAATGAGTACATTGAGAGGGAAAACAATGCTATGCAATCTAGTACAATCCGATTTGGAAAAGCCTAACTACACCTCTAGATAAAGAGAAGCAAAATCATGAGAAAATGAGGTAAGCAAGCGTGCTTGTTGGAGTTTTTGACTTCACTAAACTAAGTGGAAAACTCGTGGAATGCATAGAAATCAAGAAGCAAAGGCAGGATGATGCTTATATGGAGTTTTACTTTTCCTACAATCTAGTTAGCCATCCACCAATCAATGTAGGTGTACTTTTTGGTGGCTGATTTGATGATATTTTTGAAAGAATTGTGGTTGAGCCCTTTTGCATGATTGAAACTTGAGTTTCAACACTCCCCCTCAACTCTCAATCCCTAGGTCCTTCATTCCAATGCATGCCTTGAAGTGTTGTAGCTTTACTCGATCCAAAGCTTTGGTAAACATATCTGCATATTGGTCCTTTGTATTGACATGATCCAGCTTGACATCCTTTGACATGATCTTCTCTCTAATAAAGTGGTAATGCACTTCTATATGCTTCGACCTTGCATGGAACACTGGATTTTTATGCTTCAACCTTGCATGGAACACTGGATTTTGAGCCAATCATATGCTACTTATGTTGTTAGAAAAAATAGGTACTTCCTTAACCTGCAAATTAAGATGAAAAAAAACTTATTGAGCCACATAAGCTCACATGAGACTTGTGCTAAGCCTCTATACTCAGCTTCGGTTGATGAGAGAGCCACTGTTGGTTGTTTTTTTGACGTCCATGAGATGGTCATCTTCCCTAGCATGATAACATATCCACTAGTGGTGCTCCTATCATCTTTGGAACTTGCCCAATCAACATCATAATAAGCTTGCACATTTAATCCATCATCAAATGGATAGTATAGACCTTCATTCACTAATCTTTTGAGGTACCTAAGTACCCTTTTGGCTGCAACAAGATGAGGTACTCTTGGTGCTTGAAAAAATTGAGATAACACTCCAACTACATGTGCAATATCTAGTCTTGTGATAGTAGCATACAAGAGAGAGCCAATTATTGACCTATAAATGGTGACATCCTTCACTTCTTCACCTTCATGAGCACTTAGTTTAACATTTACTTCTAATGGATTTGAAATGGGCTTGCAATCACACAAGCCAAACTTCTTCAAAAGATCTAGAGTGTATTTCCTTTGCATCAAGTATATACCTTCCTCTTTATATAGTACTTCAATCCCAAGGAAGTACCTTAAAATGCCTAAATATGAGATTTTAAACTCACATCCAAGCTTCCTCTTTATGTCCTTGATGTTGGCTTCATCATCCCCTGTAATGATCAAATCATCAACATATATACAAATGAAAACAATTTTGCTACCTTCCTTCTTTGAAAAGAGTGATGGGTCTGCATGACTCTGATTGTACCCACATTTTACCGAGTAGTCCACAAGTCTTTGGTTCCAAGCTCTTGGGGCTTGCTTGTTCACATCCAAATGGTACATCTTCCAACCTTTTGAGGCTGAAATTGCAATAAAACTTCTATTGGTGGACATCTTAGCTACTAGACTCAATGTTTCCTCAAAGTCTATGCCATAGGTTTGAGAAAAACCTTTGGCAACCAACCTTGCTTTATACCTAGAGATGCTCCCATCTACATGCCTCTTTACCTTGTACACCCATTTGTTGACAATGACTTTCATGTCCTTTGTTCTTGGCACCAATGAACAAGCATCATTCTCTTCAAGTGCCTTGTATTCATCCTCCATGGCTTCAATCCATTCCCTATGCTTATTTGCTTCTTCAAAAAAGTTAGGTTCTTCACAAGCTATAACTTGACTCATGTAGGCATAGTTTCTTGCAATGAATGAATCAGAAGTTAACCTTTGAACAAGGTATTTAACCCTATTGGATGACCTTACCTCACCATTAGGTGGTAGGAATCTCATCGTCCTTGGTTTAGATGCTTTAAATCTTAGAGTTTCTAATTTTTCCATATCTTCATCACTTGTAGATTCCATGTCTACCCATTGATGGTCTTCCTCATTTGCATTTTCCTTTCCTTTGCTACTTCCTTCACTTGAATTAGCTTCATTCCTTTTCCTTCCATGCCAAGCTGATGTAGTACTCTCCTTTGATGGTGTGCTTGAAGTGGTTGGACCACTTATCTCCATCCTTGGCTAGCTGGCCCTTGTCCCTCACACACATGAACTGATCCTTGTGGATCATATGGACTGATCCCTGTGGATCACATGCACTGATCACTATGGATCAATGTTTGATAGATGAAGATAAAAATAAAGTGATCCTAGAATTTCCAAGACCCAAAAATGTAAAGGAAGTGCAAGCCTTTATGGGCCATTGTGGATGTTATTGCTGATCTATTCACATGTATGATATCATTGCCAAACCATTATATGTTTAGTGGACTCATTTCAAATGGAGTGATGAATGCAAACAAGTTTTTTATAAATTGAAGAAGAGATTGAGTTTTGACCAATATTGAAAGTTCCTAATTGGAACAAGCCATTCCATATTCACATGGGTGCTTCCATTTGCATGTGCATGCATATTGGCACAACTAGCACATGAAGGAAAATGAGACCGCCCTATTGCATATGCTAGCAGACAATTGAATCAAGCTTATACTACTGGAATAAGCTTATACTACTAGAATTGAATCAAGCTTATGCTACTA
This sequence comes from Ceratopteris richardii, assembly GCA_020310875.1. NCBI lineage: Eukaryota > Viridiplantae > Streptophyta > Polypodiopsida > Polypodiales > Pteridaceae > Ceratopteris > Ceratopteris richardii. The sequence goes on from CM035428.1 coordinate 45,019,399, forward strand.
GACAATTGAATCAAGTTTAAACTATTGGAATCTGCACAAAGATATAAATGGAACAACCCAAGAATTATGATGTTTAGGAGTATATTGGCTAGATATGTAGAGGGAAGTACATGATTATGTGTCGAAATGCAACCTATGCCAAGCCTCCTACCCAAAGGAACACTCCTCCATGAGCTATTCCACAATAGCACTTGAGTGGAGTAAGCCAATGATTGAGTTCCTAAAATCATAGGCATACCCAATAGGAGCAAGGATAGCTAGAAAACAAGCTCCAAAAGAGCATTTAAGGACTATGTCATAATAGTCAAACAAATCTTTAAGTGGGGAAAGGATAAACTATGAATATGTGTTGACGAAGGAGAATATCTTCCAATATTAGAAATGGCACATGCAGAAGATGATTCTCTTTGTAGAATTATGATGGCCAACTCTCCATATGGATGCAAAAACCTATGTGAGAAGTTACGATGTGTGTCAATGGACCAATTAGAAGAGATGACATGCCTTTAAGACCAATGGTCTGTGCAAGGGTTTTCTCAAGATGTACTAATTTTTATTCCCCTAGCAAGAGGAATAAAAATTAGTGTCCATAGACTACTTGAAATATATATCATGTGTCCATAGACTACTTGAAATATATCATGTGTCCATAGACTACTTATATCAGTGTCCATAGACTACTTGAAATATATCATGTGTCCATAGACTACTTATGCTAAATATATCATGTGTCCATAGACTACTTGAAAAAATGGGTGGAAGCCAAATCCACCAAGAAAAATGATGTCCAAACTACTTCTAAATTCTTATTTGAACATATGCTTATGAAGTTTGGACTACCGACTAAAATAGTTAGTGATGGAGGTATTCACTTCATTAATGAATTCATTGAATCCCTAATGAAAGAGCTCTTATTGATTTATAAAAATTTTGCAACCTATCATGCACAAGCCAATGGACAAACGGAGAGTTGGAAAAAGGTTTTATGTACTATTTTAACTAAACTATTCAATAGTGGTAGATAATTGGGATAAATAATTTCACCATGCAATTTGGGTTTTTAGAGTGGCATACAAAATGGCCGTAGGAACTAATCCTTTTAACCTTGTATATGGACAAAATATGATTCTTACAAATGAATTTTTTATACCACTCTTTGAGGAGCAAAAAGTATGAGTGGATGGGTCATGAATTTTTCAGACAATGAGATCAAATTGAGAAGTTACAAGAGACTAGCTTGTAATTAGTAGCTGGGATTTATGCTGGCAAAGTAAGGCAAAAGTTATACTATGACACCCATATCAAAGACAAAGATCATGTTGGAGATTTATTATTGGTGTATAGTTTGAAGCAACATTCCAAGAAACTCCAACAAAGAGGCTATGGTCCTTTGATTTTCAATATAATCTCTTCAGGTGGTGCTATCAACCTAACAACCCTTAATGGAAACATTCTACCCAATTACATGAGCAAATGTAGAGTAAAAATATATATTGGACCTTGCATAGAATGAATTTTGGGAAGATTCTTAGGAGCACAAAAAAAAAAAAGAAGAATGCATTCGAGAGGAAGAAAGTCAAGAATCCATAGAAAGAATACCCAAATGTAAAGAGTGGATTCAAGAATGAGATGAGAGATACCTAAAGGCTGAAAAACCAATTACCATAGCCAATTACTGCACAAGAAATATCCAAAAACTAAGTAACTTTTGGATCAGCATAAAACCATCTACTCCAAAACATATTCAAATTTGGGTACCAAAGAAACTAATGGACATTCAACAACATAACCAACAAATTTGGGTACCAAAAAAAGCTCTTAATGAAGTAGGGACCACTCTATGAGCAATAAACAAGGAACCAACATACAAACCAAAAACTTGTGAAGGGCACCAACCAATAAAAGATAACCTAATAAAAGCACACCGAAGAAGAAGAATGATTGGTACAATCTTATATGTAGAATCAAAGTCAAAGAGATGCACCAATGCATATGAAGCCAAAATGAAAACAAATTCCACACTAAAAAACTAGGAAAAGGCAAATGTGGAGACCAAAGAATGTCAATTCAAGTCAACATTTGGAGAATTTGTGTACTCCATGCACACATAATGAACTAAATGCACCTAGAGTAAGCACTATAGGCCCAAACTATAGGGGCTTGCATTATGAAACTTGCTTCTCTTGATCTATTTAGTGGTGCACATTTCCTAAGAGGGAAACAGGTGTTCACTTGTAGCATTAGAACAAGATAGTTTTCTCACTAACACTAACAATTATTTTGCTTGGGATATTACGAACTTTAATGTTTGATTGATAAAAAAAAATAAAAAAGAATATAAGGAATCAATAAGGATAAAAATATATGCTCTACATTAGGAGGAGTACGAGCAAGGAAGATGTCACTCTAGTATAATGGCAAGTACCAACATGAGGAGATCTACCTCATAATTGTCAATCCGAGAAAATGCGAGGAGGGTATGATGACCGTGAGCAAGTGAAGTGCACAAGGGAGTGGGTGAGAAGCACAGATGCATGCACACACATATACACACACACACACACGCAAGGCAAGACAAAGAGATGGAAAAATGAAATCCTTAGCCAAAAACAAGATTACAAGCTCTTTTGTTCACTTCAATTCCCAATTTGCTTTTTTTAAAAAATGAGATCTCTAGCTCATTTTATAGTTTTTGACTAGCTTTGGGCCTATCCAAACTTGGTGTTTGGCCTAGTTAAAAAATAGGTTCCTAAGCTAATTTCGAGGCTCAAAAAAGCTCTAAAAAATGAAAATTGGTATGCACTTAGATCTAATACTCCTCAATCTTGACGACTCCTTGTCTTGCACAAAATGGAGAAAGAATCATAAAAAATAGTATTTACAATGGTGTGTAGTGATTAAAATCACTATTGTAAAAGAGTTATCAGCTGAAAAATTATGTAGGCCTAGTTGGCAATCTTTGTTGACTGCTCTACCTGCTTTGCTTGACTCTCTCTTTGTTTTGATTCTCTGCAATGGCTTCCTTGTCTTGTAAAGCCACATTGAATACCCTGGTTGCTGTCAACATCCTCACCTCTCTCGTGTCTATCATCCCTGATAGACCCTTGTTGTGAAGAGTGTTTGATGTAGTATTCTATGACATCCATGGCAAGATGATGTTCTCTCAAGTGTATTCCTTGTGCAAGATCTATCATAAGTTGATCCCAATCTACTAGACCTAGGATGTTTGGATGTGGCAGTTGTAGTTGGTCTGCATCGAGTGCTTGTTCTACTACAAAAAGGCACAATAGGTGAGTGGGTCTCGGAATGGAACTCTTAGAATGGTACTCCCAAAACCCTGTAGAAAGTGTCTCCTCAAAGGTATGCTTATAGCAAGTAGGTAAATATTTAATGCGTGCATGCCAGGCATAGATGGTGTTGATGGAGGGTGGTTTGCTCATATCATATACAAGATCACGATTACCTTCAGAGAACCCTGGGGTAGAAATATACAATGCTTGGACATTCTTGAAAATTTTGGAAATGACAATCATTAGCTCAAAAAGCTTCATGCACATCTTGGTTACAATGTCTAGCACATTCTTGAATCTTGATGACTAGTGGCATATAGCGGATATCATGTAAGGGACTATGGGTGGTGCTATGGGGGATCAAAATAAGGATAGTTTAACCACTCTGAACACCCTTTAATATTGCAAAATTCGATTGCAAATGCTCACCATGGTCAATGATGGACAATAGGGCATTATAAAGGGTTATATTTAATGTACAATGGTACATTCGACCAAGAGCACATCATCTTGGGATAATTTGATAGTAGCCATGCATGCCAATTTGTTTGGAAGATAGTTCCTTTTCATGTCGTTTTGGGTAGGTGATTCAGCTTGAACTACATAGCAAACGTGGGTTTGGTTCTAGTAACCCTCTTGATTTCCACATTGTAATCTGCCAATAATACAATATGGCATGTATTGTAGTTTTGAGGTGGTGATGAGTTGTTGATGTGAAAGGTTCTGAAAATATGCTGACTTTAGAATTGTTTCTTCAAGATTGGACATAGATTGTATTTGTACAGCCACTCTATCATCATGAGTGCGGCCTATTTTTTCTACCTTCTTGAGCCAATCTGGTCGCTCAATTTCAAAGGCATCTTGGCCCTCTTCAGTAGTGCACCCTTTGGGTATTGGCATGGGTTCATATGGTTCTTCAAATGATTATTCTATAGGAATTTCCACTACTGCTTTGGCTCTGGGTGTACAAGCAAAGAGGGTGGTCTTTCATATTGTAATAACCGTGCTTGGAGTTCTTCAACCCATTTGTGGAGGGTATCCAGTTCCTCTATAGTCTATGGGATGGTGGTAGCCTTCGGCCTAGATGTGCTTACTATAGTTAACTACTTCTTCAGATATGTAAAATCTGCTTCCAACTTCTCGTATGACTCTAGAAAACTAGCATGTTCATTGAGTAATATCTTGATGTGATCCAAGGTAACAACTCGAAACCTCCTTGGATTGATCGCTGTACTCGGTGTTCCTCCTATGGCATCCTCGAGATTGTCTTGGTTCTCTTCTTGTAGTCTCTTATTCTCTTCTAGCTCCTTGGATTGATCGCTGTACTCGGTGTTCCTCCTATGGCATCCTCGAGATTGTCTTGGTTCTGTTCTTGTAGCCCTTGATTTCTTTGTAATTTCACATTGGTTACCTATTGCCCATGTAGCATGTCCTCAAAGTCGTTGATAGCTTGGGCATCCACATCTAGTACCTTGTTCTCCAGTTCTTCATGAGCTTGCTATAGTGTGAGGTATTTAGCCTGGGGTGTGTCGTTGTCAACTTCCAATGCTATAACTTGTGATTGTAATCTTTGAGATTCTACCTGTAAGGTAGTGTTTAGGTCTTCCAATTGTTGATAATCTTGCTGAAGATGTGAGACACTAAATCTCGTATTGAATGTATTTTTATAGTTTTAGATGCAAAGGAGGTAGGGTTTGATGCAGGGGGAATGGGAATGGTGGATGCAAGCATGATGGTGCCAATGATGTTGGTGGAGGGGGGATTGAGGATGGTGGAAGCATGGGGGAGGGGGAGGTGTGATGGGTGGAGAAATGTCCATGAGGTCAGATAGTGTGGTGTATGTAGGAGCTACCATCAAGGTGGGGATGGTAGGTGTGGTGATTGTGGTATCTTTGTACAGTGAAGTGGATATAAGTGTTCGTGAACCTAATGTGTATGTGATGGGAACACGAGTGAAGCTTTCCATGAATGATACATAATGGGATGGGGCAATGGTGGTGATGGAAGTATAGGGAAAGATGGATGAGGAAAATGGAAAGTATGGATTATGGGGGAGGGGATGTGTGAATGGGAATAAGCAGGGATACCTAAGCCACCCTCAGTGGGTCTTGGGTGTCCTTCTACACTAGGTATGATGGGGTGGCCAATGGCAGATTTTGCAGATAGAAATGGAGAAGAAAAAAGTGGATTGACGATGGAAGAAAAAAGGCTCGCTTGAGAGATTGGTTTCCGGAATGCAAAAGAGGTAGTTGAGATAGGGGTGTGGGTAGTGTTTGTTAGATTTCTACAGTGGTGGGTGGCGGAGATGGGGGAGATGAGGGGTGCTAAGGTGAGATAGGTGAAGTTTGTAATAAGGTTTTAGTAGTAAGATCGATTGTGGTTGTTGAAGTAGTGGCTGGTTTTGTGGTTGCTTCCTGTTTAGATATGGTGATACATATATTGTTGCCTAGCTGTGTTGTGTCTCCACTCTTTGTCTGTCCTATCGGATTGATTGGCATAGTGTAGTGTGCACTAATTCTTGAACTCTCAATGATTATTTCAATAATTTGAGTGAATTAATGAACAGAGGGTCCACCCCTTCATATGTGAGGATCTGATCCATCAAGGCTTGTCCGGAAAAGAATGAGACTCTATGTTGTTCTTACACAACCATAGTTGTATCGTACAATCATTGTAATTGGGGTGTATACACGGGACCACCTATGAGTTCATGCATTTCTTATTGCTCTTCATGGTGTCCTTCCTCGTGTTCATCATTGCCCTCTTTTGATTCTTCATCTTCCTCGTCTTCTTCTTCTCCGTCAACTATGGAAACCTATGCTTGTGATGTAGTTGCTTGTGGATGTGATCGCTCCACAACTTGTTCATCACCTGACTCAATGTTCACCTCTCCTAGGATCTGCTCAAAATCTTTATTGGTAAGTTCTTCTAGGTTGACTCCTATTAGGGAAAAAAATGAACCTTGCATGGGCCTTTTAGATTAAGGAGTGTTTATTGATGGACCAATGAGATAAGGGTGGTGGACACAGTCTAGTCCCTTAATCACATAGGCTATGCATAGGGTTCCCTTGTTTTTCTGTGGTCAAAGAAGAGAAAACCACCTTGAACTCATGGTTTTAGCCATTTGAATGGTTTTGAAAGGCTTCCAAATCAACTAGAACCCTTGGATTGGCTTAAAGATCCAATGATGGAGGTTCAATGGCAAAAGTCAAGGCAGCATTGCATTTGGATCCTTGGATGTGCTTGAAATTAGATGGCTGAGATCAAAAGGGACTTCAAAAATGTGCCTTTGAATATGCACCCTTGGATCGGGGCTATGATTGGAGGACTATGTTTAAATGCCATGCTTTTTGGGTGCCTTCACTTGTAGCCATTGGATTGAATCTTGATCTAATGGCTGAAAAGGTTGCACATGATGAGAAGGTGCCTTTTGTTGTGCTCCATAGGATGCCAAGCTAATCGGAGGGCCCAAAATGTGCATAAATTCTTCCACAATCACTGTTTTGTGTCCGATCTTGGCTTGATCTAAGTGCTCAGAACACCCACAAAATATGGGTCAGCCCCAAATGTAGTTTTTCTTCCAATTAGCCATGATCCAAGGGTTGAAAACTTTGTAGAGAGTGATCATAAAATTCCCCATGCCTAATATTTGTCAGAATTCCTCTCTCTCTCTCTTGTCCACTTACGTCTTAATCTTGGCCATTCTTTTCAAGGATCCAAAGGCCATAATTATTCCCTTTCATAATGGAAATAAAGTAGTGTAAGAAATGAATATTTTATATGAGAATACCACTATTTGTTTCACTTGCCCCCTTAATGATCTTGATTTAGCTTTTTAATCCCTAAAAATTAGAATCCTTACAAGGCCCATGCAGGGTTCACTTTTTCTTGTAATGCTCCAGGGAATTCAAGATTTGTAAGGATTGGAGGAAATTTTAAACTTGGAACTTTAGAGCTACATCTTGAGAGGTGGATTGTGAACAAACATACATGTCATTGTGGTGGAGGAGTGATCTTGGGGGTTAAAGTGGCTCCTCGAGGTTGAGCACACAATACTGCTCCTTGCATCCGCTTTGCTGTGGGTCCTATGGAAGTTATTCCTTTGAATTGTTGTACCCTATTCCACATCAAAGCTCTCTAGATTGGAATTTCATATGCAAGACATCGATAGATAATCCTGGTGAGGGCACAACATCCATACAATACTCCCTTGCATAGCCATTGTTTGTGTGCTATGTGAATTTGATCAACGATCCAATGTGGTAGGTTAATAGTAAGGTTCTAAGTATCGATGAGATAAAAACTGAACCATACTTTCTTATGAGGCATGACAAACCTATGCTGGAAACACAAAATGTTGCATGCACATTCTCAAGTGGACCATGATGTTGGGCATCATGGCCACCATATCTTTGAGCTTCGTGAGGTTCCTATTCTTCATACTTTCAGGCACTAGGATTTCCTTCTCAATGGGGATGTGCATCCCTTTCATGTCCAAAGCATCACACACTAAGTTGTTGGTTAGCCTGAATTGCTTCAATTTGTTCCCTAGGGTTAGAGATGGAAGCACAAATGTGCTTGAAGCTTTGGGATTCGTTTTGGGTGTTAGGGTGTTGATGAGATAGTAGAATAAAAAAAAATCAAGTTTGGGATGCGTAGTGCAAGATTACAACCACCATGTGCTAGAGAGATGACTCTCCTCCCAATCAAATGCCTCTATATATAGCTCTCTCTAGGGGACTACCTTCTTGGGCAGGTGGATACTGACCATCCATGTGTCAGCCATGTAACTGCATGTGTGCAAGTGTCCTAGTTAACTCGAGTTAACTCAAGTGGATGCTTCTAGAAGGCTCTAGAGCTCTTTGGGTAAAATACTCTCCCCATGTACCCCATTGGGATTGAACCCAAGAACTCCTTCTCCACATCCTTGAGTCTTAACCACTAAGCTAAGTGGATCACTTGGTTTTAAGAGTAAATGACCTTCTAGTAAGTCTAGACTCGAGATCTTTGGTCATACATACGAGCAACCAAATGGTGTCCGATTTCAAATATGCCTGAACTAGTCAAACCCTTAGATCATAAACTTACTTTATTACATTATTCCCCCCTTGGAAAATATTTTCGTCCTAAAAAATAGAGCTATATACATACTATAGGCAACCCCCGAGCCTCTTGTTCTAAAACCGGAAGAACATGGCCATGTTCTAGAACTAAAAGAACATGTCTCATCTCTGTGGTGGCATCCCTGCCCAAATGATTCAAAATTTTGTCTCGCTTTGCACTTTGATAAACTCGTCAAAGTACAAAGTAGTGAAAGAATAATAAGGGTGGATCTAAAAACATCCCTGGCCAATTCAAAGTTTTTTCTAGGTGTGATCTGGGCACAAACATGTGAACTGGGTGGATTCAAATTACTAGTCCATTTCTGGGCATGATTGGTGCATGGACTTAGTAACAAAGGCAGGATTCTTCATCCCTCATAAGACTTTGAAAAGTCCCGATTCACTTGAATTTTCTTTGGAAAACTTAAAGTTTGGCTGTCTCAGACATCTAACTTGGATGTTTGTACAATGATTTACTTCTATCCAATAGTTACTTGATTTTTTCACCTGACTAGAGGACTACTTTGTCCTAATGAGTTAAAAAATCCTATGTAAACTTGTAGGAGAAACTTTACCATATACTTTGGATCAACCATACTATAGCTTGAACAATTCAAATTCAAAATGAAGATTTATCCAACTTAGGATATTTTTCTCAAAGACTTTATTTTTAAGTTCTTGGGAATTGTCAACCTGATGAGCAATTCCTAACTTCTCTATTCTAGAGTATACTAGACTCTAGGAAATCATTTAGAGTTATGCTAAATAACTTGAAGCAAACTCAAATGAATAAGTCAATCTTGGACTTAACATCTTTTGAAGATTGAAAAGGTTCTTGTTCAGAACGTGTATCTAGGATGTTTAATTTAGTTTCCTAGTTTTAATTAGCTAACCCTTGAATTTTTTGAAAAGAATCAGATACAATATCTGAGTCAAATCCAAAAGATTTGGAAAGCGGAAAGAGAGAACTAAAAATCTGTTCAACCAATTCAAACTTTGCAATGAGTCAAAGTCTAGATGACTCAGGACTTTAACTTCTCAAAGATATGCTTCAATAGGGTATTGAAGCATTGTGTGTATCTTTAAGAGAAATAAACTGGATTCCCAAAAAGTTTTAGAGCAAATCTAAAACATCATCCAACCACAAGATACTAGTGTGGTAACTAACTAGCATGTATATGTGTATATGTAGGTATGTGCATGTGTGTGTGCATGTGTATATGTGTTTTAATACTTTAATTATATAATTCATTCATATGTGTGTACCTAAGTGTATATGTATGTGTGTGTATATGTATGTATGTGCATGTGTATGTGTGTGTATATGTATGTATGTGCATGTGCATGTATAAGTGTATATGTGTGTATGAGTATGTGCATCTGCATGTGTATGTGTGTGTATATGTATATGCATGTATATGTATAACTCTATGTGTATATGTGTGTATGTGCATGTATATGTGTATATGTAGGTATGTGCATGTGTGTGTGCATGTGTATATGTGTTTTAATAATTTAATTATATAATTCATTCATATGTGTGTACCTAAGTGTATATGTATGTGTGTGTATATGTATGTATGTGCATGTGTATGTGTGTGTATATGTATGTATGTGCATGTGCGTGTATAAGTGTATATGTGTGTATGAGTATGTGCATGTGTATGTGATATGTATATGCGTGTGTATGTATATGCATGTGTATATGTATGAAACATACATGTGTATGTGGATGCATTTCCATTTGCATCCATGTGCATGCATGTGGATGTACATATACATGCATTTGCATATATGTTAATGTGTGTATGTGTGTGTGTGTGTGTATATATATATATATATATATATATATATATATATATATATATATATATATATATATATATATATATATATATATATATATATATATATATATATATATATATATATATATATATATATATATATATGCAATAATGCATGCATGTAAGTCTTTTTATGTGGTTGTAGGAATGTTTGTGCATATGCATGTGTATATGTGTGTATGTCTAAGTGTATGTGCACATGTATCTATGTGTATATATGTGTGTATATGTGGTTGTGTATATGTGTATATGTGTGAAAGTGCATCTTCATCATGTATAAGTGTATAAGTGCATATCAATAAGTGTGAGTATGCTATGTAATGAAAATAACACAATTCAAATGATATACAAAGAATAGAAATTGTACTTACAATAGTTAGCCATACTATTTGCTTGGTTAGCTTCTTGAATAGCCTGCAATAAAGAGAGAAAGAAGAGAGAGAGAGAGAGAGAGAGAGAGAGAGAGAGAGAGAGAGAGAGAGAGAGAGAGAGAGAGAGAGAGAGAGAGAGAGAGAGAGAGATAGAGAGAGAGAGAGAGAATTCAAAGACAGAAAGATGTAGAAAGAGGTAAACAGAGACAAAGGGAGACAATAAGAGAGAGCTTAGGCAAAACAACAATTCTGCATATACTTGCTTCAGTTCGTAAGCGCAGCGCAATTGCGAACATTGGTGAGCTCTTCGATTAGATGCATGAAAATGCCGATCGAAGAGCTTCCAATGTTTTAATTTTTGTCCGTCAACAGACCGTCATGTAAGCAATGCTGCTCATCATCGCATAAGCGACATCTTTTTAGCATCACTTATGCGATGCCAGAAATCATCGCCTATGCGATGCAAAAAAGCATCGCCTATGCGATGCAAAAAAGCGTCGCTTATGCGACGTTATTTAAATTCGTCATGTTAGCGACACTGTATGGGAGCATCGCAGCCCCATCGCGCCACAAGTCGCAAAAACCATCATTTGCTCCGTCGTTTAATCGACGGTCTGCGCGTGACGCTAATTACGATGCATGTTGCAATTTTATAGCGACGAAATTCTGTCACCTTAACCGTGGCTATACGCCTGTATTCCTTGTAGTGTCTATTGATGAGTTTTTACTCAAGTAATGCTTCAGTTGAGACTAAGTTCATGCCTATATCCAATCTTTATGACTCCTTATTGGGAATGCAATTCTTGTGTATTTCTTCAAGTTAAAGGATCGAATTTACCAAGTTACTCTAGGAACCTTTTGCTTGACTTAGTCACTCTATTCCTTAGTTGAAAGGATCTTTTCAGTATCAAAATCCACTTCTTTAGAAATTTTATCAAATATTTCTGAATCAACAACACTTTATCTTGAATTGTTCCAAGAAGATCTTGGAAGTTACTTACTTCATATCTTCTGTTTCCTTGATCTTGAAGTATCTTGGGGTACTACTTTTACCCTTCTTGAATTCAAACTCCTTCTTTGAAGTCCTTAATTCCATTGAGGATGAGATCTAACTTCAAGATTTATTCTATCACTAAAAGATAATTATCATTCCACGGTCCGATGTCCCATATCATCATTCCTACATCAATGCGAGTATGAAATCTGGTGTCCCATACCACGCTATTTTATATTCACAAGCATGTGTGAGTGATACTTATCCTAAAGTCTAAACATCTCTTGATAGAGTACCTTCTTGCTTCAATTCTTTAAGAAAATTTTGAAGTTTCAGGAATTACCTCTAACTAGATTTTCTAGGTTTTGATTCCTCACAATCACGTGCTTTGCCTTGGAAACTTGAAAACCTCTTGATAGAATATCTATTCCTCTTTGCTTGGGCTTTCAAATGAAAACTAGTCAAAATTCCAAGTACTTGAATTTTTCATAGATTCAAGTTCAATTGGTTTATTCTTGACCAATTTGTAGTGGCAAGAGCTTTTGACATCTTGTCTTTAGATTCCTTCTTTATTGATGCTTTAGGTACCTATCTCGATCGAGACTTTATGTGAATCTCTCTACTACTTAAGTCTAAGCATCCGCTCATGCTTTCTGGATTTGTATCAAAATCCCTTTAAGAATATGCAAAATTTATGTTTTACCTTCCAGAGACTTAAGTACCAAAGACACAGTTGCAAGCTACATTCTTGGAATTTCTCATTCAATTCAGACTTGGAACAACTTACTCTTTTCACAATTTTCCATTGGATAAACGGAACCTGAGCGAATAATTCCCAAAAGGAATTTTATTGCCAATACTTGGGCAAACTTCAAAGTAGTTCCAATCGCACGTTGTTGGACAATCATGACCAAGCTTGATCAAGTCTGGTTGACCTTGTGACTAGAATAAAGACTTAGTCTTTATTATTAAGATCTCTTAAACTAACAAAAGCGTATTTTCTTACCCATGGGATTTTTAGAGATCTTTCCCTCAACTTAAGTCCAAGCATACACTGATGCCTCTCAGATTTCAAAGCTAAGAGTCTTTGATAGACCTTCAGGTGATATCAATCATTGGACTTTAAGTACCACTTCTAGTGGTTTGGGACTTACTAGGAACTACTTGCTATTAAACTTTCTTGAAAGATTCTAGTCTCATATCTAGGGAGATATTTTTCTTTCATGAATTTTAGATTCCTCCCAAGGAATCAAGTAATAATAAGCCAATGATTCATCTTGGAATCTTTTGCTTTCCAATCCAATGATTCATCTTGGAATCTTTTTCTTTACTGGAATGATCTTCAAAAGAATTTCTTGACTTTTGGACAAAACCAAGACTTAAATCTTTATTGCTTGTCCAAAATATATTCCTTTTTAACCAATGAACTAGTTAACCAAACTATTTCATTTTATTGACTTATCTTTAGGAAGTAGCTTAATTCCCAAAGATTACTTTGACATATCTTTTAGGAAAATATCTTGATTCCCAAAGATTACTTTGACATATCTTTTAGGAAAATATCTTGATTCCCAAAGATTAGTTTAACTTGGGTTTCTTCTTTAAGCTCTAATTAGCTTAAACAAAACCAAGAATAATTTTCTCATCCTCAAAAAAGTGCTTAAGGTTTCATGCTTTTGAAGACTTTGCATCTTGACGAGAGATGCAACCATGGAACCTAGCATTCAACTATTGAATACAAAAGTTCGAGTGATACTAAGGTTTATTCACTTCTTTGATTTACATCACTCTTCAGGATGATATCAAAGAAAAACTTCAAAAGTTACATGATTTTTACAAGATTGGAACATATCAACTATCCTTTGAACTTGAAAGTTCAATTGATTTTAGTTACATTTGATTTCTAAAATCCAAGCTATCAAATACATCTAGGCTTGTCATTAGGATTCTCTAAGTTTTCTCCTAAACATAGAGTCATCATGGAAATTTTCAAGCAGTCCTATTTTCTTGCCATTCCAATGAGCAAGAAAATTGAATACTTGACTTTCGAAGAGCCTAATTTTTCTAATCAAGACTCCTAATTTGTGATACCTAATCATCAAGTTTTGGAAAAACAAACTAACTACTTTAGTTGCATGGGAGCAAGGAACCTTGCAACTTCCTAGTTTGCTACTATTTTCCCTAGCTATCTAAGTCGGGTTAGAAAAAGGAGGTAACAAAAGTATAAGTATTCAACTACTTAACAAATAATCATGCATATGCAAATGCCTGTTCTTACATGCAAATGCATGTGAGTGCATGCATGTGTTGGCATTCTCCTTTCATGCACCAAACTTAAATCAAGCAATTCTTGTGCTTGAAAATGCATGTTCCCAATCATAGATGCACAAACATTCTACTTGCTAACCTTTTTTTTTAAAAGATATAAGCATTCATGTGCATAAACTTGAGCATTAGCTATCTTTTCAAGCAAGAGGAAAACATGTTTTGTGCATGAAAACATTCTTTGAAAAGGAGAAATGCACCAACATTCTTTTATAGATGCATGCCTATGCTTATAAGTGTTTCCATACTTCGATGCTGTGCAATTTCAGATCCGTCTGAACCGATCGGACCCTTAGATCATAGACTTACTTTATTACACTTGGCATTGAAATACATATCCAATCTTGCTTTCTGTCATGTTAGGCATAGCTCCTCTACATACTATAATTTCTCAAATTCACGAGTGAAAAAATGGTACTTCCCCCATTTTCCATTGAACTCTATTTCAACCTCCTAAAGGTAAGAGCCTTCTCCTAATGGTCCGGCTACCTCGCTAAACCAATGGGAGGTTTTTCCAACTAGCATGGTGTGGTCACTCAGGGGATCTTGCATGGGGATGGCTTGTATGATCTATAAGTCCTCCGATCTCTCATTCCGCTCGGGCATGAAGGGTAAGCTTTCCATATTAATAATTTGTAGACTTATGCATATGTGTGAACTGGTTCTTTCTACTTCATCCATGATACTACTAGTAGTGGTTGATGATCGGTTATCTGCTAGAAGAATAAGATCATATTAGCATTGCATAGGAAAAATGATAATGCCTTCTTCCCTTTACAATACCAACATGGTGTTCTTTGAGGTCAGAGGTTAGTCAAATAGGTGTGTTGTGTGTGTGAGTGAGAATTAGGAAGTCAATAATTTTCTTATATGCATACTCTGGTTGTGCACTGTACTCAAATGCATCTATTCCTGTGCACAATACTTTACATGGTTGGGTCAAGGGGTTTATTATAGGGTTTGACTCTCCAAACGTAATTTGTGGGGTTGCACCATTTGACACTGACGGTATTTGAAGATGTCTCAAGTGATGCTACCTGAATCTGGGACTTTTTAGGTATCCATTTCCAAGTAGTCCTAGGTGTGACTTGATGTGTTTGTGTGGTGATAATAGGTGTTTGTCATGAATTGTAGGAAGTTCATGTCTGTGAATAGTGATTCAAGCCTAGGGGCTTATGTGTGGCTACTTGGGTGTGAAAGCAAGTCTTAGGTACCTAGATTTATCATGCCTTTGGGTCAGCCTTCATCGATTGATTTGGTATCCAAATAGAAATAATCCTCCATGGTTGAATCCTGGAATACTCCTTTGTCATGAACTTCAATTGAGTTTTTGGGTTGGTGTGTCCTTGAGGTCTTTGCATTGGAGCAGGGGGTTGCTCACCCTTACATACCCAAATCTACTTCATGGTTTCAATCATCTTACTTCAGGCTATCCATTGACTATGAGCATTGACCATATGCTTTCTCTGCTTCTTGTAGGTCCTTTGTTTGCTTTGTCTCGATTATTTTTGGAAAAGAAGGGAGTTCCATCACGTCCTCGACTCCTTTGTTGAGAACATCATCCTTCTACATCACAAAGTTTTGGACAAGAACAACATCTTTATGTTCATGTGTACTCATAGAAGGACTAGGAGTTGGTGTCTTTCCTAATTCCTTCAGTGCTCCATTTGCTAGTCCAAGTGTGACACGCTACTGGTTCACCTAGACCTGAAGAAGTCCACTTCTTAGGTTCAAGTTCATAGCATTATCATAGATCCAATTTTGACCTAAAATAAGAGGTTCAATGAGGTCATCATCTTGACATACTAGCACTTTCACTATCATTGGCACATCTTGAAGGTAGATGGGAAGTTCCACCTCACCCATGCAAGAGGTTTCCACACGTCCCAATCCTATGAGATACACTTCTATAAGACGGATATTCAATTGCAAAACTTGATAGTAAGAAATTTTAATTATGCTGGTGGCAGCACCTGAATGAATTAGGACTCTTATAGTCCTTGTATCCTCTCCTTGTCCTAGCTCTAGCATCATGAAAGGATGCCTATCAACAATGCGCTATTGTTCACACTCGTAGCTTGGCACATAGCCATGTGATATCTTGGTGCCTCTTGTGCTCCTTGTCTAAGTTGATCTCTACCCTGTCTCCTTATCTTCATCCATCAAATGTGTTATATGGCTTCCACTTGAGCTTCTTCTTGAATTTGCCTCTCCTCTTCCTTATGTTCTTTGCCATGTCGAGTCAATTAATCATTTCTTCTATGAGAGGTTCTTGATATAATTTCATCTTGAAACCACTAATATAACGAGGAAAACATATTTTTTGAGCAAAACACATGCTTTAGAGTCCCTTCCAACCAGTTTTCTACTTCTTTTTTTTTGGATATTCTTAGTCATTAGCAAAGATGGTGTTGACATGTATTACAAACTACACACTAGAATGTCCTCATTCTCCTGCATAAACAAGTATGCATGTTCCTGTGCCTAGAGAGTTTGCTCCAAATACACAATGCAACAATGATGTCGATCCTCAAAATGAATATCGTATAGCTAGAGAAAAGAGTATTGATCTTTGGACTCATGGATCACTATATCTTGGTGATCCAATATCTTCTTACCCTCCAACATTCCATAACCTTTCAAATTTACTTTATGTCATTGGTGTAGGTGAAGCTGGACTATTAGGTTACCACAAGTGATTATCTACACATTCACATGCTAGTGCTAAGTATTGGTTCCAACAATATCAACTCCATCATATGAGGGTGGTTGCTTTAGAAAGCACAATCATATCTTTACAAAAGCAACTTTTAGATTTCGAACAGGATATGGAAGCAAAGGAAATCACAATTGCAAAGTTAAATGCCAATCTCGAGGAGCTGAAAGAGACTCCACTTGGCATGAGATATAGGAAAAGAGCATTTTCATCCTTTGAAGCTCTTTCAATAGGTGACCTAGCACACAAAAGTGTTGATATATTTAGGTAGTGATGTGTGTGAACACTCTAGGACCACTGGGGTACTTGTTTCCCTTTTTAGGAGGTTTTTTTCCCTCGACTTGCATATACGCCTATTGCCCTAATGGGCTACTTATCTTTGTACATTCTAGTGGTAATACATTGAATATTGTGTGTTGTGCTCCAAGCTTCTTCTTGTTCCTTGTGTTGTTTGCATGCTTCCGTAGACGTCTAGCTCCAACAATTGGTATCAGAGCAGGTCGCCGCTTCATCTAGGGCATCGTCGACACCTCTCCAGTTGCAATCTCAGAATCGCACGAATTTTGGTGAGCATACTCAGCGTGTTTCCGAGATCAAAACATCTTTGCTTTGTGGTGCCGAAATCGCAATCTGAGCTCGTTTCGGCCTCCAAACGCACTATCGCAGTGCTTGTGCAAGCTATTTCATCTTTTTGTGCCAAAGGTATATACGAGCTTCGGTTCACTAGTATAAGCGTCTCAAAGTCTGCTACAAGTTTAGCAGAATTTGTCTGGGAAATTTTGTTCAACTTTTTGAGATACAGTCAATTTTTTGCATCAATATATTTTAGTCACCGGCCATGGTTGAAAGTAGTGATGTATTTCCTATGTTGGCTATTGAGGATAAGTTGGATGGTACCAACTACCCATTGTGGGCTTATATGATGCGACATGTATTGGTTGCAAAAGGACTGTGGAACATTTTGCAGGGTGTTGAAAAACATCCTATCACACCTACAACTGTTACAACTATAGGTACTGAAGCTGATGCAAAAGGTGTCAAAGACGATGATATTTTGCATATTCCTGTTCGTCCTACAGTTTCTGTTGCACCTACCGCAGAGAAAATTCATTGGGATGGCAGAGATTCCCACGCACATGCATTGATAGCTTTGTCTATCAAACGTGCCATTATTCCTCACATTCGCTCTTGCAAAACAGCTAAGGATGCTTGGGGTACACTTACCACATTGTACCAAGCTAGGAATGAGGCTCGTGTTGCTTACCTCCGAAAACAGTTGGAGAGTGAGCACATGAATGAAGGTGATTCTATGGACAATCTTGTAACAAAGATCAAAGAATTGAAGGAACACTTGATTTCTGCTGATGAGGTTATACCAGATAGCTCACTTGTGCAGACCGTTTTGAATGGTCATCCTGATTCATATCAGAGTTTTGCTTCTACTCTTCGATTGATGATGAAAGGCAATCCAAATGCCTTGTCATTTGAGGAGTTAGTCTCTGTTCTATTGTAGGAAGATCAGTCCAGGCAAAACAAGTCCATTATGTGTGTTGTCGATCAAGAATTCCTAGCTAGTCAAAAGGGCAAAGGAAAATGGATCTCTTCAACTAGTAAGCAAAAATCTACTAATTCTGCGCAATCGAAGAGGGAAGACAAACATGAAAAGAAATCAGAAAAGCAAATTTTTTTTTGCAAGTACTGTAAAGGAAATGATCATATCATAAAGAACTATCCAAAAATGGCTGCTAAAGAGGCAAAGAAGAAAGAGGCTGGAATGGTTGTTGTAGAGGCCTCTACACCAAAAACAGAGTCTGCTAATCTTGCACAGGAAGAAGAATGGGTGTTTACTAATGTTTGCAGTTTTGACCCACCTTCTCATGAGTAGTGCATGTCTGCAGTAGACTCAGATGTTTGGTACTTTGATAGTGGCATGGCCAAACATATTACCTCACAACACACTTTCTTCTCTTCACTTGAGCCTACCCCTACAAGGAATACTGTTACATGCACCAACAACTCCTCTTATCCTGTTATGGGAGTTGGTAAGATCATTTTGACTACTGTTGATGGTAGTTCTTTCACTTTTTTAGATGCTTTGTTTGTGCTAGGGATCAAGAAAAATCTATTATCAGTTTCTGCATTAGCCAACATTGGCTTGGTTGTGAAATTTCTTGATGACGGATGTACAGTTCATGATCTGTCAAATGGCAACGTGATTATTGCTTCTGGCATTTGATGTCATGGGTTGTATAAGCTCATAGACTATGAAAGATCTATAAATGATTCGGCATGTGCAATACATGATTCTTAGGCTATGTCAAATGCAAAGCTTTGACATGCATGCTTTGGTCATCTGAATTTTTCTAGTTTGCTATGCCTGTAGAAATGTGAAATGGTGTCCTCTTTGCCCAAACTTTGTGAAGAGATGGATAAGTATGTGTTTGAAGATGAAGAGGTGTTGCAAAATCCTTGATCTACACCAGCCAAATGAACTCCAGGAGTAGATGGTGGGCCCTTTTAGCTTGCCAATGGGCCCTTTCATACACCTGTCCAGTGTTTTACATAATTCTCTGAGCAGAGCAGCAATTAGCTTAATTCCTCTTGGGGAAGTCTAGGTAGCTTAAAGAGCTAACTTTCAAGAGTAATCTCATCAAAAATAACAAAGCACACACTGAGAATGAGTTTTAACAAGTGATGATATCATCCCGATTTTGACGGGCTGCTACAGAAATAGACCAGTGAGCAGAAAAATCACCATAACTCTAAATGTAGTAATCCAATGATTATGAAAATTTGTATGGTTATACTAGACAGTAAGCTAAATCCAACAAGCTTTAAATCACTGAATTTGAATAAGTAACCACTGAGAAACACCTCTGACAAGATGAGTGAAAAAGTCGGGTACCTGACAGAGAAGTGAAGATGAACAGACCCTGTTGACTTCAAATGAACATAACTGAAGATTGCAACATCCAAATTACATGAAAATTTGTGAGCATATAGTAGAATTATAGAGCTAACTTTACCAAGTTAAATCACTGAAAATGATGCACCAAGCTCAGAGAAAACATCTCTGCAAGCTGACTGAGAAAACTGAGAGTAATGGCAGTGAGTAGTACACTTCACAAGAACATGGAAAGATGAACTCAAATAATCATGAAAATGAAAGTATATTGCTTGTACAATACAATGACTTACTGATACATATGTGTGCCTTGTAATCACACCTTGATATGGCATAAAGCTCAGCTCTTGGAGGTCTTCACATAGGTCTCTCTAACCACGACTAAAACTGCCATCTATTTATAGTTGAGTTTGGGAGGCTAACTTCCCTCAATCACTCTCCAATCAATCAATGATTGATTTGATTCTCTACCTACCACAAATCACGAATTCGTGGCTCCTCTTTCCATTCTTGATCAAGTGGACTCAACCACTTAAGATTCTCTTACTTTTACATTAAGTAAACTCTTCAAAAGTTACAAGAGGTAGTTCACAAGTGAACTTTACATAGTCTTCTTTTTAAAGCTTCTTCTAAGACTTTGTGAGACTCAAGGCAATACTTAGGCTTGTCATAGACTTGCTCCAATAGCTCCCCCTCAAGCCAAGTATGCTTGAGGTCTTCAATCTTCCAAGATTACCTGCAAACCTATCATAGCCTTGAATTTGCAAAGCTTTGTACCATCCAATGCTTTGGTTAGAATATCTGCACATTGTTGATGAGTGGACACATATGATATTTGAATCTCTTTGCTTAGAACCTTCTCTCGTACATAGTGATAATGAACTTCAATATGTTTAGTCCTTGCATGAAAAATAGGATTAGCAGCCAAATGAATAGAACTCATATTGTCACCAAAAATAGTTGGAGTTCCAAACTCCAATCCAAGATCTTTGAATAATGTCTTCATCCACATAGCTTCTTGTGTAGCTATGGCAAGACCTCTATATTCAGCTTCAGTAGAAGAGAGAGCAACTGTGGGTTGCTTCTTGGATGACCATGAAATAAGCTTTGAACCTGCAAAGGTAAGATAACCTGAAGTGCTCCTTCTATCTTCCTTGGAGCCAGCCCAATCTGCATCAGAAAATAGCTTCAAACCTAAATCAGATACATAAGGATAATAAAGTCCTTCATTTATGGTTCCTTTGAGATACTTGAGAATCCTTTTGGCAGCATCCATATGTGGTTTCCTTGGTGTGTGCATAAATTGGCTTAGCACACTCACACTGTAACATATATCTACTCTTGTCAATGTGGCATAGTTGAGACTACCCAATAGACTTTGATATGATGTGATGTCCTCTATGAGTTCACCTTCATGTGAGCTCAATTTGTGATTGACCTCCATTGGAGTACTTGCAATCTTACAATCTTGCATCTTGAATTTTGCCAACATGTCCTTAATGTACTTCCTTTGAGTGAGAAACAAACCATGATCTTTGTAGACAACTTCCAAACCTAGGAAGTAGGTAAGTGAACCCAAATCACTTATCTTGAACTCTTCTCTCATCTGATCTTTGATCTACTTCATACCATCTACATCATTTCCTGTCAATATAATATCATCTACATATACACATAGATAGATGACCTCAGAATTACTCTTTTTAATAAAGAGTGAAGGATCTGCCTTGCTTGGTTGAAAGCCTTTGTCCTGCAAGAATGAAACAAGCCTGAAATTCCAAGCTCTTGGAGCTTGCTTGAGACCATACAATGCTTTGTTAAGTTTACACACATAATCAGGATAAACTTGATTCTCAAAACCAGGTGGTTGTGCCATATATACCTCTTCTGTTATCCAACCATTCAAGAATGCATTCTTTACATCTAGTTGAAGTATCTTCCAATTCTTGGAAGAGGCAATACTAAGCAAAACCCTAATAGTAGGCATCTTTGCCACAGGAGAGAAAGTCTCCTCATAATCAATTCCCTGAGTTTGTGCAAAGCCTTTTGCCACAAGCCTTGCCTTATACCTGTTAATTGAACCATCAGAATTCTTCTTGAGTTTATAGACCCATCTTGAGCCTATTACCTTCATGGATGAAGTCTTGGGCACCAAATCCCAAGTGTTGTTTTCCTCAAGTGCTTCAATCTCTTCCTTCATTGCATGCTTCCATTCTGTTTTTGCTTTGGCCTCTTCAAATGATGATGGCTCCTCTTGGTTTATGTCCTGTGCTATGTAGATAGAATGTTTAGTTACTAATGAGGTGTCAAATCCATACCTTTCTGGTTTTTTCTTTTCCCTCATAGATCTTCTTAGGCCATGATGTGATGATTCTGCTTCATGTCCAAGTTCCTGCAATTTTGCTTTACCTTTAGACTTCCATGCTTTGATCTTTTCCATGTGAGATTCTTCATCATCCTCTGAGGTGTTTTGTTCTTCAATCTTTGATTGTTCTCTACCAAGCTTTGGAAAATCTTCTTCAAGATCATATGGTAAATTGATCTTCCTGCATGAATCTTCATACCATGAATTGTTCTCATCAAAAACTACATCTCTGCTTACCAAGAATCCTTTGTTGGTAGGGTTGTATAACCTGTAGCCCTTTTGATTGTTGTCATATCCAATAAATACACACCTTTCTGCCTTTGGATCCATCTTGCCTCTAACCTGTGAAGGAACATGAGCAAAAGCAATACATCCAAAAATTTTACAATGATCTAAGCTTGGTCTTCTTCCATTCCAAGCCTCATATGGAGTCATCCCATCAAGGGATTTTGAAGGCAACCTGTTAATCAAGTAAGTGGCTGTAGATACAGCCTCAGCCCATAAGTAATTAGGTAAATTCTTTTCATTTAACATAGACCTTGCAGCTTCAACAATTGTCCTATTCCTCCTTTCTGCCACTCCATTTTGCTCAGGAGTGTACCTTGTAGTTACCTCTCTTTTGATTCCTCTTTCTTGAAGAAAAGAATCAAACTCATGGGAGAAATATTCTCCCCCTCCATCTGACCTTAGCCTTTTTAGTGATTTACCTGTTTGATTCTCCACAAGAGCCAAATATCTTTTGAAACATGAAAAAACTTCATCTTTGTGTTTCATAAAGAATAGGATAGTCCATCTGCTGCAATCATCAATAAAGGAAACATAATACCTTGATCCAGATATTGAAGCTTCCTTGCTAGGTCCCCATACATCTGTATGAACCAACTCCAAGAGATCTCCATGCATATAACCTTTCTTCATGAATGGTAACCTGTGAGACTTTCCAAATTGACATGCACTGCACTTATAAATCATATGTTGTTTTGACAAATTAGGAAGTCCAAGTACACTTTGGTCCCTGCAAATTTGCTTTAATGACCTTTCACCAATATGTGCTAACCTTTTGTGCCATACTTCCAATTCTGTGAGTGTCTGACTACCATAATTAAAGAGAGCAATGTTTCTAGTGTCCTGTAATTCAAATGTGAACAATCTACCTGTCTTTTCACCTTTTGCAATTCTTCTGAATCCTTGACTTGGATCTTCAACAAATGCTCCTGCTTTTGTGAACCTGACTTGCAACCCTTTCTCTACTATCTGCCCAACACTTATCAAATTCTTTGTAATGGTAGGGACATAGAGTACCTTACTGAGTAGGTTGATGTTTCCATCAGGTGCTTTGACATTGCTTATTTTCTCCACAGGATGTTTTGTATCATCTCCTGTTTGTACCTCATGCTTATTCCTTGGATCTTCTAAATCTGATAGGAGTGCCACATTTCCTGCCACATGATTTGAACAACCTGAATCTATGTAGAAAACATGCTCATCAGATTTACCTTTTGGCATAGCCATGTTCATGATCAATAATGAATCCTCTTTGTTTGAGTCTTCTGTGTAGTTATTGTAGTCTCTCCTTCCTTTGTAGCCTCTTTGATAGTTTGAATGATTGTAGTTGTTGTAGTTGCCATGGTAGTTGTTGAACCTTCCTCTTGAGTAGCCATAACTTCCTCTATTGTATCCTCTACCTCTTTGATTCCTGGAATTCCTAAAGCAATTTTCAGTTGTATGATTAGTTAATCCACAAATAGAACATGAGTTGGAGTCTTGGGATCTCCCCCTGCCTTGTCTACCTCCTCTTCCTCTACCTCTGCCATGTCTTCCTCTACCTGCATAGTTAGCTTGATATGTACCTGCTTCATCATCCACTTTCTTTGCCTTTCCTTTGTTATCTTTAGACTTGCTTTTATCCGTGTATAAAGCTGAAGATTGATTACCTTTAGAGCTTTCTCCATTTTTGATAAGCTTTGCCTCTTGAGTAAGTAGTTGTCCAATGAGTGTGTTGAAATCAGGTACATGCATGTCCATGTACAAATCCATAGCTGTGGTGAATGCTTCCCACTTATCATCTGCCTTCAAGCCATTGATGACCTGCCTTACAATTTGCTCTTCATCTATTACCTCTCCAATGCTTCCCAACTGATCCGCTATGTCCTTGAGCTTTGTGACAAAATCAGTCACATTTTGTTTGGGAGCCTTCTTGAGAGTTGTGAAATCCAGCCATAGTTGATGCTTCCTAGCTTTGGTACTTGAAGAAAAGAAAGCTTCAAGTGCATCCCACACTTCCTGAGATGTCTTACAACTTCTAATGTGAGGCAACAAAAAATCTGAGATAGAGTTGAGGAGATAAGACCTTGCAAGTGCATCCTTGGAGCACCATGTGCTCAATCTTTCTTGCTCTTCTTGTGTTGGTTGACTTTTGTTCCTGAAACTTGGCATAACTTCATCTCCAGCCACATAACCATATAAACTTCTACCTTGGAGATAAGCTTCCATCCTTAATGACCAAGCTGAGTAGTTACCTCTGTCCAATTTGTCAATTGATGAAGGAAATCCATCTGCCATGTTGTCCAACCTTGCTCTGATACCACTGTGAAGAGATGGATAAGTATGTGTTTGAAGATGAAGAGGTGTTGCAAAATCCTTGATCTACACTAGCCAAATGAACTCCAGGAGTAGATGGTGGGCCCTTTTAGCTTGCCAATGGATGTATTAGACACCCTATGTACCTTCGAAGATCACTCTCAAAAAGATAGATCAAAACAGATAAGTTGGAGTTAGCTCAGAGGTGAAAACTTGCTATTCTTGGTTCATACACCTGTCCAGTGTTTTACATAATTCTCTGAGCACAGCAGCAATTAGCTTAATTCCTCTTGGGAAAGTCTAGGTAGCTTAAAGAGCTAACTTTCAAGAGTAATCTCATAAAAAATAACAAAGCACACACTGAGAATGAGTTTTAACAAGTGATGACATCATCCCGATTTTGACGGGCTGCTACAGAAATAGACCAGTGAGCAAAAAAATCACCATAACTCAAAAGGTAGAAATTCAATGATTATGAAAATTTGTATGGTTATACTAGACAGTAAGCTGAATCCAACAAGCTTTAAATAACGGAATTTGGATAAGTAACCACGGCGATACACCTCTGACAAGATGAGTGAAAAAGTCGGGTACCTGACAGAGAAGTGAAGATGAACAGACCCTGTTGACTTTAAATGAACATAACTGAAGATTGCAACATCCAAATGACATGAAAATTTGTGAGCATATAGTAGACTTATAGAGCTAACTTTACCAAGTTAAATCACTGAAAATGATGCACCAAGCTCAGAGAAAACATCTCTGCAAGCTGACTGAGAAAACTGAGAGTAATGGCAGTGAGTAGTACACTTCACAAGAACATGGAAAGATGAACTCAAATAATCATGAAAATGAAAGTATATTGCTTGTACAATACAATGACTTACTGATACATATGTGTGCCTTGTAATCACACCTTGATATGTCATAAAGCTCAGCTCTTGGAGGTCTTCACATAGGTCTCTCTAACCACGACTAAAACTGCCATCTATTTATAGTTGAGTTTGGGAGGCTAACTTCCCTCAATCACTCTCCAATCAATCAATGATTGATTTGATTCTCTACCTACCACAAATCACGAATTCGTGGCTCCTCTTTCCATTCTTGATCAAGTGGACTCAACCACTTAAGATTCTCTTACTTTTACATTAAGTAAACTCTTCAAAAGTTACAAGAGGTAGTTCACAAGTGAACTTTACATAGTCTTCTTTTTAAAGCTTCTTCTAAGACTTTGTGAGACTCAAGCCAATACGTAGGCTTGTCATAGACTTGCTCCAACAAACTTGAGGCACCCGGAAAACATGTTTGTGAAGGCTGTATTTTGGGCAAAATGCAGCATTCCTCCTTTCCAAAAGATGGTTCAGTTTGGGCTACTCAAAAATTGCAGCTTGTACATAGTGATGTCTCTGGTCCTATGTAGACACCTTCTTTTGGAAATTATCTTTACTTCGTGACTTTCATCGATGACTTTTCCAAGCATGCATGGGTATATCCATTGAAGGCAAAGTCCGAAGTGCTCATGTGCTTCAAACAGTTTTTGGTTTTGGCTAAAAATCTGTCATCATGTAAAATGGGCACCCTTCGTTCTGATCAAGGGGGGGGATATATGTTTTCTGATTTTAATGCATTTCTGGTTGAACGTGGAATAAAACACCAGTGTACAATGCCGTATACACCTCAATAGAATGGAGTTGCTGAATGAAAGAACATGTCACTCATGGAGACGACATGTTGTATGGTCAAGAGTCAGGCTTTACCATATAGTTTCTGGCTTAAGGCTGTCATGTGTGCAGCATATGTACTTAACAGGTCTCGCACTAAATCCCTGTAGTCTATCACTCCATATGAGGCTTGTCATGATTGCAAGCTATCTCTTGCTCATCTGCATGTTTTTGGTTGTTTTGGTATATGCCTTAGTGCTTGAACAACATCGTAGGAAATTGGATGATAAAGCAGTAAAATGTATTTTTGTTGGGTACAATTCTGAAAGTAAAGGCTATCATTTGTATCATCCACAGATTCAATACATTCTCATTAGCCGTGATGTTGTTTTTATGGAAGATGCTATTTAGCCATTGCTTTCATGTACTAAGGAGACATCTGTTAGCTCCAAAGACATGTATGATACTTTGATGACTCTTTTTATAGGTGGATAGTCTAGTGCTAGTCCTAATGAGGCAACTTCTGAGCCTTTGCAGGTTTCATGTGATGATGCAGATCATCCCATTTCTGATGCAGATTTACATGATGCACTTGTTCATGAGAGAGCTGATATTGAGGAGGCAAAGACTATGCCAAAATGGCTGGTGCAGAGTTTGTCTGATAGCAAATTAGATGCACCTCTATCATATCGTACTCGATCAGGCTCTCATAGTGCCTCTTTTGCATCAGATTTCTATGCTATGGCTGCATCTAGTCTTTGCGATGAGAATGAGCCTGTTTCATTTGACGAAGCACAAAATTCAAAAAATTGGATGGCTGCTATGCAATGTAAATATGATGATATAATGAAGAACTGTACTTGGTCCTTATGTGACTTGCCTCCTGGCAAGAAGGCCATTCGCATTAAGTGGGTTTACCAGCTAAAGCGTAACCCTGATGGAACAATTGATAGGTATAAGGCTAGGCTTCTTGCAAAGGGTTATGTACAGGAAAAAGGCATTGATTTTGATGAGACCTTTGCACCTACATGTCGTATGACTACTGTTCGGAGCATCTGTGCACTTGCAGCCCATCATGGTTGTAATGTACATCTGATGTCCGATTTGGGGCATTTGCATCACTATTTGGGCATTTGGTTTATGCAAGTTGATGGTGGAATGGCTTTGTGTCAAACGAAATATATTGACACATTATTGCCACATTTTGGCCTTGAAGACTGTAAGCCTATTGCCACTCCTATGGAGACAGGTTTACGATTGAGTCTTCATGATGCTTGAGATGCATTTGATGATGTTCTCTATCAGCAGGCTATTGGATGCCTAATTTACTTATGCATTACTCAGCTAGATATTCAGTTTTTTGTCTCACAGATGAGCAGGTTTATGCATTGCCCAGGTGTCAAGCATTGACAAATGGTTAAGTGCATCTTTCGCTACTTGAGTGGTACTCGGCTACTTGGGTTGTTTTATCCCAAAGGGGGATCACTACTGCTAGATTTGCATGCTTTTTCTGACTCAGACTCGGTTGGTTGCTATGACACTTGTGTGTCCACTAGTGGCTTTTGCTTCATGCTTGGTAGCTCATGTATATCTTGGTTGAGAAAGAAGTAGCCTATTGTGGCCACTTCCAGTTGTGAAGGTTTGAAATTGAATCTTTCATTGTGTAGGTCATTTATTCAAGACATAAGTGCTTCATCAACAACACAATGTTGGAAGAGATGGATGGATACCACAAGAGAATGAGTTGGTACTACTAATCCTTGCTTTGTACTTGCCCTCTTTCACCTCAAAGTTGGATAGCAGGCCCCTTTAGCTTGCTAATGACACTAAATAAGTGCCCATGTAATTTGGAGATGATGCTTCAAACAATTAGATCAAAACAGATAATTTTGCAACTACCTTGTGACCAAAAACTTGCTATTTTGGTCTCGATAGCTGTTGGGTAATTTGCTCAGTGCTCACAATAGAGTAGCAATTAGGAAAAATTATTTTGGGTCAATTAAAGTAGCTTAGATAGCTAATGATTTTGAGTGAAATCACTTAAAATGATGAACCATACAATGATCAATCAACTTAGCAAGTGAATGCTTACCCTTGATTTTTTAGGAGCTATGTAGAGAAGGACTAGTGAGTACTTCGAGGTGCTTTTCTCCCAATTGGCTGAAGCCAATCCTTTGAAACCTTGAAAGATTGTAGTAGATGTTGAGCTGGTTCCAGCAAGCTATTAGAACATGAAAAATGAATAACAACTCACTGAGATATGAGCATCACAAGTTCACTGTTCTGAGTAGACACAACAGAGAAGGAGATGAACATGATCAATGATGTAGTGTATTATATAACAATGTTGTACATGATCATTGGCATAGATATGAAGCTCAATGATAGTAAGGAGAGTAGGATATGGTGTAAGGCACTCAACATATACAAATGATCAGCAATAAGCTCAGTAATGGGGGCACTATGGCCGCGAGATTACAATCTCCTTTTTATAATGACTTTTCCAAGTTTGAATTTTGAAATTCAAATAGATGCTCCTCCAAAAAGTACTCCTCTAAGTTAGGAGTGATTCAACAAAGTGAGATTCGTAGCATTTAGTTCTCCAATCTCCACGAAATATGTGAACTTATAATATTCCTCCAAGTCAAATGACCTTTACAAAAGTTAATGGTAAAAAAATCATAACAATGGTTCATTTGGTCCTTCAAATGTTTGCACATAGCTTCTTCAATGCCTAACTAAGTGTGAAGGCTTGGCATTTGCACCAACAGCTCCCCTCAAGCCAAAACATCTTGACTTGTTCTTCTTTATCAATCCTCTTGAATGTTCTGCAATCCAATCATAGCTTTAAACCTCCAAAGTTTAGTACCATCAAGTGATTTGGTAAATAAATCTGCACATTGCATATTTGTGGATACATATGCAAGTTGAATCTCCTTGATCAATAGCTTCTCTCTCACATAATGATAGTAAACTTCTATATGCTTGGTTCTTGCATGATAGATGGGATTTGCTACAAGATGCAAAGATCTTGTATTGTCACCAAAGATCATTGGTGAGTTAGAGTGTAGACCCAAATCTGAATATAGCAATCTAATCCATATGGCTTCTTGTGTGGCATTGGCTAATCCCCTATATTTAGCCTCTGTTGAAGATAAAGCTACAATAGATTGCTTCTTGGAAGACCATGAAATGGGCTTATCTCCTACAAAAGAAAGATATCCGGAGGTACTCCTCCTGTCATCTTTACAACCTGCCCAATCTGCATTTGAATAAAGTTTGATGTGTATGGAAAGTAAAGACCTTGATTTTGATTACCTTTGAGGTACTTCAAAATCCTCTTGGCAACTTCCAAGTGAGGTGCTCTAGGTTTATGCATGAACTGACTTAAAACACTTACTCCATAAGTTATATCAATCCTTGTCAAGGTTGCATAGTTTAAACTTTCAGCTATGCTTTGATATCTTGCAATGTCTTCAAGCAAATCTCCTTCATGAGCACTTAATTTATGATTTACGTCCTTAGGAGTGCTAGCTACCTTGGCATTCTCCAAGTGGAACTTCTTCAACATGTCTTGCACATACTTCCTTTGAGTAATGTAACTTCCATAATTTGTATAGACCAATTCAAGTCCAAGAAAATACTTTAGTGACCCTAGGTCATTGATTTTGAACTCCTGCATCATTAGGTTCTTAATTTGTTTGATGCCATTGGCATCACTATCTATAAGGATGATGTCATCAACATACACACATAAATATATCAATTCTGAGTTGCTTCTCTTGACAAACAGAGAAGTATCTGCTTTACTCATCATGTATCCTTGATCTTGAAGGTATGTAGTCAACCTATGGTTCCATGCCCAAGGTGCCTACTTCAATCCATAAAGAGCTTTGTTCAGTTTGCACACATAATTTACCTTGCTTGGGTCTTCATAACCAAGAGGTTGATCCATGTAAACCTCCTTTAAAATCTATCCATTAAGGAAAGCATTTGTCATATCCAATTGGTACATATTCCAATTCCTTGATGCAGCCACACTTACCAATACTCTGATGGTTGGCATCTTAGCCACAGGTGAGAATGTTTCTTCATAATCAACTCCTTGGGTTGTGCAAAACCCTTAGCCACAAGTCTAGCTTTATACCTGTTTATGGATCCATCTGAGTTTCTCTTGATTTTGTAAATCAATTTACAACCAATTACCTTCATAGATGCCTTCCTTGGTACTAGCTCCCAAGTATCATTCTCTTGGAGTGCTTCTATTTCTTCATCCATAGCTTCGTTCCATTCTACCTTGGTCTTTGCATCTTCATATGTAGAGGGCTCTTCAAGTGCTAAATCCTTAGCAAGATAAATGGAATGCTTAGTAGCTAATGAAGTGTCATACCCATATATGATTGGCTTCTTGCTCTCCCTTTGGGATCTCCTTAGAGCTTGGTTGGATGATTCAGGTAAGTCTTCCAATGTCTTCATCTTTGCCTTGCCCTTTGATTTCCATGCCTTGAATTCTTCTAGATTGATGATGTCCTCATCATTTGATTTGATGTCTTCAATTTGGCTTGGCTCTTCCTTGGTGAGGGTTGGAAATCCCTCCTCCAAATCATATGGCAATTTGACCTTCCTGCATTCACTTTCAAACCAAGAATCATTCTCATCAAACACAACATCTCTACTAACCATAAATCCTTTGTTGGATGGGTTATAAAACTTGTATCCTTTATGATTTAAATCATACCTTATGAAGATGCACTTCTTTGCCTTAGGGTCTAGCTTACCTCTGATTTGAGATGGAACATGCACATAAGCAACACATCCAAAAATTCTACAATGATCAAGTGATGGCCTCCTACCATGCCATGCTTCATATTGGGTCATCCCATCAAGTGATTTGGATGGCAACCTCTTAATAAGATAAGTGGCACTAGATACACTTTCTTCCCACAAATAATTAGGTAGCCTTTTTTCATGAAGCATTGATCTAGCTGTTTCCACAATTAACCTATTTCTCCTCTCTGCTACCCCATTTTGCTCAGGGGTGTACCTTGTTGTAATTTCCCTTTTGATTCCTGCGTCCTGCAAGAATGCATCAAATTCATTGGAGAAATAATCACCTCCTTCATTTTTATAGATCATGTGTTGCTTGGATACATTAGGTATCCCAAACACACATTGATCTCTACATATTTGCTTCAAGGTTCTTTCTCCAATATTCCCTAATCTCTTATGCCAAATCTCAAGTTCTAACAATGTTTGATCTTTGTAATTATAGAGTGCAATAGTCCTAGTGTCCTCAAGCTCAAATGTAAACAATCTACTTGTTTTTTCTCCCTTGGAAATTCTCTTGAATCCATCTTGAGGGTCCTCCACAAAAGCTCCATATTTGTTGAACCTAACCTGCAAACCCTTTTCCAGAATTTTCCCAACACTCATCAAATTCTTGGTAATTGTAGGTACATAAAGAACCTTGCTCAACAGATTTCTATTCCCATAATAAGTTTTGACATTTCCTACCTTGACCAGTGAGTGCTTGGTGTCATCACCTATTTGTACTTGGTCCTTTCCCTTGGGCTCCTCAAGGTCAGAGAAGAGCTATATTGCCTGCTACATGGTTTGAACAACGTGAGTCAATATAGAAGAGCTGCTCATCATTCATACCTTGTTTTGAAGTCATATTCATAATGAGAAGAGAATCTTCTTGATCCTCTGTGTAGTTGTTGTAGTCCTTTCTTGATTTGTATCCTCCTTGATAGTTATTGTAATTTTTGTTGTAGTTGTTGTTGTAGCCATGGTTGTAGCTTTGATTATGGTTGAACCTTCCTCTTGATTGTGAGTAGCCACCTCTTTGATATCCTCTTCCTCTCTGGTTCTTGAAGTTCCTATAGCACTCACCTGTAGTGTGATTAGACAGTCCACATATGTTGCATGGGGAAGAGTTCAAAGATCTCCCCCTACCTTGCTTACCTCCTCTGCCCCATCCTCTTGAGTTCCTACCTCTTCCCGCATAGTTAGCTTGAGAAGTAGTACCTTCATCCTCTACTTTCTTGCTTTTCCCTTTCTCTTTAGCCTTGCCTTTATTTGTGTATAGGGCAAAAGAGTTATTAACTCTTGATGGTTCTCCATTTTTGTTGAGCTTGTCTTCATGGGTAAAGAGTTGCCCCATGAGTGTGGTGAGATTTGGAATCTGCATATCCATGTATATGTCCATGGCAGTTGTGAAGGCTTCCCATTTGTCATCTGCCTTGATGCCATTGATCACTTGTCTCACTATTTGCTCCTCTTCAATCTCCTCTCCTATGCTTGCCAATTGGTCAGCCACATCTTTTAATTTGGTCACATACTCTGAAACACTTTGCTTGGGTTGCTTCCTTTGAGTAGTAAACTCACTACATAGTTGATTTTTCCTAGCTCTTGTGTTGGAAAAAAAATATGAAGGCAATGTATCCCAAGTCTCTTGGGATGTTTTACAATTCCTAATGTGTGGAGGAAGGAATTTAGAGATAGAATTAAGTAGATATTACCTTGTAATGCATCTTTGGCACGCCATGAGTTGAGTCTTTCAAGCTCCTCTCTTGTAGGTTGTCCTTTGCTATTGAAAATGGGCATCTCCTCATGTCCTGATATGTATCCGTAGAGGCTCCTTCCTTGTAAGTATGTCTTCATCCTCAAGGACCATGATTGGTAGTTGTTATCTAATTTATCAATAAAGGAAGGGAAATTATCTCCCATTTTACGTCAAGTTGCTTTGATACCACTGTTGGAAGAGATGGATGGATACCACAAGAGAATGAGTTGGTATTGCTAATCTCTGCTTTGTACCTACCCTCTTTCACCTCAAATTTGGATAGTAGGCCCCTTTAACTTGCTAGTAACACTAAATAAGTGCCCATGTACTTTGGAGATGATGCTTCAAACAATTAGATCAAAACAGATAATTTTGCAACTAGCTTGTGACCAAAAACTTGCTATTTTTGTCTTGACACCTGCTGGGTAATTTGCTCAATGCTCATAGTACAATAGAAATTAGGAAAATTCCTTTTGGGTGAATAAAATTAACTTAGATAGCTAATGATTCCAAGTAAAATCACTTAAAATGATGAACCATACATTGAGCAAGCAACTTAGCAAGTGAATGCTTACCCCTGATTTTTAAGGAGCTATGCAGAGAATGACCAGTGAGTAGTTCGATACAATTTTCTCCCAATTGGCTGAATCAAATCCTTTGAAAACTTTGATAGCTTGTAGTAGACTTGGAGTTGGTTCCAATAAGGTATGGAACATGAAAAATGGATAACACCTCACTGAGATATGAGCATCACAAGTTCACTATTCTGAGTAGACAGAACAGAGAATGAGATGAACATGATCAATGATGTAGTGTATTATATAACAATGTTGTACATGATCATTGGCATAGATATGAAGATCAATGATAGTAAGGAGAGTAGGCTATGGTGTAAGCCACTTAACATATACAAATGATCAGTAGTAAGCTCAGTAATGGGGGCACTATGGCCACAAGATTACAATCTCCTTTTTATAATGACTTTTCCAAGTTTGAATTTTGAAATTCAAATAGATGCTCCTCCTAAAAGTACTCCTCTAAGTTAGGAGTGATTCAAAAAAGTGAGACTCATAGCATTTAGTTTTCCAACCTCCATGAAATATGTGGACTTATAATATTCCTCCAAGTAAAAAGACTTTTAATAAAGTTAATGGTAAAAAATCATAAGCAATGGTTCATGTGGTCCTTCAAATGTTTGCACATAGCTTCTTCAATGCCTAGCCAAGTGTGAAGGCTTGGCATTTGCACGAACACACAAGACCAGTTCAAGATGAAGAATAGTTGTATAAATAGCAAAGAAATCACTTCTTCTATAGACACGCCCATGGGAAAATGCATTAGAGTTGTTGTTCAAGCTGTTTCTCTGAGAAGTTAAAAAATCTTATCAAAGTGCAAGATGTGCAGGCAATATGTGACAAAGCGGGCATCAATAGAAATGGGTATACTGCAATGTACACCCTTTTGTGGCAAGCCTTACAAGCATAAGGTATTTCTCAAAGTATATTTCTATACCCATACAAAGTGTCTATAAAAAAAAACTTCTAATGAGGATGTGGCTCGTACTATTGGATTATATTCATTCATAGAAGACACTACGCTTATCTCTATCTATCATCCAAATATTCCCAAGAAGCAATCAAAGATCCTATCTACACAAGGATTTACTTACGCTACATTCAACACTATATTAATGGATCTTTAGAAGCTTCAACAAGCAATGGTTCACTTTTATAGTTCAATAATCAAAGGTACCCCTACTACATTTTATTTGGTGTTGAAGTTTTACTACATTCAAGTGTTAAATTAAGGTAATGTTTCCTCTTTTGTGTAGAGAGTGCTGATACATTAAAGTTCATACTAAAGCTTGATGAGTGCCAAATTATAAAGGGTCAGTGATTGGAAAGGTTGAGTGTGATGCTAATAAATGAAGTAATGGACCATGCAATGGGTGATAAAACTTTAGGATCTGCTTCCCCTTTACTTATAGTGTGCAATCAAAGAGAGATATCTGGTAGTTAAGTGCTATAGAAGTTCCCAAAGAAACAAACAATGTTATTTCATGGATTTTTGGTAGGACTACATGGATTAAAGAAGTAATTTCTTCTCAAATACATGGGTAGAAGCTTTCTATTGATGGTATAGGTGATTTTGAGGTAGAATGGCATTTGGGTGGAGACCTTAAGAGTATAAAATGCATGTTAGGTTGCAAACAAGGAGCATCTTCTCTCTATCCTTGCTCATATTGTACACAGGGTTACAAAGGATCTAAGGGACACTCTAAACCTGCAAGGGCATTGATGAGAGTTGATGAATCTAAAGAAATTGATGATAAAAAGTCATGGAATCATAGGGAATGGGAGATATCACTTTTGATGTGTCCAATGTTAGAAAAATGGAGTTGTGAAAAAATAAGCAATGATTGGAACCCCATTATTCCATTTCCAATGGTCAATGTTCACTTTTGTACTTTGCACAAATTCATGAGGATCTTCAATAGGCTTTTGAAGCTCCATGTTGAATATACATTTGCAATGAAACCACTAGAGAGGTCTACAATAGCAATCCAAAAAATAGAATATCTTTTGAATTCTATTGGTTGTCATGATGGTCATTTATCTTTAGCTGTTAAGAACTATGGTGCCTCAAGAGATTTTACAACAAGTTTCAATGATTGGGAAGAAGGCAAGACATTTCTTTAAAAGAGTTATAGATAGTCAAGATGATGGGAAATGGGAGCTTTGGAAAGACCTCTGTTTGATTACGACAGGCAATTAAAGTCGGGTTGATCTCATTAATAGGCGACAAAAGATTTAGTCATCCTTAGATTAGTTATCACACTTGATGGGTTTGGTTTCCAATAATGATTCATAAAGAGAATTATTCTAAGTGACTTTGAAGGAGTTTTACACACTCATTCATCCTATCGTGGGGAGAAAGCAACATTACACATTACTTAGTAAGTTCTGCTTACATTTTTTTATTTTGTCTTAAATACCACATGTATACCTTATTGAACAAACCATAGCATATTCTTTTTGCACATGGAGCATATTTTATGAATCGATATGGATCACAAGAAATTTTTAGTACCCAAGGAATGGAGAAGTCACATTTCAATGCTAGATGTGTTTAATTTAAAAGCACCCATCATGGGGGTGGTAAACTACGATCAAAATATCTCGAAGAAATGTTCAATTGGTTTTTCCATACGACATCCTTTAGAAAATATGCAATGGAATGAGCATGTTGTTACACTTATGTGTTCCTCGTGTAGCTTTGATGTGAACCTTTTCCCTATACATGGGCACTTTTTACTCTAGTGCTGGCTAGAGGTTTTTTCCCCATGTTACCACATACTTGATACTCTCATATGTGGTGGTACTTTGTACTTAGGGATATTATTAAGCTCTTACTTCAGTTCAGTTCATCGATCAATAGAGAGAGCTATTCCAGCCATCGTCTTCTCCGTGTGTCTTGCTGCGTTTGTGATCTTTGTGTGTGCTTCTCGTGTGTCTCTTGCACTTCTACACACACCCAACAGTGGTATCAGAGCAGGTTCAGCTTATTCTCAAGTTTCGGTTTTTCGCGTCGCGGCGCGCGCGCACTTTAACAGTGCAAATCGACTTCAGAGCATAGAAGTGTGAATTTCAGCAGCTCGGAAACATTTCCACCAGGTGCGCTGGGGTTTTACCCCCATTTCAAAGCCATTCGTGCAGTCAAAATCGCCATCAGAGTGACGGTTTGTGAGCTGAAATTTCAGCACTCATTTCAGTTTTCGTCGAAGTGAAGATTTTGTCACATTCTTGTTCCTTACTGAAATGGCGGGCAGCAATGACTTGTTTGGCATGCTTCAAGTTGAAGATAAGCTTGATGGGACCAACTATCCGATGTGGTCTTACATGATGAAGCACGTTCTTGTTGCAAAACAACTTTGGAACATAGTGGCAGATGTAGATCGAAGACCGGCAAGTGCTTCTACTTGACAGTCTACTGTCACAGATGGAGCTTCTTCTTCGAGTACAGTGGTTTCTCCTTCTCCACCTACACAGGAGCAGCTTAGATGGGATGGAAAAGATGCTCAAGCTCATGCTTTGATTGTGCTTTCAGTGAAGCGTCATATAGTTCCACACATTCGGTCATGTTCTACATCACGACACGCATGGGCCACTCTTGCTTCTTTGTATGCCGTGCGTAATGAAGCACGTGTTGCATACTTGAGGAAGCAACTTGAGGATGTATGTATGGCTGAAAATGAGTCAGTGGATGTGTATGTGACACGCATCAAGGACTTGAAAGAGCAGTTGGCAAACATAGATGAGATCATTCCGGATGCATCACTCATTTCTACATTGTTGAAAGGATTACCGGAATCTTTTCAAAGCTTTGCTACTACACTTCGTTTGGTTGCAAAAGGAAATCCTAATATGTATGCATTTGATGAGGTTGTGTCTCTTCTTTTGCAAGAAGAGCAATCTAGAGTGAATAGGAGTGGTTTGATTGAAGGAACGCAAGCACTTGCTATCTCACAAAAGGGGAAAAGCAAGTATGGTTCAGCTTTTGGTTCATCAAAACCAAAGCCTCAAGCTTCCTCTTCCACTCATTCCTCTAATGATGGTGATTGCAAAAGAAGAAGAGATGCAAATATTGCCGGAAGGCTGGTCATACTATTGATGAGTGTAGCATGTCTATTGCTGAAAATTCAGCAAATGCAAAGAATGATGAAGCTAACATGGCTCAAGATTTTTGGGCATGTGTTGTTACATGTCATTATGATGCTTCTTTACATTCTAAATGTATGGTTGTGAGTGAGGCTGATTCGGATTGGTTCTTTGATAGTGGTGCTTCAAAGCACATAACATCATGCAAAAGATTTTTTGCCTCTTTGAAAGATGCACCTAAAGGAGGACATGTGGTGTGTGCAAACAATGCCTCTTATCCTATCATTGGAGTAGGAGAAATTGAGCTTACGGCTACAAATGGAGGTATGATTCTCTTAAAAAATGCATTGTATGTGCCTGGTATCAAGAAGAACTTAATTTCAGTTCCGTTGATTGCCAAAGCTGGACTTCATGTACACTTTGTTGATGATAAGTGTATGGTTCATGATTTCAGCAATGGTGATGTTATTGTGATGTCCGGTACATTATGTAATGGTTTGTATCGCATGGATACATACAAGAGGGCTGCCTCGAATGCCTTAGTTGCTCATACTTCTTCCATGGCTGAAATGGAACTTTGGCATGCTCGTTTTGGTCACTTGAACTTCAATAGTTTGCTCTACTTGCAAAAGAAGGACATGGTTATTGGCTTGCCCACACTTGAGTCCATTGAAAAGCATGCATGTGAAGGTTGCATTCTTGGAAAAATGCATCGTGCTTCTTTTCCAAAAGATAGTCACACACACTACAAGAAAATTGCAACTTGTTCATAGTGATGTATGTGGTTTGGTCAAGACTCCATCTTTTGGGAAGCATGTATATTTTGTTACCTTCATTGATGATGCTACTCGCCATACATGGGTGTATCCTATGAAAGCAAAGAATGAGGTATTTTCTTGCTTCAAAGCATTTTTAGCTATGGCTGAAAATTTTTCTTCACAAAAGCTTTTGACTCTATGCACGGATCGTGGTGGTGAATACATGTCACATGAGTTTAATGCTTTTCTTCGTGAAAGAGGTATTTCACACCAATGTACAATGCCATATACACCTCAACAAAATGGTGTTGCCAAGCGTAAAAATAGAACTTTACTTGAAATGGCACGATGTATGGTTAAAGGAAAGCATCTTCCTCATAAGTTTTGGATGGAAGCGGTCATGTGTGCAAATTATGTGTTGAATCACTGCCCTACAAAAGCACTGAGAGTCATCACTCCTTATGAGGCTTGGAATGGTCATAAGCCTATGGTTAGTCATATGCGTGTGTTTGGTTGTTTGGCATATGCTCTTATGCCATCACAACAACGTCACAAACTTGATGACAAGGCAAAGAAATGTATATTTGTTGGTTATAGTGCTGAAAGTAAGGGATATCGGTTGTACCATCCATTGACGAACACAATTATTGTGAGTCGAGATGTGGTATTTGCTGAAAATTCAGTTTTCCCTCTACTTGAATGCAAAAAACTGCCAACACTTAGCTCACAAGATGTGTTCGATACACTCATGCCTTTGTTCCAAAATGGTGCGCTTGACTATGGCCATGTAGACCAGCCAACTGAGGTTCAAAGGGCTGAAAAATTCCAGCCAAATAGGGCTGAAAATGTGGATAATTTTCAGCCAAACATGGCTGAAAAAGTTCAGCCAAAAAATGTCAAAACTGTTGGAAATTTCCAGCCACATATGGCTGAACATATGTTACAAAATATGGCTGAAACTGAGCATGAAATTCAGCCCACGCATGATGTACATATTGAAGATGTTTTACATAATGAACGCATGTCTATCAAGAGTGCACAATCTATGCCAAAGTGGCTGAAACAAACTTTGCAGGACAGCAAATTGAGTGCACCTTTACTTGGTAGAACAAGGTCAAGCTCTCACCATGCATCAAGTAATTTTGTGGATTATTCTCTTATTGCTACAACATGTAATGAAGAGCCACTTTCTTTTGAAGATGCATGTGACGATCCACAATGGATGAGTGCTATGCAATCAGAAATGGATTCCATACATAGGAATGGTACTTAAGAGTTATGTGAATTGCCAAAAGGAAAGAATGCCATTGGTACAAAGTGGGTTTACAAGATTAAGAGAAAATCTGATAGTAGCATTGATCGCTACAAAGCTAGATTGGTTGCCAAAGGATATGCGCAACAATATGGCATTGACTATGAGGAAACTTTTGCACCTACTTCACGCATGACTACCATTCGTACCGTGGTTGCATTGGCTGCCCATCGAGGTTGGAAAGTGCATCATTGGACATAAAAACAACCTTCTTGAATGGAGATTTGCAAGAAGAGGTCTATGTGAAGCAACCTCCTGGATTTGCTATGAAAGGGAAAGAGCATATGGTTTGTCGCTTGCATAAAGCTTTGTATGGTCTCAAGCAAGCTCCACGTGCATGGTATGACAAAATACATAAGCACTTAATTGCTCTTGGCTTCACATGTAGTCCGATTGAAAGCACACTCTATGTACGCAAAAATGGGGCTGATCTTATAGTGCTTGTTCTTTATGTTGATGACATACTCTTGACTGGGTCATGTGATGCAAAACTTGACATTCTTATGGCTGATTTGCAGCATACTTTTGATGTCACTTATCTTGGTCTTTTGAGCTACTATCTTGGCATCCAGTTTGTATCCGTTGAGGGGGGAATTGTTATGCATCAAGCAAAGTATGTTGAAAAACTACTTGAGCGTTTTGACTTTGAGGATTGCAAGCCAGTTTCCACACCAGTTGAGACAGGATTTAGATTCTCAGTTGAGGATTCCAATGATGCATTTGACACTTCTCTTTATCAGCAGGTTGTGGGATGTCTTATATATGCATGCAACACAAGGCCGGATATACAGTATGCAATTTCCCAGTTGAGTCGATTCATGCATAGCCTTGGCACTAAGCATTGGCAAGCGGTGAAACGTGTGTTTAGATATCTTCGAGGCACTTTGAGCTTAGGTCTCTTTTATGGCAGAGATGTTCAGCCATGCTTGCACGCTTTTACAGATAGTGATTGGGCTAGTTGTTATGATACTCGCGTGTCCACTAGTGGTAATTGCTTTTTCCTTGGAGACTCATGCATATCTTGGTTGAGTAAGAAGCAACCTACATTGGCGACATCGAGTTGTGAAGCTGAGTACAGGGCAGTTTTCACAGCTACAGTGGAGTGTATATGGCTGAGACGCCTATTGATGGATCTTTGCATGGAGATTGATGTTGCTATGCATATTCTCACAGATAGTCAGAGTGCTTTGGCTGTTGCACGAAACCCAGTGTTTCATGCACGGACCAAACATATTGAGGTGCATTATCACTATGTGAGAGAGCGTCTTCATGCAGGAGATATTGATTTGGTATATGTGCCTACACAAGATAATGTGGCAGACATATTCACCAAAGCTCTTCCACGGGAAAAGTTTGAAGCTTTTCGCAAAGCTTTAGGCTTATTACCTTGTGGGGGCTGATTTGTCACTCCCTGTATGTGTTCACATCATTCGCTCCGGGGGGGTTTGTTACACTTATGTGTTCCTCGTGTAGCTTTGATGTGAACCTTTTCCCTATACATGGGCATTTTTTACTCTAGTGCTGGCTAGAGGTTTTTTCCCCATGTTACCACATACTTGATACTCTCATATGTGGTGGTACTTTGTACTTAGGGATATTATTCAGCTCTTACTTCAGTTCAGTTCATCGATCGATAGAGAGAGCTATTCCAGCCATCGTCTTCTCTGTGTGTCTTGCTGCATTTGTGCTCTTTGTGTGTGCTTCTCATGTGTCTCTCGCACTTCTACACACACCCAACACATGTTAGGACAAATAGCAAAGATTTCAAGAAAGGTACAACATGATATTGCAAGAGAGAAGTGGATGTCATCATGAGGACACCTACATCATGCCCAATGGCATGCAAAAAGAGTCCGTGAGGGTTCTACATGGAAAAAGTTTCCCGACTCCCACTATACATTATTTCTTATCAAAACGTTTTTCAAGGTTTTTATAATTCTTTTCCCTTCAAATGATTATTTAATTCTTTCATATCATGCTGAATATTTTATTGTTACTATTATTTTTTAAATGGTTTTAAGAATATTCAGTTAATGTTTTAAAACTAATTTTTGTCCATTTAAATGTGAATAGGAAAATTCTTGAGTTAAGGGGAATAAATAAAGGTGCCCTTATTCATTTTACCACCTTAGATCCTATGAGAATGGCATGCACAAAGTAGACTGCTAGAAAGGATTGTGTCATCTACCCTAGCCATGTGCAAGGTACTCAGTGCCCACCATGGATGACACCCCACAAGAAGCATCGAAAAACAAGCCACTCTTCTAGATGAGACTCGGGTGCAAGCACACACTTTCACAACATTCCATCATGGGGAAATGAAGATTCACAACAAGAGAGAGATGTAACACAAGAAATGAAACCTTCCCATTCTATATCT
Organism: Ceratopteris richardii; assembly: GCA_020310875.1. Taxonomy (NCBI): domain Eukaryota; kingdom Viridiplantae; phylum Streptophyta; class Polypodiopsida; order Polypodiales; family Pteridaceae; genus Ceratopteris; species Ceratopteris richardii. Next base: position 45,061,228 of record CM035428.1, read on the forward strand.
GATGATGAGCCCCCACGTAAGACATCATTCAACGCAAGGCCCAAACAACAACGAGAGAGACAAATTGTAATGGAGTCAATGTCAAATGTAGAGAGTTCCTCGGATGAAGAAATTGTTAACGAGCCACCATGGAACCATGATCATATCCGGATGAACCATCAAGTAACACAAGGAGGCAAGACACTCCCTAGAAGACAAGGACAAAGACCAACTAATGAAGAAAGAGAGAAAAGTCGGGTAGACCAAGTAAATGATGAGGCAAGACCATCTATGCATGCTCCAAGAAGAAAGAAGAACTATCAACCACATCGTAGACCACAGTGAACACAACCAACCATCCCTCCAAACACAAGATCACCACAAAGGCATAGAAAGCAAACCAAAGCCTTTGAAAAGATTCGACATTATCAAAAGCATGTGGAGCTTCTTATTCCACGTAGGCCATTTGCAAGAGTTGTTCAGCAAGAGCTCCAAAGCTATTGCGCTGGACTTTGTATTCACGAGATAGCCATTGAGGCACTCCAAGAAGCTACATAGGTATATCTCATCTCAATGTTGGAGGACTCTAACCTGTGTGCTATCCATGCAAAGAAAGTGGCAATACAACCTAAAGATATGTAGCTAGCTAGAAGGATTAGGGGGAATAACCCTTAAAATTTCTAAACTCTCTTGTTGAGAGAAATTTTGTATATCCCAAATGATTAATATAATCTTTTTCTCACTATATTTGTTCTCCAAAGTGTTTGTCTCTTAGTATACATGTTTTGAAGTCTATGTTTCCTAAGTATCTAAAAGTGTCTCTTTGTCATTGCACATGAGTATCGTAGTCTTCCACACTGTTTATCATGTTAAGAAAATATTTCATGTACATTGGGTGTGTATTTTGTGCTTAGAGTGCTTGCAGTGGCCAAGAATAGCCAAAAAAAGGGCCTACCATAGAAGCCAAGAATAGTAAAAAAAAAAGGCCTACCATAGAAACGTGGGATTGGGCACTGCAAAAGTTTTGTAGGGCCCAATCCCACGTTTCTATGGCATGTCTTTTTTAGGCTATTCTAGGCCATCAAACCACAAGGCATGGACATTGGAGGATATAGTCTGCCTTATCTATTGTGAAATTCATGCAAAAACTTTGTACAAGAGAGAAATAAGCTTGATGCCACTTTTTATCAAGTTTAGCTTATAATTGATGTACATGGACTTTCTATTTTGTGACCATAGTGTTTGCAATGGCCTAGGAATTCCAAAAATAAGCCTGACATAGAAACTGGAGATTGGGCCTTGCAAAACTTTGCAAGGCCCAATCCCGCATTTTTGTGGCTGACCTTTTTTGGGCATTCCTAGGCCATTGCAAGCAATTTGGGAAACATAAACTTAAAGGAAACACTGATTTAACTATGCAAAACATATGAAGTTGTTAAAAACATAATGAGACAATAGACAATTGAATGCACATGGGAATGAAAAAGCATAATTGCTATTTTGAATTTTTACAATTGCCTCTTGGCCTTCAACCTCTCCACTAGATTCTTTCTTCTTTGAAAAGATATTGGCATTTGGTAAGTCAAAACTGATTGGGATATAAAATGGGGGTCTATTAATCCAAGACCCAAAACTATTCCTATTTGACCTAATATTTTTCCTCTAAAGTTAACTCCTAAGGTAGTAAGGGCAAAGGACTTCCTAACCAAAATTACATGGTTGGTCCCTTCCACTATTGTAGATAGGCACAAAAGTTTTGTCAAGGCCTTCAAACACCAAGTCATGAAGTCTCCTTAAGGGGAAAAGTCATTGTGGATAATTACAAAATCTTCCTTTGGCAATTTTCCAATGTAGTTTGCCAAGGAAGAGCCACTACAATATGCAACCCGGTCACCACCACTCCATGCTACAAATTTATCGACATCAATTGCTTCTTGCACATAGACATTTAATGAGTATAATTGCTTCTTGCACATAGACATTTAATAAGTATAAATATGAAACATAGTTAATCATAAATGTCATTAGATACTTACATCTTGAAGCCTATCTTCATCCTCTCCTCTTCCCATTGCATCTAATGGAATGGAAGGGTGATCCATGCCAATTTGCTCCACAACAGGTGATGTTGGAATCTTCTTCTCCAAAATTCTTTCCATTGCTATGGCCAAATCTTCGTCAGTGGCATTTTGGTTGACATCACTGAAAATCTCCTTGCACACAAATGCAATGGTGTCTACAACTGAATCGCCAAATGGAATGGTTGATTTTTCAATTTTATCAAAAGCCTTGTCCATGGGAACATCTGAGGTTGATCAGAAAATACTTAGGCATTTGTTGAGGTGTAGACAAAATGACTTCTCAATATCATGTAAGGAAAAGAATTATTTTCTGTTGACAGTCAAGGTCACACACAAGCATGGAAGCTCATCAATGAAGAGGACACACAAGAAGAAGGAGCATGTAGGGAGCTCCAAGAAGCACATGTCAAATTTTTAGAAGAAATCCCTATAAAAATAGTGATTTTTATCACTAAAAGCCATTGTAAATACCATTTTCCATTTTTGTAACTCCATTTTGTTCAAGCCAAGGAGTCCTTGAGCTTGAGGAGTATTAGAAGTATCATCCTACCATTTTTCATAATTTTTAGACTCCATTTGAGCCCCCAAATAAGCCTTGGAACCTATTTTTAAACTAGGCCGGACTCTAGGTCTGGACATAGCCAAAACTACTCAAAAAACTATAAAAAGGGCTGGAGAGCTCATTTTTGGGGTGAGCTTGTTGTAGATTTTAGCTTTGTAAGAGAGTTCTTTTGTAGTCGAAGTCCTTCTATTGTTCCACTCTTTGCTCTTACCTTGTAAGCATGTGGGTGTATGTGTGTGCATGTTTGTATGCTTTCACTCACTCACTTGTGCACTTCACTTGCTCTTGGTCTTCATACCGGTCCTCACGTCTCCGCAGATTGACATTTATGAGGTGAACCTCCTCACGTTGGTACTTGCCATTGGGCTAGAGTGACACCAAATTTGGCGCCATTGCCGGGGAGAGTGCTTGGAGAACGAGCGTGTGACGGTAAGACGTAGAGTAATGATGTTGGAAGGTAAAAAAATCACCATCTTCAATTCAGTTTCTGAGTTTTTCTTCTTCTTCATCTTCATCATCATCACCATCTTCTCCCACCTTCATCTTCTCTGATTTTTTATCATTTTCGAGTGTATATTCACCTCATTTTTCACTTGCGGGTGTGAGGAACAAGCGTAGAGGGTGTTCAAAACTGAAGCACTAAAGAAATCGCCTTGAAATCCACTTAAAACATCAAAAATCTGAGTGGCAGTATCGCAAAGTGACAAGACCTTCGTCTGGTATCGCGGCGGTGGTATCGTGAGTTTGGAGGGTGACATTGCAGATACATGCTCATAGTAGTGACAAGGAGAACCTAAGGTACACATTTGTGCAAAAATTTTTGAATTTGGGTTTAAAAATCTCCAAGTATCATGTCCGGTTGAGTTCTGGTATCACGATACCAAAATTCCCGAGTATCGCGATACTTGTCGAGGTATCGTATCGTGCATGCCCGTCAAGTGTTGGTATCGCGATCGTGGTCGCCCCGGTGGTATTGTATCGTCGACAGAGCAGTATCGTATCACGCGTGACAGTGGTATCATATCGCCACTTGCATAAGTATCGTATCGCGTGCAAAGTTGGTATCGTATTGCCAACTCGGTATCGTATCGCCTCTTGTTTTGGTATTGTATCGTGCACGTTGACTTGAGGTATCGCGATACCATTCTAGTATTGTTTCGTCAAGTTCTAGTATCGCGATCGTGGTCATCCCGGTGGTATCGTATCGCGGTCCACCTGGTATCGTATCATTGATCGAGCGGTATCGTATCGTGCCTATTCTAGTATCGTATCGTGCAAAAAAGTGGTATCATATCGTCTGACCCTTTGGTATCGTATCCTCCATAGAACTAGTATCGTATCGTGAGAGCTCCAGTATCATATCGTGTATCTTTTTGGTATCGTATCGTCCCTTACATTGGTATCATATCGTGAGCAATCTGGTATCGTATCGTCCGCTAACTTGGTATCGTATCATCAAATGCAGAGGTATCATATCGCGTAATTTCTGGTATCGTATCGTGAGGTTGGTATCGTATCGTGGACTTGGTGGTATCATCTAGGGAGTGGTATCGTATCGTCTAAGGTGGTATCATCCATAGTGGTAACGCGTGGAAAATCTGGTATCGTATCGCCAGTCCTGAGGTACTCCCAAAGGGATCCTGTTTCCCTGTTTTAACCCCCAGAACCCTGAACTGGCATAGCTTTCTCATATGAAATCCGTTCGGGGTGATCTTTGGTTCGTTGGAAAGCTCGTGGGGAAAGTGCATTAGAGTTGTTGTTCAAGTTGATTTCTCTAAGAAGTTAAAAAACCTTATCAAAGTGCAAGATGTGCAGGCAATATGTGACAAAGCGGGCATCAATAGAAATGGGTATACTGCAATGTACACCCTTTTGTGGCAAGCCTTACAAGCATAAGGTATTTCTCAAAGTATATTTGTATGCCCATACAAAGTGTCTAAAAAAAAAAAAAAAACTTCTAATGAGGATGTGGCTCATACTATTGGATTATATTTATTCATAGAAGACACTACGCTTATCTCTGTCTATCATCCAAATATTCCCAAGAAGCAATCAAAGATCCTATCTACACAAGGATTTACTTACGCTACATTCAACACTATATTAATGGATCTTTAGAAGCTTCAACAAGCAATGGTTCACTTTTATAGTTCAACAATCAAAGGTACCCCTACTACATTTTATTTGGTGTTGAAGTTTTACTACATTCAAGTGTTTAATTAAGGTAATGTTTCCTCTTTTGTGTAGAGAGTGCTGATACATTAAAGTTCATACTAAAGCTTCATGAGTGCCAAATTATAAAGGGTCAATGATTGGAAAGGTTGAGTGTGATGCTAATAAATGAAGTAATGGACCATGCAATGGGTGATAAAACTTTAGGATCTGCTTCCCCTTTACTTATAGTGTGCAATCAAAGAGAGATATCTGGTAGTTAAGTGCTATAGAAGTTCCCAAAGAAACAAACAATGTTATTTCATGGATTTTTGGTAGGACTCCATGGATTAAAGAAGTAATTTTTTCTCAAATACATGGGTAGAAGCTTTCTATTGATGGTATAGGTGATTTTGAGGTAGAATGGCATTTGGGTGGAGACCTTAAGATTATAAAATGCATGTTAGGTTGCAAACAAGGAGCATCTTCTCTCTATCCTTGCCCATATTGTACACACGGTTACAAAGAATCTAAGGGACACTCTAAACTTGCAAGGGCATTGATGGGAGTTGATGAATCTAAAGAAATTGATGCTAAAAAGTCATGGAATCATAGGGAATGGGATATATCACTTTTGAGGTGTCCAATGTTAGAAGAATCGAGTGGTGAAAAAATAAGCAATGATTGGAACCCCATTATTCCATTTCCAATGGTCAATGTTCACTTTTGTACTTTGCACGAATTCATGAGGATCTTCAATAGGCTTTTGAAGCTCCATGTTGAATATGCATTTGCAATGAAACCACTAGAGAGGTCTACAATAGCAATCCAAAAAATAGAATATCTTTTGAATTCTATTGGTTGTCATGGTGGCCATGTATCTTTAGCTGTTAAGAACTATGGTGCCTCAAGAGATTTTACAACAAGTTTCAATGACTAGGAAGAAGGCAAGGCATTTCTTTAAAAGAGTTATAGATAGTCAAGATGATGGGAAATTGGAGCTTTGGAAAGACCTCTGTTTGATTACGACAGACAATTAAAGTCGGGTTGATCTCATTAATAGGCGAGAAAAGATTTAGTCATCCTTAGATTGGTTATCACACTTGATGGGTTTGGTTTCCAATAATGATTCATAAAGAGAATTATTCTAAGTGACTTTGAAGGAGTTTTACACACTCATTCATCCTATCGTGGGGAGAAAGCAACATTACACATTACTTAGTAAGTTCTGCTTACATTTTCTTATTTGGTCTTAAATACCACATGTATACCTTATTGAACAAACCATAGCATATTCTTTTTGCACATGGAGCATATTTTATGAATCGATATGGATTACAAGACATTTTTAGTATCCAAGGAATGAAGAAGTCACATTTCAATGCTAGATTTTAATTTAAAAGCACCCATCATGGGGGTGGCAAACTGCGATCGAAATATCTAGAAGAAATGTTCAATTGGTTTTTCCATACGACATCCTTTAGAAAATATGGAATGGAATGAGCATGTTAGGCACAAATACAAAGATTTCAAGAAAGGTACAACATGATATTGCAAGAGAGAAGTGGATGTCATCATGAGGACAGCTACATCATGCCCAATGGCATGCACAAAGAGTCCGTGAGGGTTCTACTTGGAAATAGTTTCCCGACTCCCACTATACATTATTTCTTATTAAAACTTTTTTCAAGGTTTTTATAATTCTTTTCCCTTCAAATGATTATTTAATTCTTTCATATCATGCTGAATTTTCTTTTGTTACTATTATTTTTTAAATGGTTTTAAGAATATTCATTTAATGTTTTCAGACTAATTTTTGTACATTTAAATGTGAATAGGAAAATTCTTGAGTTAAAGGGAATAAATAAAGGTGCCCTTATTCATTTTACCACCTTAGATCCTAAGAGAATGGCATGGACAAAGCAGACTGCTAGAAAGGATTGTGTCATCTACCCTAGCCATGTGCAAGGTACTCAGTGCCCACCATGGATGACACCCCACAAGAAGCATCGAAAAACAAGCCACTCTTCTAGATGAGACTTGGGTGCAGGCACACACTTTCACAACATTCCATCATGGGGGAATGAAGATTCACACCAAGAGAGAGATGTAACACAAGAAATGAAACCTTCCCGTTCTATATATGATGATGAGCCCCCACATAAGACATCATTCAAGGCAAGGCCCAAACAACAAGGAGAGAGACAAATTGTAATGGAGTCAATGTGAAATTTATAGAGTTCCTCGGATGAAGAAATTGTTAACGAGCCACCATGGAACCATGATCATATCCGGATGAACCATCAAGTAACACAAGGAGGCAAGACACTCCCTAGAAGACAAGGACAAAGACCAACTGATGAAGAAAGAGAGAAAAGTCGGGTAGACCAAATAAATGATGAGGCAAGACCATCTACGCATGCTCCAAGAAGAAAGAAGAACTATCAACCACATCGTAGACCGCAATGAACACAACCAACCATCCCTCCAAACACAAGATCACCACGAAGGCATAGAAAGCAAACCAAAGCCTTTGAAAAGATTCGACATTATCAAAAGTATGTGGAGATTCTTATTCCACGAAGGCCATTTGGAAGAGTTGTTAAGGAAGAGCTCCAAAGCTATTGCGCTGGACTTTAAATTCAAGAGATAGCCATTGAGGCACTCCAAGAAGCTACATAGGTATATCTAATCTCAATGTTGGAGGACTCTAACCTGTGTGCTATCCATGCAAAGAAAGTGGCAATACAACCTAAAGATATGTAGCTAGCTAGAAGGATTAGGGGGAATAACCCTTAACATTTCGAAACTCTCTTGTTGAGAGAAATTTTTGTATATCCCAAATGATTAATATAATCTTTTTCTCACTATATTTGTTCTCCAAAGTATTTGTCTCTTAGTATACATGTTTTGAAGTCTATGTCTCCTAAGTATCTAAAAGTGTCTCTTTGTCATTGCACATGAGTTTCCTAGTCTTCCACACTGTTTATCATGTTAAGAAAATATTTCATGTACATTGGGTGTGTATTTTGTGCTTAGAGTGCTTGTAGTGGCCAAGAATAGCCAACAAAAGGGCCTACCATAGAAGCCAAGAATAGCAAAAAAAAAGGCCTACCATAGAAACGTGGGAATTGACACTGTAAAAGTTTTGTAGGGCCCAATCCCACATTTCTATGGCATGCCTTTTTTAGGCTATTCTAGGCCATCAAACCACAAGGCATGGACATTCGAGGATATAGTCTGTCTTATCTAATGTGAAATTCATGCAAAAACTTTGTACAAGAGAGAAATAAGCTTGATGCCACTTTTCATCAAGTTTAGCTTATAATTGATGTACATGGACTTTCTATTTTGTGACCATAGTGTTTGCAATGGCCTAGGAATTCCAAAAATAAGCATGACATAGAAACACAAGATTGGGCCCTACAAAACTTTGCAAGGCCCAATCCTTCATTTTTGTGGCTGACCTTTTTTGGGCATTCCTAGGCCATTGCAAGCACTTTGGGAAACATAAACTTAAAAGAAACACTGATTTAACTATACAAAACATATGAAGTTGATAAAAACATAATGAGACAATAGACAATTAAATGCACATGGGAATGAAAAAGCATAATTTCTATTTTGAATTTTTACAATTGCCTCTTGGCCTTCAACCTCTCCAGCACATTCTTTCTTCTTTGAAAAGATATTGGCAATTGGTAAGTCAAAACTGATTGGGATATAAAATGGGGGTCTATTAATCCAAGACCCAAAACTATTCCTATTTGACCTAAGATTTTTCCTCTGAAGTTAAGTCCTAAGGTAGTAAGGGCAAAGGACTTCCTAACCAAAATTACATGGTTGGTCCCTTGCACTATTGTAGATAGGCACAAAAGTTTTGTCAAGGCCTTCAAACACCAAGTCATGAAGTGTCCTTAAGGGGAGAAGTCATTGTGGATAATTACAAAATCTTCCTTTGGCAATTTTCCAATGTAGTTTGCCAAGGAAGAGCCACTACAATAGGCAACCCGGTCACCACCACTCCATGCTACAAATTTATCGACTTCAATTGCTTCTTGCACATAGACATTTAATGAGTATAAATATGAAACATAGTCAATCATAAATGTCATTAGATACTTACATCTTGAAGCCTATGTTCATCCTCTCCTCTTCCCATTGCATCTAATGGAATGGAAGGGTGATCCATGCCAATTTGCTCCACAACAGGGGATGTTGGAATCTTCTTCTCCAAAATTCTCTCCATTGCTACGGCCAAATCTTCTTTAGCGGCATTTTGGTTGACATCACTCAAAATCTCCTCGCATACAAATGCAATGGTGTCTCCAACTGAATCGCCAAATGGAATGGTTGATTTTTCAATTTTATCAAAAGCCTTGTCCATGGGAACATCTGAGGTTGATCAAAAAATACTTAGGCATTTGTTGAGGTGTAGACAAAATGACTTCTCAATATCATGTAAGAAAAAGAATTATTCTCTGTTGACAGTCAAGGTCACACACAAGCATGGAAGCTCATCAATGAAGAGGACACACAAGAAGAAGGAGCATGTAGGGAGCTCCAATAAGCACATGTCAAATTTTCAGAAGAAATGCCTATAAAAATAGTGATTTTTATCACTAAAAACCATTGTAAATACCATTTTCCATTTTTGTAACTCCATTTTGTTGAAGCCAAGGAGTCCTTGAGCTTGACGAGTATTAGAAGTATCATCCTACCAGTTTTCATAATTTTAGACTCCATTTGAGCCCCCAAATAAGCCTTGGAACCTATTTTCTAACTAGGCCGAACACTAGGTCTGGACATGGCCAAAACTACTCAAAAAACTATAAAAAGGGCTGGAGAGCTCATTTTTGGGGTGAGCTTGTTGTAGATTTCAGCTTTGTAAGAGAGTTCTTTTGTAATCGAAGTCCTTCCATTGTTCCACTCTTTGCTCTTACCTTGTGCGCGTGTGTGTGTATGTGTGTGCATGTTTGTATGCTTTCACTCACTCACTTGTGCACTTCACTTGCTCTTGGTCTTCATACCGGTCGTCACGTCTCTGGGGATTGACATTTATGAGGTGAACCTCCTCACATTGGTACTTGCCATTGTGCTAGAGTGACGCCAAATTTGGCGCCGTTGCTAGGGAGAGTGCTTGGAGGACGAGCGTGGGATGGTAAGACGTAGAGTAGCGACGTTGGAAGGTAAAAAAATCACCATTTTCAATTCAGTTTCTGAGTTTTTCTTCTTCATCTTCATCATCATCATCATCTTCTCCCACCTTCATCTTCTCTGCTTTTTTCTCATTTTCGAGTGTATATTCACCTCATTTTTAACTTGCAAGTGTGAGGAACAAGTGTAGAGGGTGTTCAAAACTGAAGCACTGAAGAAATCGCCTTGAAATCCACTTAAAACATCAAAAATCTGAGTGGCAGTATCGCAAAGTGACAAGACCTGCGTCTGGTATCGCGGCGGTGGTATTGTGAGTTTGGAGGGTGACATTGCAGATATTGGCTCATAGTAGTGACAAGGAGAACCTAAGGTACACATTTGTGCAAAACTTTTTGAACTTGGGTTTAAAAATCTCCAAGTATCGTGTCCGGTTGAGTTTTGGTATCGGGATACCAAAATTCTCAAGTATCGCGATACTTGTCGAGGTATCGTATCGTGCATGCCCACTTGAGGTATCGTGATACCATTTTGGAATCGTATCGTCAAGTGTTGGTATCATGATCGCGATCGCCCCGGTGGTATCGTATCGTCAACCGAGCAGTATCGTATCATGGGTGACAGTGGTATCGTATCACCACTTGCATAAGTATCGTATTGCGTGCAAAAATGGTATCGTATCACCAACTCGGTATCGTATCGCCTCCTGTTTTGGTATTGTATCGTGCATGCCCACTTGAGGTATCACAATATCATTCTCGTATCGTATCATCAAGTGCTAGTATCGCGATCGTGGTCATCCCGGTGGTATCGTATCGCGGTCCACCTGATATGGTATCGTTGATCGAGTGGTATCGTATCGTGCCTATTCTAGTATCGTATCGTGCAAAAAAGTGGTATCGTATCGTCTGACCCTTTGGTATCGTATCGTCCATAGAACTAGTATCGTATCGTGAGAGCTCGAGTATCATATCGTGTAAAATTTTGGTATCGTATCGTCCCTTACCCTGGTATCGTATCGTGAGCAATCTGGTATCATATCATCCACTAACTTGGTATTGTATCGTCAAATGCAGAGGTATCATATCGTGTGATTTCTGGTATCGTATCGTGGACTTGGTGGTATCGTCTAAGGAGTGGTATCGTATCGTCTAAGGTGGTATCAACCATAGTGGTATCGCGTGGAAAATCTGGTATCATATCGCCTGTCCTGAGGTACTCCCAAAGGGATCCTGTTTCCCAGTTTTAACCCTCAGAACCCTGAACTCGCATAGCTTTCTCATATGAAATCCCGTTCAACAATCAAAGGTACTCCTACTACATTTTATTTGGTGTTGAAGTTTTACTACATTCAAGTGTTAAATTAAGGTAATGTTTCCTCTTTTGTGTAGAGAGTGCTGATACATTAAAGTTCATACTAAAGCTTGATGAGTGCCAAATTATAAAGGGTCAGTGATTGGAAGGGTTGAGTGTGATGCTAATAAATGAAGTAATGGACCATGCAATGGGTGATAAAACTTTAGGATCTGCTTCCCCTTTACTTATAGTGTGCAATCAAAGAGAGATATCTCGTAGTTAAGTGCTATAGAAGTTCCCAAAGAAACAAACAATGTTATTTCATGGATTTTTGACTCCATAGATTAAAGAAGTAATTTCTTCTCAAATACATGGGTAGAAGCTTTCTATTGATGGTATAGGTGATTTTGAGGTAGAATGGCATTTGGGTGGAGACCTTAAGAGTATAAAATGCATATTAGGTTGCAAACAAGGAGCATCTTCTCTCTATCCTTGCCCATATTGTACACAGGGTTACAAAGGATCTAAGGGACACTCTAAATATTCCATTTCCAATGGTCAATGTTCACTTTTGTACTTTGCACGAATTCATGAGGATCTTCAATAGGCTTTTGAAGTTCCATGTTGAATATGCATTTGCAATGAAACCACTAGAGAGGTCTACAATAGCAATCCAAAAAATAGAATATCTTTTGAATTCTATTGGTTGTCATGGTGGCCATGTATCTTTAGCTGTTAAGAACTATGGTGCGTCAAGAAATTTTACAACAAGTTTCAATGACTAGGAAGAAGGCAAGACATTTCTTTAAAAGAGTTATAAAATATCAAAACTTTTTTCAAGGTTTTTATATTTCTTTTCCCTTCAAATGATTATTTAATTCTTTCATATCATGCTGAATTTTTTATTGTTACTATTATTTTTTAAATGGTTTTAAGAATATTCATTTAATGTTTTAAAACTAATTTTTGTCCATTTAAATGTGAATAGGAAAATTCTTGAGTTAAAGGGAATAAATAAAGGTGCCCTTATTCATTTTACCACCTTAGATCCTAAGAGAATGGCATGCACAAAGCAGACTGCTAGAAAGGATTCTGTCATCTACCCTAGCCGTGTGCAAGGTACTCAGTGCCCACCATGGATGACACCCCACAAGAAGCATGGAAGAACAATCCACTCTTCTAGATGAGACTCGGGGGCAGGCACACACTTTCACAACATTCCATCATGGGGGAATGAAGATTCACAACAAGAGAGAGATGTAACACAAGAAATGAAACCTTCCCGTTCTATATCTGATGATGAGCCCCCACGTAAGACATCATTCAAGGCAAGGCCCAAACAACAAGGAGAGAGACAAATTGTAATGGAGTCAATGTCAAATTTAGAGAGTTCCTCGGATGAAGAAATTGTTAACGAGCCACCATGGAACCGTGATCATATCCAGATGAACCATTGAGTAACACAAGGAGGCAAGACACTCCCTACAAGACAAGGACAAAGACCAACTGATGAAGAAAGAGAGAAAAGTCGGGTAGACCAAGTAAATGATGAGGCGAGACCATCTACGCATGCTCCAAGAAGAAAGAAGAACTATCAACCACATCGTAGACCGCAATGAACACAACCAACCATCCCTCCAAACACAAGATCACCACGAAGGCATAGAAAGCAAACCAAAGCCTTTGAAAAGATTCGACATTATCAAAAGTATGTGGAGCTTCTTATTCCACGAACGCCATTTGCAAGAGTTGTTAAGGAAGAGCTCCAAAGCTATTGCGTTGGACTTTAAATTCAACAGATAGCCATTGAGGCACTCCAAGAAGCTACATAGGTATATCTAATCTCAATGTTGGAGGACTCTAACCTGTGTGCTATGCATGCAAAGAAAGTGGCAATACAACCTAAAGATATGTAGCTAGCTAGAAGGATTAGGGGGAATAACCCTTAACATTTCTAAACTCTCTTGTTGAGAGAAATTTTTGTATATCCCAAATGATTAATATAATCTTTTTCTCACTATATTTGTTCTGCAAAGTGTTTGTCTCTTAGTATACATGTTTTGAAGTCTATGTCTCCTAAGTGAGAACACACACTGGAGGTAGGAAAGAGAGTGAAGTGCAAGAGACACCAGGGTACGACGACACAGAGAGGTGGAAGTGAAGAGTGCAAGAGAGGTGGCTAAGGAAGAAGGTAGAGAGTGTGAAGCTAGATCCCAAGGACCTCAAGGTCTCTGTGCAGTGTGCATGCCGACAGAAGATACTCGTTCCTCATCTTGGTGGAAGCTTGGTGCAAGGTGTGCCCAAGGATAAGCTTGAAGCAAGAGACGACTGGTGCAGAGGAGGCCGACTGCAAGAAGACTTCGGGATAATTGGTATTTTGTAATTAAGCACCCTCTGTAGTGCGCACAGAAGTATTGACTCAGATTGTGCTCAAACATTGTAATTGTTTTACTGTAATCAAACTCAAGATTCCAAGGTGTGCTTCTGCAGAAGCTTCCAAGGTTATTTCCTCTGTGAAGTTTCCCAGCTCATTTCTTTCTTTATTCTTTCCTTTTTCTCCTACAAACCCTCAAACTCCTTCTCGTCCAAGAATCCCCCAACAAATTTGGCACGCCCGATGGGACCTCCAAGGAGAATTGAGCATAGGAGAAGATCTATTGCACTTGGAAAACAATATTCCAGTGTCGACAGTAATACTCCAGTTGATTAAAGAGGTACATACTTATATCAAGTGTCTCATATTAAGTGAACTATGAACAGCTCATGACCGCGACCCGGTCACAAACCTTGAGGGTCATGTGCAAGCAGACAAGAAGAAAGGCGAACAGAAGATCATCGAGTCCACTTTCATCAACTTCATCGGTAAGAAGCATGGCAGGACAGGTGGACCTAGAAACCTTACTCTCCAGATTAAACATAAAATTTCCCTCTTTCAGAGGTTTAGCTCATGAGGATCCAGATGAGCACATTCGAAGATTTCTGGCATTAAGCAAGACTAGAGGTCTAATGGGTAGGGAAGATGCATTCTTGATACTCTTCCCTGCCACATTGGAAGGATTGGCAGACAAGTGGTTTAGCCAGTTTGCTGAAAACCACTTTACCTCTTGGGATTTGATGAAAGAGGCCTTCAAAATTCAGTTTCAACATGGCAACACTGCGGAGATCATTATAGAAGAGCTAGAAAATTTGAGATTGGGTCCAGGAGAAAAATTCCCAGAGTTTGTGACCAGGGCCAAAGCACTAATGGCTAAACTACCAGATCCACCGCATGATTTCTTTGTCAAGAAGTGGTTAGCCAAACCCCTACCTGTGGTCACCCAATGCAAAATAAAAGAGTTAGTGTTACCTACTGCCTCTGTTGAGGAGTTCATCAATACGGCCACACGCTTGGAGCAGATAAGGCACCAGTATGGTGCAACTTCTTCCCAACCAACCTATGATGCAGAACTGGAGGACCCAATGATCCAGTTAAGAAGGGAGCTGGAGGGCTTGAAAAGGAATAAGCCCTACACAGAAGAGGAGACTGCTGTGGCTCAGCTGAGGCAGGAATTGCAAGAGCTCAAAGGAGGCGGTATCAAGAGTGGACTCTGGTGCTCCATGTGCAGCAAGCAAGGGCACATAGTAAGTGAATGTCCTCTGCTAAACGTGACTTGTCAATTATGCAAGAAAGTTGGCCATGAGGCCCATGAATGCCAATCCAGGGGAATGCCTGCAACGACATACTGGACACAGGGAGGACCTCTTCCACCAGCAAATGTAATGGCAGCCGCAGCAAACCAAGGTAACAACTATAATCCTAGACCAAGGAATAATTTTGCAAATGGGCCTAGAAGGCCCATCATTTGCTTCAAATGTGGAGAGTGCGGGCACTACCAATCTAGGTGCACTCTCCCAGAAAATGCCCCTCCTTGCAGGAACTGTCCAGAGGCCAGGGATCACTATACAAACTGTTGTCCTAAGAATCAAGCCTCTACTTCCGGACCCCATCTCCAAATGATCTCTGTATTCAAGGAGGAAACATTACCTCAGGTCAATGAACCCTCACCGTCTACCAGAGTGGTACAATTAGAAGAACTTGAATCTTTTGCAGTACAGACAAGAAGCAAGGGAAAGGCAAAAGTGGACAAAAATCAAGAATCAATAATTAGGGAATTGAACAAAGACAGAGTTGCATCTGAAGACAAAGCCACCACAAGTGCAGACACAAACCAAAAGGAATATCTCATAGGCACCAGTGATGCCATTGGGCATGCCTTCAACAGGGCTCAAGAAGAGTTTGGCAAAGCAAATGAAGCTCATTCTCTTAAAGAGTCAGAGGCTTCAAAACTACTCAAGTCAATGAAGAAGGAGGTTAGTATTTTTGAATTAATAAAGATGGATGGGAAATTCAGGTCAGAATTATTGCAGATAATTGATGAGGCTTCTACTACAAGCTTAGTGGCAAAGACTGCTATTTTACATAAAGGGATAATTATCGGGGAAGCACCCCTTACGGATTATAAAAGTCCTCGGCTTACAATATCAATCAAGGGTCATGAATTTCAAGGTGTTATTGTGGATGGTGGTTTTGGCATTAACTTGATGCCTGAACATACCATGAAAAAGATTGGACTCCACCCTTCAAGACCTGCAAATTTCACTGTTACTTTGGCAGATCAGAGCAAAGTAAGGCCCTTGGGGGTAATCCCAAAAGTTCCACTTGAAGTACAAGGTAATCTATTCATTCTGGATTTTGTGGTTTTAAGATTGCCCCAGGTTGAAGGAGGATTTCCTCTCTTAATTGGAAGACCTTGGCTGAGGCATGCCAATGTCATTCATGATTGGGGCAAGGACACTATGTGGGTACAAAAGAAAGGGCAGGAGCTGACACAAATTCATTTAGAAGAAGGCCCAGACAATCAAGGAAACACTAATATGATGCAAACAGTGAGCATTTGCATGGAAACAGAATCGGAGGATCAACCCCAAATAGATTTTGAGGAAGAAGAGGATATTCTAAATTGGCTCCAAGCAGGCAACTCTTCCTCTTGTTTTGGAATTTTTCTTAATAATCCTTGCACGACTGAAGGTTATGATGAAGATAAGGAAAAGGTCCAGGTTGATGGATTGGGAGAGCCCATCACAGACCACAGAAGGGGCAGGAAGATACCCCTCAAATACAACTTGGAGGAGGATGTGTCAACCACAGATAAAGAAGTTTCTAAAGCTAAAAGCAAGGTAAAAAATTCTGATGTTGAATGTTCTTTCCCAATTCAAGAAATCCCTGCAGGATGGATGCAAGACAAGGAGGAACACATTGAAGTCCAAAATACACCTGCTTATGAAGCAATGAACGAAAAGCTAGTAGAAGAAGACAAGGAAGCAGATGCACACGAAGATAATATGGTAGCGAGAAATCCTGTCCAAGAAATACACTTAGGCACTCAAGACAATACACTTAGGCACTCAGTTCTGGTGGCCACTTGGTTGTGGAGCCACCCAGGGCTCCTTGAAAAGGTAAAATCATTCTTGACCCAGTGTGTAGATGTTTTTGCCTGGCATTATAAAGACCTAGAAGGAGTGCCTGCAACTTATGGAGAGCACAGAATCCCTCTGGTTGATGGAGCCAAACCCATCAGAGGAAGGAGTTATAGACTTAATCCAAAATATGCCGAAGCTGTCTATGTGGAAATCCAAAAGATGGAGGATGCAGGAATCATCATTCCTGTTGAACACTCAGAGTGGCTCTCACCTATGGTTATAGTACCGAAGAAGAATACTAATAAAATCAGAATTTGTGTTGACTTTAGAGCACTCAACAAGGTGACCATTCCAGATGGTTTCCCTATGCCTTTTGCAGAACAGGTCATTGAAGAAGTGGCTGGGCACGCATTATATAGCTTTATGGATGGATTCAGTGGCTATAACCAAATATCAATACATCCAGAGGATCGTGAAAAGACTGCTTTTATCACACCTTGGGGAACATATGTGTATGTAAAAATGCCATTTGGACTCAAAAATGCTCCAGCCACCTTTAACAGAACGGTCAATCTCATTTTTGGCCCCCTATTGCTGGAATCACTTAGAATCTTCATGGATGACTTCTCTTCGTTTTCAGGATCTCATAAGGAAACTCATCTAGATTGTTTGGACCACCACTTGAGGCAGCTGCAGAATATTTTCAAAAGATGCAGGGAGACTAAGTTAAAGCTCAATCCAAACAAATGTCATTTCCTTGTGACAGAAGGAACCCTCTTAGGACATGTGGTGTCGGCTAAAGGTATGGCCCCAGATCCTGACAAAATCATTTCTATATTAAAGTTGCCTAAACCTAAATCCCCTACAGGTAAGGAAGTACCTTTTAAATGGGAAGAAGAGGAGGAAAAAGCATATCAAACATTACGGTCAAGGTTAGTGTCTGCTCCTATCTTGTTCACACCTGAGTGGTCAAAAATCTTTCATATACATGTCGATGCCAGTGCCTATGCAGTGGGGGTAGTTTTGACCCAACCCAGTGAAGAATTTAAAGTGGACAGGCCAATTCAATATGCCAGTAGAATCTTAACCAAGGCTGAAAGGAATTACAGTACTACAGAAAGGGAAGCCCTAGCAATGGTCTTTGCTGTCCAAAAATTCTGTCATTACTTACTGGGGGTAAAATTTATTATTATAACAGATCACCAACCACTAAAATACCTACTCAACAAACCACAAGCCACTGGTAGAATATGGAGGTGGTTATTGTTGTTCCAAGAGTTTGATTTTTCTGTAGTCCATAAACCAGGAGAAGAAAATGTTATGGCGGATCACCTATCCAGAATAAATATGATGAATCAAACTAGTGGAATCAATGATGATTTTCCAGATGCTCATCTGTTTGCTGTACAAGCTCAAGGTTGGTATTACGACATCAAAAATTTCATTAAAACTGGGTTGTATCCAGAAAAGGCTAGTGCTGTACAAAAGAAGAGCCTGCTAATCAAGAGTAGACCATATACCTTCATTGAAGATAAATTGTATAGACAGGGCAAGGATGACCGGTTCAGGAAGTGTTTGGAAGAAGAAGAAGTGAGGGAAGTCCTTCACTCTGCACATGAAGGAACAGGTGGTGGGCACCTCCCAGGACATATTATGAGTCAGAGGATACTGGATGCTGGTCTATGGTGGCCTACACTATTTAGGGATGCAGATGAATGGGGAAAGGCATGTGACATTTGCCAGAGGTGTGGACCTAAGCCAACAAAGCAGAGACATAACCCCTTGGTTGTTTCCACTTCCTGGCAACCATTTGAGAAGTGGGGGCTAGATTTTGTAGGGCCCATCTACCCTCCCGCTTTTCCAAAAAGAGAAAAATATCTCTTGATAGCTACAGATTATGCGACAAAGTGGGCTGAAGCTATTGCCTCCCCCGATTGCACTGCCCAAACTGTTGCTGATTTCATTTATAGTAGCATCATTTGCAGGTTTGGTTGTCCACTTGAAATTTGTACTGATCAGGGTACCCATTTTGTCAATAAAGTCTTGCAAGAAATCTTCAACAGGTATAGAATTCTTCATAGGACCTCTTGTGCTTACTATCCACGAGCAAATGGACAGGCTGAATCGACAAATAAGGTTTTAATCTCAATGTTAAGAAAGGAGTGTATGTTGCAGCCCACTTCATGGGGCATTGCTTACCAAGGTACACTTTGGGCATACAGGTTAGCCTACAAAGAGGCCACCGGATATTCCCCATTCCAACTGGTTTATGGCATATTACCCATCGAGCCCTTTGAATTTTTACATGGATCGCCTCAGCTAGCATTCATGCAGGAAAAGAAGGATTGTGATGTCTCTCAGAGGCTAGGAGCACTACATAAAGTGGAGGAGATTCGTCTACTAGCGACCAAACAATTGATAGAGACTCATATGAAGAGGAAGGAGGCACATGATCGACATCTGTGGAAAAACAACATTGAAGCAGGCATGTAAGTTCTTCTCCATAAACCTAACCCTCATACGAATGCAAAAGGGAAATGGATCCCTCATTGGGAAGACCCTTTTCGCGTGCTGAAGACGTTGCATTGGGGTGCTGTGCAGTTAGAAACACTCAATGGAGCCACCATGCCGCTAGTAAATATTTCTAGACTCAAAGGCTATCATAAAAAGTTCTGACATCCCACTCCATAGTTCTTAGGTTATTTTGTTTTTCTATTGTGTTCCTTTAATCATTGTTATAATTGCTAAAATGTATGTTGCTCAATTACAAAATTTGGCGGAAAATTTTTTGGATGGCTCTTAGTTCTACGCAGAAGCTTTTAATGCTAGCCTTTTTTTTGTTTATCTCTTGGATGGATGATATTAAAGTTGGCTTCTCCTCTCTTTTGAACACTCTTTTATGCTAAACCATCCCTTGTTGTGAGGTGAGCCCTTAATCCTCCTTGCTATATAATGGGAACCCTCATTCATTCCGCCTTCAACTCCATGTTGCTGCAAGATCATCTCAACTGAAATGACAGGGGCTACCAGGCTCTACAGTGCATGCGTGTGTCTTTTTCGCAGGAGCACTTTGACCCTTGAGCACGGAGCACTTTGACCCTTGAGCACTTTGACCCTTCCAGCTTCACCCTTCCACCGCCGCCACCATAGCCGACACCACTGCCACCATACCTCAATCCTCCACCATATCTCAATCCTCCAACCACCCACCCACCAGCCCACCCGCCCACCCTCTCCCACCCTCCCATCCTCTCAATCCTCCACGCCCCCTCCCACCCACCCACCCGCCCACCCTCTCCCACCCTCCCATCCGCCCACCCGCATCCCCTCCACTCCCCCTCCCACCCACCCACCCGCCTCCCCTCCACACCCCTCCCACCCACCCACCCGCCCACCCTCCCTCTCACTCCCGCCTCCCCTCCACACCCCCTCCCACCCACCCAACCGCCCACCCGCCTCCCCTCCACCCTCTCCCACCCTCCCATCCGCCCACCCGCATCCCCTCCACGCCCCTCCCTCCCACCCACCCACCCGCCCACCCGCCTCCCCTCCACACCCCCTCCCACCCACCCACCCACCCACCCGCCCCCTCTCCACACCCCCTCCCGCCCACCCACCCGCCCACCCTCCCCCTCCACACCCCCTACTGTCCACCCACCTGCCCACCCTCCCTCTCCACACCCCCTCCCACCCACCCGCCACCCTCCCCCTCCGCACCCCCTCTCCAGACTCCACACGCTTCTCCTCCAGCCTCACCTCACGAGCATTGGCATGTTCCCCGCCTCTGCAAGTTAGTAGCTCCGTGTCCGACGCAATTTGCCCCTTCTATGTGGACACGCACCTGTTGAACCACGCTCCTCTGCTGTTACGCCGATCTTGATCAAGCCATACGTGCAGTAGCCCTTCCAGTAGTAGCTGCCCTCCCCTCCACTCCCCCTCCCACCCACCCACCCGCCCACCCGCCCACCCTCTCCCACCCACCCACCCGCTCACCTGCCTCCCCTCCACGCCCCCTCCCACCCACCCACCCGCCCACCCTCTCCCACCCTCCCACCCACCCACCCGCCCACCCTCCCTCTCACTCCCGCCTCCCCTCCACACCCCCTCCCGCCCACCCACCCGCCACCCTCCCCCTCCACACTCCCTCCCACCCGCCCACCCACCCGCCCACCCTCCCCCTCCACACTCCCTCCCACCTGCCCACCCTCCCACTCCTCATCCCCTTCCACCCACCCACCCGCCCACCCGCCCAACCTCTCCCACCCTCCCACCCACCCACCCGCCCACCCTCCCTCTCACACCCGCCTCCCCTCCATACCCCCTCCCACCCACCCAACCGCCCACCCGCCTCCCCTCCACGCCCCCTCCCACCCACCCACCCGCCCACCCTCTCCCACCCTCCCACCCTCCCAAACGCCCACCTTACCTCTCCCTCCCGCCTCCCCTCCACTCCCCCTCCCACCCACCCACCCACCGCCCACCCTCTCCCACCGTCCCACCCTCCCAAACGCCCACCCTCCCTCTCACTCCCGCCTCCCCTCCACTCCCCCTCCCACCCACCCACCCGCCCACCCGCCTCCCCTCCACTCCCCCTCCAACCCACCCACCCGCCCACCCTCCCTCTCCACACCCCCTCCCGCCCACCCGCCCACCCTCCCCCTCCACACCCCCTCCCGCCCACCCACCCGCCCACCCTCCCTCTCCACATCCCCTCCCACCCCGCCACCCTCCCTATCACTCCGCGGCTCCCACTCCACTCCACTCCCGCTCCACCTTCCCCGCCCACTCGATCCACCCTCCCCCGCCCCCCTCCATCCATTCCCCTCCACACTCCCCTCCTTTCCCCCTTCATTCTCCTCTATCTCTTCTGCAACCCTGCCTGCCATTCACATAGGCAGCCTGGGGTACTGGAGGTTGGCGGTACTGGTCCTTCAATGCAAAAAGTTCATCAACTTCCAGCTCCTTGCAATCTCTCTACCGAGTCCTTTCTACGCAGACCTCTATGGCCAATCCCACCGCACCGGACGACATCTCGGAGCTCACTCCTTCAGCACTGCATACCCCCAATCCAAATTACCCTCCTCCTGCGTCTACCACACCCACCACCGGCCTCCACTCCTAGTTCCCTACATTGCCCATTTCCACTAACCCCCAAAATGATGCATCGCCTTCCTCACTTCCTCCTGCGATCCTACATATTCCCACTTATTCGGTTCAATCCGATTCCACGGATTTATATTCTCCACCTCCACTCCCTCACCCTCGCTCTCCTTCTCCTTCCGCTTCTCATTCCTCGCTACCAAATTCGCCCTCAGGAGATTATATAGGACTTTTTCGTCCGCCTGATTTAGATATGCAGATTCACATTCATTTATCTCTCCCAACCATTGAACTCCGTCGCCTTTTCTCTGTTGAAAATCTTCAACAAGCGGGTCTCTGGGGCTTGGCCAACATTTTCCTGAATGATCCCTCCAATTATAGTGATGTCTATGAAGCTATCCGCCTCTTTCCTAATTTTCGCACATGTCCTCTCTCCATTTCCGCTCTTGCTGCCAGCCTCGGCTCCTGCCCCGTCGATTTCCGTCATCCTCCATTCTTATATTCTGGATTGTCAGCCTCTGCCCCCAAGGACCTCAAGGTCTCTGTGCAGTGTGCATGCCGACAGAAGATACTCGTTCCTCATCTTGGTGGAAGCTTGGTGCAAGGTGTGCCCAAGGATAAGCTTGAAGCAAGAGAGGACTGGTGCAGAGGAGGCCGACTGCAAGAAGACTTCGGGATAATTGGTATTTTGTAATTAAGCACCCTCTGTAGTGCGCACAGAAGTATTGACTCGGATTGTGCTCAAACATTGTAATTATTTTACTGTAATCAAACTCAAGATTCCACGGTGTGCTTCTGCAGAAGCTTCCAAGGTTATTTCCTCTGTGAAGTTTCCCAGCTCATTTCTTTCTTTATTCTTTCCTTTTTCTCCTACAAACCCTCAAACTCCTTCTTGTCCAAGAATCCCCCAACACTAAGTATCTAAAAGTGTCTCTTTGTCATTGCACATGAGTTTCGTAGTCTTCCACACTGTTTATCATGTTAAGAAAATATTTCATGTACATTGGGTGTGTATTTTGTGCTTAGAGTGCTTGCAGTGGCCAAGAATAGCCAACAAAAGGGCCTACCATAGAAGCCAAGAATAGCACAAAAAAAGGCCTACCATAGAAACGTGGGATTGGACACTGCAAAAGTTTTGTAGGGCCCAATCCCACGTTTCTATGGCATGCCTTTTTTAGGCTATTCTAGGCCATCAAACCACAAGGCATGGACATTGGAGGATATAGTCTGCCTTATCTAATGTGAAATTCATGCAAAAACTTTGTACAAGAGAGAAATAAGCTTGATGCCACTTTCATCAAGTTTAGCTTATGATTGATGTACATGGACTTTCTATTTTGTGACCATAGTGTTTGCAATGGCCTAGGAATTCCAAAAATAAGCCTGACATAGAAACACGAGATTGGGCCGTGCAAAACTTTGCAAGGCCCAATCCCGCATTTTTGTGGCTGACCTTTTTTGGGCATTCCTAGTCCATAGCAAGCACTTTGGGAAACATAAACTTAAAAGAAACACTGATTTAACTATGCAAAACATATGAAGTTGTCAAAAACATAATGAGACAATAGACAATTGAATGCACATGGGAATGAAAAAGCATAATTGCTATTTTGAATTTTTACAATTGCCTCTTGGCCTTCAACCTCTCAACCACATTCTTTCTTCTTTGAAAAGATATTGGCAATTGGTAAGTCAAAACTGATTGGGATATAAAATGGGGGTCTATTAATCCAAGACCCAAAACTATTCCTATTTGACCTAATATTTTTCCTCTAAAGTTAAGTCCTAAGGTAGTAAGGGCAAAGGACTTCCTAACCAAAATTACATGGTTGGTCCCTTGCACTATTGTAGATAGGCACAAAAGTTTTGTCAAGGCCTTCAAACACCAAGTCATGAAGTGTCCTTAAGGGAAGAAGTCATTGTGGATAATTACAAAATCTTCCTTTGGCAATTTTCCAATGTAGTTTGCCAAGGAAGAGCCACTACAATACACAACCCGGTCACCACCACTCCATGCTACAAATTTATCGACTTCAATTGCTTCTTGCATATAGACATTTAATGAGTATACATATGAAACATAGTCAATCATAAATGTCATTAGATACTTACATCTTGAAGCCTATGTTCATCCTCTCCTCTTCCCATTGCATCTAATGGAATGGAAGGGTGATCCATGCCAATTTGCTCCACAACAGGGGATGTTGGAATCTTCTTCTCCAAAATTCTTTCCATTGCTATGGCCAAATCTTCGTCAGTGGCATTTTGGTTGACATCACTCAAAATCTCCTCGCATACAAATGCAATGGTGTCTCCAACTGAATCGCCAAATGGAATGGTTGATTTTTCAATTTTATCAGAAGCCTTGTCCATGGGAACATCTGAGGTTGATAAAAAAATACTTAGGCATTTGTCGAGGTGTAGACAAAATGACTTCTCAATATCATGCAAGAAAAAGAATTATTCTGTGTTGAGAGTCAAGGTCACACACAAGCATGGAAGCTCATCAATGAAGAGGACACACAAGAAGAAGGAGCATGTAGGGAGCTCCAAGAAGCACATGTCAAATTTTCAGAAGAAATCCCTATAAAAATAGTGATTTTTATCACTAAAAACCATTGTAAATACCATTTTCCATTTTTGTAACTCCATTTTTTTCAAGCCAAGGAGTCCTTGAGCTTGAGGAGTATTAGAAGTATCATCCTACCAGTTTTCATAACTTTTAGACTCCGTTTGAGCCCCCAAGTAAGCCTTGGAACCTATTTTTTAACTAGGCCGGACACTAGGTCTAGACATGGCCAAAACTACTCAAAGAACTATAAAAAGGGCTGGAGAGCTCATTTTTGGGGTGAGCTTGTTGTAGATTTCAGCTTTGTAAGAGAGTTCTTTTGTAATCGAAGTCCTTCCATTGTTCCACTCTTTGCTCTTACCTTGTGCGCGTGTGTGTGTATGCGTGTGCATGTTTGTATGCTTTCACTCACTCACTTGTGCACTTAACTTGCTCTTGGTCTTCATACCAGTCCTCACGTCTGTTGGAAAACAATGTCTCATTGGTTGGAAATTGGTCAAAGTTTATACCACTTTTCAGCATGTATATCTGTTCTATACGTTACCTCTACAAGTAAATAGCGTGGGCGCCGTGGATAAAACAACGTACTCTCGTATCTGTGGCACGAGTTCAATACCCGGCGACAGCACATCGCAGTACTATCAAAACATTTTTGATTTAGTGTTGTCCAAAAACAGCGACGGGCGAGCGCGCATGTTTTTCTTTCTTTTCAGATTTAGCGATCACGATAGAGTTTGCTTTATTGTCGCGATCGTAGTTTGATGCTTTTGGGAGTGCTTTATTGATATCAAGAACTACTATATAAGAACAAGCTTGGGATCACTTGAATTATCCTTCACCTAGGATCAACACAAGCTTTCTAGAGCTTGGACCTCAGTAGAGATGGTGTTTCTTCTAGCACATGGGGCAGCCATGGTGCTAACTTGAAGCATGTTGAGGAGCAGCTATGGAGTTCTTCTTGGTGATTCTTCTTGGAGAAGATGAAGGGTGTGCTCACACTCTACCTCATGGAGAGGAGGTTATCTCTTGTTCATGGCAAGAAGACTTGGTCATTAGCAGCTTGATGGTGAGGATCGCCCATCTACAAGATGTATTTGAAGATTGTCTTCCACAGGAAGATATTAGGTTGAAGATTATTTTCTACAAGAAGATGTCTAGCTACTTCAAAGACATTGGATGGGACCATCTACATGATTTTGAAGATTATCTTCTACAGGAAGATATTAGGTTGAAGATTGTCTTCTACAAGAAGATATCTGGCTACTTCAAAGACATTAGATGGAGTTTAACA
Organism: Ceratopteris richardii; assembly: GCA_020310875.1. Lineage (NCBI taxonomy): Eukaryota > Viridiplantae > Streptophyta > Polypodiopsida > Polypodiales > Pteridaceae > Ceratopteris > Ceratopteris richardii. The sequence goes on from CM035428.1 coordinate 45,086,871, forward strand.
TAAGATTCACATCTTATGTTAAAGTATTCAGGTACATATTCTCTTTATGCACACAGGTACTACTTGAAGTTTATGGAGGTCGTGGCGTTCATATCAGGAGGAGTCCTATTTGGCATAGGTACAAGAGAATCAGTACTTATATGCTTTATGCATATTTTATGAGGTGTTTAAGAAGGTGTGTTCACATGAGTTTGAGGATTTCCGTTCACACTGATCCTTCCTCATTCAGTCACTCATATTCACTCTTCTATAACCTATTAGGTCACACATCTCATGTATATTCAGATTACTGCCCACACATCTGAATATGTTTGTTACAATGTACATTCACTCATTCATCTATTTCTCATCACATAGAATGGTTGAGAATTTTACTCCCACATTGTACATTGAACATTGGTATATATGATACTATGAGTAAGCAGAGGCTTACGTAACATCTTACACATGTCGTCTATTTTTTCTCTATCTTTATCTCATCATCTGTATGATTAAGTTGTGCTATGTTCATGTTTTGTCAATATGGAAGATTGCTGGAATTAATGTTGTACATGACTGGAACTATGGAACCATGGACCTATGACATGAGCTAAGGGCCTACCTCACTTCCAATATTTGGTATCAGAGCACTAAGGTTTTGGTTTCAGAACTTTAGATCTTTGGCATCAAATGCATTAAGGCTCATTCATATCTCAGGTTCCCAGAATTCCAGATTTACAACATATGATTTGAAAGCATCTTCTAATATTTGACATTTGACATACACACTTAATCTAGATGAGTAGAGATTTGAGAATTAGACACTTCAGTTACATGTGTATTCATCAGTATGGAGTATGAAGTTGATGATCTGTTAGCAGCCGAATATTTTTGAAAAGTATGCAAATACTTTACAAAAGTATTATTTGAAGACCCAGACTTGATGAAGAGAAGACTACTTCAAATTCAAGGAAGAACAATGGTTTAGAGAAAATGAAGAAATCAGATCAACATCAAATCACAGGTATCACTTTCTACTATCAAATTGTCATTTGCAGGTCATATCTTAGAAGAGCAGTTATGAAGAGATTTGAAGAAATTCAAGGAGTACTTTTATACACTTTCATTATTTGAAAGTTAAAGGCTACATCAAAACAGGTATCTAGAGGTTTTTCTAGAAAGTTTTGAGAGATCTCTTTCATGGCAAGAAAGTTCATCTAAGAAGACAAGCGCAGAGATGAGATGAGTTTTTTCAGCCAATTTTCTGTTGTAAGTTGGTTGGATATCAAGGTACAAATGTATCTAGAGAGGTAACTCTAGAAGGGCAATTCATCATTCATACAACGATTGGTGAATTTAGTCATTTCAGACATTTGAAGCAAAATTTTGATTCAGAGATATGAGGAGATGGTAAAACATGTTTCTATATTCACTTCCATTTATATACCATGTTTGTTTTATCTCTTACTCTTAGCACTAGAGGAAGAGAAAAGTTCAGTTAAAGAAGTCAAGAGTGTTTGCTACTTCAAGATGAAGAGAACAAAAGGTATGGAAGAGAAGTTTGAAAATGTTGACATCATCAGGTGGAAGAAAGATGCAGAAAAAGAAAGTCCATCATTTCCAAAAGAAAAGTAAGGCTTCCTTCTCTCATATATTTTCCATATACTTTTCCTATTTTATCCTCTACACCCAAAGACAAGTCTACGAGAACATCTTGTTTAAAGAAGAAGCAGTTTCTTGTTTTGCATTACACTTGGTCACGATTTAGTAGATTTGACAAAGAATTGCATTGAGAGAAAGAAAAAGCAGCAGATGTAACTTTTGACTCATATATATATATGAGTTATGTTGAAGCTATTTAAGCAGGCAGCTTATATGTTCCCTCAAAGAATTCTTGGTATGTCAATACAGAGCTACTTGATATATGACAAGTTGCAGAGAAGTATATTTCTTCTTAATCTAACTCTTACGGTAAAAGAGCTTTTTGTAGCAGATGTTGAAGACTTGGGTTGAGGTTTTATGTTTGGAAAAGGTTACCTCATATTCAGTATTTTCAGAAGACTTCAGAAAATTCAGAATCTTGTTGATGTACAAGTCAATGGAGAATCTACTTTCTATGATTGTCTAGATTTTTGGATACATGCTTTGTATTCAAAAATGTGTTCCATCAGATCCTATCACTTGATTGAAAAGTGGAGTTAGCCAAAAGAAAATCAAGGAGGTACTATCACATTTCACCCGGGTAAAATATGAAAGTTATGAAGTATCAACTTGCAGCTTGTGGAGTTCTCAAGGTGAGAAGTATGTCCACTTATGTTTCAAGTAAGAATTGCAAATTCTTGGAAAGGCTTTGTTTGTAGAAAAGTTTTACAACTTTTTGAAAAGCATGGACACTTGGAGACATTCAGGAAGTAAATCAAACATTCAGTCATGAAGGTTTGATGACAGCAGATTCTACACAGGAGAGATCATTGATCTTGAATAGATCTTGTATGATCTTGAGTATTTATGATTCAGTTATTTATCCTTTGTTTTATAAGATTCTTAGCATTGGAAGAAGTAAGTCAAAGATTCAGATTCTATCAGATTTGTGTTATAGAGATAGAAGAAGATACTTGTTATGCAAAAGGTTATGAATCCTAAAATGTTTTCAGCAAGATTTTGTTATGTTAGGATCAGCTAACCTTATTCTACAATTTGGAAAGCTGAGGAATGACATGGAAAGCTATTGGCATGTGTACAATGCTAATAAAAAGGGTCCAAAGATTTTGTTTCAGATACAGGTATTGATCCCTGAAGATCAGATTTATTGAAAGAAGGAAGACGTTCCACATTTCATAAAGTCTGATATATTTGAAGAATTTTGGATACTAGTGTTAAGTCATCCAGGGGGGTGATGAAACATGAAGACTTATTTTCAGCCATATGTGAAAGAATGCAGATTCATACCTACAGGTATTCCTATTTCAGGTATTCCTATATTTCCTTTGTCAGGTTCTCTTTATACTCCATCTTTGAAAGAAGAAGGAAGAAGAAGAATGTTTGGAGAAAGTTCCTGTTAGGATGTTCCTATTCAGGAGAAGGTTCCAGAGTTCTATTTAAAGAGAAACTTGATATTTCAGAAAGGTATATTTCAGAAGTGCGCACATATATGTTTATACCAGGTTCTGAAGGAAAGAGGTATGAAGGATTTAAAGGATGAAGACATGATGACATCATAGATTTTTTGACTCATATTTCAGTTGATTTCAATTGAGATGAGTTGACATGACTTGAGTACAGTCAGAGATGAACCAGCAGTGTTCATAATACACTAAGTTGTGAGTTGACAGTCACAGGTTCCAGGATTTAGTTCTTGATTTTGTTTAGTGTATTTACATGACGCAGCAAAAGTACGTTGAGAAACCTTTGTCATAAGGTAAATGCAAATATATGGATCCTAGTGCATGTTTTCAGGTTCTTGAAGACAGGAGATAGCAGGTTCAAAGACAGTTCATGCTATATTTGTTGTCAAGCAGTGATTGCTTGATAAGTACACTATTGGATATCTAGTTTGCATATTTTCTCAAGTATTATGGTTCATATTCAGCAAGTTCAAAAGGAAAGTCAAATTCAGTTTTGAAGAAGATTTTTTTTCTGAAGTACGACAGTACAAGCTTGAAGCTTGTGACAAGCTATTTGAAGCTTATAATAGTTTGCAGCTTATGAAGTTTGCAGATTCAGTCCAGGTTGTACCAATATGACATTGCAGGGGGGATTATTGGAAAACAATGTCTCATTGGTTGGAAATTGGTCAAAGTTTACACCACTTTTCAGCATGTATATCTGTTCTATACGTTACCTCTACAAGTAAATAGCGTGGGCGCCGTGGATAAAACAAAGTACTCTCATATCTGTGGCACGAGTTCAATACCCGGTGACAGCACATCGCAGTACTATCAAAACATTTTTGATTTAGTGTTGTCCAAAAACAGCGACGGGCGAGCGCGCATGTTTTTCTTTCTTTTCAGATTTAGCGATCACGATAGAGTTTGCTTTATTGTCGCGATCGTAGTTTGATGCTTTTGGGAGTGCTTTATTGATATCAAGAACTACTATATAAGAACAAGCTTGGGATCACTTGAATTATCCTTCACCTAGGATCAACACAAGCTTTCTAGAGCTTGGACCTCAGTAGAGGTGGTGTTTCTTCTAGCACATGGGGCAGCCATGGTCCTAACTTGAAGCATGTTGAGGAGCAGCTATGGAGTTCTTCTTGGTGATTCTTCTTGGAGAAGATGAAGGGTGTGCTCACACTCTACCTCATGGAGAGGAGGTTATCTCTTGTTCATGGCAAGAAGACTTGGTCATTAGCAGCTTGATGGTGAGGATTGCCCATCTACAAGATGTATTTGAAGATTGTCTTCCATAGGAAGATATTAGGTTGAAGATTATTTTCTACAAGAAGATGTCTAGCTACTTCAAAGACATTGGATGGGACCATCTACATGATTTTGAAGATTATCTTCTACATGAAGATATTAGGTTGAAGATTGTCTTCTACAAGAAGATATCTGGCTACTTCAAAGACATTAGATGGAGTTTAACATAAGATTCACATCTTATGTTAAAGTATTCAGGTACATATTCTCTTTATGCACACAGGTACTACTTGAAGTTTATGGAGGTCGTGGCGTTCATATCAGGAGGAGTCCTATTTGGCATAGGTACAAGAGAATCAGTACTTATATGCTTTATGCATATTTTATGAGGTGTTTAAGAAGGTGTGTTCACATGAGTTTGAGGATTTCTGTTCACACTGATCCTTCCTCATTCAGTCACTCATATTCACTCTTCTATAACCTATTAGGTCACACATCTCATGTATATTCAGATTACTGCCCACACATCTGAATATGTTTGTTACAGTGTACATTCACTCATTCATCTATTTCTCATCGCATAGAATGGTTGAGAATTTTACTCCCACATTGTACATTGAACATTGGTATATATGATACTATGAGTAAGCAGAGGCTTACGTAACATCTTACACATGTCGTCTATTTTTTCTCTATCTTTATCTCATCATCTGTATGATTAAGTTGTGCTATGTTCATGTTTTGTCAATATGGAAGATTGCTGGAATTAATGTTGTACATGACTGGAACTATGGAACCATGGACCTATGACATGAGCTAAGGGCCTACCTCACTTCCAACAACGTCTCCGCGGATTGACATTTATGAGGTGAACCTCCTCACGTTGGTACTTGCCTTTGTGCTAGAGTGACATTCTCCATCAATAAGAATCATGGAAAACATTTCCATCTCTACCACTGGTAGAGTGGGTTCCAAGGGCTCCAAGTTGGAGGGTGGAGAATTTTGTGAACTATTGGATTCCCTCAATTTCTCTGCTACGACATAAGGAAATTATCTACAACATTTTTCACTCTCTTCTTATCAGTTGAGAGTGTTTGTTCGCGGTTCCTTTTTAGTATTTACAAAACCCCTAGTAACAAGATGGGGAAGGTCCATGGGTGTAGGTTGAGGCTCCTCATTGACAAAAAATATTGTTGTTGCAACATAGGATAAATATTTTCTTCCCATCTTCCTCTTATTTAGTTGTTTAATTAATGGCACTATTGATGGAGAGTATTAATCTCCAAAAGAACAACCTACTCTTGAAATTATAGCACCTCTGTATCAAGAGAAAGTCAAAACCTTTACCAATTTGAAGGATCAACATTCAATTATAAGGATTCTGGAAAATCTGTGAAAATGATGATTCTACAGAAAGTCTGCTGCACATATATTTCTCATTGACTTATCAAATGTGTAAAGTTTTTTATAAAACTTTGCACAAGGTGTTTCCTAAAGATTGCACACCTCCTCCAAGTCGAATCACTCCAAAAGATTTAGTAGATTTTGAGAAATCAACTTGACAATTCACCTATGTCTAAAACTATACTTCTGAGAAGTGGATTTAGACACCTATAACTTCTAAGACATGGTTCTCCAAGAATAGAACCTGTTTAAGCAAATTCTTTTAGCCACAAGTAGCTTACCTTCCAACTTAAAGATTAAGTGCTTACTTACTCAAAACTTTAAACTGTGGAAGGAGAAGTGATCAAAACATTGATTTGAATTTTGCGCCTGTTTCAGGAACCAGTAAACACTTCTTCACATACAAATGTTCCTACACATAATTCTCTCAGCGTGATCACAATTGGAAGCTAAAAATTTGTACAGAGGTCAATCACCTATAGACTTAGACTTGTACAAAATCATTTCACAAAAGACCTAACACAGAAGGAGAAAACTCAGAAACATCGGGCGCAACATTTTCTTCATTTCTGAGAATTTTACATCTAGTGATGAGAGAGACTTAACTCACTTCTAGGATGGCTAAAAAACTCATACAACTTCTGATTACTCTATTCTCATGCTCTCTCATACTTGTCCCGACATTTTCCATAGTATTTATAGGCAAATATTTACAAACGTATGACTAATCAAAAGTATAAGTGACCTATATCTTAACTAATGTACATATGTGTACATTTCTTTCAACTCCTGAATGTAAACTTCTTCTATGCTTCAAAACTTGATCTTTTCTTCATTCTTGACTTCCAAAACTTCAATTGTTGATTGCTCTGCACCAACAGCTCCCCCTCAATCATCAACTGAGGTTTTCTCTATTTTCTTTATGCCTGCCATGTCTTTGAATCTCTGTAGCTTTGGTCCATCCAAGCTTTTGGTAAGCATATTAGCTATATGATCTTTAGTTGAAGTATGTATGACTTCAATCTCTTTGTCCATCACCTTCTCTCTTAGAAAGTGATACTAAATCTCAATGTGTTTGGTCATGGCATGAAAAACAGGGCTAGCAGCTAGATACGATGAACTCATGTTATCTCCATGAATAGTAGGAGTACTCTGAATGATATCAAAACTCTTCATCAGAGTCTTAAGCCATATCACTTCCTTTGCAGCTTCAACCATGCCTTTGTACTCAGCTTCTGTAGATGATAAAGCAACTATGTGTTGCTTCTTTGAACACCAAGAGATTAACTTATCTCCCACATAACACATGTATCCATAGGTTGACCTTCTATCATCAGGATTACCTGCCCAATTTGCATCACTATATATTTTGATATTTGTATCTGATGTAAAACCATAATACAAACCCTCTTTGAGTGTACCCTTAATGTACCTCAACACTCTTTGACCTGCAATCCAATGTTCTTTTCTAGGACAATGCATGAATTGAGACAAAACCCCAACTGCATATGACAAGTCAGGTCTAGTTAATGTAGCATATATAAGACTACCAACCAAACTCTGATACTGTTTCATATCCTTGAATTCTTCTCCACCATATCTGCTCAATTTGTGATTTACCTCCATTGGACTAGGTGCTACCCTGCAATCATTCATTTTAAACTTGATTAACAAGTTCTTCAAATACCTTTCTTGAGTCACATACACTCTATGTTGAGTATATGAAATCTCCATGCCCAAGAAATATGACAAATCTCCCAAATCACTGATTTTAAATTCTTTCTCCATTTGCTTCTTTAGGCTTTGAATGCCTTTCTCACCTGTACCTGTAAGAATTATATCATCAACATATATGCACATGTAAATGAACCCATCATCACTTGCTTTAACAAGCAAGCTACTATCTGCCTTAGATACTTGAAATCCAAGTTCCTTCAAGAACTTCACAAGTCTATAATTCCATGCCCTTGGGGCCTGCTTCAACCCATACAAAGCTCTCTTGAGCTTGCACACATAATCGGGATACCTTCCATCTCTGAATCCTTGAGGTTGCTCCATGAAAACATCATATGAAATATAGCCATTCAAGAAAGCATTCTTCACATCTAATTGACATAATTTCCAACCTTTACATGCAACAATAGCTATGAGTGTCCTGATAGTTGTCATTTTTGCCACAGGACTATAAGTTTCATAATAATCAATACCATATGTTTGAGCAAACCCTTTCACAACAAGTCTAGCTTTGTACCTAGACACATTTCCATCTTCAAATCTCTTTGTCTTGTAGACCCATTTGCATCCAATGATCTTCTGGCTATTTGGTTTAGGAACCAATTCCCAAGTCTGATTCTCCATCAATGCATCATATTCTTCCTGCATAGCTTTCTCCCAATTTTCCTTACCTTTTGCCTCTTCATATGTAGAAGGGTCTTCATCTGCTTTAATCATATAAGCATAATCTTTTGTAGCCAAAAAAGAAGTGTCATAGCTATACCTTGTAGGTTGCCACTTGTGTCTTGGTGACCTTCTGAGTTCTCCACTCCTTGAGGTTTCTGGTTCTTCACACTCAGGATCAAATCTTGGCATTTCTTCAACTTCAACCTGCACTTCATTTTTCTCTTCTTCATCAAATATCTTAACCTTTGATTTACCTTTCTTTTGACTCACAATTTCTTCATCATCTGTATTAACATTGATAGTACCTGCATACCAAGTACCTTGCTCATCAAATGTAACATCCTTAGACACAATGAATTGCTTTGTGGATGGACTCCACAATCTATAACCCATCTGCTTGTCATCATAACCAATAAATACATATTTTTCAGCTTTAGTTTCTAACTTGTGTCTTAATTGTGATGGAACATATGCATATGCCAAACATCCAAATACTTTGCAATGGTCTAATGTAGGTCTCTTACCCCACCATGCCTCATATGGTGTCATACGCTGCAGGGCTTTACATGGCAACCTATTGACCAAATAAGTAGCTGTATTTACAGCCTCAACCCACAAATAATTTGGGTAATTTTTCTCCTTCATCATGGATCTTGCAAACTCAACAAGAGTTCTATTCCTCCTCTATGCTACACCATTTTGTTGAGGGGAGTACCTGCAAGTGATTTCCCTTTTTATACCTGTATTCCACAAGTAATCACTGAACTCATTAGAGAAATACTCTCCCCCTCCATCTGACCTTAATCTTTTCAACTTATGACCTGTAATTCTCTCTGCATATGCATGATAGTGTTTAAATGTATTAAACACTTCTGACTTATCTTTGATCACATAGATAGTGATCCATCTGGTAGCATCATCAACATAAATCACATAGTACCTTGAACCATTGATACTGAAATCCTTTGATGGTCCCCACACATCTATGTGTACCAACTAAAGCTTCTCTGAGTACATAAAACCATGCTTGGATTAAGATTGCTTATGAGCCTTACCTAATTGACATGCCTCACATCTGTATGTCATATGTTGACCTGTAACATTAGGCAATCCAAGCACTGAACCACTGTTAATCATATCTTTGATACCTCTTTCATTGAAGTGTCCAAGCCTCTTGTGCCAAAGATCTAACTTAGAGATCTTATGTCCTCCATAAGTGAACAAGGCATGAACAACATTACCTTGAATCTTCAATGTGAACAATCTTCCTTCTTTCTTCCCTGAAACAATTTGTTTATACCCATTGCTAGGGTCTTCCACAAATACTCCTTCATTAGTGAATCTCACTTCATAACCTTTTTCAACAATTTGTCCTACACTTATCAGATTCTTAGGAATTGTAGGAACATACAAGACCTTACTCAATAAGGTGCTACCATCCTTAGCCTTCACTGATCCAATTGACTTCACATTATGCTTTGTATTGTCACCTGTTTGAACAACATGATTATATACCTTATTTTCTAAATCAGTCATCAATGCTATGTTACCACTCAGGTGATTGCTACATGTAGCTCAGTGATGAGTAGCACCTCCTTTAATGTCAATCCGGGAAGACATGAGGATGGTATGAAGACCTCGAGCAAGTGGAGGCACAAGTGCGTGAGTGAGAAGCACACAAGCATGCACACACATACACACACACGCGCACATACGGCAAGACAAAGAGTGAGAAGCAATGGAGTTCTTAGATTACTTTCAAAAAGCTCTTACAAGTTCATTTCAATTACAAGCTAACCTCAAAAATGAGCTCTCTAGCTCTATTTATAGTTTTTGACTAGGTTTTGGCCCTGTCCAGACCTAATGTCCGGCCTAGTTAAAAATTAGGTTCCAGGGCCAATTTGAGGGCTTAAACGGAGTCTAAAAAATATGAAAATTGATATGTAGGCACTTCTAAGGCTCCTCAAGCTCAAGGACTCCTTGGCTTGCACAAAATGGAGCTACAAAAATATGAAATGGTATTTACAATGATTGTTAGTGATAAGAATCACTGTTATAAAGATGTTGATTTGGAAAAATTTGAAGGGCCTATCTGCCAGATTTGCGTCGACTGCTTTGTCTACTTAATCCTTCACCTCGCTCTGACTCTCTCCGCTGGCTTCCTTGTCTAGTCAGTCCTTGGGTGCCCATACTGCTCTCAACACCCCCCCCTCTCTCGCGTCTGTCGTCCCTGACAGACCCTTGTTGTTGGGAGTGTTGGATGTAATATTCCACAACCTGAGTGGCAAGCTGATGTTCTTGTATGCGTAGTCCTCTGGCCAAGTCTGTCATCATACGATCCCAATCAATTGGTCCTGGAATGTCCGGATGTGGCAGACGTAACTGATCTGCATGGATCGCTTGTTCTACTGCGAATAGATGTAGCAAATGTGTGCGTCTGGGAATGAAAAGTTTTGAATGATATTCCCAAAATCCCATAGAGAACATTTCCTCAAATGTCTGCTTGAAGCATGCGGGTAAGTACTTTATTCGTGCATGCCAGGCAAAGATTATAGTGACCGAGGGAGTCTGGCTCATGTCGTAGACTAAATCCTTGTTACCTTGGGAGAATCCAGGGGCAGAGATGTATGGAGCTTGTACCATCCGAAAGGTTTTGAAGACAATGGTCATGAGCTCGAATATTTTCATACACATTTTTGCTGCTATGTCGGGTACATTATTTAGACGTGTAGACCAGTGCCGAATTGTTGATACCATGTAGGCTTCGGTTGGGGTCCCTCGAGGTGGAGCAAAATATGGATAGTTAACCCAAGCCGAGCATTCTTTATTGTTGCGTACCTTGATCGCAAATGCTTGCCATGATCTGCGACGTACCATTGGGCAATAACATGGATTATACTTGATATACAGTGGCATGGTTGCCCAGGTGCTCATCATCTCAGGGTAATCTGTTAGTAGACGTGCACGCCAATTAGGCTGGAAAATCAAGCCCGCACGCGCATCTGTCGGTAAGTCCTCTGGCTCAAATTGAGTGGAAAATGTGGGCTCCTTCCCTGTATGTCTTTTAACTTCTGCATTATAATCATGTAGCAAGACAAAATAAGGCATGTATTGCGACTCTGATGTTGTGATTAACCGTTGGTGGGATAGGTTTTGAAAGTAAGAAGACCGAAGGACAGTTTCTTCCAGATTTGTGAGAGATTGCATTTGCACGGCAACGCGATCATCATGTGTCTTACCCACTTTCTCAACCCTTTTTACCCAATCTAGAACTTGAATTTCTAAAGTGTCCTGTCTTTCCTCTGTAGTCCGACCACCGGGTGTTGGCATTGGCTCGTACGGCTCTTCATAGCTGTCATCGACGAGGATTTCCACTACTGTTTTAGGTTCTGGTTCTTCAGTGGGTGAGGGTGGCCTTTCATATGGTGCGAGGCGTGCTTGGAGTTCTGCCATCTGTTTCCGGAGGGTCTCTACTTCTTCTGTAGAGTGTTGCAAGATTACCGGCTCCTGTTGAGCTGTGGGGGCACTGGCTATCTGTTTCTTTAGGTCTGCACATTCAGTCTCTAACTTTTCATATGACTCGAAGAAATTTGCATGCTCCTCAAGTAAGATGCGAATGTCTTCCGATGGGACTGCTCTATACTTGGTAGGGCTAATGGTTGCTCCTGCAGTTCCTTCCATAGCCGCTTCAAAGTTGTCTTGGTTTTGTTGTTGAAGCCTCTTGTTCTCTTCTAGTGTTGCTGCCATATGCTTCCTTAATAGCCCAAGGTTGCGTCTGAGTGTAGCATTAGATATCATTTGCTCTTGGAGCACTGTTTCTAGTTCCTTGACTGCTTGATCATCTACTGTCGATGTCTTTGATTCCAATTCGGAGTGAGCCTCCTGTAAGGTGGTATGCTCGGTTAGGAGTGTTTGGTAATTAGCTTCAAGAGTGGTGACTCTAGCTTGCAGACGCTGAGATTCTGCGTGGAGGGCCGTAGTGCGTTCTTCCAATTGATGGTATTCTTGTTGTAGTTGATGTGCACACTGAAGTAATGTGTTGAACGTGCTATTTACATTATGAGATGCAAGGGGAAAAGTTTGAAATGCAGGGGAGGTGGGATTGGGGAGGGAGGTAGTGAATGCTGTGTGTGCCAATGATGTGGTGAGTGGTGAGGTGGGGGGTAAGGGAGGGGGAGATGGTGGAATCGTGGGGAGAGGTGTTGTGGTGGGTGAAATGTCCATTGGGTCAGATAGAGTGGTGTGTACAGGGGCTACCATGTAGGTGGGTATGGTAGGTGAAGTGAGTGTGGTGTTCGTGTAAATTGATGTCGTTGCGAACAACGGGGAAATGTGCCTCTAAAACATTGGAGAGCGGATGAACTGCTCCACAAAGGACGGGTATTGGGGTGGTGAGGTCAGGTTGAAAGAGGTGTAGGGGCCAGATGGGAAGTGAGGGTCATGGAATGGAGGTACCCGTATTGGGGAATAGGCTGGGAAACACAGGGTGCCTTCGGTGGGTGCCGGGTTTCCTACACGTGGTAATGTGTCAACTCTGCGTTTGTCATACCTCACGGACTGGCGGACTGCCGTGTGGACAGCCTTCGGAACTCCTAAAGATTCTGACACTAATTTGAGGGTGTCAATGAAATGTTGATCCACCCCATCATCTGATAGCATTTCTTGCATCAAAGCTTGACGTGACACAAGAGAGAGTTGATGCCTTTCTTGTACTGCTTTGATTGTGTCGTATAACCTTTGTAGTTGAGCTGTATATGCTGGTGCACCTACAAGTTCTGGCACTTCTTGTTGCTCATCTTGATGCTCTTGATCATAATCCTCCTCATCTTCCTCCTGTTCTTCATCTTCATCATCCTCTTCATCCACTTCAACTGTGGTGACAGGTACTTGGGAGGTTGTTGCCTGTGTTTGCACATTCTCCACTTGTTGTGCCTCTTCTGCCTCCAGCTCTACATCTTGTAATAATTGTTCAAAATCTTCATTCGTGAGTTCTTCCAAAGGTGCACCACTAGGAAATTCAAGATCGGTTGGGATGGGAGGGAATATCAAGGTAGAACCATCGGTGCTGCGTCTTGGAAGTCGGAGTGTGAATGGTCGGACTCTTCGGGGTGGAGGGGTGACTTCTGGTGTTAGGGTGGCTCCATGTGGTTGAGCACAAGGGACTTGGACAGTGCCTCTCATCTTCTTAGAAGGGGGTCCAGTGGATGTCCTGCCTCTAAACTGCTCTACATGATTCCACATTAGGGCCCGTTGAATAGGGATGTCATAAGCCAAACACCTATAAATGATTCTCGTCAGAGCACATCAACGATATAAAACCTGTTTCCGCGGCCATCGTTTGTGAGCTAGGTGTATCTGATCAATTATCCAGTGGGGTAAGTTGATGGTGAGGCTCTGTGTCTCTGCCAGATACAAACTAAACCAAATCTTTTTGGGCGGCATGGTGAATCTATCTTGGGCAGGAAAAGCAAAGTGTTGCATGCACATGCGAAGGTGTATTGCAATATTAGGTGTCATGGACACCATGTCCTTGAGTTTGGTGAGCCTTCGATTCTTCATGTAATCCGGTACTAGGGTTTCCTTCTCTGTAGGAATATGCATTCCGCGCATATCTAGAGCCTCTCTCACCAAGTTGTTTGATAGCCAGAACCTCTTGAGCTCATTCCCCTTTGTCAGAGATGGAATCACAAATGAGCTTGCACCTTTTGGGTTCTTGTTTGGAGTCAAGGTGTTGATGAGATAGTAGCATCACATGAAGTCAGGCTTTGGGAGCCGTGCACTGAAATATGCATCCAGTCTTGCCTTCTCCCATATCGAACGTAGACCTTCTGCATTTTGTAACTTCTCGAATTCTCTTGTAAAGAAATGGTATTTGCCTTGCTTCCCATTGAAGTCCAACTCTGATTCCCATAGGTATGTTCCCTCTCCCAAGGGTCCTGCCACTTCACTAAACCAGTGGGAAGCTTTTCCGACGGGCATGGTATGGCCACTGGGAGGGTCCGCAATAGGTATGATTTTTATGGCCTGCAATTCTTCTGGTCTTTCATTTGTCTCAGGCAAAACGGGTAAACTGTCTAAGTCCACCACTTGCTGGCTTGTTTCTGTTTGAGAGCTAGTTCCTGCCACCTCAGCCATGTTGAAAACTTTGCAGCTGGTTCTGTGAGAATATATGAATAAATGTTAACATTGCAACGAACACAAAAATGACACTGTGTCCCCTGTTACAACATTAACATGAGGTTCGGGAGAGGTTAGGGGGTTAGTAAGTGCTTGGTGCTTGTGTGTGTAGTTAGGAATTGGGTAGACCTAAGAGCTAAGCGGAATGATGTGGTGTGAGAGTGAAGTAGTTAGTAGGTGGACATGGATTTACAATTGGGATCCGGGGGTTTATTACAAGTTTTAGGTTGCCAAATGCAATGGATAGGTTTTGATTTTGACTTTGTGGAGGCTCTGGAGAGTGTGATAGGGTGTTTACTTGAAAAATGGGGCTTTTTAGGAACCCATTTATAAGTGATTCTACTTGTGCTCATGGAAGAATACGTGTTAGTGCGTGATGTGTAAGACTGGGCCTCAGATGTTCGCGTGAGTGAAACATGTTGTACAGGGTTTGGCCTTGGTGTAGCTATTTGAGCCCGCAAGCAAGCCTTAGGCACCCAGATTTGTCGTGATTGTGGGCTGGCCTTCATTGACTTCTTGGGTACCCAAATAGACTTCACTTTCGCAGAAGAATTTATGAAGGACTTCTTATTAGTGTCGTGTTGTTGATTACTAATAAGAGGTTTTGGCCGTGGTGTTGGCCTGGTCGGAACAGTGTGTTCGCCTTTTCGCCTCCATACTTGTTTCATCGGCTGAAACAATCTGCTTTGCTCCTTTTTTTGGCCTCCAGTATAGGTAGTGTTATGCTTCTTCTGTATTTGATCTGCCGTTGGCTGCTGCATCCTTCTGGCCTTTGGAAAAGAAGGGAGTACCGTCTTATCCTTGACTCCATTGTTGAGACAATCCTCTTTCTGCATCATACAATTTTGGACAAGAACAGCATTGTCAGCTTCATGTGCACCCCTGGAAGGACCAGGAGTTCGTGCCTTACCTAGTTCCTTGAGTGCCTCATTTTCCAATTCAACTGTAATTCGACTATGATTTACCCATACCTGAAGAAGTCCACTTCTTAGGTTTAGGTTGACCGCATGATCATAGATCCAGTCCTGACCCAAGACAAGAGGCTCAGTGAGGTCCTCATCTTGACACACTAGTACCTTGATTGTCATTACTTCGTCTTGAATATAGAGGGGAAGTTCCACCTCGCCCATGCAAGGGGTTTCCACACCTCCCAATCCTATGAGATATGCTTCTATAGGATTAACAGTTAATTTCAACTCTTGACAGTAAGACAATTTAACAGCACTAGTGGCTGCACCTGAGTCAATCAAGGCTCTTACAGTCCTTGCACCCTTTCCTTGTCCTATATCTAAGGTCATAAAAGGACGTCGATCAATTATCCTATGGGAGCTGATACCTGAAACTTCACACATAGCCACGTGATATCCTTGATCTGCATATGCATCTGGCACAGGTTGCTCTCTACCTTGTCTTCTTAATTTCATTCTCCGTATGCGCTCTAAGGCTTCTGCTTGGGCTTCTTCTCGAATTCACTCTTCTTCTTCTTTGCGTTTCTTAGCAATATTGAGTCGACTTAGCATTTCCTCTGTGAGAGGTTCCTGATACAGCTTGACCCTGCATCCGCTTATGTAGCTCGGAAGAATATCACCTTCTAAGGTGGCTAGCTGTACCGCCCCACTCGTTGAGATTCTATTAATGATCATGGGTCCGTAGCCTCTCTTCTCCAGTTTCCTCGCATGTTGTTTCAACGTGTATACTAGTACTAGGTCGCCTGCCTTCAAACCTTTATCCTTAACGTGGGCATCAAAGTATGCCTTCTATTGTTTCTTAGCTGCATATATCCCTGCAGCCGCCCTCAGTCTTGTTTCTCCTAATCGTTCAAGGTCAAAAAGTCTAGAGGAGAGTTCATGACCCGTCCATTCATGCTCTTGTGCTACTTTCAGTGTAGGTATTAGGAAGTCCAATGGTAGCACTGCATTTTGGCCAAACACCATCTGAAAGGGGGTGGCTTGGAGTACCGTCTTGTAGGCGACTCGGTATGCCCAAACAGCATGGTGTAGCTGTTTGTCCCAATCAGAGCGTTTATTGTTCACTAATTTTGTCAGTACATTGCATAAGATCTTGTTGGTGCTTTCGGCTTGTCCATTAGCTTGAGGGTGATAGGGGGTAGACTTCTTATGAACTACCAAGAATTCTTGGAGTAGATTTTCAATCACTTCGTTCAAGAAGTGAGTGCCTCTATCACTTATTAGCTCTATAGGTAGCCCGTATCTTGTGAATACATTCTCAAACAAGAATTTAGCAGTTGTCTGAGCGTCGTTCTTTGTCGTAGCTTTTACCTCCACCCACTTGGTGAGATAATCCGTGGCCACAATGATATATTCAGCATGTGAACCCTTAGCTGGGGGATTAATAGGGCCTACAAAGTCTATTCCCCACTTAGAGAATGCACGTCCACCCATCATAGGTTTCAGTGGCATCTCGTCTTTGCGTATAGGATACTGAGTTCGCTGACAGACATCACACAGTTTCACATAGGTATGTGCATCCATGTGAAGGGTCGGCCACCAGAAGCCCGCAAATAGTATTGCCTTGATCACCCGATCTGGTCCAAAGTGTCCTCCTGCTACACCTTGGTGAGTAGTTTCCAAGATCTTGAGATATTCACTTTCATGGACACATAGTCTCAGGTAACCATCTTTACCACGTTTGTATAGATTATCACCAATTAGTGAGTAATCCTGGGCTTCTTGTTCTAAACTCCTTTTCCTAGCCAGAGTCATGTCTGGAGGGAATGTTTTCGTCCTCAGGAAGGATACTAGTGGTTCACTCCAATCTGGGACTATGGACACTTGATAAAGAGTGGCATGTTCCACAGGTGTTTTAGTGCAACAGATTGGGCATTCCTTGCACAACTTTTGGACATCAGCTTCCATAGTTGGCCAATGCACTCCGAGTCTCCTTAGTGTCTGTAGGGTTCGTTGTTTTGAGTAGTGTTGCTCTAATGCACCTACATTTGCTAATTGCAACCATTTGGCGTACTCATCCTCTTCCACACAACAAGCCAAGATCCCTTGATCTGTGTGCTTGTACATACTTCCTGCCATGATGTGATACTTTTGGGCTTTTACTACCTCTCTATCATGTGTGTTTATTACTGGGTGGTTAGGTCCGTATGTCAACACTGGTACCAATGGCTTAGCCCACTGCGGCACCACGTCCAAATTAAACAAGTAAGCATCAGGAAGGTCATCTGACACTCCTTGTGGGGCTTCTCCCGATGTGAGCCTAGAAAGGTGATCTGCTCTCAAATGAGTCTTCCCTTTCCTTACCACAACCTCAAAATCATATTCCATTAGCAAGAGATACCATCTTACTAATCTTCCTGTATTGCATGGCTTGTTTACGAGGTATAGCAATGCCTGATGATCAGTAAAAAATTTAAACTTATTTGCAAGCAAATAATGTCTAAACTTTTTAACCGCATACACCATGCCTAGTCCTTCTCTCTCCGTAGTGGTATAATTTCGTTCAGCTGCATTCAATTGTCTACTAGCATAGGCAATTGGAAGATCCATATTACCTTCACCGGTAGGCTGCGCGAGTACACACCCAATAGCATAATTGGATGCATCCACGTGAACATGGAATGGCTTATTCCAGTCTGGAGTGGTTAAGATTGGTGCTGAACATAATCTTCATTTAAGCTCCTGGAAGGAATTCTCGCATTCATCAGTCCACTCAAAGTTAGTCAGAAGTCCATACATGGGCTTTGCAATGACATCATACATGTGAATGAACCGGCGGTAGTAACCACAATGCCCCATGAAGGCCTGTACTTCCTTGACGTTCTTTGGCCTAGGTAACTCGGCTATGGCTCTTACTTTCTCTTCATCGATGGATATGCCATTCTTTGATACTATGTGTCCTAAAATCTTGCC
Source organism: Ceratopteris richardii (assembly GCA_020310875.1). Taxonomy (NCBI): domain Eukaryota; kingdom Viridiplantae; phylum Streptophyta; class Polypodiopsida; order Polypodiales; family Pteridaceae; genus Ceratopteris; species Ceratopteris richardii. The sequence goes on from CM035428.1 coordinate 45,105,073, forward strand.
TTGCCTAACCATGAAAACGCACTTTTCTGGGTTTAGGCAGACTTGATATTCTCTACATTTGTCAAAGATTTGTCTCAGTTCAGGAATATGGGTTTGTCTGATGTTGGAATGAGCACAAAGATCATCAACATAGACTTCTAAGTTCTTCCTCAAGAACTCCTTAAATACATGGCACATCAGCCTCTCGAAGGTTGCTGGTGCATTGGTAAGCCCAAATGGCATTACCCGAAAGGCGAATATGCCCCATTCTGTGGCAAAAGCTGTCTTATGCTGATCCTCTGGAGCTATGGCTACTTGATTGTAGCCCGAAAATCCATCAAGGAAGCTGTACACTTCCTTGCCTGCTACTCTTTCTAAGAGATGTTCTGTGATGAGAAGCGGATAATTATCTCGAATTGTGGCTGCATTAACCTTCTTTAAGTTAATGCACACACGCAACTTTCCATTTTTCTTGGGCACCACTACGATGGGGGATACCCACTCAGTGTGCTCAATTTCATAGATGAATCCAGCTTCTACTAGTCTATCTATCTCCTCTTTGATCTTAGTAGTGTAGTTATCATTATATGTATATGGCTTTTGCTTAGAGGGTTTGGCATCTGAGGTCATGGGGATAGTGTGTGAGCATATGTCAGGGTCAACACCTTTCAAATCCTTGTAACTCCAAGCGAATACATATCTGTATTCTCTTAGCAAGGCTATTAACGCATGCTCTTCTTCCTCTGTTAGGTCATGGCCTATGTACGTGCATCTCTCCTCTCCTTCTTCTAGGGCCACTACTATTTTCTTGGTGGTTTCTTTGTTATCATAGGCCTCTCCTGATTGTGCCTCTCGTTTAGGCATTCTTATCATGACTCTCCTGTCGTCTATCTCATACTTCTTAAAATTTTCCGGGACCTCAAACAAAGATTCTTCCTCTTTTGGTGAGACTTCTCTCTTCTTTCGTTTCTTTCCTTCTTCCTTCGGGGTCACATGTGTGGCTAATCTTACATCATTTGTAAGCTCTCCATGCCTCTGGGGTTGAAATTATACTTCATGGAAGTATTCTTCATCTGATGCAAAAGGTGGGTCCATAATGATTGACTCTAGATCGGAGTCACTCGCATCCTCAAATGCATCAGGGTTAGGTTCACACTCTTCTAACACTGCCTCTCCCATGATTGGCTCTATGGAGAAGACTGAAATGTCATAGCCATCTTCATCACAGTGAGGTGTCCATTGTTCTTCATTGATGGCTAGATCCATTGTTGCTAAGATTTCTGCCTAGCCATGGGGTTCAAATTCTTCATCAGGAAATACTACAGGTGCATAGGCTGGGTCTTGAATTGATCTATGTGTTTCTTTTGCACCTATCTCTCTGGCTTCTTCTCTCTTCTCTTCCTCTACTGCTACTTTGCACATCCATAAGTGGGTGTCTTCATGCATCCATGAGGATCGTGATCCTATGGAATGCACAGATTCTGTATCATCTTTGGCTCTATGGATGGGATTCCATTGGATAGGAGGGACATCTCTATGAGAGTAATCTTTGAGATTCACTTTGGTCGTAACACCTAAGTGCTGCAAGTACAAGGAATTGGTTCCCCAATCCTGTACCACTTGCAACTGTCGCATAAAAGGTCGTCCCAAGATCATCTCATAGGCATGGTTCTTGCTAAAATCACATATAGCAAATGTGTGTTCGAACTCAACACCACATGTGGTGAGAGTTATTCCTTCTAACAGCCCTAAGGGTCGCTCTATGTGACCATCGGCCATTTGCAATTTCATCCTCGTGGGCCTGAGTGCTGGCTTGCCCCAACGCTTCCATAGGGAAGTGGTAGCAATTGCAACACCTGCGCCTGAGTCTATAATGGCCTTGGTGGTGTATCCTTGATGGGTGATAGGAAGATATGTGTTTCCCTCTTCGCCCTCACTCATGTCTCCTATCTTGTCCAATGGTATTTCTGGCACTGTTCTTTGGGATCCTACCTGGGAACGAGGTTTGGCTATTTCTGGTACTTGTTTGGCTACATGTTTCCATAGCTCTGGCCTTACTTTGAGTAGCTCTTCTAAGGTGAGGTTGCATTGTACTTTAGTGTTTTTCACTACCTCTGTGTTCCTAGGTATGACTGAGTCCTCATTTCGTACCATGACCGTGGGTGCTCTCATGCACGTGGACTTAGCTTCCCATGGGCCTGTGAAGTGGGGTAATTCTTGTAGAGAGTTAGACTCAAAGTCTAATCTTTCCTGAGAGTGGGTGCTCTCCTGCTCCTCATAAATGGATGGGATGTCTTGTTGGAATTGGTCGTGTGCATCATCCACAAGTTCAATAGGAGGTGGAACTTCACTCTCTTTAGCCCATTTGTCTTCTTGAATCTCGCGTAGGAATTCTGGTGTGAGCCGATTCATAGAAGATGATGTGTCTAGCTCCGTAGAGTTAGGCACATAGACTTCCTGGGCAGGAAGGCTTACTCTTTCACTTGCCTTGCCCTTATTTTGAGAGGAGGGTTCCTTTTCTGATTGTGCAATTAGCTTCTCTATCCTTTCTAACAGTCCTTCAAAGTGCAACTGCGTCTTAGCTGTACTAGAGATGTTCAAGAGGCGACTGGCTTCAAACATGGTTTGAGCCAATTCCACCATCTTAGCACAAATTTTGGTTCGTTCTAGCTCTAGTTCTGCTCTAGGGTAACACTTTTCATGATCACTTGCATTTGGCCCTTCTTGGATTCTGGCCTGATATGCTTTAAGCATCATGTTTAGGTCCTCGGGAGTGGGATCTTCTAGGACTGATCCTACTCTTGGGGGTGGTGGTTTTAGGTGAGGTGGGTTGGAAGGTGGCAGTTCGGATGGAGTTGGGAATGGTGGAGGTGGGGTAGTGTGAGAGGGAGTTTGAGCTGTGAGTTCGATTATCCTGGCTTTGGTTTCTCTTAGGCTTTCCTCAAGTTCACTCATCTTTTTTGCCCATTGCCTTTTCATTCTTTCACGACTATCTCTCCAAGCTCTAGTCCTTTTCTTGGTTATGCTCTCAGTTTCACTAACATCTGGGCTCTTTTCCTGGCCTACCCCTTGGTTTTGCTGCAATGCTTGAGCTCTAGTGATTACTTGTACTGGTGCAGTGGAAGTCACACTCCCTGTGGAGTCTACAACTAACCCAATAACGTTGATAGGAGTGATTTTTGGCATATTATTGGGGTTCTTTGGGCAATCTCGTAAGAGATGCTCCTTTCCACAGTCTTGGCAAAAGCCCTGGATCGTCACTGACTGGGGTTGTGTAGGTGGAGGCACGGGACAATCACGAATGAGATGATCTCCTTGACATCTGTAGCATGGTCCTCTAGGGAATGGAGGTCTTACTTGCCTAGGTTGGGATCTAGGGTTGAGGTTTGCATACATGACGTTTGTGTAATCTGACTCCCAACTAGATTCATTTGGCTCTTCACTATAGTAGGACTCACCATGTTCGGGGGACTACATGTAGTAAGCCTGAGGACTATCAATATGTGTAGAATCAAAGCTATGGTCACTCAGGTCACTTTCTGAAAGCAATGGAGTCACTGGGACTATGGCTCTATTCAAATTTTCTTCTGCAGCTGCATATTTTACTGGAATCACATTAGTAGGAGCAGGTGGTTGTTGTGCTAACACAGGCTGGGGTCTCAGTTGGGCCTGATATTGCTGTTGGTAATTTTGCTGAGGCCTAGTATATTGTTGATATGGGTATTGACCCTGATATCTGCCTTGTTGGGGGTAAGGCTGAGGGTAGGTTTGCCTAACCGCTTGCTTATTGTATGGGCAGTCTTGTGCTGAGTGATTTGTGTATTTTTGTTCTATAGTGCAGTACTGGCTACTAGGGTTTACTTGGGGTTGAGCCATAATGGGACATACATTCGCCATGTGGTCGCCACCACAAGTATAGCATCTTTTCACAGGGGCAAACCTTGGGATTTGTTTGCTAAAGACACCAAGTTTTTGTGCCACTTTCTCAGCGAGTTCCTCAATTGATGTGGATTGCGTGGAAGAGAGACTAGAGGCACTATCTGAATCTTTGTATATTTTGGAAAGTTCCAACTCTTCCCCTAGGTTATCCTCAATGTCAATGCACATGCGTACACACTCTTCTATGGTCCTAGGGTCCTTCAAATACACATATGACCTCAATTTGGCACTTAGCAATCCATCCAAGAATAAAGCCACTTGCTTAGCTGGTGTGGGTAGCTCAGAAATAGGGCATCTTTCAAGATATTGCCTAAATCTTCTTCCTGCAAGTCTCACGGTCTCTTGCGGGGTCTGCTTAAAACTGTGAATCAGTGAGGAGGTATTATGTCTTATGCCACTCTTAGAGAATTCAATAATGAAAGCCTCTAGGAGTTGGTCTATATTCCTGAACTGCCTCTCGTTTAGTGGTTGAAACCATGTCAGGGCAGTGTTCCTAAGGGTTAGACCAAAGGCATTGTACTATGTGAATAGATCCTCCACTTGTTCAGCTCTCAAGACTTGCCTGAACTCAGCCACATGATTGTAGGGATCTCCAGTGCCATTGAAGTAGTTTTTCATGGACTTAACTAGCTGAGTCGGTCTCAAAGTCCTTGTGTGCTCTCTAGGTCGTGGCAAAGGAAAATCCTCGGCATTTCTTCGGTTTCCTAGGGCTCTATGACCCTCAGGTTCTACTCTATTAGTTTCCGTCCTCGTTCTTTCTCTGCCCCTTGGGTTGGCAAAGCTTACTTCTGGCCTATCTCTACTTCTGTCTCTTTGAGTTCCTTGAGCATGGGATGTTCCAGCTCCAGGGTGACCATAGGACACGTTCGATCTTGGTTGGGGGAAAACGAATTCACCTTTCCAAGTGTAAGCATGCCTATCATTTTCTGTAACCACAAAGATCCTCTCTGAAGCGTGATCTAAGTAGGTCACTCTACCTGGGCTATCTGGATCTTTAAACTCATAGATCATGATTGTTCCTATATCATTTGGCCGATCAAATTTATACCTCCAAAAGGCTTCGTCAGTCTCTCGGTTCAGAAGCAGATCTATACTCTTGTTGTCCTGGGGAATCCACTCAGGAGTGAGAATTCTCGTAAGAACAGATTTCCCTCGAGGGGTCCTAGGTTCTACACCCATGTTTCCTTGTTCCAGGTCACCTAAGTCCGCTTCTGGGATCACATTTCCGAATTCGTCTGTCCTATCTGGGTGACTGGTGACTACGTATATGGTTCCTTCTTTGTCCAAATATGCCCCGTTTTCAAACTTGACAGCTGGGTGCTCTAATCCTATGGATTGGTCAGGGTTTTTAATCTGGACCACAGATCTTCCTAGGCCGTCCTCATAGATGCTAGCACCTAATCGGTTGGTCCTAAGGTATTCTAGTTGCGTCTTGTACGGGCCTTCTACCCTGTGCAAGTATGGCACTCCTGAACTTCCCGTAGGTCGGTCCATGCCTTGAGACATCTCTGATTCACTAGTCTCAGAGCTAGGGTAGTATGAGTGGTGGCTCAACTGCTGGGCCCAAGACCTAGCAGTGTGGTTGACATTAGCCTCTGAAGACCTAAGACTTTGTCTATCTCTCCCTAGATGTCGCCCTGATCTAAGGTTCATAAGCCTAATTGAATAGCCCAATTTTGCCCAAGTACAACCTCGTTGCTGAGTTCTTTTGTATCAGTCACTTGATTCTTTTTTAGTCGATTATCGTGTTTATGCTCTAGTCAGAAATCACGTCGTCAGGAATATTTGAGTTAATTTTCGCACTGTAAGTTGATCGTACCACGTTAGATTCTTTCCTTTAAGGTTATCGCATCACGAAGAGATTATGTTTAATCTTGAACTTGAGTGCATAGGTAGTCTTCAACTTGATTGATGCCTATCGTTGCCCTGACTTACTCCTATCACTAGTCGTTCTTAGCCTAAGCTAGGAATTGACAGAGGGGGTTGAAAGTTTCCAACCTTTTGTTTCCTGCTTGGTTGCCCTTGAATGCCCAGGAAGTGTGTTCCCAAGCTTGCACTTACACTAGCTTAGAACGCCTTTCGATGCTCTCAATAGATCTGTAAGAGTTCCAAAGTTAGCTTTAAGATTTAAATTCCAAAGACAGAACCAATGATTTTCATTCCTGTAGCACAAATACTAATTTGCATAGTGATTTTTAGGAAAACAATTCTTAAGACCCCTGACTTTGATCCCCCTGGGTATGGTCAACTTCAAAATACCCTAGCTGAAAATCAACGCATTATCTTTATAAAAAACAGTTGAGGGCGTGTAGTATATGCCACGAGCTTTCCAACAAGCCCTAGAGCTCAAAAAATGGATTTCGTATGAAAAAGTTATGACCGTTCAGGGTTCTTGGGTTAAGACAGGGTTCAAACAAGATCACTGTGCAACAGGTTTTCCCCAAGTTGTTTTCCTATGGCCTCCTTATGTGCTCTAGAGTAAAATGTTCATGCCCAAAATTAGCCAAACTCTTCAAATTAAAAACCCTAAAAAATTGGCTAAAATTGGCTGTCAATCGCGATGGACAGGAGTCGATCGCGACGGACAGGCAGTCAATCGCGAGGGATAGGCAGTCGATCGCGACGGACAGGCAATCGATCGCGATGGATAGGCAGTCGATCGCGACGGACAGGCAGTCAATCGCGACGGATAGGCAGTCAATCGCGACGGATAGAGCTGTCGATCGCGACGGACAGGCAGTCAATCGCGACGGATAGGATGTCAATCGCGACGGACAGGCAGTCAATCGCGACGGATAGAGCTGTCAATCGCGATGGATTGAAATTTTGCAAATTTTTCAAAAATTTTTTGTGGAAATGTGGTGTGCAGGGTCTCTAGTCCACTGTGGTGCACTCAGATTTACCAAAAGGTGAAAATTTCTGTCAATCGCGATCGACAGAAGTCTGCGACTGCGAGACAGTTCTGCACATTTCCGTACCTGCGCGACGTGCTGGAGGGGATGATGATGCTGAAACCTGCAAGAAACTCCAAAAGCATGCAGAAAATAGCACACAACAGTTCGCTCTCTCGCTCTCTCTCACAAGTGAAATGAGGGAAATGAAAGGAGGAAGGGGATATAGTAAAAAACTGAAATTTTTGCGATGATGGAGATGGAGGTGGGAGATGGTGATGATGATGATGGTGATGAGGTAAGGAAAAGAAAAAAAGGAAAAGTGAAGAAGTTACCTACAACGCCAACGTCCGAAATCTACGTCTTACCATCACACACTCATCCTCAAAGCTCGATCCCCGGCAACGACACCAAAATTTGGTGTAGCTCAGTGATGAGTAGCACCTCCTTTAATGTCAATCCGGGAAGACATGAGGATGGTATGAAGACCTCGAGCAAGTGGAGGCACAAGTGCGTGAGTGAGAAGCACACAAGCATGCACACACATACACACACACGCGCACATACGGCAAGACAAAGAGTGAGAAGCAATGGAGTTCTTAGATTACTTTCAGAAAGCTCTTACAAGTTCATTTAAATTACAAGCTAACCTCAAAAATGAGCTCTCCAGCTCTATTTATAGTTTTTGACTAGGTTTTGGCCCTGTCCAGACCTAATGTCCGGCCTAGTTAAAAATTAGGTTCCAGGGCCAATTTGAGGGCTTAAACGGAGTCTAAAAAATACGAAAATTGATATGTAGGCACTTCTAAGGCTCCTCAAGCTCAAGGACTCCTTGGCTTGCACAAAATGGAGCTACAAAAATATGAAATGGTATTTACAATGATTGTTAGTGATAAGAATCACTGTTATAAAGATGTTGATTTGGAAAAATTTGAAGGGCCTATTTGCCAGATTTGCATCGACTGCTTTGTCTACTTAATCCTTCACCTCGCTCTGACTCTCTCCGCTAGCTTCCTTGTCTAGTCAGTCCTTGGGTCCCTGAGTCAATGTAGAAGACTCTTTGGTCTTCACTTTGCCTTTCACAAGTTGCATTCATTATCAATGTTGAATCCTCCTTCTGATCTGAAGCATAATTGTAGTAGGTATTGTTGTATTGTTGACTTTGGAATCCTCTACCTGCATTTCTTCCAAAATATCCCCTACTACCTCTACCTTTGAAATTACCTCTTTGGTTTCTGCCACCTCTTCCTCTTGAATTAAAATTCTGATTATATCCACATTATTCTGAGTATTATGCCAACAATCATTAGCTAAATGATTTGTCTTACCACAAATCCAGCAAGCTTTGACTCCATCTTTGTTGTTCCTGCCTCTTCCTCTACCTTTGCCACCTCCTCTTCCTCTTAGGAAGTTGGCTTGACTAGTTGTGCCTTCATCTTCATTTGCTTGTTGCTTTCCTTTGCTAATTTTCTTCTTATCCTTTGAGTACATTGCATGACCTGTACTCTTGTCACCTTCACCTTTGACATCTTGCTCAAAGGTTAACATATGTCCTAGCAACTGATTTAAGTCAGGAGTAAAATGATCAAGTGATAATTCAGTAGACAAAATGAATGGCTTCCATTTGTCATCACCTCTCAAACCTGTAAGGATTTGCCTTACCAATTTATCCTCCTCAATGTCTTCATCAACAGCTCCTAATGCATCTGCAATGTCCTTCATTCTGGTTACATAATCTGAGATGGATTGAGAGGCCTTCTTCTTGAAAGTAGTAAATTTTGCGCACAAAGATGCCTTCCTTGACTTTGTGGTATTTTGGAAATGCTCCTCCAAAGCATTCCATATATCACTTGCACTTTCAAGACCTCTAATGTGAGGTAGCAAGTAGTCATTTACTGCCATATAGATAATGCTCCTAGCTTGAGCATCTCTCTTCATCCAATTCTTCAAATCTGAAAATTCCTCCCTAGTTGGAACACTAGGATCTGTGAATTGAGGCTTTTCTTCTTCACCTGTAATATATCCTATCAAATCTTTGCTCGTTAGATGAGCTTCCATCCTCATTGACCATGCTGGATAGTTCTCTCTATCCAATTTCTCTATCTGAAGAGAATCTCCCATCCTTTCTTGTCCTGTGTATTGAATTCTTTAAACTTTATGAGTAACAGATGTACCTTTACTTCGAATAATACTCCTTCTGGCTTCCTTGGTGTCGTATGACCTCCTTCTCAAGCTTTGCTCTCAAGATTTCTCCTTTTGAACCTTCAGATGTTGAATTCTTGCAGTCGGGATCCTCCTTCCTTCAATTCTGATGCTTCCTGCTCTGATACCACTGATGGAGAGTGTTAATCTCCAAAAGAACAACCTAATCTTGAAATTAGAGCACCTCTATATCAAGAGTAAGTCAAAACCTTTACCAATTTGGAGGATCAACATTCAATTATAAGGATTCTGGAAAATCTGTGAAAATGATAATTCTATAGAAACACTACTGCACATATCTTTCTCATTGACTTATCAAATGTGTAACGTTTTTTATAAAACTTTGCACAAGGTGTTGCCTAAAGATTGCACACCTCCTCCAAGTCAAATCACTCCAAAAGATTCAGTAGATTTTGAGAAATCAACTTGACAAGTCACCTATGTCTAAAACTCTACTTCTGAGAAGTCGATTTAGACACCTATAAATTCTAAGACATGGTTCTCCAAGAATAGAACCCGTTTAAGCAAATGATTTTAGCCACAAGTAGCTTACCTTCCAACTTAAAGATTAAGTGCTTACTTGCTCAAAACTTTAAACTGTGGAAGGAGAACTGATCAAAACATTGACTTCAAATTTTGCGCCTGTTTTCCTCTGCACCAACAACTATGTCATCTAATAAGTGCATTGCATCCTTAACATTAGCCATGAGATGCATTAGGCACTTCACAAAGGCCTCATCTCCTTTATGGATGTAAAAAAGTATGTCACAAGGGACCCATTTACACTCATATAATGGAATGTCTATGGCATATCGTAAGATATAGAATACCAAGAAATGAGAAATCTCCTCAAACACATCGGAGTTCATGGTTAGCATCCCTTCAAGACTAGGGAATCTAAAGAATAGGTCATACAGATCTGTATGACCTTTTTAGTCTATATTATCCAAGAACTCCATGAATAGATCTCTAGGAGATTTGATGGGACTGGAAGTGCTAGCAACCATTGCGTGCACGCATAGTATTGTATTGGCTTGCAAGATTTTCTAGCTCTTTGTGAGTGAAAATTTAAAAAATGAGCACATAGAACCCATTTTTATAGCAGTTTCAAGTTTTTAAAGTGATTGGGCCCACTTTTAAAAGTACATAGTAAAATAATGAAACTTAAAAAAATGAGTCTCTCATGACAAAATAATGCACAGGACACCAAATGATATGAATATTTTTGCATCAAAGCAAATGTTTAAACATAACATAACAAAAAAACAACATGACCAACCACATTTCATAGTGAACATAGACTTTTGACATTCCAAAAGTTTTGAAATTACCATTGCAAATAAGAAGGTATATATAATATCTAACATGTATTGTTTATCCTAATTTTTACAAGTTTCTTGAAAGTGCAAAAACCATGAGGTACAATGATTAGGACCCAAAAAGCGACATCATCAGGTCACAAAAGAACTATGACAATGAGAGTTCAATTCCATCTTTACTCCAATCTACATGACTTTCATTTTGTATTCCAATCTTCTTCCCACCTGTAATCAATTTACAAGAAATTGAAGTTATAAGACTAAGACAAGAAGTAATAAAAAGATTACTTTTACAAAAGCACAAAACCTCTCTCACCTCATGTCCTTGTATTCTGAATTTAGATTGAGTTAGTCCTGCAAACCCCATAATCGCCAAGTTTTCTCTTAGATTAGCCAATGTCCAATGATGATTCACTAATATAGATTCCATTTCATTGTTGGGAAATTTAAGCTTTATTTCGAATGAATGTAAAGATCCTTTTGAACTTTGAAATGGTATCCATTGGCCAAGTTTGCACATCCAACGATCATAGTAGAATCTAATGTATAATGAAGTACATTGTTTCAAATATCAAAATCCTATATTACATGTTCCGCCTATTTTACAAAGATAGTTATGACCTTTTGCAATTCTTTCTATCAAACCCCAATTTTCACCTAGAAACATTTTAACTTGATCATATGTGATAGCTTTACACATGAACATGGTGTAAGTCTCTTCGAATGAGAATCCTTGAAATAAACATACAAAATAATGGATGGGAAAAGATCACTGCAAACCTACAGATCTAGACACTTTTATGAATTTCAAAGAGTTACATATATCCATTACCATCTTGTGCTTCAAAGATGATATGGACCATATATCAAGTTTTGGCCACTCCAAGATAAGAAGAGAATGTACTTCAATTCTCTCTAACCTTCCAAAACCATTAACGGGTACAACATATCTATGTGTGTAAAAGAAAACTCTATCATGGTAAATTTGAGCAAGAGATATTTCTCGAAAGGCTAGTGCAACAACATCTGCATGCAATGCTTGGAAAGTACCTATAAGACTATGAAGTGGTTGCTTTTCCACCAAAGTAGAAGGAAATATATCTGAAACAAACAAAAGCATATCTAAATAGTCCAGAAATATATTCAACACTATAAAACATGCAATATTGTAGAGTGATACTTACAATTCATAGGATATCTCATTCTAATGGAGTTTTCGAGTTTCATACTTGCCATTGTAAAAACATGTTGTACAATAGCAACCGTCCCATTTTCTTTGTGCTTGTTGAATCCAAGTAGTTTTCCCTTCCAATGAAGATCCAAGTTCCCACGATCTCTAACTCGATGAGGCCAAACTTTAGAGGGTTGCATGTACACCCATGCACCTTTGGAGTACTCTTGTAATAGCCATTGTCCATCGATAGCTTTGATATTGTGACATCTTAATGTGAGGACTTCATCTTTTGGTCACCTAGAAGCTTTAGATGTTGTCATTGAAGTTGAAGGTCTTCAAGATACAACAATAGTTCGAGATGGGAGATGCATGTAGGTTGGAATGTAGAAACAAGAGCTTCAATGGTGTGCTACAGAGAGAAAGTAGTGGAAAAAGATGACTTTTTGGGACCTCAATATAAAAATGTGATGTTTAGGAGGGAGGTAACTCTTTTTTGAGTATTTTTGAAAAACATCATTTTTAAAGCTCAAAACATGCATAGATTTTGAATTTGGGGTCAAAAAGAATACTTTTGATCCTAAAAAGTAATGAGGGGTCCATTCTCGGGTGTTATGATGCATTTTTTAATTTTTTGGAATTTTGAATTTTTGGGCCCATCCAAGTTATGAGATTCCTTCTCTCTCTAGAGGTAGATCATTAAATAAGGGAGAAATATTTCCCCTCTCCCCCCTTCAAACTAGTATTTTATAGGGCATAGACTGTGGCCACCACCCTCTTCTGATTGGTCCATCATTAATCACTTCGTAAACTAAAAGGCCCATGTAGGTTCATTTTTCCCCCTAATGTGGACATTTGCTTCCATAGTTGGCCAATGCACTCCTAGTCTTTGTAGTGTTTGTAGGGTTTGATGTTTGGAGTGATGCTTGTGTAGTGCACCTACATGTGCTATTTGCAACCATTTTGCATGCTCATCTTCTTCTATGCAACAAGCTAGTATGCATTGACTAGTGTGCCTATACACACTGCTTGCCAGTATGTGTGGTATCTTTGATACCTCACTACTTCTTTATCTTTGACTTTCCATAAAGATCTTTAGTTCCAAAGGTGAGAATACGGACTATAGTTTCGGCCCATTCAGGCACTACTTCTAGATTGAACAAGTAAGCATCAGGAAGGTGATCTAATACTCCTTGAGGAGACTCTCTTGAAGCTAGTCTACAAAGTTGATCCACCCTAAGGTGAGTTCTACCTTTTTGAACCACAACTTCAAAGTCATATTTTATTAGTAAGAGGAACCATCTTACTAATTTGACAGTATTGCAAGGTTTGTTCACAAGATAGAGTAATGCTTGATGGTTTGTAAAAAATTTAAACTCATTTGGAAGCAAATAATGTCTAAACTTTGTAACCACATATACCATGTCTAATCCTTCTCTTTTGATAGTGGTATAATTTTGTTCAGCTACATTCAATTGCTACTTGCATAAGCTATTGGAAGATCCATATTACCTTCACCAATAGGTTGTGCTAGTACACACCCAATAGTGTAATTGGATGCATCCACATGAACATGGAAGGACTTGTTCCAATCTCGTATAATCAAGATTGGTGTTGAACACAATCATCACTTAAGATCATTAAAGGAGTTTTCACATTCATCTATCCACTTAAAGTTAGTCAAAAGGTTCTATAGAGGCTTTGCAATGATTGCATACATATGAATGAAACATCGATAATAGCCACAATGCCCCATCAAAGCTTGTACTTCCTAGATATTCTTAGGCCTAGGTAGCTCTGCAATAGCTCTAACTTTATCCTCATCCATGGAGATTCCATTCTTTAACACTATGTGTCCCATAATCTCACCTTTCTTGACAATAAAAACACACTTTTTTGGGTACATTTGTTAAAGATTTATCTTATCTCAGGTATATGTGTTTGTCTAATGTTGGAATGAGAACATAGATTATCAACATAGACTTCCAAGTTTTGCACAAGAATTCTTTAAACACATGACACATCAGCCTTTGGAAGGTAGCAGGACCATTTGTGAGCCCAAAGGGCATTACACAAAATGCGAATATGCCCCACTCTGTGGCAAAACCCATCTGATGCTGGTCTTCTAGGGCAATGGCCACTTGATTGTAGCCAGAGAATCCATCAAAAAAGTTATATACTTCCTTGAATGCTACTCTTTCCAATAGATGTTCAGTGATAGGAAGTGGATAACTATCTCTAGTAGTGCATGCATTAGCCTTCTTCAAGTTAAAACATACATGTAACTTTCCATTCTTATTGGGCACCACTACAATGGGGGAAACCCATTCAGTGTGTTCAATTTAATAGATAAATCGAGCTTCTACCAATCCATCTATCTCTTCCTTGATCTTGGCGACATAATTGTCATTATATATGTATGGTTTCTACTTAGAGGGTTTGGCTTCTAAGGTCATGGGAATTGTATGCAAGCATATGTCAGGGTCTACTCCTTTGCAATCCTTGTAACTCCATGTGAACAAATCTCTATATTCTTTTAATAAATCAATAAACTCCTTTTTGTCTTCTTCAATTAGGCCGTGTCCTATGTACCTACATTGTTCTTCACCTTCTTCTATGGTCACAATGATTTTCTTAGTTTTCTCCTTGTTTTCATAGGCAACTCCTGTGAGTGCTTCTGGTTTAGGCATTTTGATCATGACTTTCCTATCCTCAATCTCGTCCTTCTTAGAGTTTTTTGGGACCTCAAACAAATATTCTTCCTCTTTTGGTAGGATTTCTCTCTTCTTTCCTTTCTTGCCTTTAATCTTGGTGGTTACCTGTGTGGTTAATCTCACATCATCTGCAAGCTCTTCTTGTTCTTGAGGGTGAGCTTCCACTACATAGAGGTATTCCTCTTTTGAAGCACAAAAAGGGTCCATAATTATTGATTCTAAATCTGAGTCACTTGTTTGATTTTGTCCATACTAAGGTCACATTCTTCAATAACTGAATCACACATGATTGGTTCTATGGTGAAAACTAAAATGTCATCTTCATGGATCCAAGAGGATCCTAATCCTATGGAATGCACTGAATCCATGTCATCTATGGCTCTATGGTTGGGATTCCTCTGTATAGGGTGCATGTCTCTATGAGAATAGTCCTTGAGATTGACTTTAGTTGTAACACCTAAGTGTTGTAGATACAAGGAATTGGTTTCCCAATCCTACACTATCTACAACTATCTCATGAATGTTCTTCCCGAAATCATCTCATATGCCTGGTTTTTGCTAAAGTCACATATGGCAAAAGTGTGCTCAAACTCTACACCACAAGTAGTGCGAGTTATCCCTTCTAGTAGTCCGAAGGGTCTCTCTATGTGACCATCGGCCATCTATAATTTCATTCTTGTTGGTATGAGTGCTGGCTTGCCCCAAAGTTTCCATTCGGAAGTGGTAGCAACGACAAATCCTACACATGAGTGCAAAATAGCTTTGGTTGTGTAACTACCCTGATGAGTGGTAGGGAGATAAGTGTTTCCTTTTTCTCCTTTGCTCATGTATCCTATCTTATCCAAGGGTATTTCTTGTTGATATATTTAGGTAGTGATGTGTGTGAACACACTAGGACCGCCAAGGCACTTTTTTCCCTCTTTAGGAGGTTTTTTTCCCCCGGCTTGTATATATGCCCTAATGGGCTACTAATCTTTGTACATTCTCTAATTGGAAAAAATCGTAGCTAATATGCTTCCTACCTCCATGAGATGTGTGGACTTACACAATTCTCTCCATAAACAACTTTTAGAAATGGTAAATGGCTAAGAATTACAAGCCAAAGTTCACATGCTTCATGAAGTGATTGTATATATTTGTTTTCATGCTTAGCCAAGTATGATGGCTTGGACGCTTGCACCAACAGCTCCCCCTCAAGCCAAACATCTTGGCTTGTACTTCTTCATGAGTCTTCTTGAATGTCCTGTAATCCAATCATGGATTTGAACGTGTAAAGTTTAGTACCATCAAGTGCTTTGGTCATCAAATTTGCACATTGCATATTTGTGGACACATATGCCAATTGAATCTCCTTGCTCAATAGCTTCTCTCTAACATAGTGATAATGTACTTCTATATGCTTGGTTCTTGCATGATAGATAGGATTTGCTGCAAGATGCAAAGAGCTTGTATTGTCACCAAAAATCATAGGTGAATGAGTATGAAGTCCCAAATCTCAGTATATCAATATAATCCATATGGCTTCTTGTGTAGCATTTGCTAATCCCCTATATTCGACCTCTCATTGGAAAGATGTCATTGTCTATTTTTTGTGTACAAATTTTCAAGTAATTTCATTTATTAAATTCAGAGAAATCTGAGTTTTACAATATCGGGGCCATCTTCTGCACATGCCTGAAAAATCGAGAATGACATCCAATCAATGTTAAGGTGATTGCTCCTTCATTGGTCATTATAATTTAGGGATTTTATTCATTATAGCAAGCCAACCCTATGTATGATACTTCCTTAAGAGGAATGTTTCCAATTGTAATTGTGCGAGCTACTCTCAGTGTTTGAAGTCAAAACTCTCATCCATTTTTAGAAGGTTTTTGTGAGCTACTCAAGGTGCAAGTTACCTATTTTGCATCAACTTTTTCTTGTTAATGTTCCAAGGTACCTATTGGGTTTTATTACACTAAACACAAGCCTACAAGCTCTAGATTACATATCCAAAGATCTAGGGCTAGTCCTTTTCTATTCTATTGGACCAACTTCATCACCTGACAACTCAATTCCAACCCTCTACAAGCTTCTCCAACTTCTTTAAGTAATAGATGAGTTTCCATCAATGATTGAGAAGCTTGATAGAGAGAATTATGCTACTTGGAAAATCATAATGGAGGCTTATTTGCAAGGAAGGAATCTTTATGGGATTGTATCAGGTGATGAAGCAATGCCTATTCCAAGATCCAAAGAAGGACCTACTCAAGAGGAAATAGATAAGCCCACACTTTGGTGTGCAATGGATGTTGAAGAAAGGTCATCTCTGATTTTCTACTACCACATATTAGAGGATACAAGACATCTCTAGAGACTTGGGATGTCCTAGAGACTTTCTTTTCTACTAGTACAAAAGCAATAAAGAACCATCTTTGGAATGAGTTCAATTAGATGAAGAAGACTCCAAAACAAGCCATCATACAATTTGTTACAAAGGTCAAGGAGGTTTCTCATTGAAGAGTTGATTAAAGAAGAGGCATCATGAAAATTTTCAATAGGATTAGAGGGCTATTATGTTGCTAGCCAGATAATCAGATCTTTGCACTTGCTATTTCAAGGACCTTGGAAATTTAAATTTCGAATGACCTAAGTGATGGTCACCTATGGTGTACCTAACCCAAAATGGAGACTAAAATGCCACCTTGTAGAGCACCCCCAAATTCAAATACCAAACTCTTGTTCAACTTTTTACATGCACCCAAGTTCAGATACCAAACTTTTGTTCAACTTTTTCCATGCACTTCTTGTCTCTCAGCCCTTACCCAATAAACCATGCATTTTGTATCAGTCAAAACCCCACTATTTCCACCTATTGCAATCTATCTATGGCCCTAGAGCCCAAAGAGAATGCAATCCTCAAATACATCTATCCAATGCACGTTGTATTTTTAAATGCTTTACCTCCAGCTTCTAATTGTAGGTATATAGGGTGAACTTATTCGTGGGCATGTATGTGGAGGCTATGGCTTCTTTAGAGACATCTTTATGCACGTGAATTGGTAAACATACTTGATTGAAAAATTAAAGTTGATCTACACTACTTGATGCTAGTTAGGCTTCTATTTATTAGGTCTATAGTAATGTTTGGCACCATTGTCAAGAATCTGTTGCTATTCAAGGTCTCCATTAAAGCTTGAACCTTGGGAGAGGTGGTAATAGAGGTGTGTTAGAGGTGTTGGTTTGTTATATTGAGTTTTTGAGAAGTTTCATTTATAAGCTATATCTTTGTTTTAATAACTTGCTTGCTATAATAGAATTGGGAGAATAGGTAAGACTTGTGTTTACATTCTTTCCATCTTCTTGTCCAAGATCGGGGTAGATCATTTTTGTTTCAACTATGTAACTATGTTTCCATTCTAAGTACAAAATACATTTTAAGAAAACTAAAAAAATGAGTAGCTTAAGTCTTTGTGCTTAGTTGACTAGGAAATGACATTTTTTTAGCACGCTTAGTAGTAGTCATGGTATCTTGAGCCCCTAGCAAGAGTGCCAAGAGCACTTGTGAATGGAAATAAAGTTGGTTGAAACGATTTGTAATTGGGAAAGAAGTTGGAGGCTAGATTTATTGCAAAGGGGGCAAAGAATTGTGATTTTGTAGCACTTCTTAGAGCAATAGGAGTTAAGGAAGGCCATTTGTTAGTAGTTATCCATTATGTGTTTTTTTCATTACTCATGAAGAGAGGAAAGAAGATGCATAAGTGCTAATGCAAGACTTAGGAAATAGTGGAACCAATTCATAATAGACTTTCTTGGTAGATCAATCGAGTCTTTGCATTTTTGGGCTTAAGAGATAGGATGGAATGAGACTCTACCATAAAGGTATTGGGATTAAATAGATATGAATCAAAAATGCATAAAAACTCTTACCTTGGGTGTATATGAGTTAGGAAACCTTAAGCATACCATGGAAGCTCCAAATGAAGAAGAAGATGGACATGAAGATCCTAAGAAGAGAGATGTATGAAATTCTACTCAATTGAATGAAGAATTCTTAAAAAAATTAGGGGTTTTCACTTTTCTACTAAATGTTTTCACCCTTTTCACATGACATTTGGACAAAGTAAATTAGAAATCAGTCCTATGGCTTCATAAATGACCAAAATGAGTCCTACCAATATTGAATAAACTCCTAAGGCGTGGGGAATAACTCTTGAGGCTCAAGGATTCCTTGGCATTTATAAAAGTGAAGTGTTTTTATAAGAACCCTTTTAGATTTGGTCAAAAGATACATAAAATGATCATAATCTAGGTGTATATGATATTTCTTGCCTATTGATCCACACTCTCTATTCTTTAAATTTTTCTTATCTATTAGCTAGTTCCCAAGACATTTTGCATAAACCTCAGGGCCCAATTGATAAATTTGGTGGGCCCCTTGTAGCCCTTCATCTTGGTTCAAGTCTTTAATTCACTTCTCCTTGGCTTCCAACTATCCACTCATACCAAAATTGTATAGTACATCTAGAAAGATACTTCCTTTAGATGATGAATAATCCATCTTTTCTTGTGAATGAACTCAATGCCTAAGAGATACTTCAAGATTCCTATATATGAGATCTCGAACTCCTTTCAAAGCTCTTCCTTTATGTTCTTGAAACTTGCTTCATGATCGTATTATTATGAGAGCATCTGTTATACATTATGGAATATGTTGAACAATGCATTGTTGGAGTGTTAATTTATTAATGTATTAATGTGTTTTGGTGTTTTTGATATAGTAGTTGAAGGTTCGTGAGGGCATGAAAGCATGAAGAGTGGACATCAATGATCCAACTTTAGGGCGGACATCAATAAATCCAATTTATAATTTAGTTTGTAAATAAATCCACATAGAAGGTTCCATTGTTAGAAATAGTTAGTGGTTAGACCGCAGTTTCTCATATTAAAAGAAAGGCTTTCTACAAAAGTCACCAAATTCTAGTTTCATGCATGCTTTTCAAATCCGCTCTCATGTAACCACTCTTTTCAACCTAATAAAAAATTCCTATAAATACATGCACTCTATGGACTTTCGAAACAGAGTGCATGGGGGAAGATTGCACCCAATACTGCATTCAATCTCGTCTCTTGCTGTCTCCATTTTTTTGTGTGTTTTCTGCATTCATAACCTCTGTGTGTGTGTGAGAGAGCAAGAACAATTCACTTTTTCAATTCCCAAGAACAACCCTTTTTCAATTTTAACTCAAACAAACTCAAAAATTGTTTTTACATATCTAGCAAGAGGGTTTTGTTCTCTAAATCCTCATGGACCCTATGAACAACATGGAAGATTTTAGCGATTCACCTCTTCTCGAGGTAACACTCAAGCAACAACTTGAGCTCTTGCGGCATGAATTACGAGGTGCTCAGAACGAGATCCAACAGCGCAACAAGTTACTCGAAAAGATGCAAACTGATGAAGACAACCTTATGAGGGTGGTCAAAGCTATTGTCTCTGCCTAGTCGGATGGCACACATTCCAAGATTGTTGTTAAGAATTACCACTTTTTACAGTTTGATGGCCGAAAGGACGGCCCTTTTATCCTTTCATGGCTTTCATAGTTCGATGATTTTTATACTGATGAAACATATGCTGAAAATGAAAAAGTCAAATTTTCCACTAATTGTATTTTGTAGGAAAAGCTCAACTCTGGTGGAATGTCATGCGGAACAATACAAAGCATCCAACAACGTGGAAGGCTTTTCAAGATAAAGTGAAGGATTCTTTTCTTCCTCCTCAAATACCATTTACATGTTCGACATGCATGAACGACCCTTACATGGAAGGAGGGAGATACGGTTACTACCTACACGGAATGGTTCTCGCAAAATTTATTATTGGTTCGATTGCTTGAAGATGTACCGAAGGATAGCTTGTGGCAGAAATACGAAGATGGTTTGGAGGTCGGAATCCAAGCTAAGCACACATTCTTTTTCAAGAAATGGTTTCCACTTGTCCATCTGATTTTTATTTTTCATGTGTGTTAAACGCGGGTCTTGCCGTCAGAGACGCGTTTAAACATATATCGGGTTCTTGGGAGTGGAAGGGGTCTGTTAAACAGAGGCCCTATACTTGATTTTCCCAAATCAACTCACCGTAATCTAACATTAAAAATCTCTGTCAATACAACTTACTTATCAAGACTCTGGTTACACTCTTACAATCTTACTATCTGTAATTAGACTCTTCCAAAATCTACCGATTACAATCCAGTTGATGCGTTCTCAACAGACAGCGGCGAAACTATCATTACCGTAATACAGAATCACTTTGTCTAACTTAAGAGTTGATCCAAACACAATCACTGTAAACAACAGAGATAATAACAGTAACTCAGTCTGTACCGTACACGTGTAGATAATCAAACAGAACAGGAAGACACAGAATAACTCAGAGTTCTCAAATACACCACGGAAACTACACAAACATCATCAACCAGACGAACAGTCTGGCGACTCCTCTGAGTGTCCCCGAAGCATCTTTTTTCATTGATTTATATAAAGGTTACAACATCAATCAAGATTACAACATTTACACAACGACCTTTCGGTTCGTTAAGAGTCAGATTTTACAATTGCCAATCTGGCGGCTTACATGTGCATGGCATGACTTCAACAATGGTGCATCTTTATCTGATGAACATTATACATTTTATAATGGTTTTCTTTATTTTCAACATAGATTATGCATAACCCAAGCTTTTCAAGATTTTATCATCAAAGAAATGCATGAACCATCTTACATGGGTCATAGAGGCATACAAAGCACCATTTCGGCCTGCAAAGATTTCTTCTTTTGGCCACACATGGAAAAATATATTGCACATTATGTTTCTCAATGCATTGTATGTTAGCATGTAAACCGTCATCATAGTAAACCATTTGGATTATTGATGCCACTTCCCGCTCCGAACGAACCATGGGAACAAATTTCTATGCATTTTATCATAGGTCTTCCCATCACTTCCTCACATAATGATATGATTTGTGTTGAGATAGCAAGCTCAACATGTGATGATCCAGGATGACACGTACCAGTTTTTCGTTTCTCTGACATGTATAGTGGTCGCGCCGGTATATGTCAGGGATACTTCATTGAGCTTTATTAGATTTATCTACCGAGAGTGATGACACATTTGTTTCTTGCCAGCTTACTCATTCGCGGACATTAGGTTTTTCCTTATGTACTGATATTTATGTATTGCACTTGTTGTATTCCTGTTTTTAGGTCATTCTTGTACATTCCTTTTTATGTAATAGAAGAAGAAGAAGAAGATCATTCTTCCTTGCCTCAATCTGTGTGTGTGCTTCTTCTTTAGAGTGAGAGTGTGTGTGTGAGCTCTCTTTCTTATCTCCTTCCTCGTGACATGGTATCAGAGCCAGCGTGGCTGTAGAGAGCTCGTGGAGAAGATGACGGTGAAGACTATGCGACAAGGCGTGGAGAAAACACGATTTCACAAACGGCCTCCGTTTGCTACGAAAATCGGCGTGAAGGTAGAAGACCTCAAAATATTCTCGGGAGTTATCCCTTTAGGGTCACTTGTTTTTGTCAGATCGAAGTTTCGGAACGATCTTGACCTCCGTTTCGAGCCCACAAGGTGGGGCCCACAGAAAAACCATGTCAGTTTCAGAAACTGTAACTTGCATTGTGTTCGATGACATATATTCCAAAACTAGAATTTCAAGCGATTCCGTGTACTGTTGATACACGAAAATTGTGTTTTTTTGAGATCGAACTGTCATATCATAGTGCGACAGTGTTCAAGCAGAAGTGATACTTGTAGTGTTTTGTAGTGTTGTGAATTGTTGCAGAAATGGCAAACGCAGATGGAATGAGTCAGCTTATGAGCGATAAGCTGGACAAGAACAACTTCCATGCTTGGAGATTCAGAATGACGAATTTCTTGATGGAAAAAGGCTATTGGAAGTACATCGAAGGAGAGAATGAAAATGCTCCTCAGTTACCAGAAAGGAATCAGACTGCATACAAGTTAAGAGCATATGAGGAATGGAATCAAGGAGCATGAAAGCTAATGTATTGGCTATCTATTAGCATACAGGATAGCATGATTGGACACATACAGGATGCCAAGACTCCAAAAGAGGCTTGGAACAGTTTGGTCACTTTTTATGAGACTAATACAAAGGCACAAAAATTGCAACTCAAGAACGAGCTGCATACATTGGAAAAGAAGAGCATGTCGGTAAGTGACTACACTCTAAAAATCGAAAGCATATGTGAGTCACTTGCATCTATTGGCATGAATGTAGATGATGATGATAAGTATATATGGACCAGCCACAAGGATATGAAGATTCAAAGCATCCAGAATATATTTGCAGGTTGCAAAAGGCTTTGTATGGGCTGAAGCAGGCTCCGCGTGCATGGCATGCAAGGATTGCTGATTACTTAACCAGCATTGGGTTTTCTATGTGTGATGCAGATCATTCACTATATGCAAGGAAGGCTGGCGATAATGAAGAAAGCATCAAAGAGGTAAAGCAACTTCTTATGCAGGAATTTGACATGAAAGATCTTGGTGTGCTGTGCTATTTCTTGGGCATTGAGTTTATACATATAGAAACAGGAATATGGATGTCGCAAAGGCAATATGCCTTGAATATGCTACAAAAGTATGGTATGGCTGATTGTAAGCGAATTTCTATGCCATTAGATCAGAATTTGAAGTTGGATACTACATCAGGTGAAGCATTGGAAAATGCTACTATGTACAGGAAAATTGTGGGAAGTCTTATATATCTTACAATTACAAGGCCTCATTTAAGATATACTGTTGGACTTCAAAGTCAATTTATGCAAGTACCCAGGAAGCCACATTTGGATGCTCTGAGGTGCACTCTACGTTATGTGAGTGCTACTTTGGTTTATGCATTGTTTTATGAAGCTGGTGTAGATTTGTAGGTTCATGGATACACTGATGTAGATTGGGCTGGTAGTACTCCAGATAGAAGATCTACTAGTGGCTTTCTTTTCTCACTTGGAGGTGCAGCTATTACATGGAGCAGTAAGAAGCAACCCACTGTTGCTTTGTCAAGTACAAAGGCTGAGTATAGAGGTGTTGCAATGGCAGCATGTGAGGCATCATGGCTGGAGATGTTACTTGAAGATTTAGGTGTGGAAGTGCCAAAGCCTATCACTATCTATTGTGATAATCTTAGCAGCATACAGGTAGCACGGAACCCTGTTTTCCATGCTAGAACAAAGCATATCGAGGTACATTATCACTTCATCAGAGAGAAGGTATTAGCAGGTGATATTGATCTTGTTTATGTGAGAACAGATGAGCAAATTGCTGATATTTTCACCAAAGCACTTGGAGCTGAGAAGTTGAAGAAGTTTCGGGAGATGCTTAGATTACAAGATATGGCGTTGAGCTTGAGGGGGAGTGTTGAGATAGCAAGCTCAACATGTGATGATCCAGGATGACATGTACCAGTTTTTCATTTCTCTGACAGGTATAGTGGTCACGCCGGTATATGTCAGGGATACTTCATTGAGCTTTATTAGATTTATCTACCGAGAGTGATGGAACATTTGTTTCTTGCCAGCTCACGCATTCACGAACATTAGGTTTTTCCTTATGTACTGATCTTTATATATTTCACTTGTTGTATTCTTGTTTTTAGGTCATTCTTGTACATTTCTTTTTATGTAATAGAATAATAAGAAGAAGATCATTCTTCCTTGCCTCAATCTGTGTGTGTGCTTCTTCATGAGAGTGAGAGTGTGTGTGTGAGCTCTCTTTCTTATCTCCTTCCTCGTGACAATTTGGACAATAGTTGATAGGTTTAGTAAATATGCATATTTGATTCCATGTAGAAAAACTTTGTCTGCACCTCAGGCTGCAAAATTATTCAGTAAATGCATTTTCCCATATCATGGATTTCCTAAAGTAATGTTATCTAATCGTGATGTTAGATTTTGTAATCATTTTTGGGTTGCCTTATTTCAACATTTTGGTTCTAAAATAGATTTTAGCTCTGCATTTCATCCCGAAAGTAATGGACAAAGTGAAGCCACAAATAGTACTATTCTTGATTTATTACTTTGTTATTGATTAGATAGTCCAACTAATTGGGATGAAAAGTTGTCATTGCTTCAATTTGCTTACAATAACACCACACACACCACTACTAGCCGTGCATCTTTTGAAATTATTTATGGTAAAAAGCTTCCCACTCCCATGTCACTCACCCAAACCGACATTCTGATGGCTGATTCTATTGCTCAAGGTCAGGTTTCTATACTTCACGATGTTCACGAGCACATTAGGAAAAGTCAAGAGCGATATATACGTAATATCAATACTAAACGATTAGCCAAGGAATTCAAGGAAAATGATCTTGTATGGTTGCATATCATTAAAAGACATCTCAAAAATATTTTGCAGCATCCTAAAATTAAACTTGCACCACGCTATTATGGACCCTTTCATATTATAGAAAAAAATAGTGATAATTCATTTAGATTAGATATGCCATCTCAGTGGAATATACATAACTCTTTTCATATTAGTTTACTTAAACCATTTAAAGGAACTTTACCACTCACTCCACTTCTTGATGACCCTCCTTTGATTGAAGAACAATCTGAAATCTTAGTTCTTGAGAAAATTATTGATCATGAGGTCACTAATACACACACACGTACTCAATACCATCGATATTTGGTTAAGTAAAAAAATCACTCTATTGAAGAATGTCAATGGATACATAAAACACAATTAGCACCTCATTATGACCACTTAATTTCTGCATATCATACACAAACACATTAATGTAATTCCTCCATGAACATTTCCATGCATGTTTTTCTGAACATGGAACATGCTTTTTTTCATTCAGTAATGAAACATGTGACTAGCCATCCATGTTTATTTTATTTATCAACTGAGGTCAGTTGCTTTTTCAACTGAGGGGCATGTTATACATTATGGAATATGTTGAACAATGCATTGTTGAAGTGTTAATTTATTAATGTATTAATGTGTTTTGTTGTTTTTGATATAGCAGCAGGTTCGTGAGGGTGTGAAAGCATGAAGGGTGGACATCAATAATCCAACTTTAGGGCAGACATCAATAAATCTGATTAATAATTTAGTTTGTAAATAAATCTGCATAGAAGGTTCTATTGTTAGAAATAGTTAGAAAAATAGTGGTTAGAATAAGGGTCATTGTAGACCACAGTTTCTGATATTAAAAGAAAGGCTTTCTATGAAAGTCACCAACTTTTAGTTTCATGCATGCTTTTTGAAGCCACTCTCATGTAACCACTTGTAACTCAAGCATAAGCACCACCTCCTTTACATGTCAATCTGCAAAGACGTGAGAACCGGTATGAATACCATGAGCAAGTGAAGGCACAAGTGTGTGAGTGAAAGCACACAAACATGCACACACATACACACACACGCGCACAAGGTAAGATCAAGGAGAGGAACAATGGAAAGCTTCGATTGCAAATGAGTTCTCTTACAAAAGCTCTATTCTCTAACAAGCTAACCTCAAAAATGAGCTCTCTAGCTCTTTTTATAGTTTTTGGACTAGTTTTGGCCCTGTTCAGACCTAGTGTCCGGCCTAGTTAAAAATTAGGTTCCAGGGCTTATTTGAGGGCTCAAACAGAGTCTAAAAATTATGAAAATTGGTAGGATGATAGTTCTAATACTCCTCAAGCTCAAGGACTCCTCAGCTTGAACAAAATGAAGTTACAGAAATAGAAAATGGTATTTACAATGGTTTTTAGTGATCAAAATCACTATTTTTGTAGGGAATTCTTGTGAAAATTTGACATACACTTCTTAGAGCTCCCTACTTGCTCTCTCTTCTTCTATGTCCACTTCTTTGATGTGCTTCCATGTTTTATGCTTGACCTTGAGTTCCGACACTCCCCCCTCTCAAGTCTGTCGTCCCTGATAGACCCTTGTTTTAGTGGTTGTTCCAAGTAGTGCTTTGAGAGGGAGTGTCCCTTCTGTATCAACAAAAGTCATCTGGCTTCCAGATGTGGCAGGGTGGTTGTTTGACCGGTTCTTCATCTATCACTGCGAGCCTTTGCAAGTTGTAGTGCCTTGGTATGTACTTCTTCATTGGATTCCAGCATGACTATGTCATTGTGAGACTCCGTTGATGTCCTCTAGATCTTCCAAAGTTGATGTTCATAGTAGTCATGCCAAGTACTCATAACCCATAATGGATGATGGGTAAGTGTGTTCGTGCATGGGTTGAGGAAAATATGTGCCTTGTGCACGGCCTTGTAATGTAGCCCTATGCATGCTTACTTGGAAAATGCATCGGAAGAAGTATGGTGCAAAAATTGGGGTTCTTGAGCTAAGTGCTCAAGGGTATGCCGGCGAAGAGGTTTCCTAAGCTATCATGGTTATGATGTTTCCAAAGTAAAGATACTTACCATGGAGAAGGTCGATCAATGTTCATCTCTTCGTGTTGTACACTCGGCCTTTGGGATGGAACATTGTTGATGAATGTCTGTGTTGATGGTCCACTGATGAGATCTTTTGAGTGGCTGATCCTGTCTCCTCTTTTCAAAGCATCATTTGCCAAATATAGAGAATTGAATTTCTTTATATTCCTTGACAAACAACATTCGATAACTACACCAAGCTTAGTTTCACATATTCTCTTTAGCTCACCATAAGCAGGAGTCTTCTCCTCCAGTATACATACAAAGATTTGTACGGTACCAGAACTACCCCTTGCAGATATCTCCCTGGATGCTCTCGTACATGCAGTAGTTAAGCATCACTCAAGTTGCAGACCTTCCAACTCTTCACTCCTACCATGGTAAGAGGAAACCATAGTTGCGGATGCCATGTTCATGCCAAGTTCTTGACATCTACCAGATAAGGCAACAATTATATCATGTGCTAGCCGAGACACACTTCTATCAAAACTGATAATTGCCTAGTAATCACTGGTTCCACCTTCAACTAAGCATGACTCATTCACATTCCATGAACCAAACCTGGGAACAAACGCTCTCTCTCTCTCTCTGTCTCTCTCTCTCTCTCTCTCTCTCTCTCTCTCTCTCTTTCTTCTCTCTTTTTTTTTTGAGGAACAATGTCACCAAACAAGACGACAGATGTTAGTATCAAAAAAAATAATTGACATATGTCAATGTGCTCTTGTGCATGGGACTCTCAAATGTATCTATGCACGACCATGTAATGTGGCCCTATATTAATGCATACTTTGGAAATGCATGACCTGAATGGTGCAAAAGACAAGGTTGTGCAAGGAGCACATGGTTCTCGCTCGTCGAGGCTTTCGAGGTTATTTGCGGATGTTGATGCCTGCTTTCTTGGAGGTATCCATTAGATCTCGAGATGACCACTGAGCCTTCCTCCTTATAGGGATCCATTTGCGAATGGTCTTCCACTGTTTAGTGATCTCTTTTGGCTGCTCCATGTTTGGATGGTTTCTTGAGGCTTTGATCCTTTGTGTTTGACTCTTTGGTTCTGTGGGGGCCTTGGTTGCTTTTGGCTTCCAAACCCATATCCTTGATAATTGTCTTCTTACCATTGTTGAAGATGATTTGATCTTCTTTCGCTCTCTGTGCTTGGTTCTGACCCTTTTCCCTCCTTGGCTTCTTTGTTGGGACCTTTTGCATGGAGGAGAGCATAGGGCATTGTGCATGTAAGAGTTTCTTGGGTACCCACATGTGTGATAGCCCATGTTGAGCTGCCACAAATTTCTTAGGCACCCAAATTTTTCGGAGACCTTCTGGGTGAGCCTGTCCTTGTTCCTTGGTTCTTGTTCTGGCATGGTTGGCCTACTTCGATGGGAATTTTCATGGCAAGGTTGGTGGTTGCTCTCCTTTGCGTACCCAGATCTGCTTTATGCCTGAGACTACTTTACCCTTGAAGGCTCTTTGTCTATTTGATATACCAGTTGTCTTGCACTGTTTCGCTTGCTTCTGAGGTTGAACTCTTGTGGATGCTTTACTCTTCGAAAAAGAAGGAGATTTTGCTTGCCTTTGCGACTGTCCTTCCTTGATTGAGTCCTTCTGTATCATAGAGCTTTTGGCACATACAACATCTTG
Organism: Ceratopteris richardii; assembly: GCA_020310875.1. NCBI lineage: Eukaryota > Viridiplantae > Streptophyta > Polypodiopsida > Polypodiales > Pteridaceae > Ceratopteris > Ceratopteris richardii. The sequence goes on from CM035428.1 coordinate 45,133,383, forward strand.
TTCAAGAAGATTAGTCTTAGAAGAACTAAGAGAGTGTGTGGTGCCATGATCTGTGAGCATGCAATTCTCTAATTCTAATGTAATGCATTGTTCATGTACCCAAACTTGAAGAATTTGACTTCTTAGGTTTAAGTTAACTGCATGGTCATAGATCCAATCTTGACCCAAGACAAGTGGTTCTGTAAGGTTCTCATCTTGAAACACTAGCACTTTGACTTTCATTGGAACATCTTGAAGGTAGATGGGAAGTTCCATCTCGCCCAAACCAGGGGTTTCCACACCTCCAATCCTATGAGATAAGCTTCTATGGGATTGATGTTCAACTGTAAGTCTTGGTAGTAGGATAGTCTAATTGCACTACTTGCTGCACCTGAGTCAATCAATGCTTTCACAGTCCTTGCACCCTTTCCTTTTCCTATCTCTATGGTCAGAAAGGGATGTCGGTCAATGACTTGAGAGGTAATTATGCCTAATTTTTGGCACATATCCATGTGATATTTTGGGGCTTTTGAGTTGACATCTAGGCCTAGTCGCCTTAACTTATTTCACCTAATACACTCTCTGGCCTCTGCCTCTGCTTCTTCCCTCACCCTTAGCTCCTCTTCTTTTCGCTTCTTAGCAGTGTTGAGTCTCGTAAGCATATCCTCTGTAAGAGGTTCTTGGTATAACTTGACTCTATATCCACTAATATAGTTTGGCAAGATATCTCCTTCTAGAGTGGCCAACTGAACCGCACCGCTAGTGGAAATTCTATTAATGATCATGGGACTGTATCCTCTTTTTCCCAACTTACGGGCATGTTGCTTTAGCATATGAACAAGCACTAGGTCTCCCTCTTTCAATCCTTTATCTTTGATGTGTGCATCAAAGTATGCCTTTTGTCTCTTCTTTGCAGCATAGATGCTGTTGGAGCAAGTCTATGACAAGCCTAAGTATTGGCTTGAGTCCCACAAAGTCATAGAAGAAGCCTTAAAATGAAGGCTATGTAAAGTTCACTTGTGAACTACCTCTTGTAACTTTTGAAGAGTTTACTTAATGTAAAAGTGAAAGAATCTTAAGTGGTTGAGTCCACATGATCAAAAAGGGAAAGAGGAGCCACGAATTCATGATTTGTGGTAGGTAGAGAATCAAATCAATCATTGATTGATTGGAGAGTGATTGAGGGAAGTTAGCCTCCCAAACTCAACTATAAATAGATGGGAGTTTTAGTCGTGGTTAGAGAGACCTATGTGAAGACCTCCAAGAGCTAAGCTTTATGCCATATCAAGGTGTGATTCCAAGGCACACATATGTATCAGTAAGTCCATTGTATTGTACAAGCAATATACTTTCATTCTCATTATCATTTGGGTTCATATTTCCATGTTCTTGTGAAGTGTACTACTCATTACCATTACTCTCAGTTTTCTCAATCAGTGTGTGATTTATTATTTTTGATGAGATTACTCTTGAAAGTTAGCTCTTTAAGTTATCTAGACTTCCCCAAGAGGAATTAAGTTAATTGCTGCTGTGCTCAGAGAATTATGCAAAACACTGGACCGGTGTATGAACCAAAAATAGCAAGTTTTTTACCTCTGAGCTAACTCCAACTTATCTGTTTTTATCTATCTTTTTGAGAGTGATCTTCCAAGGTACATAGGGTGTCTAATACATCCATTGGCAAGCTAAAAGGGCCCACCATATACTCCTGGAGTTCATTTGGCTGGTGTAGATCAAGGATTTTGCACACCTCTTCATCTTCAAGCACATACCTATCCATCTCTTCACAGTGGTATCAGAGCAAGGTTGGACAACATGGTAGATGGATTTCCTTCATCAATTGACAAATTGGACAGAGGTAACTACTCAGCTTGGTCATTAAGAATGGAAGCTTATCTCCAAGGTAGAAGTTTATATGGTTATGTGGCTGGAAATGAAGTTATGCCAAGTTTCAGGAACAAAAGTCAACCAACACAAGAAGAGCAAGAAAGATTGAGCACATGGTGCTCCAAGGATGCACTTGCAAGGTCTTATCTCCTCAACTCTATCTCAGATTTTTTGTTGCCTCACATTAGAAGTTGTAAAACATCTCAGGAAGTGTGGGATGCACTTGAAGCTTTCTTTTCTTCAAGTACCAAAGATAGGAAGCATCAACTATGGCTGGATTTCACAACTCTCAAGAAGGCTCCCAAAAAAAATGTGACTGATTTTGTCACAAAGCTCAAGGACATAGCAGATTAGTTGGGAAGCATTGGAGAGGTAATAGATGAAGAGCAAATTGTAAGGCAGGTCATCAATGGCTTGAAGGCAGATGACAAGTGGGAAGCATTCACCACAACTATGGATTTGTACATGGACATGCATGTACCTGATTTCAATACACTCATTGGACAACTACTTACTCAAGAGGCAAAGCTTATCAAAAATGGAGAAAGCTCTAAAGGTAATCAATCTTCAGCTTTATACACTGATAAAAGCAAGTCCAAAGATAACAAAGGAAAGGCAAAGAAAGTGGATGATGAAGCAGGTACTTATCAAGCTAACTATGCAGGTAGAGGAAGACATGGCAGAGGTAGAGGAAGAGGAGGTAGACAAGGCAGGGGGAGATCCCAAGACTCCAACCCATGTTCTATTTGTGGACTAACTAATCATACAACTGAAAATTGCTTTAGGAATTCCAAGAATCAAAGAGGAAGAGGATACAATAGAGGAAGTTATGGCTACTCAAGAGGAAGGTTCAACAACTACCATGACAATTACAACAACTACAATCATTCAAACTATCAAGGAGGCTACAAAGGAAGGAGAGACTACAATAACTACAGAGAAGACTCAAACAAAGAGGATTCATTATTGATCATGAACATGGCTATGCCACAAGGTAAATCTGATGAGCATGTTTTCTACATAGATTCAGGTTGTTCAAATCATGTGGCAGGAAATGTGGCACTCCTATCAGATTTAGAAGATGCAAGGAATAAGCATGAGGTACAAACAGGAGATGATACAAAACATCCTGTGGAGAAAAAAGGCAATGTCAAAGCACCTGATGGAAACATCAACCTACTCAGTAAGGTACTCTATGTCCCTACCATTACAAAGAATTTGATAAGTGTTGGACAGATAGTAGAGAAAGGGTCTCAAGTCAGGTTCACAAAAGCAGGAGCATTTGTTGAAGATCCAAGTCAAGGATTCATAAAAATTGCAAAAGGTGAAAAGACAGGTAGATTGTTCACATTTGAATTACAGGACACTAGAAACATTGCTCTCTTTAATTATGGTAGTCAGACACTCACAGAATTGGAAGTATGGCACAAAAGGTTAGCACATATTGGTGAAAGGTCATTAAAGCAAATTTGCAGGGACCAAAGTGTACTTGGACTCCCTAATTTGTCAAAACAACATATGATTTATAAGTGTAGTGCATGTCAATTTGGAAAGTCTCACAGGTTACCATTCATGAAGAAAGGTTATATGCATGGAGATCTCTTGGAGTTGGTTGATACAGATGTATGGGGACCCAGCAAGGAAGCTTCAATATCTGGATCAAGGTATTATGTCTCCTTTATGAAACACAAAGATGAAGTTTTTTCATGTTTCAAAAGATATTTGGCTCTTGTGGAGAATCAAACAGGTAAATCACTAAAAAGGCTAAGGTCAGATGGAGGGGGAGAATACTTCTCCCATGAGTTTGATTCTTTTCTTCAAGAAAGAGGAATCAAAAGACAGGTAACTACAAGGTACACTCCTGAGAAAAATGGAGTGGGAGAAAGGAGGAATAGGACAATTGTTGAAGCTGCAAGGTCTATGTTAAATGAAAAGCATTTACCTAATTACTTATGGGCTGAGGCTGTATCTACAGCCACTTACTTGATTAACAGGTTTCCTTCAAAATCCCTTGATGGGATGACTCCATATGAGGCTTGGAATGGAAGAAGACCAAGCTTAGATCATTGTAAAATTTTTGGATGTATTGCTTTTGCTCATGTTCCTTCACAGGTTAGAGGCAAGATGGATCCAAAGGCAGAAAGGTGTGTATTTATTGGATATGACAACAATCAAAAGGGCTACAGGTTATACAACCCTACCAACAAAGGATTGTTGGTAAGAAGAGATGTAGATTTTGATGAGAACAATTCATGGTATGAAGATTCATGCAGGAAGATCAATTTACCATACAATCTTGAAGAAGATTTTCCAAAGCTTGGTAGAGAACAACCAAAGATTGACGAACAAGACACCTCAGAGGATGATGAAGAATCTGAGATGGAAAAGATCAAAGCATGGAAGTCTAAAGGTAAAGCAAAATTGTAGGAACTTGGACATGAGGCAGAATCATCACATCATGGCCTAAGAAGATCTATGAGGGAAAAGAAAAAACCAGAAAGGTATGGGTTTGACACCTCATTAGTAACTAAACATTCTATCTACATAGCACAGGACATAAACCAAGAGGAGCCATCATCATTTGAAGAGGCCAAAGCAAAATCAGAATGGAAGCATGCAATGAAGGAAGAGATTGAAGCACTTAAGGAAAACAACACTTGGGATTTGGTGCCCAAGACTTCATCCATGAAGGTAATAGGCTCAAGATGGGTCTATAAACTCAAGAAGAATTATGATGGTTCAATTAACAGGTATAAGGCAAGGCTTGTAGCAAAAGGCTTTGCACAAACTCAGGGAATTGATTATGAGGAGACCTTCTCTCCTGTGGCAAAGATGCCTACTATTAGGGCTTTGCTTAGTATTGCCTCTTCCAAGAATTGGAAGATACTTCAACTAGATGTAAAGAATGCATTCTTGAATGGTTGGATAACAGAAGAGGTATATATGGCACAACCACCTGGTTTTGAGAATCAAGTTTATCCTGATTATGTGTGTAAACTTAACAAAGCATTGTATGGTCTCAAGCAAACCCCAAGAGCTTGGAATTTCAGGCTTGTTTCATTCTTGCAGGAAAAAGCCTTTCAACCAAGCAAGGCAGATCCTTCACTCTTTATCAAAAAGAGTAATTCTGAGGTCATCTACCTATGTGTATATGTAGATGATATTATATTGAAAGGAAATGATGCAGATGGTATGAAGAAGATCAAAGATCAGATGAGAGAAGAGTTCAAGATAAGTGATTTGGGTTCACTTACCTACTTCCTAGGCTTGGAGGTTGTCTACAAAGATCATGGTTTGTTTCTCACTCAAAGAAAGTACATTAAGGACATGTTGGAAAAATTCAAGATGCAAGATTGTAAGATTGCAATTACTCCAATGGAGGTCAATCACAAATTGAGCTCACATGAAGGTGAACTCATAGAGGACATCACATCATATCAAAGTCTACTGGGTAGTCTCAATTATGCCACATTGACAAGAGTAGATATATGTTATAGTGTGAGTGTGCTAAGTCAATTTATGCACACACCAAGGAAACCACATATGGATGTTGCCAAGAGGATTCTCAAGTATCTCAAAGGAACCATAAATGAAGGACTTTATTATCCTTATGTATCTGATTTAGGTTTGAAGCTATTTTCTGATGCAGATTGGGCTGGCTCCAAGGAAGATAGAAGGAGCACTTCAGGTTATCTTACCTTTGCAGGTTCAAAGCTTATTTCATGGTCATCCAAGAAGCAACCCACAGTTGCTCTCTCTTCTACTGAAGCTGAATATAGAGGTCTTGCCATAGCTACTCAGGAAGCTATGTGGATGAAGACATTATTCAAAGATCTTGGATTGGAGTTTGGAACTCCAACTATTTTTGGTGACAATATGAGTTCTATTCATTTGGCTGCTAATCCTATTTTTCATGCAAGGACTAAAAATATTGAAGTTCATTATCACTATGTACGAGAAAAGGTTCTAAGCAAAGAGATTCAAATATCATATGTGTCCACTCATCAACAATGTGCAGATGTTCTAACCAAAGCATTGGATGGTACAAAGCTTTGCAAATTCAAGGCTATGATTGGTTTGCAGGTAATCTTGGAAGATTGAAGACCTCAAGCATACTTGGCTTGAGGGGGAGCTGTTGGAGCAAGTCTATGACAAGCCTAAGTATTGGCTTGAGTCCCACAAAGTCATAGAAGAAGCCTTAAAATGAAGACTATGTAAAGTTCACTTGTGAACTACCTCTTGTAACTTTTGAAGAGTTTACTTAATGTAAAAGTGAAAGAATCTTAAGTAGTTGAGTCCACATGATCAAAAAGGGAAAGAGGAGCCACGAATTCGTGATTTGTGGTAGGTAGAGAATCAAATCAATCATTGATTGATTGGAGAGTGATTGAGGAAAGTTAGCCTCCCAAACTCAACTATAAATAGATGGGAGTTTTAGTCGTGGTTAGAGAGACCTATGTGAAGACCTCCAAGAGCTGAGCTTTATGCCATATCAAGGTGTGATTCCAAGGCACACATATGTATCAGTAAGTCCATTGTATTGTTCACGCAATATACTTTCATTTTCATTATCATTTGGGTTCATATTTCCATGTTCTTGTGAAGTGTACTACTCACTACCATTACTCTCAGTTTTCTCAGTCAGATTGCATAGATGTTTTCTCTGAGATTGGTGCATCATTTTCAGTACTTTAACTTGGTAAAGTTAGCTCTATAATTCTACTATATGCCCACAAATTTTCATGTCATTTGGATGTTTCAATCTTCAGTTATGTTCAGTTGAAGTCAACAGTGTCTGTTCATCTTCACTTCTCTATCAGGTACCCGACTTTTTCACTCATCTTGTCAGAGCCATTTCTCAGTGATTACTTATCCAAATTCAAAGATTTAAAGCTTTTTGGATCTAGCTTACTGTCTAGTATAACCATACAAATTTTCATAATCATTGGATTCCTAGATGTTGAGTTATGTTCATTTTTCTGCTCACTTGTCTCAAGCTGTAGCAGCCCGTGAAAATCGGGATGATGTCATCACTTGTTAAAACTCATTCTCAGTGTGTGGTTTATTATTTTTGATGAGATTACTCTTGAAAGTTAGCTCTTTAAGTTATCTAGACTTCCCCAAGAGGAATTAAGTTAATTTCTGCTGTGCTCAGAGAATTATGCAAAACACTGGGCAGGTGTATGAACCAAAAATAGCAAGTTCACCTCTGAGCTAACTCCAACTTATCTGTTTTGATCTATCTTTTTGAGAGTGATCTTCCAAGGTACATAGGGTTTCTAATACATCCATTGGCAAGCTAAAAGGGCCCACCATATACTCCTAGAGTTCATTTGGCTGGTGTAGATCAAGGATTTTGCAACACCTCTTCATCTTCAAGCACATGCCTATCCATCTCTTCATAGATGCCTGCTGTCGTGCATAGCCTCGTCTCACCTAAGCGTTCTAGATCAAAGATCCGAGAGGACAATTCATGTCCATTCCACTCATGCTCTTGTGCTACTTTTAAGGCTGGGATGAGGAAGTCCAAAGGTAGCACAACATTATGTCTGAAGACCATCTGAAAATGGGGTGGCATTGAGTACCGTTATGTAGGCAACTCGATAAGCCCAAACAACATGATGAAGTTGTTTGTCCCAATCAGAGCGTTTATTATTTACCAGTTTTGTCAATACGTTACAGAGGATCTTATTAGTGCTCTCAGCTTGTCCATTAGCTTGTGGGTGATAAGGGGCAGACTTCTTATGTATCACCAAGAATTCTTGGAGAAGATTTTCAATGACTTCATTCAAGAAGTGTGTGCCTCTATCGCTCACTAACTCTATTGGTAGCCCATATCTCGTGAACACATTCTCGAATAAGAACTTAGCCGTAGTCTGAGCATCATTCTTTGTTGTGGCTTTCAATTCTACCCACTTTTTGAGGTAATCTACGGCTACAATAATATACTCTACATGGGAGTTTCTAGCTGGGGGGTTAATAGGACCTATGAAGTCTATGCCCCACTTCAAAAATGCACACCCTCCCATCATTCAGCTCAAAGGCATCTCGTCTTTTCTAACTGGATATTGTGCACGTTGGCATGTGTCACATTTCTTCACATAGGTATGAGCATCCATATGAAGAGTGGGCCACCAAAGTCTTGAGAATAGAATGGTGTTGATTACTTGATCAGGACCGAAGTGTCCACCTGCAACACCGTTGTGTGCAGTTTCTAAGACTTTCAAATAGTCTGATTCGTGAACGCACAATCTTAGATAACCATCCTTGCCTCTTCGATATAAGTTGTCTCCAACTAAAGCATAGTCATGAGACTCTTGCTCCATGCTTCGTCTTCTTTCTAGACTAGCCTCTTTGGGTAAGGTTCCCGATCTCATAAACTCTACCGATGGAGCACTCCAATCACGAATTAATGACACTTGATAAAGGGTGGCATGCTCCATTTGTGGTTGGACAATTCTTAATCCACTCATGTATTTCTTTGTCCATGCTAGGCCAATACACTCCTAAACGTTTCAGATTTTGTAATGTGTGCTGTTTTGAATAATGATTTCCTAGCAATCCTTCATGAGCTTGTTGCAACCAACTACTATGTTCATCGTCCTCAACACAACAAGCTAATACACCCTCAGTATCTTGTTTGTACATGCTTCCTGCCAATATGTGATATTTTTGTGATTTTACAATTTCTTCTTGTGATGTTTTCACATTCTTATTTGCAAGGCCGAAGGTTAGGACTGGTACCAACTTATTTGCCCATTTAGGAACAACTTCTAAATTGAACAGATAAGCATCGGGTAATTAATCAGACACTCCTTGCGGTGACTCTCCTGAAGTGATGCAAGAAAGGTGATCTGCCCGAAGGTGGGTTCTACCTTTCCTAACAACAACTTCAAAGTCATATTCCATTAGTAAGAGGAACCATCTTACTAAGCATCCTGTATTGCAAGGTTTATTGACCAAATATAATAAGGCTTGATGATCAGTGAAAAACGTGAACTTATTGGCCAACAGATAGTGCCTAAACTTCTTCATGGCATATACCATGCCTAAACCTTCTCTCTCTTTGCTGTTGTATAATTTCGCTCAGCTGTACCGAGCTGTCTGCTAGCATATGCTATAGGCAAATATAGATTTCCTTCACCTGTGGGTTGTGCTAGCACACATCCTATGGCATGATTGGATGCATCCACATGGACATGGAATGGTTTATTCCAATCTGGACTGGTCAGTATTGGTGCTGTGCACAAACGTCTTTTTAGCTCCTAGAAGGAGTTCTCGCATTCGTCGTTCCACTCAAAATTTTTCAACGAGGCATAAAGAGGTTTAGCTATGATTGCATACATGTGGATAAACGTGCGGTAATATCCACAATGGCCCATAAAAGCTTGTACCTCTTTAACATTCCTTGGCCTTGGCAGCTCTACTATGGCTCTAACTTTGTCCTCATCTGTGGATATTCCATTCTTCGAAACAATATGACCTTAGATTTTACCTTGTCATACCATGAACACACACTTTTCTGGGTTCAGACACACTCCATATTGTCTACACTTGTTGAAGATTTGTCTGAGCTCAGGGATGTGATATTGTCGTTGTTGGGAATGAGCACATAAATCATCCACATATACTTCTAAGCTCTTCCGCAAGAACTCTTTGAAAACATGACACATGAGCCTTTGGAATGTTGTAGGTGCATTGGCGAGCCCAAATGGCATCACACGAAATGCAAAGATTCCCCACTCTGTGGCGAATACTGTTTTATGTTGATCTTTAGGGGCAATGGCTACTTGATTGTAACCTGAAAATCCATCAAGGAAGCTATAAACTTCGTTGCCTGCAACACGATCGAATAAATGTTCAGTGATTGGAAGCAGATACCTATCTCTGATCGTAGCGGCATTAACTTTTTTAAGGTTAATACACACTCGCAACTTCCCATTCTTCTTGGGTACCACTACAATGGGGGATACCCATTCAGTATGCTCAATCTCATAGATAAATCCCGCTTCAATCAACCTATCAATTTCTTTTTTTATTTTAGCTGCATAAGTGTTGTTATATGTGTAGGGCTTCTGTTTGGTAGGCTTGGCATCAGCAGTCATGGGGATCGTATGAGAGCATATTCTTGGATCTACCCCTTTCGAGTCTCTATAGTGCCACGCAAACACATCCCTATATTCCCTTAATAGAGCTACGAGCTCCATTTCTTCTCTTGCACTTAGGTCATCTCCTACATACATATACGTGCATCTCTCTTTGTTCTCTTCAATGGTCACTACAATCTTCTTGGTCTTTTCTTTATTATCATATGATTCTCCTATGATGGCCTCTCTCTTAGGCATTCGTACCAAAATTTTGCGGTCATCAACTTCATATTTCTTGAAGTTTTCTGGTACTTCAAACAAGGATTCCTCCTCTTCTTGTTTCACTGCTTTTCTTTTCTTTTTCTTTTGACTACTCTCACTTCCATCCTTTGAATTTACCGTTTTAATACTTGTGAGAGGTTCTTCTTCTTTTTGGGTAAGCACTCCTACATCTTCTAGATAGTGCTGCTCTGAATTAAAGCAACTATCCATCACAATGGACTCTAGATCGTCATCGTTCTCTTCTTCTTCTATGACATCACTAGGGTCACATTCTTCTAGCAAGGGCTGACACATGAACACTGAGATATCATAACCCTCCTCATCACAATGAGGTGTCGACTGTTCCTCGTTGACATCAATGTCCATGGTGGATAAGGTTTCTGGCCAGCCATGAGGCTCAAATTCCTCATCCGGAAAGATCATTGGTGTGTAGGCCGGGTCTCTAACTGGTCTATCTCCTGGTGAAGTTCCTTCTTCTCTTGCCTTCAAGCATTTTTCCTCTTCCTCTGCGACCATGCACATCCACAAATGAGTATCTTCATGCAACCAGGATGGGTCAGGAGAACTTCCAAAATGCACAGAGATGGAATCTTCTTTCGCTTTGTGGATAGGATTCCACTGTAGGGGTGGTACATCTCTGAAGGAGTAATCCTTCAAATTGACCTTGGTGGTGACCCCTAAGTGTTGTAAGTACAAGGATTTTGTTCCCCAATCCTGTACTATTTGCAATTGTCGTAGGAAGGGTCTTCCTAGGATCATCTTGTAGACATTATTTTTCTCAAAGTCACATATAGCAAATGTATGTTCAAACCCTACACCATAGGTGGTTAGAGTTATCCCTTCTAGCAATCCTAGAGGTCTTTCAAAATGATCGTCTGCCATTTGAAGCTTCATTCTAGTTGGTCTTAATGTGGGTTTTCCCCATTGCTTCCACAAGGAGGTGGTCGCAATAGCAACACCAGCACCTGAATCTATGATTGCTTTGGTTGTGTAACCTTGGTAGGTGATTGGAAGATAAGTGTTACCTTCTTCACCCTCACACACATCCCCTATTTTGTCTAGAGGTATCTCTGGTACTTTCTGCTTAGAGCTTGCTTTTGGCATATTGGACTCAAGTTCTGGGACCTGATCCTTCACATGATTCCATAGCTCAGGTTTTACTTTGAGCAGCTCTTCTACAGTGAGATGACATTGAACCTTAGTGTTCTTCACGACATCAGTGTTCCTTGGAACCACTGATTATTCATTTCTTACCAAGATTGTGGGAGCTCTGATATGAAGAGACTCAGATTCCTAAGGGCCAGTGAGTTGTGGTAGCTCTTCTAAAGTATTAGATTCAAAATCTAATCTTTCGTCTTCTTGTTGTTCTACTTCATCTCCGTAAATAGATGGAATGTCTTCGGGAAATTGATCATGAAGGTCATCAATCTCATGAATAGGAGGGAAATTACTCTTCTCCTTGGCCCATTTCTCTTCTTGTATTTCCCGCAAGAACTCTTGAGAGTACTGTTGAATTGAAGGAGGTATTCCAGCATCCGTGGAATTAGGAACATAAGCTCCCATCGGTGGTGAGCTTCTTCTCTCAATAACTGGTTGAGCCTGTGGAGGTAAAGAAACTTGTGGTTTGTTTACCAACTGCTCTAATCTTTCTAGTAAGCCCTGGAAATGCAAATCCGATTTGACAGAGTTTGTATCATTGAACTTTTGACTAGTCTCAAGTATAACTTGAGCTTGTTCTACCATTTTCATGCACACTTTCATTCGTTCAATCTCTAAATCTGCTCTAGGGTAATTCTTGTCTAGGTTTGCAGTTGTTGGCCCTTCTTGAAGTCGAGCCTGGTAGGCCTTGAACATCATATCCAAGCCTTCTAGGGTTGGATCTGCAAGAACAGACCCTGGTTGTGGTCTATTTACAATGGGTGGTGGGATGGGATGAGGTGGACTGGATGGAGTTTTGGCATGCAAGGGACTTTGAGATGCAATGTCTTCTATCTTTGTTTTCACTTCTTTCAGGCTTTCGTCTAGTTCTGATAACTTTTTATTCCACTTGCGATTGGCTTTCTCCCTGGTATCCTTCCATGTTCTTTTTTTCCTCTTACTAGGCTCTCCTGATTCACTCAACTCTGATTGCTCTACTGGTTTATCCTATTTTAAGGCTTGTGCTCTAGTGATAGCTTGTATAGGAGCCACATTACTGCTACTTGAACTTGAATCCGCCACTAAGCCTACCACATTAAGGGTGTAATCTTGGGTGCACTGGAGGGGTTTCTTGGACAATCTCTGGGGAGATGGTCTTTGCCACATTCAGGACAAAAAGCTTGTATTGTGATAGCTTGACCTTGACTCGGAGATGGTGGGTGGGGACAATCACAAATGAAATGGTCACCTTGACATCTGAAACAAGATCCTCTAGGGGCTTGTGGTCTCATTTGTCTCAATTGGGGCCTAGGGTTAGGATTTGTGTACATGACATTGGAGTTTTCTGGCTCCCAATTTTGCTCCATAGGTGGTGACTCATATTGATACAAGTAAATCTCACTATGCTCAGGCGACTTAGTGTAATAAGCATGTGGACTACCTTCATGGGAGTAGTCTGAACTATGAGCATGAGAGTCATTATCTGGTATCAATGGGGTTAGTGGGACCAATGCTGTATTTGGATTTTCCTCTCCCACGGCAGACTTGACTGGAATCACGTTGGTAGGAGTTGGTGGTTGGTTTCCCAAGACTGGTTGTGGCCTATATTGTGCCTAATATTGATGTTGTGGTCGATAATATGGCTGTTGGTATCGGTTCTAATACCTACCTTGTTGGTAAGGTTGCTGATAAGTTTGTCTAATTGCCTGCCTATTGTAGGGACAATCTTGAGCTGTGTGGTTCGTGTATTTTCTCTCAATAGTGCAATATGGAGCATTTCTTTCTCTAATGTTTTGGTTTTGCATTGGGCATACGTTAGCCATGTGGTCCCCTCTGTAGGTATAACATCGGTTCAATGAGGTGACTCTTTGTATTTGTTTATTTTGAACTCCTAGCTTCTTGGCAACTTGCTTTGCTATCTCATCCAGCTCAGTGGAGGCTCTAGAGGTATGACTAGTAGAATTGTCAGAGTCTTTATAGAGTTTGGATAGTCCTAACTCCTCACCCAAGTTGTCTTCTATGTCAATGCAGGTCCGCACACACTCTTCTATGGATCTGGGCTCTTTCAAGTACACATATGATCTCAACTTTGTGCTCAGTAAGCCATCTAAGAACAAAGCCACTTGTTTGGCTAGTGTGGGTAACTCTGGAGCATGGCATCTTTCTAAGTATTGTCTAAACCTTCTACCTGTTAGTCGCACTGTTTCTCGGGGTGTCTGCTTGAAACTGTGGATCAAAGATGATGTGTTATGCCTGATACCACTCTTGGAAAATTCTACAATGAATTCGTCTAGCAGCTGACCTATATCGTGATAGTTGCAACTACTCAGTGGTTGGAACCAAGCTAAGGCAGTGCCCTTAAGAGTCAAACCAAATGCCTCGTACTGGGTGAACAAATCCTCAACCTGTTCAGCTCTTAACACTTGTTTGAACTCGGCCACATGATCATAAGGATCTCCTGTCTCGTCAAAATAATTTTTCATTGCCTTGATCACTTGAGTGGGTCTAAGGGTTCTTGTGTGCTCTCAAGGTCTAGGCAATGGAAAATCCTGTTCATCTCTTTGTTGCCTATGTGCTTGATGTCTCTCTTTTGTTAAATGTTAATCGTTAAACTTCCAATTTCAAACTCAAAATACTTTCAAGTTCATACGTTTCCGAACCTTTCCTAACCGTAAATTAGCTCTTAGCCACGTGGGTCCTTGGGATTGGTAGGGGTCTATTAGACGGAGGCCCTGTACTATTTTCCCAACTTATTACACAATCATAATTACTTCTAGCGTCTTAGCTCCGTGCGCAATTGTGAACAACTGATGACTGTTCGTTGTACTAGACTTAGAATTTCTGAACTAATCCTGCTATGATGGTCTGAGCAGTAGTCCGGTGACTTGTGTCCAATAATCTACTTCAGTAAATGAAGATCACCTAATACGTACTTTTTCAGAACAGACAGGTATACCAAACACATATATATATATACTGAAATTATATAATTCATTGTATACCAATTATGAGCAACAAATGTCCTAACAACAAGCGACTTGTTACCGGCTTAACAATGACCTACTCGCACTTCAACCGTTACAGATGCTAGTTTTTCCTGTGATCGGAATCAACAGTGAATGTAGACGACTGCATCGAACTTGGTCACTTACCAGAATGGTTAACATGCGATCAGTTCGGAACTACTTGCATACTTCCTTGTTCAGTATACTACTGATAAGTAACACACTGCACTTATTAACATTCAGAGACACACTCAACCATTACCGAACAGATTCGTAACACAAGATTACTAATTCGCAACTCTACACTACGGAGTGAATAAACGACTAATCAGGCGCAGAACAGAACAGAAATCAACACAAACAATACTCAGACTTCGTAACAGTGTAATAATAATCTGACAAATAATCAGGCGAACAAACTGGTAATTCCAAGAAAACCGTTTCTCACAAGTGTCTCTCTCCATTCTCTTTACATTGCTTTATATATCTTTTTCAAGATGCACGTACCAACTTTTTTTGCACGGATTTTGATAATTCTGGTATATCAGGCGGTCATTACGTCTGTCCCACTCCGGCGACCATCTAACACTGGCACGCACGGTGGACTCGAACCCGCAAGTTCCACAAAAACTTTTGCAGAGTTATGTTCAGATTCATTAATGATATTGGGAGCACCCTGTAGATTCTGTAAACTAACAGTATTTTCTTCGCCACTTTGGTGCGTCTGATTGTTTGTGTCAGTGTTCTGCTCTCGATTCACCTGTGTTTGTACCTGTAACAGTTCTTTTTGCAATTCTTTAGTCGTCTGTTTGTATTCTTCAAGCTGATTTTCCTGTCGTTTAATGACTGTCATGAGATCGTTTTCATGGTTGGACACAAAACAAGACCGTCTTTGATCAATTTGGGGAACAAGTATACCCAGCCATCTTCTACGAAAAAGTTTCCAAGTATCATGTACATGATTATACAATTGTTGTTTCAGTGACTCGATATCTATCTTTGTCATCAACGTGGCATCCAATTCAACGCCTTCATTATTTAATAACTGGGTTTCCATTTCCTGTAAAACTTGTATTCGTGAACGCAAAACTTCATTTTCTGCTTGCAGGTTGGCATTCATGATAGAAAAGCTCATCATTTCGTCTTGTATCTGTTTTTGTATATTTTTCTGCCACTGGTTAAATTCTTGAAAAAACTTTTTAGCATTAATCAACTCTGCTACTAATTGCCGTTGGTTACTCTGTAACTCCTTCAGTAAGCCTTCTTTGTGGTCCAGTTCCTTCTGCATCTGTTTCATCTTTTCTAATAATGAATTGGAATTATTCATATTAGCGAATAATATTTCTTTTTCCTGCTGAATCATTTGTTCTTGTTGACGCAAATAATCAAAAACTTCTTGTAATTTATTTTGCAACCCTGTCACATAATTTGGTGGGAGATTGTCATTCGGCAACTTCCTTGGACTGACAGTTTGTAAGTGGTCTTCCATTCTGCGTTTAGTCGACAGCCTAAAAGGCGTTCCTACTGCCTTGTTCTGTTCTCTATTATCTGTGTGAAATAAATTTTCAGACGATGTAGAAATTTGTTCTGCTTCCTCTTGCTCTGCACTGTGTGGATGTCCTGTGTCTATCATGTTATGATCACAGGAATTAATATCTTGGGACCATCTCAGCTTCTGCTCTTTCACCGACTGCACAAATTTGAATATAGCAGCTAAATATATTGCTATTCTGCTACTGGTTTGGGATCTTCGCTTATCCCCGACAAAGATTTGTGTATAGAGATGGTTATATAGCCAGTGTGTCCAACTAACTCTACCACCTCCTTCGGCATGTACTAATGGTGAGAAATTTTCGCTAGACATCAAATCAAATTTAACTAAGAAACATAGTCTCTCCAAATACCACTTGAATTGTTCACGGCGATTATATGTGGCATTTTTCATCATGTAATATCTTCTACGGCCTTCGCAGTTTCCAAATTCTTTTCTCAGATCATCATTCGAACATTTAGGAAAACGTGCATCATCATACAGCGGCAATTTAAATATGGCTGAAACTAACTGTGGTGAAAATTGTACCTGGTTTAAAACGAGGCCTTTTGTTCGTCGCATGCTGTGTAACTGATTCTCTGCATCTTCATTACCTGTCCACTGCTCCCATGGTAACTTAGCAAACTGGAGGAGTCCGATCCTCCGTAGCCAGTTCTCATTCCTCCTAGAATGGATGTCGAGCTCTATTTTAAATTCTGTGGAAAATAATATGTTGTTATGCTGAACTTTTAATGTTGCAGAAGTCATTGAGTCATCTTCATCATCCTGTAATGTAGTGTCTGTTGTAGTCACAACACAGTTCTGTGCAGTTGCGCGCTTCCTGAGTCGCCATCTTAGTATATCGGATTCAGGCATGGTTGTAAGGCTCGCAGAAAAATAATATGTTGAATATTTGTTAACTAGCACCAAAGCTCGAAGAATACTATACTGAAAAATACTATGCTGGGCATACATATTTTATAAGCACCAGAGCTTGAACTGCCTTTTGCTGGAATGATTATATTTCATTCGGACATGACACTTCATTCCCCTTACCAAAATTGTAGCATAAACAATCATCATTCTGCATTTTATCCCGTAGATCGATGCTGGACTTAGCAAGTCTTTTACATGTGCGAAAAAGTATCATGAAACAAAACCTTGGTATCATACTCAATTCAAACTCATCATTACATTGCGAAATCGCATGACCGAATTTTACTATTCTTCTATGAGGCCTTCGAGGTACATATTCCTGGCTAATCTAAATGTACGAGCTATTTTTTTCTTAAGGGTTTCTAATAATGGCTTTAGAGTGTCGGGTTCTAAAATCTGCGCATCTATTCTGACAGAACTAAGTGCGATTGCTTCAGTAAGCAAAATTTCGGCCTGGGTTTGCAAAAAGGCCTCCTGTAAATAAAAATCATTGGATAATGCAGCGTCCTGGGATGTCTTCATTTCGGTGACTTTCTGCTGCATATCCGTGACCCGATCCTTCTGATTTCGCAATTGGTTATCCAGTCGCTCGAGTTGCTCATTCTGAAATTCGATCGTTTTGGAGAATGCATCACGTTCTCTTCGAGTATTTGCCAGATCTTTTTGTATTTTGCTTCCCTGGTTAATTGATGTCTCAGCATTCTATTTACCTCGTCCAAGCATTCCTGGGCTCTTCGTAGCTCGTCTTTGACTTATTCTGCTTCTCTCTGTTGGTCGTGATTCTTCTGGATGGTTTCCTGCAACTGGGCCTTCGTTTCTTCGACCAATTCTTCTAGGGATGAGCTGAGGTTTTCTTTTTCTTGGAGTGCGGTCTTTAATTCCCGGATTTCTTCGTGTGCTGCGTGTAATAGCTGATCTTTGGCGGAAAGTTGCTCTAGTGCTGCATCCCTTTGCTGTATCAAGGCCTGTTGTTCCGAAAACTGCGCTTGGAGGTCTGCTAATTGTGTCTGTAATTGATGATTCTCCGCTTTTACGACGTCGACTTCTTCTTGGAGTGGGGTGATGTCGGCTTCCAGGAGGTTGACTTTGTGCTGTAGGTCTTGCCGAATGGTATTTGCGACCTCACTCAGCTGTACCGGAAGTTGTTGTGAGAGGGTAATGAGCATTTGGCCCATGGCGGCCAGTTCAGAAAAGATCGGAACAGAGGAAAGAAAAAGTGGGTGTTGTGGTGGTGTAGAGGTTTGGGTATGGATTTGGGGGGATGTCGGGGGTGAATAATTGGGGGAGGATGAAGAGGATTCGGGAATTGGCGGCGGGAAAGGGTTGACTGGTGGGGATTGAGGATCAGGGGATGCAGGGTGAGTTACTTGATGGATGGGTTGGTGTTCACCTGTAATGTGGGCGATGGTGGATTCTACAGCCTTCAGTAGGGTGTTGAGTGCACTGTCGATCACTTGTTGTTCATCTTCTCGTCATGCTGATGCTTCTTTGGTTGAGACTGGTTCTGTTTCTGTGTGATTCTGCTGGTCGTGGTGGTCGGCCGATAATTCGTTGTGGATGGAAGTGGCTGTGTCGTGGAAGGTCTCTTCTTGTTCTTCGTTTCGGTTGTCCTGATTCTTTCCGGCGGATCCTTGTGCTTCGCTTTCTGAGGAGCTGATCCGAATTCTCTTATTGCAGAAGAGTTGGTTGATCTCCTCATCTTCTTCTTCCTCGTCGTCGAGTGGTTGGACTGATTCTTCGAGCCTAAGTACGGGACCTTGGGGTGGTGGTTGTGCGGCAAGGATGGCTGGGAAAAGGAATGAGATGATATGGGGAAGGCGAGAGCGCGGGGTGGTACCCTTTTGGAGTTGCTTTACTATAGCTACACATTCTTTATGGATTCTAAGGAAAAAATACGAGGCGAAGTTTATGGGTTCTCGGGCAGCTAAATCTAAAGCGGAATAGAATGGGCGTGAGATGCCGTAGGTGCGCTTCTGTAGGTTGAGTATGTCGACTAAGAACTGCAGGGTGGATCGTTCGGGTTCGGGGCGGCAGAGAATGGCGTATTCGTTGGACGAAGAGCGGGGGAATAGTTCGGTCATGCGGGCGGGGGGAATACTAGGGCCATTTTCACGGCCTTGCGGATTGAGGCGGTAGGCTTCAGCGAAGGCTTGGAAGGTGATGACTGTTCGTGAAGGAAGCGAGAGGAAGACCCATTGGCGTTCGGTGGCGGGGGACTGAGCAATGGTGGTGATGATTTGCGTGAAGAAAGGATGGGCTTCTACTGAGTGCCAAGGCAGCTCAGCGAAGTTGGCCAACCCTCTGCAACGCAGGTATTCACCTACCTCTGTAGGGATACCATCGCCGAAGGCAGCATAGTTGGCTATCGCTTCCATGGCGTTTACTGAGACAGACAATGAACACGGATGCAGAATGCACGAGGTCTCAGAATACTAACATACAACACAATAGCTTTTTTCGGCGTTGTCGACAGAGTTAAGTAGAAACAACACGGTGGGAAAGGGGTTGGATATCATTGTGCAGTGCGGGAATAATGCTGGTTTTCATGCAGGCGTGCGTACTCGAGTGACTGGTAAGGGGGCGGCTGGTCACATAAAGATTGTACAAAACACGGCTATTTATAAAAAGCAGAAAGAAGAAGAAAAAAAAAAGAAAAGATTAAACAAAACGCGGTCCATCGTCGAAAATTTAATGCGGGCTAGTGGCGTGATGATATGGCCGCAACTTCGACCCATTGATTACTTTTGGGAGTGGATTTTCGGTCAACGTAGTCAACCGAAAAGTGGCTGGACCGATTTGTTCTGAGATTTTGTAAGGGCCGAACCACCGTAATTTGAATTTGCCTGCGGATCTATTTGACTTTGCATTATAGAAAAGTACAAGCTGTCCTACCGAAAATACTGGAGTTTTCAAGTTTCGATCGTGTGTCCTTGCCTGTCTTAGTTGAACTTCATGCATTGTTAAGAAACTGAGCCATCTGTGTTCGTCTAATTCTCTGAGCGTGTCCAACCGAAATGACAGTGAGTCTTCCGATAGCAGTTTCTGGGTAATGGCTACTCGTAAACTTGGTATAACTATCTCCATTGGTGCTATTGCTTCTAAGCCATAAGCTAGTTTGAAGGGTGTCAAGCCTGTTGTTACCTTATATGTAGTTCGGTATGCCCATAATACTGCAGGTAGTAGTTGATCCCATCTTTCCGGTGCTTCCATGATCAGTTTCCGGAGGATATTCAATAGTGATTTGTTTGTACTTTCCGCCAAACCATTGGCGCGAGGGTAATATGGAGAGCTGAGTTTGTGTGTCACCTGGAATGATTGGGTGAGTACCTTCATTAATTGATTTACGAAGTGAGTACCTTGATCTGTCACTAATTCGAGTGGTAAGCCAAATCGTGGGAAGACATCATTTAGCAGACATTTTGCTACTACAACCGCTGTAGCAGACCGTAAAGCCCAGGCTTCTGCCCATCTCGTTGTGTAGTCTGTACAGGTTAGTATGTATCTGTTGTTACTGAAGACTGCTGGAGGTGTGATTGGACCGATAAAATCTAATCCCCATTTCTGAAATGGTTCGAGTGGCATAATAGGCTGCAAGGGAAAGAAGTGTCGTTGCAGTGGTTGTCCAGACCTTTGACAGTTATCGCAGTTTTTGACAAATTGGGCCACATCTCGGTACATAGTTGGCCACCAGAGACCTCCTTGCAGAATTTTCCGGTGAGTTAAATCTGTGGCAAAGTGACCACCAGTAGGGGTTGAATGAGCCATTGTGATGACCGAGTTAATTTCATGCGGAGGAACACATCGAAGTAAGATTCCGGTATGATCTACATAATATAGTTCTCCAGCAACTAACCGGAATCGGCGGCTAAAGACTGCAATTTTCCTTCGAACTGCCTTGGCAGTCTCGGATGGAAAGCATCCTTCGGTGAGAAAAGTTAGAATCTGATCATAATATGTAGATGGTGCTAGTGATTTGGCAGTCTCATCGGTCAGTGGCTCAGAACTATAAATCGCTGGAGTCGTGTTATCTATGCCTACCGGAGCTTCACCAGAATCTAGACGAGATAAGAAATCTGCTAAGGCATGTGCATTTCCGGGTCGGTGAATGACTTCATAATCAAATTCCTGCAAGAGTAGCACCCATCGTGCTAAGCGTCCGCCTAAATGTTGTTGTCTTACTAGATAGACGAGGGCAGCATGATCCACATGGAATGTGAATTTCCGGCCTAGTAGATAATGTCTGAATTTTTTGATGGAGTAAATTAATCCTAGACATTCTCTTTCGGTGGTAGAATAATTCCTTTCTGCAGGTGCAAGCCTTCTGCTGGCATAATAAACAGGGCGAAACCACTTATGTGTTTGCTGCATCAGAATACTGCCGATCGCAATATCTGAAGCGTCGACAAAAACATGGAACGGATTGTCCCAGTCCGGTGGTTGTAAGATTGGGGCCTGCGTCAATAGATACTTGAGTCGATCAAATGTAGTTTGGCATTCTTGAATCCATTCGAACTGGCGGGGAGTTTTTGTGATTAGCCTGTTCAGTGGTATAGCCAGATGAGCAAGCCATCGTAAGTGTCTGCCATGCCACCGCACTTGACCCAGGAAGCGCATAACTTCTTTTGGTGTAGCGGGCACCGGAGCTTCTAATACTGCCGAAATTTTATCTGGATCTACTTGGATACCTTGTGCAGATACAATGTGGCCAAGTAACTTGCCACATGAAACCGCAAACACAGATTTGTTTGGGTTTAAACAGAGTCTATACTCTCCGCATTTCTGAAAGCAGCACCGTAAATGGAATAGATGTGCTATCCACTTACCGAAAATTGAAAAATCATCGAGATATACTTGCATAAATGAAGTCAGATAAGGAGAAAATATTTCTTGCATACATCTTTGAAATGTGCTTGGTGCGTTTCTCAATCCAAACCACATTACCGTACAAGCAAAGACACCCCAATTGGTAATGAAAGCAGTTTTTGGTATATCCTCTTCAGCCATTCTAACCTGATTGTAACCACTGTATCCATCTAAGAATTAATACATTTCATGTCCTGCTACCCTATCAAGCATGGTATCCAGAAAGGGGATCAGGAAAGGATCTGGTACTGTTGTTGCGTTTAATTTTCGGTAGTCTACACAGATTCGCAGTTGCTTATTTTTCTTTGGCACGATCACAATTGGTGAAATCCATTCAGCATGTTCTACTGGTACGATGAATCCAACTTTTAATAATCTATCAAGTTCGGCTTTTACCTGTGATGCATAATTGGGATTCATCCGGTAGCTGGGCTGCTTATTCGGTTTAGCTTCAGGCTTC
This sequence comes from Ceratopteris richardii, assembly GCA_020310875.1. Classification (NCBI taxonomy): domain Eukaryota; kingdom Viridiplantae; phylum Streptophyta; class Polypodiopsida; order Polypodiales; family Pteridaceae; genus Ceratopteris; species Ceratopteris richardii. The sequence continues at coordinate 45,155,550 of CM035428.1, forward strand.
AACATGACTCTATGTTGATAGATGCGCGGATCTAATCCTTTCATATCTTTGTAATCCCATGCAAAGACGTCTGAGAATTCGCGAAGTAGTCGAATCAAATTAGCTTTAAATGTTTCCGGTAAGTTTTGCCTTATCTTTACAGGTCGTGGATGATCTACGTCTCCTAGATTGTACGAGGTCAACTGGTCTTTGGAGACATAAAACTGTTGTGGTTTCTCTGTATCGTCTGTTGACTTGAACAGTGATTGTAATTCGTCGTCATGTGTTGAAACAGTATCTTCCTGCTTAGAATTCCCGGTGATCGGTACAATTGTACAAACTAAAGTACTCAAGTTATCTATCACGGATTGTAGATCAACAGTCCCTAAGGTCATTAAATCAGCGTTATTCTTTAGAAATTCCTCTTCTTCATCATCTGATAGTCCATATAACATGTGGACTGGTTCAGCAAAATATGGTCTAGCATGTAGTTTGCAAGGTTGTATAGCATCTAATTTTACCACATATTTATGATTGGCATCTTTAAATGTAAGCTCTTGTGCAGACCAGTCCTGTACTACGTTTGCATGCTTCAGCCAGGGTCGACCGAAAAGAAGGTTGTAATCCAAAGTGGATTCTGGCAGATCTAGTATAACAAAGGTCATTTTAAAGGTCGTACCTTGCAAAGTGATGGGTACATTTCGCACAAGTCCTACAGGATGGACTCTAGATTGATCTGCCATTCTGACAAAAAATTGAACTGGTTCAATTTCAGTCCATCCTAACCTTTTGCATAATGCTGCGGTCGCAATGTTAACACCATACTGTAATTAAGGGAACTGAATGATCAACCGTAGAATCAGGTTCCGGTTGAACTGCTGCTGTCGCCGGAATACAAGAAGGTATCAGACTGAACTGTTGCTGGAACTGTTGTCTAATCCCAGGTACTAATGCCAGTAGTTGGCCGAGAGGCAGAGTGATAGATGCCTTGGATAAAATTTCCCAGGCCTACTGAGATAGGTTATCCTGCTCTTTTGAACTTAAGGTCTTTGCTGATGCAGAAGTATCTGTTGTTATGTCTACTGCTGATGATGGCTCCGCTGCTGCTTCCTTTTGTTGTGTTCCTTCCTTTGTCGACGAGGTCTGAGTCACCGGAATAGGTTCTGGGAACACTGGTGGTTCTGTTGCGGTCTAGTGACTAGCCTTGTTATACATCCTATGTTGTTCTCGTATCCCCGGTTCGAATATTTCTGCTGCTGACTGCAGCTGTTTACCTAATCGGGTCTGGACTGTAGCAGTTTGCGTTTCTACCGGTGTAATTTGTACCATGTTGGCCATTGGGTTTTGCCGCTCCTTCTTCATTTGATCATACTCAGCTGCATCCTTGCAAAATCTTCTAATGTGTCTGAATTCACCACAAAAATGACAGCGTGGTGGTGGTAAATTGGGATTTTCCGGTGGTGGCCCGTTCTGCCAGCGATTTGGATTATAGTTGTTATTCCTCTGTCCTCGGTAATTTCGATATCCTTGCTGCTGGTTGTTTCTCATTTGTGGAGGCACATAATGATTGGCTGGCTGCCCTTGTTCCTGGATAATTGCATTGACAGTCGCTGTTCCCTGTACTCTACCGTTGTATGCGCAGTGTTCGGTGGTGTGTCCGGCAATGTTGCAGATAGCGTAGAATGTCTGATTAAGTGCGTAATTGGTGCTGGTATGTCCTGAATTTTTGCATGTGGTGCAATATACTTGTTTGGTCATATCTTCGGCAACATGTCTATTTGTTTTTGCCCACTCCAGATCTTCTGTAAATCCGCCGACTTTGTTTTCCAGCTGCAGAGTCATTGCGATGACTGCATCAAGTGTCATAGCTCCGACACATCTTATGATCATGATCTGCTTAAGTTGAGGAACCAAGCCATTGATGAATGTTGCTCTAGCACAATGGTGAGAACCACGTTAAGAAGCTTCACCTCCTTAATGTCAATCCGCGGAAGAGATAGGAGTGATATGAAGATCGTGAATGTGAGATGATGTGAGAGTGAAGGTGAGAAGCACAAAGATGCACACACACATACACACACACAATGAAGAGACAAGCAAGACACAATGGAAGGTGGGAAATTAGCTCTATTACTCAAGAACACTATTACAAGCTCAAAAATAGCTCTAAGCTCTTCTCTACTCCAACAAGCTCACCTCAAAAATGAGCTCTCTAGCTCTTTTTATAGTTTCTAGACTAGTTTTGACCGGTTTCACATCTAGTGACCGGCATAGTTAAAAATTAGGTCCTAGATGCTATTTGGAAGGGTAAACGATGTCTAAAAATAACGAAAATTGGTACGCTTGTTCTACCTAAGTTCCTCAAGCTCGAGGACTCCTCGGCTTGCACAAAATGGAGCTATGGATTACAAAATGGGATTTTCTATGTTACATATGTTACAATAGTGATAAAAATCACTGTTGGAGGTTTTTGGAAAGTATTTGAAAACATAATTATTTGAAAAACGATTCGACTGGCTCCCTGCTCTGTCGTTACATGCTTCCGTGTCGTCTGTGCCTCTGGCTGCTTCCAACACCCCCCTCCCTCTCGCTTCTGTCGTCCCTGACAGAACCTTGCTGTGAGGTCTGCCGGATGTAGTTCTGTAGGAGGTCTTGAGCGAGGGTGTGCTCGGAGATACGAATGCCTCGGGCCAGGTCTGCCTCGAGTTTCTCCTAGTCGATTGGTTGCGGTTCTTCCGGTGGCGGGAGCTGATAGTGTGTGGAATAGACCATTCGTTCACAGGCAAATAATTGTAATAAATGTGTAGGCCTGCTTATGAATACCTCTGAATGGTATTCCCAGAAGCCGGTTGTGAACATCTCTTTGAATGTCTGCTTGTAGCACGCCGGTAGGTACTTTATTCTGCAATGCCAGGCATAACACACCCGTAGCGATGGCGTTGTACTCATATCATATACCAGATCGAAATTGCCATGCTCAAAGCCCGGGGTGTTGACATGTGGTGCCTTGACGCGTCGGAAGACTTTAAAAATCATTTGCATCATGTCAAAGATTTTGACAGTCATATGCGCCGCTATATCATCCATATGCTTTAATCTAGGGAGCCAGTGGCGAATTGTAGCCATCATGTAGCCAACAATTGGTAACTCAATGGGTGGCTTAAAATAGGGGTAATTCAACCAGTCTTGGCACTGCTTATTGTTTTGTACCTTAATAGCAAAGGCAGTCCAAGAGCGGCGTCGTGGCACTGGTCCCCAACATGGATTGTACTTCAAATGCAAAGGTGCCTTTACCCATGTACTCATCATCTCTGGATACTGCTGTAGTAAATCTTTTCGCCACTCTGGTTGATAGATCCTTCCTTTCTTTGCATCTAGTGGCAAATCAGCCGCCTCGAATTGAGTTGCATGCGATGGTTTTTTACCTGTCTCTTTCTCAATGGCTAACTGGTATTCGGCCATTAACATGAAATACGGTTTATACTGTAGCTCATGCCCAGAGATGTATCGTCGCGGGGCCAAATGAGCAAAGAATGGAGACTGTAATATCTTTTCTTCTATCATCGCCATGGCATGTAATTGTGCCTCTACTCTCGCTGAGTGCGTTGTTCCAATTTTCTCAATCGTCTTCATCCACGCGGGGGTCGGAAGTTCGTACGTCATCTGGCCTTCGGCCGTGATACGTCCGCCTGGGATGGGTTGTGGCTCGTATGCTTCTTCAAACGTTTCCTCCACCGGAATGGTGACCGTTTCTTCCTCAGCTGGAAGCTCAGGTGGGGAATCTGGCCTTGGTGGCGCTTCATATACTGCAATCCTTGATTCAAGGGTCGATACCTGGGCCCGTAATGAGTTGAGTTCCTCTAGGAGGTCAGGAGAGGGGTCCACAGGTGCTGGTATGTCTTGGTGTGCCGGTTCTTGTAACTGGAGTAATTTGTGATCTTCTTTGAGTTTCTGTAACTCCTCGTTCATGCGGTCGTATTCATCTAGCAATCTTACATGATCTTCTAGCAGCATCCTCATCGAGTCTGAAGGAATGGCTTTGAACCTGCTAGGACTGAGTGGTTGGTCTGGGTGGTCGAGCGCTGCTTCTAAGTTTTCTCGATTCTGATCCTGTAAGCGCTGGTTTTCTTCCTTGGCAGCTGCTAGGTGTCTTCGTAGTAAGCCCATGTTTCGTGTTAGCGTTGCATTGCGGACTGTCTGGGCTCTTAATAAGTTATCCAGGTCAGCAGTTGCTTCCTTGGTCTTTTCTTCGCTTTCTAGTTCCAATTTGTGATAAGCCTCGCGTAATTCCTGGTAGCGGGTGTTCAGAGAGGCATTCTCAATAGACAATAAATTAAGCTGCGACTGTAAGTCATTGGTTGTCCTCTGCAGCTGCTGATAATTATCACCAAGAGATGTGAACTCATCTCTTACTTGCGTCATACACATGAACATCTATCGGAATGCATTATCTACAGTGGGTGATAGTATTAGCGGGGTGCTAAATGAAGATGCAGTTGGTGTAGATGCAACGGGAACAGGGAATGGGGATGGGAAGGTGGATGATGTAGTGATTGTTGAAAATTGTGATGTGCCTAAAAATTTTTGTGTCGGGAGTGAAGTGAGTGATGGTGCAGTGGGTGGTGAGATGTCCATGTCAGTGGACATATCTAGTGCGGTGACCGTGAATATGGGTGTGATCGTGGGTGCGCGTGCTGGTGTAAATACGGGATTTACAAATGTTGAGGGGTAATTTACAGGGGGGCTGGCTGGAGCAGCTTGGTGGAAAGGGGAAAGAGGGGTTACAGTGGGTCGGGGAGGTGAGACGGGGGAGAAGGTTAAGGGCGGGGGAAATGGAAAAAGGGGTCTTGGAGTTGTGGGGAAAGATGGATGGAGGAATGGGTTGGATAGAAAGGTGGGTGTGGAAGGGGGTAGACTAGGGTTATTGGGTGCGGGAATTGTGGGGTGAGTGGTCGTAAAGACGGTTTCGGCAACACCTCCGGCGAATGAAGGTGTTGGTCTCGGGGAAGGAGGGTGAAGAGGGGAGGTTGGAGGGATGGGCGGTGAGAGAGGAGCGGTTGGGGTGGTCGGTACTTCAGTGACTACTGATGTATGTATAGTTGTAGCGCGGGGTGGGGAATCTACAAAGATGGTTTCTACTGCCACCGAACTTTCGGGGACGAGGCGTGCCTCCCTGGCTTGTTCTGACGATTGTGCTCCGGTTGGTACACGAATGTATTCGCCGGGCTTTGAAAGTAGTCGTACTCTATGGGGGTCAAACTGTGGCAGTGGCTTTCATTGCAAGTACCTGAGCGCTTCGTTGGAGCCGACTGATTTGACTAACTCTTTGAATCCTTTGATGTATGCGTCTTCGAATCCACCTGTGACAAGTTCTTGTTCTATTATTTTTTGGCTCTCTTCCTCTGTCAGCTTTTTGCGTGCCCAAACTTTTTCCATAGTTCTATACAGCTTCTTGATAGCTAGAGTGTAAGCTGCTGCTTCGTAAGTTTCATCTTCATGGGTACTTGTGTCGCCATGTGTGTCTGTTTGTTGGCCTTGGCCATCTGTCTGTTCCTGCTCTTGGGATTCATGTGTTCCCTGGCTAGCTTCGTCGTCTCCTTCGTCGTCATCGGTTGCTGTTCTTTTGTCATCAGAGCTGGACATGACCTGTCCTTGTGGCTGATCCCTGGGTGTGGTAGGGTAGCTAGGCCTTTCAAATTCTAGAGAAAACATTTGTCCTTCTGAAAACTGGAACGCATTGGAGAATGCATCGGGCATCTCAAAATCAAACGTTTGGTCCAGTGGCTCTGCTTGTCCTGGTTCTAAATGCGGTATTGGAAAAGAGAAAGCTTCCGCACCGATAGTGGTGGGAAGTTCAGCTGCTATGGTGATAGGTTCTGTGGTTGTGGCTGCTTGGGGTGCGACAGTACTGGTGGTGCCCTCCGTTACCACTAGTCTAGATAACCTTATGCGAATAGGTTGTACTGTGGGAGTGGCTGCTGTTGGTGACTGCGCTGGAGATGGTTGTGGAGAGGGTGATTCTGGGACTTGTAGGCACGGGATAGTACCTCTCATCCGCTTTCCGGCTCTGCCTTTGCTAGACTTTCTAGCCTTCCTTGTGGTCCCTTTGAATGCTTTCAGTTCCTCACTGGTCATGGCACGCTCTATGGGTAAATCATATGCCAAGCACATATATATGATCCTGGTGAGGGCGCAGCACCCATTGATTACCTTCTTTCGCTCCCACCTATGTTGTGCCAAATAGAGTTGATCAATGATCCAGCTGGCTAGATCAACCGTTTGAGGTCCAGTACATGCTAAGTACAATCCAAACCAGATTCTCTTGTGGGGCATGGTAAAACGATCCTCAGCTGGGAAAGCAAAATGCTGCATGCATATCCGTAATGGCTTAGAGAGCTCAGGTGTTATAGCAGAAATATCCTCCCACTTAGTTACGTCACCACGCTTCATCTGCTCTGGGACTAGCCGTTCTTTCTCCGTTGGAGTGTGTGTTCCATGTATTTTGATGGCAGCTCTGATTAAATCCTTCGAAAGATAAAATCTTTTGTAAGGTGGATCATCCACTAAAGAAGGCAAAATAAAGGTTCCTGGGATGTCCTTATTCTCTGAGGCCAGCAAAGTGGTGATTAAATAATAACACCTATAAAAGTCAGGTTTGGGCATAGGATCACTGAAATACTCCGTGAAGCCGGCTCTAGCCCAAACATGAGTTAAGTCCTGGGTGTTCTGTAGGCCTTCGAATTCTCTTGAGAAGAATTGATACTTCCCCCATGTGCGGTCATCAAATGTCATATTTGCTTGAAAAATGAAGTCAGCATCAGCTAATGGTCCTGCTAGGCCTTGGAACCAATGAGAGTTACGGTGTATCTTCTCTATGTATCCCATAGGTGGGTTATCGATTGGCATGGGTCCCGGAAATCCTTGGAACTCTGGCGATGGAGCGGTCGGGTGGGATTCTGCTCGTAAAACATTGAGGGGCACCGCAGCTACGCTGGGGCCTGCTTCCAATGGTCCTGCTTCGGTTTGCATGATGACTGATGAGCTAATGGAAAAGATCTGCTACAAAAGATTAACACATTAGTATGGAAATTAATTATGATCCCATTAAGGTGAGACCGCAATCCCTTTCCATACCCGATGTGTAACCCGTGTAGCCATGTGTCGTGAAGTGATTGATGCAATGATTATTTGCAAAACTAATGCAGGTCTCTAGACGCCTACATGGTCAGGTTATGCCTGCAATTCTTGATGAGCTTTTATTATGCAAAATGTGGGGTTTGGGTGTATGAATTTATACAAGGTTTGGTTGAGGGTGAATTAGTACAAGGGTGGAGTTTAAACGGGGTGGGAGAAGTGTTAGCTACGATGGTACAAGAAGACGTCTGGATACGTTTCGGTATCCATTTCCTAAGAGTCTTTGAGTGGGTGGTATGTTTCTGCTGAGGTACAAAAAGTGGTATCGGGTTTGGTGGTATTGAAGGATGAAAAGGTTTCTGAGGGGTATATATTACATGGCTTGAGGGTTGAGATATAATACATTGTTTGGGTACCCAAATCTGCATGGGTGTGGGTCTATGGATAAGATATTTCTTGGCGATCCAAATCTGTCGAGTACTGGTACGTGTAGAAGAAGATCGAGGGGACTTTGGATGCGAACTCTGCTTCTGTTGCAACTTTTTCCTGTTCTCGTCTACAGTGTTGCCAATAGCCTGTGGTTGCTGTCCTTTTGGCACCCATATTTGTTTTGTGCCACTTGTTCTGTGATGTTGATACTGCTGCTTTCTTTGCCTTGTCTGGTGATGTCGTCGGTCTGGGTTCCTCCGTTGTGGTTGACTCGTTCGTGGTTGGGTTTGAGAGGTCCAATGGACGCTCTGCTTTGGAAAAGAAGGGAGATCCAACACTTGCGTGACCTGCCCATTAGGAAGTGATTCGTTCTTTATCTTTAATCTAGGCCAGTCCGCAGCAAGTTTGGAAGGATGAGCACCGTAGGGTGTTGTGCTCATTTGGCCGTTGATGCAACCCACCTGACCGCTGATTGTGTTCATCTGCCCTCGCGGTTGGGTAGCTGCCCCTTCTAGTTTGGAGGAAGCCCCAAGGAAGATCTCCTGTCGTCCTTCTGATTGACAATTGTCCCTAGCTAAGCCCGAGTGGGTTGGTGTAGACGTAACGTGACTGGTCTGACCCAAGATCTTCCGGTCTTCCGTCGCATGCGTTTCGTAGGGTTTAGGGTTACAAACCTCAGTCGGAATGCCGTTAGGGAAGTCAAGCGGTATCACTCGCTTCTGTTCTAAGGTTCCAATCTGTAAGGAGCCTTGTCTAAGATTTAGGTCCACTGAGTGATCGTATAGCCAATCTTGGCCAAGGATTAGGGGTTCTATCAGGTCATCATCATGGCACACTAGTAGCTTCGCTGTCATGGTCACATCCTTAATGAGGATAGGAAGGTCCACCTCACCCATGCAAGGGGTTTCCATGCCTCCTAGGCCTATGAGGTATGCCTCAATTGGCCGCATTTCTATTCCTGAATCCTTATAGTGGGACCATCTAATCGCACTAGTCGCAGCACCTGAGTCAATTAAAGCCCTGAGCTCCTGGCAAGGGTTGCCGTGCTCTAACCTGACTGTAATGAATGGTCTCCTGTCCACTATGCTAGGATGAGTTCGTGACTTTACCTCACACATAGCCATGGGATATCTGGGTGTAGTTCCCAGATGGTTATAATGTTCTCTCCCTATTCCTTGTCTTCTTAACTTCATGCGTTTAATGCGTTCTATTGCTTCTGCCTGAGCTTCCGCTCGTATTCTATTTTCTTCCTCCTTACGCTTCTTTGCCAACGTGAGTCGTCTAAGCATATCCTCAGTAAGAGGTTCCTGATATAGCCTGACTCTACAGCCACTAATATAATTAGGCATTATATCTCCTTCTAAAGTGGCTAACTGTACTGCTCCACTTGTTGAGAGTCTGTTAATGATCATAGGTCCATAACCTCGCTTTTCTAACTTACGTGCGTGTTGCTTTAGCGTATATACTAGAACTAAATCTCCTTCTTTTAAGCCTTTATCTTTCACATGTGCATCAAAATATGCTTTCTGTCGCTTCTTCGCTGCATATATTCCTGCTGCTGCCTTTAACCTGGTTTCACCTAATCGTTCCAAGTCCATTATTCTCGCTGATAATTCATGGCCGGTCCACTGATGTTCTTGTGCAACCTTAAGGGTCGGTATCAAGAAGTCCAAAGGGAGCACAACATTCTGACCAAAAACCATCTGAAAGGGAGTTGCATTGAGTACGGTCTTGTAGGCCACTCGATATGCCCAAACAGCGTGGTGTAGCTGTTTGTCCCAATCTGAACGTTTGTTGTTCACGAGTTTCGTCAGTACGTTACAAAGGATCTTATTAGTGCTTTCAGCCTGACCATTGGCCTGAGGATGATATGGTGCGGATTTCTTGTGAATCACCATAAAATCCCGTAACAAATATTCAATGACTTGGTTTAGAAAGTGAGTGCCTCGATCGCTCACTAACTCTATAGGCAGTCCATATCTTGTAAAGACATTTTCAAATAAGAATTTTGCAGTTGTGTGTGCATCATTCTTTTTTGTGGCTTTTGCCTCTACCCATTTCGTCAGATAATCTGTGGCAACAATAATGTATTCCGCATGTGTACCTTTTGCAGGGGGGTTAATGGGTCCTACAAAGTCTATACCCCACTTTGAAAATGCACGTCCGCCCATCATGGGTTTCAATGGAATTTCGTCTCTGCGAGTAGGAAACTGAGTTCTTTGACACACATCACATCTCTTGACATAGGTATGAGCATCCATGTGAAGAGTGGGCCACCATAATCCTGCAAAGAGGATGGCTTTGATTATCCTATCGGGTCCAAAATGACCTCCTGCAACACCTTGGTGTGCAGTCTCTAGTATGCTCAGATAATCGCTCTCATGAACACATTGTCTTAGATATCCATCTCGTCCTCTTTTGTATAGGTTATCGCCAATAAGTGAATAATCTTGAGCTTCCTGCTCTAGACTGCGTTGTCGTGCTAAAGTCATTCCTTGAGGGAATGTCTTCGTCCTCAAGTATGTCACTAATTGTTCACTCCAGTCTGGTGTGAGAGACACATGATACAATGTAGCATGCTCTACTGGTGGTCTTTCACAACAAACGTGGCATTCTTTACACAACCTGTAGACATCTGCTTCCATCGTAGGCCAATATACTCCTAGTCTATGCAGAGTCTGTAATGTTCGATGTTTTGAATGATGTTGCTTTAGCGCACCTACATGTGCTAATTGCAACCAATTCACATGTTCTGATTCATCTACACAACAAACAAGAATCTTTTGATTATCCTGTTTATATATGCTTCCTGCCATGATTTGATATCTCTGAGATTTGGTAATCTCTCCTTCTTTGATCTTTATCCTAGGATTCTTGGGTCCATATGTGAGAATAGGGACTATAGGCTTAGCCCATTCTGGTGCTATCTCAAGATTAAACAAGTATGCATCTGGTAGATCATCCGCTACTCCTTGAGGAGCTTCTCCTGAGGTTAATCTCGAAAGGTGGTCAGCTCTAAGATGTGTCTTTCCTTTCCTAACTACAACTTCAAAATCATACTCCATGAGTAATAGAAACCAACGTATCAATCGTCCTGTGTTACATGGTTTGTTGACTAAATACAATAGTGCTTGATGATCTGTAAAGAACTTGAATTTATTGGCCAACAAATAGTGCCTAAACTTCTTTACTGCGTAGATCATCCCTAATCCTTCTCGTTCCGTTGTGGTGTAATTTCTTTCTGCTGCGTTCAATTGTCTGCTCGCGTAAGCTATGGGGAGATCTATGTTACCTTCACTCGTGGGTTGTGCTAACACACATCCTATGGCGTAATTGGATGCATCCACATGTACATGGAATGGCTTACTCCAATCTGGGGTTGTCAATATAGGTGCTGAGCACAAGCGTCGTTTAAGTTCATTGAATGAATTTTCACATTCATTTGTCCATTCGAAATTGGTTAAAAGAGAGTACAAAGGCTTGGCTATGATTGCATACATGTGTATGAATCTCCTATAATATCCGCAATGGCACATAAATGCCTGTACCTCTTTCACATTAGTTGGTCTAGGTAATTCTGCAATTACCTTCACCTTTTCTTCATCCGTAGAGATTCCATTTTTTGACACAATGTGTCCTAGAATTTTGCCTTGTTTGACCATGAAAACGCATTTTTCTGGGTTCAAACAAACCTGATATTCTCGACATTTGTCAAATATTTGTCTTAACTCTAGGATATGCGTCTGCCTAATATTAGAATGAGCACATATGTCGTCGACATAAACTTCCAAACTCTTGCGTAAGAATTCCTTGAAAACATGACACATGAGTCGCTGGAAAGTGGCGGGTGCATTTGTTAAGCCAAATGGCATCACACGAAATGCAAATATGCCCCATTCAGTGGCAAATGCCGTCTTGTGTTGATCTTCTGGAGCAATGGCTACTTGATTATGGCCTGAAAATCCATCAAGAAAGCTGTAAACTTCCTTGCCCGCGACTCTTTCCAATAGGTGTTCTGTGATAGGAAGAGGATAATTGTCTCTAATCGTTGCGGCATTAACCTTTTTAAGGTTAATACACACACGCAATTTTCCATTCTTCTTGGGCACAACCACAATGGGGGATACCCATTCGGTATGCTCAATTTCGTAAATGAATCCTGCTTCTATCAAGCGATCTATCTCCTCTTTAATCTTCGCAGCGTAGTTATCATTGTACGTGTACGGTTTCTGTTTTGTCGGTTTTGCATCTGGAGTCATAGGGATTCTATGAGAACATATATCTGGATCTACTCCTTTCAAATCTTTGTAACTCCACGCAAAAACATCTCTATATTCGCGCAATAGGGAAACTAGCTCTTCTTCTTCTTCAGTTGTCAAATCATGCCCTATGTATGTACATTTTTCTTCTTCTCCTTCTATGGCAACTATTACTTTCTTGGTTTTCTCTCGGTTATCATATACTTGTCCGTCCTTCGCCTTTCTATTAGGCATTCGTACCATGATTCTTCTATCTTCGATTTCATATTTCTTGAAATTCTCGGGTACCTGAAATAAAGATTCTTCTTTTTCTGACATGGTTTCTTTCTTCTTTCTTTTCTTGCCTTCACTCTTGTTAGTCACTTCCGTGGCTAACCTCACCTCATTCGTAATTTCCTCGTGTCTCTGAGTGTGAGTCTCTACCTCGAAAAAAATATTCTTCCTCTGATGCAAAGGGTGGGTCCATGATAATTGATTCTAAATCAAAATCGCTTGCATCCTCAAATGCATCAGTGTTAGGTTCACATTCTTCTAAAATTGCATCGCACATGATTGGCTCTATCGTGAAAACTCAGATATCATAGCCATCCTCGTCACAGTGGGGTGTCCATTGTTCTTCATTGATGGCTACATCCATGGTTGCTAGGATTTCTGCCCAACCATGGGGTTCAAACTCTTCGTCTGGAAATACTACAGGTGCATAAGCGGGATCTTGAAGTGTTCGTGGATGTTGTTCTGCACCTAAGGTCCTGGCTTCTAACCTTTCTTCCTCTTGTTTGGCTACTTTACACATCCATAAATGAGTATCCTCATGCAACCAAGAAGGATCTGATTCTAATGAGTGCACGGATTCCGTTTCTACTGGTGTCTTATGGATGGTATTCCATTGTATTGGGGGTACGTCTCTATGTGAATAGTCTTTAAGATTGACTTTGGTAGTCACTCCTAAATGTTGCAAGTACAAAGAATTGGTTCCCCAATCTTGTACAATTTGCAACTGACGCATGAATGGTCGTCCCAATATCATCTCGTAAGCATGGTTTTTTGCAAAGTCACAAATGGCAAAGGTATGCTCAAATTCTACACCACAAGTGGTGAGAGATATGCCTTCTAGTAAGCCTAATGGTTTTTCTATGTGTCCATCAGCCATTTGTAGCTTCATCCTGGTGGGTCTTAATGCTGGCTTACCCCAACATTTCCATAAAGCGGTGGTAGCTATGGCTACTCCGGCTCTTGAATCTAAGATGGCTTTCGTGGTGTAGCCCTGATGGGTTATCGGAAGATAAGTGTTACCTTCCTCTCCTTCGCTCACATCTCCAATCTTTTCTACAGGTATCTCTGGTACCTTATTTTGTGATCCTATTTGTGAGGGAGTAGTAGCAAGCTCAGGGAATTGATTTGCTACATGTTTCCACAATTCTGGTTTTACCTTTAACAACTCCTCTAGAGTGAGATTACACTGTACCTTGGTATTCTTGATCACTTCCGTGTTTCTAGGGATTACCGATCCTTCATTCCTCACTATTATCGTGGGTGCTCTCATACTAATAGACTTTGCTTCCCAAGGTCCTGTGAACTGAGGTAATTCTTGTAAAGAATTAGATTCAAATCTTGTGTGTTCACTCAGTTGTTCTTCCTCTACATCATCGTATATAGAGGGAATGTCTTGGGGAAATTGTTCTTGCAAGTCGTCTATTTCTTGAATAGGAGGATGGGTTCCTTGTTCTTTTCTCCATTTCTCTTCTTGGATCTCTCTTAAAAATTCATGTGAGTACCTATGTATGGAAGACAAATTGTCTTGACTTTCTGTGTTGGGTACTTGAGACAGGGATGGTGCATTCCTTTCCTGTGTCTCTGGGACAATAGGGTTCCTAGGCTGATTTTTTTTCTCTTTGCTCTCTATCAAGTATTCTAGCCTCTCCATTAGTCCTTGAAAGTGTAATTCCGGTTTTGCCATGTTATTCCAATTAAGATATCTAGAGGCTTCGAACAAGGCTTGTGCTAGTTCTACCATCTTCATGCAAAGTTTAGTTCTCTCAATTTCTAGATCAGCTCGAGGGTAGTTTTTGCTCATTTCAGCTACCTGAGGTCCCTCTTTTAATCTAGCCTGATATGCACGAAACATCATGTCTATATTTTCTGGTATGGGTTCCACTAAAACTAATCCTGATTTCTGAGCTGGATTCTCTTCACTCAATTCCTGCGAAGTCAATTCTTGGATTTTGGCTCTAGATTCCTTCAAACTTCCTTCCAACTCACTTATCTTTTTACTCCATTTTCTCTTTATCCTTTCTCTAGAATGTTTCCAAGATTTTGTCTTTTTACTGCTAGATTCTGCAACTTCACTAGTTCCGGCTACTTTCTTCTGATTAAGCTTTTGGTTCTGTAAGAGCGCCTGGGCTCTTGTTATAGCTTGGATAGGCACGTATGTAGGGTTGGATCCATCTACGTTATTTACAATACCTATCACGTTGATCGGTGTCACATTCGAAGCGTTAACAGGGTTCTTAGGACAATCTTTGATTATGTGCTCTTTGCCACAATCAGCACAAAAGCCTTACATGTTATAGTACTGTGATTGTCCTGCTATCGGAGGATGTGGACAATCCTTTATGAAATGATCTCCTTGGCACCTAAAGCATGGTCCTCTAGGGCCCTGTGGTCTTTGTTGTCTCAATTGGGGCCGTGGATTTGGGTTTGTGTACATCACATTAGCATAGTCGGGCTCCCAACTAGGTTCCACTGGTGGACTATCATAATGATATGTCTCCACATGTTCTGGTGACTCTGTGTAATATGCGGGTGGACTATCTACATGCGTAGAGTCAAAACTGTTTGAGTGTGGATCACTCTCTGTGATCAAAGGTGAAGAAGGCACTAAGGCCCTACTTAGGTTCTCTTCTACAGCAGCATATTTGACTGAGATGACATTCGCTGGTGTGGGTGGCTGCTGAGCTAAAACAGGTTGAGGTCTCTGTTGAGCCTGGTATGGGTAGTTCTGAGGAGGCCTATAGTAATAAGGCTGAGCATTGTATTGGCCTTGATACCTACCTGGCTGCGGATATGCTTGCGGGTAGTTCTGTCTCACGGTTTGTTTGTTGTATGGGCAGTCCTGAGCTGTATGATTCGTGTATCTTCTCTCAATTGTACAGTATTGGCCACTAGGATTGGCTTGAGGTTGTGTTGTATTGGGACACACATTTGCCATACGGTCACCACCACAGGTGTAACAACGCTTGTCTGTTAGCACCCTAGGTTTACTAGAAACTCCTAGTTTCTGAGCCACTTTTTCTGCTAGGTCCTCTATCGAGCTAGACAATTTTGTGGATGCTAGAGATGAACAGTCTGAGTCCTTATAGACCTTTGAGAGTTCCAACTCGTCTCCTAAGTTGTCCTCAATGTCTATACAAATTCTTACACATTGCTCTAGCGTTCTGGGTTCTTTTAGGTACACATAGGAGCGTAGTTTAGAGCTCAACAAGCCATCTAGAAACAATGACACTTGCTTGGCTTGTGAGGGTAGCTCTTGCATTGGACATCGTTCAACATATTGTCTAAACCTACGTCCTGCCAGTCTTACGGTTTCCTGAGGGGTCTGTTTAAAGCTATGAATCAACGAAGACGTGTCATGTCTAATCCCACTTTTAGAGAATTCGGTGATGAATGACTCTAAAAAGTGATGGATGTCTCTAAATTGCCTTTGTTGCAATGGTTGGAACCAGGTTAAAGCTGTATTCTTTAACGTTAGTCCAAATGCGTTGTATTGCGTGAACATGTCTTCAACTTGTTCGGCTCTTAGTACTTGCTTGAATTCTGCGACATGGTCATAGGGATCTCCTGTCCCATCAAAATAATTCTTCATTGATTTTACTAACTGTGTGGGTCTCAATGTTCTTGCGTGTTCACGTGGTCTAGGTACAGGAAAATCATCTCTACCACCTAGTACTCCATGATCTCTTTGTCTATCCACTCTATTAGTGTCTGTGGTTGTTCTATCTCTCTCTATGGGGTGATTAAAGCTTACTTCCGGTCTCTCTTTATTTCCCTCTCTTTGATTTCCATGGGCTGATGATGTTCCTGCCCCTTGTTGACTTGTGTTCATGTTCGTCCTAGATGGAGGGAATACCAATTCACCTCTCCATGTGTATGTGTTTTTAGCACGGTCGGGCACCACAAAGACTCTTTCTAAAGTCTCATCCAGGTATACAACCTTTCCAGGTGTATCCGGGTCCTTGAACTCGTATATAGTGATGATACCTACCTCACTAAGTATTTCGGTCTTGTATCTCCAAAAGGCTTCATCAGTTTCTTTATTTACAAACAACTCTATGCTTCTGTTGTCCTGAGGGATCCAATCCGGGATTAGTACTCGTGTCAGTACAGATTTCCCTCTAGGTGTTCTAGGCTCTTCTAATGGTTCTTTTCCTTGAGATTTTGCTTCCGTCTCAGGCTGAATCACGCCAAACTCGTTGGTATTGTTTGGTTGCGTACTTAAGATGTACGTCGTTCCTTCCTTGTCTATGTACGCGTCTCTTTCAAATTTCACCACTGGACGTTCCAATCCAATGGGTTGATCAGGGTTGTGCATTTGCACCACTTGCCTTCGCAAACCATCCTCATAGATGCGAGCACCTAATCGGTTGGTTCGGAGAAACTCTAGTTGTGTCCTATAGGGTCCTTTTGGTTTTTCTAAATAGGCTACATTAGACCCTCCTTCTGGTCTTTCTGTGCTAAATGCCATTTCTGATTCACCAGTGTCAGAGTTCTCGTAGGGATAACTAGTGTTCAATTGTTGAGCCCACGATCGTGCAGTAGTTCTTACACTTGCCTCTGATGATCTAAGGCTTCGTCGGTCTGACTTACCTATATGTTTGCCCGATCTAAGGTTCATTAATTTGGTTCCTTGCACACTCAGTACACGCTCAGATCGTCAATGATTCTTTGTTATTACTTTCTTGATTCTTTTTAGATTTCTTTAGATTCTTGTCTTAATGTATGCGTCAGGAATTCGACTTTCCGTTATAATTTTGAGTTCTCGTTCCGTCAGACTTATGTTCTTTCCTTTAGGTTTTCGTGTCACACACCTTTACTTGTAGTCTTAGACTTGAAAGAATTAAATAGCTTGAACTTGAGGCGTTCCTATCGTCTTAATTCCACAATGCTAACGTTTAGCCTAAGCTAAGAATTGACTGAGGGGGTTGAGTAATCTTCCAACCTCGAGTCAGCTTTTCTGGTTGCTCTGATGCCCAAGAAGCCGCGCTTCCCAAGCTTTATGCCCTTCACTGCCTTGCCTTGGTTGCCTTTGATTGCCCTTGCTAGACCTGGAAAAATTCAATATTAGACCAATTCACAGTTGGATGATCAAGCACTTAAGTGTATACACCTTTTAAGTCGCTTCCCTTTGCCCAACTTTTCAATGTTTGCCCCCTGGCTTTCAAGTCCCAAACTAGGTCAACCTCAAAATAGCTTATCTAAAAATAGACAGACTTTGGATGAAAAAGTTATGACCGTTCAGGCCCTGGGGGGTAAAAACTGACAAACAGGTTTTTCTCCAAATATGAGCTAAGGGGTCTCCTATGAGTATAATCACCCAAAAATTTCCCAAAAATAGCCCCAAAATTGGCCAAAAAATGAAACCCTAAAATTTGCGATGGGGGTGCACAATCGCGATGGTCTGAGACAATCGCGATGGTCTGGGACCGTCGCGATGGCGTGAGGGTGCACCGTCGCGATGGCGTGAGGGTGGACAATCGCGATGGCGTGAGGGTGGACAATCGCGATGGCGTGAGGGTGGACAATCGCAATGGTCTGAAAGTGCACAATCGCGATGGCGTGAAAGTGCACCGTCGCGATGGCGTCAGTCAACGGTCAACATGCACAATCGCGATGGTCTGAAGAGCACCGTCGCGATGGTCTGAGCGCGATGGCGTGAGCCAATCGCGATGGTCTGAATTTTTGAAGTGTCGTAATGGTGTGAGGGTGTCGTCGCGATGGTCTGAAGTGCACCGTCGCGATGGTCTAGATTGCCACATGGCACCGTCGGCGCGATGGCGTGAGCCAATCGCGATGGCGTGACACAATCGCGATGGTCAGAGACCGTCGCGATGGTCCGGCCAAGCCGTCACGATGGCGTGAGCCAATCGCTGGTGTGGTCGCTTACCAAAAATGCCGAAGGTTGCAGACCATCGCGATGGTCTGACACACTCGGAAATTTCTGACAGAAGATGATTTTCTTACCTTTTTGCAGCCTTCCTGATGCACTGGAGTACTGTTCTTGCAAGAAAACTCAAGAAAGCAAAAGTACACACAAGCACAAAAGCTCTCTCTCACTCTCTCGCATGCACAAATGAGGGGAAATGACGAGAATGGGTGGATATGGTGAATTTTCTGATTTTTTTTGGAGATGAAGATGATGATGCGGTGATGAAGATGGAGTGTGGGGGAGGTGAAAAACACTAAAAACTAAGTAAAAACAACAACAAAAACTGAAATTTTTACCTTCCAACGCCACTTCTTGCTATATTCTTACCATCACACATTCGTCCTAGACTCGACCCCCGGCAACGGCGCCAAATTTGGTGTTGCTCTAGCACAATGGTGAGAACCACGTTAAGAAGCTTCACCTCCTTAATGTCAATCCGCGGAAGAGATAGGAGTGATATGAAGATCATGAATGTGAGATGATGTGAGAGTGAAGGTGAGAAGCACAAAGATGCACACACACATACACACACACAATGAAGAGACAAGCAAGACACAATGGAAGGTTGGAAATTAGCTCTATTACTCAAGAACACTATTACAAGCTCAAAAATAGCTCTAAGCTCTTCTCTACTCCAACAAGCTCACCTCAAAAATGAGCTCTCTAGCTCTTTTTATAGTTTCTAGACTAGTTTTGACCGGTTTCACATCTAGTGACCGGCATAGTTAAAAATAAGGTCCTAGATGCTATTTGGAAGGGTAAACGATGTCTAAAAATAACGAAAATTGGTACGCTTGTTCTACCTAAGTTCCTCAAGCTCGAGGACTCCTCGGCTTGCACAAAATGGAGCTATGGATTACAAAATGGGGTTTTCTATGTTACATATGTTACAATAGTGATAAAAATCACTGTTGGAGGTTTTTGGAAAGTATTTGAAAACATAATTATTTGAAAAACGATTCGACTGGCTCCCTGCTCTGTCGTTACATGCTTCCGTGTTGTCTGTGCCTCTGGCTACTTCCAACAATGAACCACTGAGTAATAACATCATCTGGTAAGTTAGCATGAGCCGGTGGTAGCTGCCTTAAGTGTGTTCTGAAAAGGGTAGCATATTCCTGTACAGATTGATTCACTCTCTGTTTGTTATTCTGCAGATAATCAAAAATTTCGGCTGGATTCTTTTTTAACCTGAATCGCTGCAAAAAAGCATCTCGAACTGCTTCGTAGGTGCCAAAATGATTAATATCGTATTCTGTGAGCCACTTGGCTGCTTCATTGACAAATGTAGATTGAAAGACAATGGCTTTGTAGACCGGATCCGGTGGATGGTTGAGGACGGCGTAGCTTATCTCGAAAGTGCGTACGTGAGCATCCGGATCATGTCCTGGAAATCCACCAAACTTCGTGTATGTCACTCCTGTTGGAGATGGCCTGTGTTGACATAACTGTTGTTGTTGTTGTTGTTGTCCGTTCATCGTGAATGTATTATAACTTCCGTCTGTATTTCTGGTCTGATTATTTGAACTACCGGAATCTATATGGTCTGATGGCACACTTTCCGGTGAAATAAGCTTGCTTATTATACTGCGAATTTCTGTGTCAAACAGCCTTCCTTCTTCCTTGGTGTCCAGTGTAGGAGAACTTGCTTCCAAGCGCGGCAGTTGGGCTGAAGATTCAGCATAAAGTGCTAATTCGTCACCGAATAACTGAGAGTCTCTTACCGAAATCTCACCGGGATAAACCGAACTTGTGCCCGAATGCGGTGTCTTTTCGCCTTCGCTGATTTCTTTGCCTAGGGTGTGTCTAATCGTAAGTGAATCTAAATCCTTTTCCAAGAGTGTTAAACTAGCTTCCAACTGTGACTTGGTAGGTTCTGGAATTACTATATCTTCGACAGACTGTGCCGAAATAGTACTGGAATGTACCAGAGACGTAACACGTTCTACCGGAATATGACCGGAATCAGCTTTAACGTTCTGAACTTTCTTGACAACTGGGTCAGTCCTAGTTGTACTTCTACCTTCCAGAGTTGTCTTTAGTACTCCAGACTGATGGTTCTTGGGGTACGTTTCGCCAGACAGAGTAACCGGCATTTATCATTTTCTGTATTAATCGTGGAATATTACTAACGAAACAGTTTGCAACAATCTGGTTCTGTTGCTACTGACAATCAAACAATAATCTGATTCTGATAGATGACTGGCAATCTTGATGCCACTTTCCCACAGACGGCGCCAAATGTTAAATGTTAATCGTTAAACTTCCAATTTCAGACTCAAAATACTTTCAAGTTCATACTTTTCCGAACCTTTCCTAACCGTAAATTACCTCTTAGCCACGTGGGTCCTTGGGAGTGGTAGGGGTCTGTTAGACAGAGGCCCTGTACTATTTTCCCAACTTATTACACAATCATAATTACTTCTAGCATCTTAGCTCCGTGCGCAATTCTGAACAACCAATGACTGTTCATTGTACTGGACTTAGAATTTCTGAACTAATCATGCTATGATGGTCTGAGCAGTAGTCCGGTGACTTGTGTCCAATAATCTACTTCAGTAAATGAAGATCACCTAATACGTACTTTTTCAGAACAGACAGGTATACCAAACACATATATATATATACTGAAATTATATAATTCATCATATACCAATTATGAGCAACAAATGTCCTAACAACAAGCGACTTGTTATAGGCTTAACAATGACCTACTCGCACTTCAGCCGTTATAGATGCTAGTTTTTCCTGTGATCGGAATCAACAATGAACGTAGACGACTGCATCGAACTTGGTCACTTACCAGAATGGTTAACATGCGATCAGTTCGGAACTACTTCCATACTTCCTTGTTCAGTATACTACTGACAAGTAACACACTGCACTTATTAACATTCAGAGACACACTCAACCATTACCGAACAGATTCGTAACACAAGATTACTAATTCGCAACTCTGCACTACGGAGTGAATAAACGACTAATCAGGCGCAGAACAGAACAGAAATCAACACAAACAATACTCAGACTTCATAACAGTGTAATAATAATCTGACAAATAATCAGGCGAACAAACTGGTAATTCCAAGAAAACCGTTTCTCACAAGTGTCTCTCTCCATTCTCTTTACATTGCTTTATATATCTTTTTCAAGATGCGCGTACCAACTTTTTTTGCACGGATTTTGATAATTCCGGTATATCAGGCGGTCATTACGTCTGACCCACTCCGGCGACCGTCTAACACTTTTCAGGTCTTTTATTTTCAACTTCTGATCTATTCCTGCCCACAGGGTGTGCAAAACTTACCTCAGGTCTCTCTCTATTTCTTTCTCTCTGGGCTTCATGAGCTTGGGATGATCCTACTCCTTGGAGGCCATGGGAAACATTGGATCTTGGTGGAGGGAAAATCAATTCACTCTTCCAAGTATATGCATGTCTATCATGTTCTGTTACCAAGGATATCTTCTCTAATGTGTTATCCAGGTAGACAGCTTTGCCTGGTATCTCTGGATCCTTGAACTCGTAGATGATGACTATACCCAATTGGCTAGGTTGATCTGGCTTGAATCTCCAAAAGGCTTCCTCTGTTTCTCTGTTCAAGAATAATTCTATGATTTTGTTGTCTTGAGGGATCCAATCTGGAGTGATCACTCTGGTCAAAACTGACTTGCCTCTAGGAGTTTGGGGTCCTTGTCCTACATTTCCTTGTTCTAGGTCTCCTATCCCATTCTCATGAATGATATTTCCAAGCTCATCGGTTCTATCTGGTAGGTTGGTGACCACATACATGGTTCCTTCCTTATCAATGTATGAACCCTCTTCGAACTTGACCATCGGGTGCTCAAGTCCAAAGGGTTGATCTGGATTTTTGAGTTAGAACACTCATTGCCTCAAGCCATCCTCATAGATGCGAGCACCTAATCGGTTGGTCCGAATATATTCCAATTGTGTCTTATAGGAACCTTCTAGTGTTTGTAGATGGTCAGTTCCTGAGCCACCTGCAAGTTTCCCCATGCTAAAAGACATTTCTGAGTCACTTGTGTCAGAGTTTAGTACGTAAGGACAACCACTTAGTTGTTGTGCCCAAGACTTAGCTGTATGGTTGTCACTAGACTGATAAGATCTAATGCTTTATCCATCCTTGCCTAGGTGTCTACCAGATCTTAGGTTCATAAGCTTTGGTTAAGAGTCCAAAATTTCCCTTTGGTATGGCTCAAAATCCTTTGGAGTCCTCTTGGTTCCCTAGTCCCACCTGAGGGTCAACTTCAAATTATCCTATCTGAAAATCAACGAGCTATAGAGCTCGAAAAATGGACTTTGGATGAAAAAGTTATGTCAAATCAGGCTCCTGGGGGTCAAAATAGGCAAACAGGACCTTTTGGAAAAAATCACAATTTTGTGTGAAAATCATGTTGATATATTTAGGTAGTGATGTGTGTGAACACTCTAGGACCGCCGGGGCACTTTTTTCCCTCTTTAGGAGGTTTTTTTTCCCCGGCTTGTATATACGCCTATTGCCCTAATGGGCTACTTATCTTTGTACATTCTCTGGTAATACATTCAGTCTTGTGTGTTTGTGCTCCAAGCTTCTTCTTCTTCTTTGTGTTGTTCGTGTGCTTCCGCAGACATCTATCTCCAACAATTGGTATCAGAGCAGGTCGTCGCTTCATCTAGGGCACCGTCGACACTCCTCCGTTTGCAATCTCAGAATCGTACGAATTTTAGTGAGCATACTCAGGGTGCCGAGATCGCGATCTGAGCTCGTTTCGGCCTCCGAACGCACTATCGCAGTGCTCTGTAGGTTATTTCGTCTTTTTGTGCCAAAGGTATATACCAGTTTCTGTTCGCCAGTATAAGCGTCTCGAAGTCTGCTACAGGTCTAGCAAAATTCGTCTAGGCAATTCCGTTCAACTTTTTGAGATACAATCAATTTTCTGCATCAAGGTATTTTAGTCACCGGCCATGGATGAAAGCAGTGATGTATTCTGTATGTTGGCTGTTGAGGATAAGTTGGATGGTACCAACTACCCGTTATGGGCTTATATGATGCAACATGTGTTGGTTGCAAAAGGATTGTGGAACATTGTGCAGGGTGTTGAAAGACGTCCTGTTACACCTCTGATTACGGGTACTGCAGATATAGGTGCTGGAGCTGATGAAGATGGTGTCGAAGATGATATTCCATAGATTCGTCTTTGTGCTGCTGTTTCTGCTGCACCTACTGCAGAGTAGATTCGCTCGGATGGCAGAGATGCCCAGGCACATGCATTGATAGCTTTGTCTGTCAAATGTGCCATTATTCCTCACATTCGCTCTTGCAGAACAGCTAAGGATGCTTGGGATACACTTACCACATTGTACCAAGCTAGGAATGAGGCTCGTGTTGCTTACCTCCGAAAACAGTTGGAGAGTGAGCACATGAATGAAGGTGATTCTATGGACAGTTTCCTAACGAAGATCAAAGATTTGAAGGAACAATTGATTTCTGCTGATGAGGTTATACCAGATAGCTCACTTATGCAGACCGTTCTGAATGGTCTTCTTGACTCATATCAGAGTTTTGCTTCTACTCTTTGGTTGATGATGAAAGGCAATCTGAATGCCTTATCATTTGAGGAGTTAGTCTCCGTTCTGTTGCAGGAAGATCAGTCCAGGCAGAACAGGTCCATTATGCGAGTTGCAGATCAAGCTTTCCTGGCTAGTCATAAGGGCAAATGAAAATGGAGCTCTTCAACTAGTAAGCAGAAATCTGCTAATTCTGCATATTCGAAGAAGGAAGATAAAGATGAGAAGAAATCAGAAAAGTAGAAATTGTTTTGTAAGTACTGTAAAGGGAATGATCATATCATAAAGAACTGTCCAAAACTCGCTGCTAAAGAGGCAAAGAAGAAAGAGGCTGGAATGGTTGTTGCAGAGGCCCCTACACCAAAAACAGAGTCTGCAAATCTTGTGCAGGAAGAAGAATGGGCGTTTACTACTGTCTGCAATTTTGACCCATCTTCTTATGATCAGTGCATGTCTGCAGTAGACTCAGATGTTTGCCAGTATTTTGACAGTGGGGCAACCAAACATATTACCTCGCAGCGTAGTTTCTTCTCTTCACTCGAGCTTGCCCCTACAGGGAATACTGTTACATGCGCCAACAACTCCTCTTATCCTATTATGGGAGTTGGTAAGATCATTTTGACTACTACTGATGGTAGTTCTTTCACTTTTTCAGATGCTTTATTTGTGCCAGGGATAAAAAAGAACCTGTTATCAGTTTCTGCATTAGCCAAGATTGGCTTGGTTGTGAAATTTGTTGATGACAGGTGTACAGTTCATGATCTGTCAAATGGCGATGTGATTATTGCTTCTGGCATTTTATGTCGTGGGCTATATAAGCTCATAGACTATGAAAGATCTGTAAGTGATTTGGCATGTGTAGTAAATCATTCTCAGGCTATGTCAATGCAAAGCTTTGGCATGCACGCTTTGGTCATCTGAATTTTGCTAGTTTGCTACGCCTATAGAAATCTGAAATGGTGTCCTCTTTGCCCAAACTTGAGGCACCTGGAAAACATGTTTGTGAAGGCTGTATTTTGGCAAAAATGCAGCGTTCATTCGTTCCAAAAGATGGTTCAGTTCGGGCTACTCAGAAATTTCAACTTGTACATAGTGATGTCTGTGGTCCTATGCAGACACCTTCTTTTGGAAATTACCTTTACTTTGTGACTTTCATTGATGATTTTTCAAGGCATGCATGGGTATATCCACTCAAAGCAAGTCCGAAGTGTTCATGTGCTTTAAACAGTTTTTGGTTTTGGCTGAAAATTTGTCAGCATGTAAAATGAGCACCCTCCGTTCTGATCGAGGGGGGAAATATATGTTTTCTGATTTTAATGCATTTCTGGCTAAACGTGGGATAAAACACCAGTGTACAGTGCCGTATACACCTCAACAGAATGGAGTTGCTGAACGAAAGAACAGGTCACTCATGGAGATGGCGAGGTGCATGGTCAAGAGTCAGGCTTTACCACATAGTTTCTGGCTTGAGGCTGTCATGTGTGCAGCATATGTATTGAACAGGTGTCCCTCTAAATCGCTGCAGTCTATCACTCCATATGAGGCTTGGCATGACCGCAAGCCATCTGTTGCTCATCTGCGTGTTTTTGGTTGTTTGGCATATGCACTAGTGCCTGGACAACATCGTAGAAAATTGGATGGTAAGGCAGTAAAATGTATTTTTGTTGGGTACAGTTCTGAAAGTAAAGGCTATCGTCTGTATCATCCACAGACTAAACGCATTCTGGTTAGCCGTGATGTTGTCTTTGTGGAAGATGCTATTCAGCCATTGCTTTCATGTACTAAGGAGACATCTGTTAGCTCCAAAGACATGTATGATACTTTGATGCCTCTTTTTACAGGTGGACAGTCTAGTGCTGGTCGTAATGAGGCAACTTCTCAGCCTTTGCAGGGTTCATATGATGATGCAGATCATTCCATTTCTGATGCAGATTTACATGATGCACTTGTTGATGAGAGAGTTGATATTGAGCAGGCCAAAATTATGCCAAAATGGCTGGTGCAGACTTTGCGTGACAGCAAATTAGATGCACCTTTGTCATATCGTACTCGTTCAAGCTCTCATAGTGCCTCCTTTTCATCAAATTGCTATGCTATGGCTGCGTCTAGTCTCTGTGATGAGAATGAGCCTGTTTTTTTTTATGAAGCACAAAATTCAGAAAATTGGATGGCTGCTATGCAATCTGAATATGATGCTATAATGAAGAATGGTACATGGTCTTTATGTGACTTGCCTCTGCTTCTTCTTCACATAAGATGTTCTCGTAGACTTGTCTTTGGATGTAGAGGATAAAATAGGAAAAGTATATGGAAAATATGAGAGAAAAGGAAGTCTTACTTTCCTTTTGGAATTGTTGGACTTTCTTCTTTTGCATCTTTCTTCCACCTAATGATGTCAACATCTTCAAACTTCTCTTCCATACCTTTTGTTCTCTTCATCTTGAAGTAGCAAGCACTCTTAATTTCTTCAAATGAACTCTTTCTCTTCCTCTAATGCTAAGAGTAAGAGACAAAACAAATATGGTATACAAATGGAAAAGAATATTGAATCATGTTTTACCATCTTCTCATATCTCTGAATCAAAACTCTGCTTCAAATGTGACTGATATGATTGAATTCACCAACCTTTTCCTTGAGTTGGTTGAATAGTGAATTACCTTTCTAGAGTACCGAGATCAAATTCTGTACCTAGATATCCAACCAACTTATAACACAAGATTGGCTGAAAACAAAACTCATCTCATCTTCAAATTTTTCTTCTTAGATAAGCTTTCTTGCCATGAAAGAGATCTATGAAAACTGTTTTGATGTAGCTTAATGCTTTTACTTTCAAAATAATGAAAGTGTTTGAAAGCACTTCTTCAATTCTTCAAATCTCTTCATAATTTCTCTTCTAAGATATGACTTGCAAATGATAGTAGAAACTAATACCTGTGATTTGATGTTGATCTGGTTCCTTCATCTTCTCCAAACCATTGTTTTTCCTTGAATTTGAAGTAGCCTTCTCTTCATCAAGTCTCGGTCTTCAAACAATACTTCTGTAAAGTATTTTCATACTTCCTCCAAAAGTATTCGTCTGCTAACAGATCATCAACTTCAGACTCTACACTGATGAATAAACATGTGACTGAATTGTCTAATTCTCAAATCTCTACTCATCTAGATTAAGTGTGTATGCCAAATGTCAAATGTTAGAAGATGCTCTTGAATCATATGTTGTAAACGTGGAATTCTGGGAACCTGGGAATCTGAGAACCTATGAATATGAGAGCCTAGATTCTCTGATACCAAATGTTGGAAATTTAGAAGGCCCATAACTAATACCACAGATCCATGGTTCCAATATTGACGAAACATGAACATACCACATTTAATCATACAAATGATGAGACAAAGATAGAGAAAGATTAGACAACATGTGTAAAGTGTTATGTAAGCTACTACTTACTCACGCTATCATATATACAAATGTCAATTTACAATGTGGGAGTCAAAATCTCAACCACTCTATGAACAGAGATAGATGGACGAGTGAATGTACAAATGTAACAAACATATTCAGATGTATGGACAGAAATCTGAATATATATGAGATGTGTGACCCAATAGGTTGTAGAAGAGTGAATATGAGTGACAGAAAGAGGAAGGATCAGTCTAAAACTAATAATCAGCAAACCCTCATCTGAACTTAGGCTATGGAAGACCCTAAATCAGGTATGTGAACATAACTTCTCTAACACCTCATCTGAATGCATGTAGCATGCATGTACTGATTCTCCTTTAGATATGCCGAATAGGACTGATATGGATGCCAGTACCTCCATAAACTCCAAGTAGTAATTGTGTGCATAAAGAGAATATGTACCTGAATTCTTAACATAAGATGTAAATCTTATGTTAACCACCATCCAATGTCTTTGAAGTAAACTGAAATCTTCATGTAGAAGACAATCTTCAAATACATCTTGTGGATGGCTGATCCACACCACCGAGCTGCTGATAGGTAAGTCTTCTCCATAAGCAAGAGTGTGAGCACACTCTTCTTCTCCAAGAAGAACTCCATAGCTGCTCCTCAACATGCTCCTAGAGTGCACCATGGCTACCCCATGTGTGCTAGAGCACCACCTCTACTGAGGGACCAAGAACCGGCATTGCCAATTGGTCTGTGATGTCTAAAAAAAGTGACCCAAGACTCTCTTATATAGGTTTTAAAGCTCCATGTGAGAAATTCACAAAAGGGCACTTTATTTTAATCACATCACTTTTCAAATTGCTTTTGCTTTATTTTAAGTGAGTTTGCTTTATTTTTAAAGTTGCTTTTAGCTAACTTTAAAAATAACTTCTTGACCTGCTTTTTCACACTTCTGACTACCTGATGAATGATCTGACAACATATTTATGATCGTCATGCCGAGAGCTATCATATGAGGTCAAAACCCTAAATCAGCAAAAAATTAGGATTAGGGTTTTCTCCCAAATCTGATATCTGATGACTAAATGTCATATACCATTGGAAAGATCTCTTCAAGCTCTAGAAGATAGACTCATAAAAATTTTACCCATTTTTGTGCCAAAAAATGGCTAAGTACCAAAATTAGGGTTTCTTGCCTAAATGGATTTTGGACTGATGTGACATTGTTTTCCAACATCATTCCACCAAGGAGAAGAAAGGAGGTGAACAAGGGTAAGTCTTGTTTATGATAGTTATATCTCTAGGAATTATACTTTCATGACTAAGGTTATCAAAGATCATGAACCTTCTACCTATGAAGAGGCCAAAGACACAAAGGAGTGGCAAGAAGCTATGGAAGAAGAGTGCAACACCCTTGAAGACAACAACACATGGAGTCTTGTTCTAAGACAAGAAGGGATGAAGGTAATAGGGAACAAATGGGTCTATAAAGGAAGAAAAGTTCTCATGGTTCAATTGCTAGGTACAAAGCAAGGCTTGTGTCAAAAGGATTTGCTCAATCCTATGGGATTGACTATGAAGAAACATTCAGCCTGTTTGCAAAGATGACCACAATTAGGGCAATCATTGGGGTTTCCACATCTAGGAGGTGGCCAATATATCAATTGGATCTAAATAATGCTTCTCTTAATGGTGATTTGCAAGAGAAAGTCTACATGACTCAACCATTAGGATTTGAGAACCCTAAGTATTCAAATTTTGATTGTAAACTCAGAAAAGCATTGTATGGTTTAAAGCAAGATCCTAGGGCATGGAATCAAAGGCTTGTGGAGTATTTGTGCAAGTGTGGATACAAGCCAAGTGATGGAGATCCTTCCTTATACCTCAAGAAGAAAGGAGGACTAGTTGTCTATGTATGCAGATATGTGGATGACTTGATTATAATAGGAAGTGATTAGGCAAGTATCACATGGATCAAGGCCAAGATTGGAAATGAATTCAAGATTTCAGATCTTGGAGTTCTTAAATACTTTCTTGGGATTGAAGTTATTTAGGTGGAAAATGGATTTACCTTGTTCAAAGGAAGTACTTGCTAGATGTACTTTATAAGTATGGTATGAGGGGATGTAAGCCACTCACACAACCTGTGGATCCAAACACTAAGTTATGTGCACGTGAAGGCCAACCCCTTGAAGATATTTCAGCATATAGAAGCATAATTCAAAGTCTTAATTATGCTACCATCACAAAACCTGACTTGTCTTATGTTGTAGGAGTTCTTTCCCAATTTCTAAATTCAACAAGTGAAGTTCATAAGAATGCACCCAAGAAAGTGCTTAGGTACATCAAGCACATTTTCAACCAGGGGTTTTACTACCCTTATGGAGATGGATTACAACCTCAAGGCTTTAGTGATGCTGATTGGGTAGGTTCAAAGGAGGATAGAAGGAGCACATTTGGCTATGTCTTCATGCTAGGTCAAAGAGTCATTTCATGGATGTCCAAGAAGCAACCTATAGTTTCATTATCATCTACTAAGGTTGAGTACAAAGCTTTAGCACTTGCTACATGTGAGATCATGTGGCTCAATAAGCTCTTCAAAGACTTGGATGTGGAGGTCAAAGAGTTCCCTCTATTTGGAGATAACATGTCAAGCATTCATCTAGCAAGCAACCCTATGTTCCATGCAAGAAGCAAGCACATAGAGATACATTATCACTTCATTAGAGAGAAGGTACTAGCAAAGGAAGTGGACATAAAGTACATCAACACAAAGGAGATCGATAGAGACTAACACTTGAGCTTGAGGGGGAGTGTTAGAAATGTACAAGCTCAAATGTGTGTGAACCAAGGATTAACTCAAGTGCCACATCATTTCACTTTTTGGTAAAGTCTAAAACCACTTTTCCATTACTTTTTTAGCTCAAGATTCTATCTACCTTGATTGAGAAAAGTGGGGAATTTCGGAGGCATGATTTGAACTCAAATTCTACACCAACTTTTAGAGCATTATATAAGCAATAGCTTGGAAGAAAGCCATGGCCTCCTCAAGCTTCATTTGTGCACTTTTAAGCTCTCATTGGGAGTGTATACTCCATGTCTAAGGTAGCCCCCTACTTGCTGAAGTTTTCACTTTGGTTGAGATTTTGTTGAGTTGTCTATTTCATGCACAAGCTATCTCATCTTAAAGATCTTGTTGCAAGCTTCCTTTTGAATATAATCTTAGTATCAATTTTTACTTATCTTTGTTTATATTGAGCTTGAAAACTTTGTTCTATCTCTGCATATTCCCCAACATATGTGTGTGAAGAGGTACACATAAGTGATAGCTATGTGATTGGGAAGATTTTGATCTGTCTTGTGTTAGGAGATTGACATAGATCACATTCTCCAAATTGAGTGCTCTTTGGCTTGTTGGAAAGCTTAAAGAATCTATTTATACTGTGCAAAATTGCATAAGTTCATTCCTCATGTGCAGAAAGCAATTCAATTTTTGGTGGAGTATGTTAGTGAACTATTTGGTCCTAGGAAGGGCCTATCATTCTTTTGCTGCAACTAGGAGTGGATATACTCCATCATGTATATATATATATATATATATATATATATATATATATATATATATATATATATATATATATATATATATATATAACAATTTACCACCTCCTTGATGCAATCATAGAAATTAATGTCCTAAAGGTTATCATTTTGGCCATAGGATTCAATGTATTTTCATAGTGAATCCCATAGGTTTGGACAAACTTTTTTGTTATCAATCTAACTTTGTATCTAGCTAAACTTCCACTTGCATTCCTCCTCAAAATTTATAAACCCACTTATTGCAGCTGACTTTTGCAATCTTTCTTTGGTACTAATTTCCATTTGTTTTTGCCTTCCAAGTCTTCCAGCTTCCTAGATATCTTTGCTTCATGTATCCTCTACTTTGGTTTCTTCAAATGCATCTCATTCTTTGTCTTTAACCACTTTATAAACATATGCATATTATCTTGCAATGAAATTATCATACATAAGCTTCTGTATTGGATACCTTACTCTTGAAGAATTCTTCTCTTCACCTTTTAAAGGTATGAATATCTTATTCCTTGGAAACATTTTGTGTGCCTTTGATGTATTGCAACTCTCTCTTGTGGGTTCTTCATCATCATGTATATCATGGCCTTCATCATCCAATTCCATGAGTTTTGTCCTGCCTCTGATAGATGTTGATCTTCTTTTCCATGGTGAGGTAACATTCGAGCCTCCTTCACTTTTTTGGATATTTGGACCACTCAGATCCATGCTCTCTTGGTTGGTTTCTCAAAATATTCTTTTTGCTTCTTCAACATCTTCCTCTTGCCAACATTTATTATGAAAAAACTAGGGTTTGTTACCATCAAATATGTCATATCTGATACCTTTAATTCCTTGGTAATGGGGTTATAACACCTCTCGACCTTTCTTATAAAGAATAGACTAAAACTATACATCCTTCTTCCCAAGAATCAATCCCATTCCTCAATTCATGAGGAACATGTTTGTAGCACACACATCGAAAAATCTTCAAGTATGAGAGATCTTGTTTCCTCCCACTCCAAGCTTCCTCCAATGTAAGAACATGTATTCTAGAGGTAGGGAACCTACTCATCATATCCACATCAATGGAAATAGCCTCTCTCCAATAATCTAATGAAACATTCATATCCTTCATCGCACTCGTAGCAATCTATACAATATATATAAATTGTTTTTGCCACACCATTTCGTTGAGATATCTATCTACAAATTAATTGTCTCTTTATCCCTTAGGCTTGTAGGTACTCAAAGAGATCATTTGAGAAATACTCCCCTCTTCATTTGACCTTATAGTTTGAATACATCTACCTCATGCCTTCACTTGTGCCTTGAAGATTTTGAAGGCCACAAACACTTCTGATTTCTACTTGATACAAAATGGACACAGTTTCCTTGCACTATGATCAATAAAGGTAACAAAGTATACTTTTACCTACAAGGGGTGGATCCTTAGTTGAACCCCATACATCTATATGTATGAGATCAAGCATATTTAGAGACATGTGATTACGTTTCTTGAAAGTGAGTCTAATATGCTTACCTAATTGAAATGCTTCACACATGCATGCATCATAGTACTTTAGAATGTGGTAAATCTCTTTCCAAATGTTTCTTTTGCATGTACTTTAGTCGTTTGAGGTTGACATGTCCAACCCTCTTGTGCCAAAGATCTAATTCAACTATCCTCTTATTTCCATAAGAGAGAAACATGGCCTTTGATGCAGATCTTTTCCCTAAATCAAGAGTAAACATCCATCCTTTCTTCCGCTTTGAGATTTTTGAGATATCAAGCTCAACATATGATGATTGAGGAGACATGTACCATTTTTTTGTCTCTCTGACATTTAGTGGTTACATCGATATATGTTATAGACATGTTTAGTGAATTGTAAAAGATTTACCTACCAGGAGTGATGCCACATTTTTTTCTTGCCAACTCTTTCATTCGTGGACATTAGAGTTTTCTTTACGTACTATTCTTCATATATTGTACTGATTGTTGGTCATTCTTGTATATTCTCTTTATATAATAGAAGAAGAAGAAGAAAAAGAAGAAGATCATTCTTCCTTGCCTCATTGTGTGTGTGCTTCTCTCTTTGTATGTAAGAGTGTGTGAGAGCTCTCTTTCTTATCTGCTTTCTCTTGAAATGGTATTAGAGCCAGTTTGGCTGTAGAGAGCTCATGGAGAAGACTAATAGTGAAGAGTACATGAGCACACATGGAGAATGCCTATTTCACAAATGATCTCAAATTGCTACAAAATTATATGTGAAGGTAGAAGGCATCAAAATACATCAAAACTTTTCTGAGATTCAGTATCACAACAATCTCAACCTACATTTTGATTGTGCAAGGCGGGGCCCATAGAAAAAACAAGTCAAGTTGCAAAACTATAACGTGCATGCTATTTGACATCTCTCAAATATTCCACATGCAAAATTTCAAGCGATTTTGTGTATTGTTGATACATGAAAACTATGTTTTTCTTAGATCAAACTATCAAGTCATAGTGTGAGTGTTCAAGTAGAGGTACACTTCTAATGTTTATTGCAATATTATGAATTGTTGTAGATATAGTGAATGCTAATCAAATGAGTCAACTTATGAGAAATACATTGTACATGAATACCTTTCATGCTTGGAGATTCAAAATGATGAATTTCCTAATGGGAAAAGGGTATTGGAAGTACATCAAATGAGACAATGAAAACCCTTTGCAGTTACTAGACAAGAATCAAACTGCATAACACATAAGAGCACATGAAGAGTGGAATCAAGGAGCATAGAAGGTAATGTATTGGTTGTATGTTAGCATACAAAGATAGCATGATTGTGTATATACAGGATGCAAACACTCCAAAAGAGGATTGGGCCAATTTGTTCACATAGTATGAGAGCAATGCAAAGGCTTGGAAATTGCAACTCAAGAATGATCTGCATACACTAAAGAACCAGAGCTTGTTGACAAGTGATTACACCTTAAAAATCAAAAGCATATGTGATTTGATTTCATCTATTGGCTTCAATGTAGATGATGATGATGATGAAAAGGTTGAAGTGTGCCTTTGTGGTTTAGGAGCTACATATACGTAGTTCATAACCAGATCCTCCTGAAGCAGGTGTAGACATTTTACCATAGAGATCAACATGTACCAACTCTAGAGGAGCTTGAGATTGATTGTTGGTATCTCTTGGAAATGTCTTTCATTGTTGCTTGCCCATCATACAAGCTTCACAAGGTTCCTACAACTTTGAAAATGCAGGCAAATGAGCAACCATCCCTGTTCTTTGCATCTCCTTCAAAATTGCAAATCTGAGATGCCCAATCCATTGGTGCCATAACCTGCTTACATCTTTATCTTGTGTAGCAGTTAAGGCACTTAACTCATACAGGTTATCATGTCTTATGCCTTTACCTACTACATTACCTGATGAATCCATGATTTTTGCACCACTCTTATTGAAGTGAACTTCGAGTCCACGATCTGTTATTGCAGAAACAAACAACAAATTTCTTTTAAGTGTAGGTACATAGAGAACATCGGATAACTTTTTCTCAACACCTAGAGAAGTGATAAAAGAGATGGTTCCAGTTCCTTTCGATGGACACTTGGAGTCATTTCCCACCACTACATTGATGGATTCCCGCAGAGGCACTAGGGAACTATACCAATCCTTTTTACTGGTCATATGGTGAGAAGCTCCACTATCTAAAATCCATGGTTCATCAACACGAGCTTGAGTAGATGAACATACCTCTTCAATAACTACCCATAGTTCCAACTCTGTTTTGTTTGCAGACTGTTTGTTCTTCCACGATGATTTTACAGTCCCGTTACATTCATCAGCTTGCTTCTTTTTGCAATCCTTGATGGCATGGCCTTTATTTTCACAATAGAAGCAACTTCCTGTGAACTTTTTCTTCTTTGGCTTCTTCTTTGATCCATCAGAAGAGCCTTTACCTTTTGCATTTGCTGAGAATGCAGCATTACTTGTACTTTGGCGATTCTTCAACCACATCTCTTCTTCTAAAAGCATAGCACAAAACTCTTCAAATGTAAGGGGAGTTGTTCTTACGTGAGTGTTAAGGGCTGTTACTAATCCATCATACTTTGCTGGAAGAACACGTACACATCTTTGAGCCAGCCCTTCTGATGTTATAACAACACCAACTGCAGCCAATTGATCTTGAAGATGTTTTATCTGTTTGATAAAATCTTCAGCCTTTTCAGAATCAGAATGATTTTAATTTTCCAACTAATTTTCTAAATTTTGTATCCTAGTGTGGTTCTTGGTCTCATATTGACGAGCCAATATGCCCCAAGCCTCATGTGCTTTAGTAGTATGTTGAACTAAAGTAAGCACAGAATCACTTACACTAGTGACAATTGCACATAATGCATCAGCATTCCACCTCTTCCAAGCTCGTAGAAGATTTGGATATGGCTGAATCATCAATCTTGAATTTGTTGGATCTTCAACTGGTATAGGCTCTGGATCCAATCCCATGACAGTTTCAAGTAATTCATAGGAGTCCAAAATTGTAGAAATTTTGAACTTCGAGAGTGTATAGTTGATTCCATCTTGCTTCTCTTCAGTGAATGCAGGTGGGCGAATTCGAATAGGTGTAGCATTAACATTAGCTGAAGCATCAAGACCAGTGTTCGACGATGAAACCATCATGTAATCACTCGCATAATCTACTAATATTCTAGTCTACTAGTAGGCTAAAATAGTGATACTTCTCAAGCTATTCAAACCTTACAGCTCTAATACTATGTAAGATAATAGTTACGCAATATAACACAAGAGCAATAGCAAAGAAGATAACGGATACGTGAGAAAATCAACAATTTTCTACTAACAGCAAGTACAAAGATGATGGCATTGTCCACCCGTGCGCTCTCAAGGAAGAGCTTAAATGGTGATCTAGACAACTCTAGATAGAGAGATACAAGATAGGAGGTATGCTGGCTCAATTCGATGTCTCAGGTAGTGCAGAAGTCATGTATATATAGGATCATGGGTGGCCTTTCGTGGACGGCTATACATGGGCGGTAGAGCATGGGCGGTCACCACCCACATAATTGCCATACAGAGCTTAGGCCAGTTGAACCAACCTAACAAATATAAATGATTTCTAACTCTGACATGGAATATTCCATTTACTGTTGTGCCGGGGGCAAGGGGCCCACTGGCCCCTTGGGACCCCCTAGCCAGGGCTACTCACCGCTACCCCAGACCCCACAATTAGGGACCCTGGTAACTCCCTTTCCTTAAAATACCTTACATGGTCAAATATGACCTTCATCCAACATGCAAGTTGGGATTCCCATCAATTGGGTAATGCACACTTGGCTTCTCCTCACAATGGAGGCCTTACAAAATGTGCATACAATCATGAGGGGTAGACATTGATCATATACTGACAATTTGAAGCATCCACATGTAAATGGAATATTACATCCCATTGAGGTGTTTTTAGTATAGGAGATGTGGCTAGGCAAGTTTTTAGGGTTTCAAAAGCTTTATCACATTCATTAGTCCACTCAAACTTAGTGATCAATGTATAAAGGTGTTTTGCAATATCTACAAATTTGTATAGAAAATTTCATATAATAACCATAGTGTCCCATGAATGTTTGCAATTCCTCCATATTTGTTGTCTTAGGCAAGTTGACTATGGCTCTAATTTTTTCCTCATGAGTAGATATTCCATTTTTGGAGACTATGTGTCCTAACATTCTTCCTTGTTTTACAAAGAAAACACATTTCTCGGGGTTTAGAGAAACTTTGCAAGTTCTACATTTTTTTAATATATTTCGCAAGTCTTGTAGATGATCTTTTCTCTCATTTGAAAAAGTAAATAAATCACCTACATAGATTTCCATTGTTCCTTAGAAAATCCTTGAATATATGACACATTAACTTTTGTCGGTGCATTTGTTAAACCAAAAGGCATAACTCTAAATGCATATACGCCCCATTCTATTGCAAAGGTAGTCTTATGTTGATCTTCTAATGCAATAGGCACGTGATTTTAGCTTGAGAAACCATCCAAAAGACTATAGACCTCTTGTTGAGCAACTCTCTCCAAAAGATGATATTTTATTGGCAATGGATAAGTATCTCTAATAGTTGCTACATTGACCCTTTTGAGATTGATGCAAACCCTAAGTCTTCCATTCTTTTTTGGAACCACAACTATTGGTGATATCCATTTGTTATAATCAATTTCATAAATGAAATTTACTGCCAATAATTTGTTTATCTCTTCCTTAATCTTTGCAAAGTATTTATCAATGTATATATAATGTCTTTGCTTAGTTTCTTTTGGATTTGGTGCAATAGGTATTTTATGTACACAAATATTTGGATCTATTACTTTAAGATCTTTATAGTTGTAGGCAAATACATCTTTGAATTCTCTGAACAAGTTGATTAAAGCTTCTTCTTCTTCTTCTTCGTCTTTTGCCAATTCATCTACAATTACAATCTGTTTGTCTTCTCCCCCTTCTTGGGCTAGTATTATCTTTTTTGTTTCTTCTCGATTGTCATAGGATTCTCCCTTTTTCTTCTCTCTTCTTGGTTTCAAGTTTAGGAACCATCTTCACTTTCATACTTTTTGAAATGTGATGGAATATCAAATTTTCCTTATTGTTCATCATGAGTTCCATTTTCTATGTGTTTTGACTTCTTTTGTGGAATTTGTTTTCTTATTCTTGTTTATGTTTGATTTTAGTGTATTTATTTGAGATATTTTCTTTGATGGAATGACTTTCTTGCATATTTTCTAACTATGAGATTTTGTTGTTTATTTCCTATTTTGATTCTTCTGTTTTGGATGCAATTTTCTCTTCTTCAATCCTTATCATTCTCAAGCCTATGTAAAAGATATCATACCATTCCTTATTTGGAAAATTTATCCCCACATGTTTTTCATTGGCTACATCTAAGGTAGACAAAATTTGAATCCATCCATAGCGTTCAAAACATTCATCATTAAATTTTGAGGTACATATCTTTCATCCTCTACTGATCTATCAATTGTAAAATCTTCTTTTCTTAAGAAGAACATTTTTGGTAATTTTTTCTTTGTTAAGCCAAGGGTCCAAAGTGGTGCTTCACCTTCACCTCTAGAATTTCATATTTCTTTTAATTCATCTCTAATTTCATGTTCATTTTTAACCTTGTTCCATTCCCTTGGAGATATATCATGCTAATTTCCCCTTCTTAGATTGACTTTGGTAACATTCCCTAAGTTTTGCAAATAAAGGTATTCTTTCTCCCAATCTTGAAACAATTGTAATTTTCTCATAAAAGGTCTTCCTAAGATGATCTCATATGAGGTAATATGAGGAAATTCAACTATTGCAAAAGTATGTTCAACTTCTATTTCACATATTGTTATGATTATCTTTTCCCAAATTCCTAAGTGTGTTTCTATATGTCCATCTACAAGTTGAAGTTTCATTCTAGTAGGTTTGAGTGGTTGAGACCCCCATTCTTCCAAAGTTTTTCTTGTCATTATGGCTACCCCAACTCCACTATCTAAAATAGCATTTGTTTTATTATCTCCATAGTGAATTGAAAATATAGCATTACCTTCTTCACCCTCACAGTATCCTCCAATTTTATTTATGGGTACTTGCATGAGTGATTCTTTATCTGTGTTTTCAAGGTTTTCTATTCATTTTTATAGATAATCTTATAGATAGGGATTATAACTTACCATTTATTTTAAGTCCATTGAAACAACATCTTACATTGATAAGTTAGTTCAACCTTCATTTTCAGCAATATCTCTTCAACTTCATTTGAACTTTTAATTACTTCCACTTGTTGTTGAGTATTGTTGTTACTTGATTGATCATTTTGTTGCTTCTTAGATTTGCTTTCCAATTCTTCCCAAACTCTTTCTTGTAATTTTCATAAGTTCCTCTATCGGTTCTCCAAAATGTCTTCTTCAATAATTGTTGAGTCTTTTCTATGACTTCTTTACACAATTTATTTTTTTTCGTTTCCCATTCAAGCAATGGATACACCTTCTCCTAATCTAATGGGATAGGTCCTTCTTATATTCTTGCTTTGTATGATTTTATTAAAGTTTGTAATTACTTTGATAAATTTTGCATGTGATTGTACTTTTGTTTTTGTTTTGACTCATTCTCTTGTGATTTCCTCTTAATGTTGGTTTGCATTTCCTTTTCTAGTTCTTCTACTTTCTCTTCCCACTTAGCCTTTTGTTTTGCTCTCCTTTCTTTCCATGAAGTTTTCTTTTTGTTTTCTTTCTTATCTTCCTCCACTCTTGTTTTTTGTTGCTTGGCTTGAGCACTTGTCACTACTTGAATAGGTGTCACTTGGTCATGGTCACTCTCAATATTTTCTAGAATTTCAACTACTTTCAAAGGTATATGCGTGTTTGCATTTTGTTTATGTGGATTTTCTGGACAATCTTTTATCAAATGTTCTCTTCCACAATCTTTAAAGTAAGCTACTTATATTTTCAACGTAGGTGGTTGAGGACATTCTCTCAAAAAATGATCTCCCCCGCACCTATAACAAGTGACCTTTTGTGTATTCTTGAATTGAGGCTTTGGGTTTGACATGTAATTATTTGTTATATGCATGAATATGGTTGCATCCATCTCAATTCTCTCATTTTCTAAATCCAAATCTTGAAGATTATGTTCTTTTGTTAAAAATTTTGCTTTCTCTGTGAGGAGAAAACTGCGATTTTCAAGTGTTCAAAATCGTGTTTTTCATTCACAATTGTGTTTTAGCACAATCGTGATATTTTGGGATTCTTAGGTCACAGCCGTGAAATTTTGAATCTCAAAATCACTGTTTTCTTTCACAATCATGATTGCTCACAATTGTAAAAACATGCAATTTTCACTAAAAAGTGTGTGTGTGTGTGTGTTTTCTTTTTTACATAGAATCATGATTCTGTGATGTTTTTAGTGAAAATTTTATGTGAGTTTTTTGTGAGTTTCACACATGCATTAAGAGCACTTATCATTTTATTAGCATGCAATGAAGAAGTTCCATCAAATTTTTCCTATTGAAATAAAGAAATCAAGCAATCTCAATTTTAACAGTAGTTGATTTTTTCTCACTTTTTTGCAAAACATTTCTCAAAAATAATAATGGTGAAGTGTAAAAAAGATTTACCTTGAAATTGCTTGCTCAAATAATTTTAAAAAATTATTGGTTTTGATCTTGCTCTCAAAATCGTGATTTTTTTAACTCTCTCTCACTCAATGAACATAAATTTTGCCAAGTCTTGTTTTTATAGTCTCTTCTCATAATTGTGACTTTCACTCTTTTTTTAATGAAATTTTGAAATTTATATTGGATTAAGCCTTGGTAGCCTCTCCTTCCTTCTTTTCCAAATAATATTTACAATTTTCTCAAATTTTTGATGATCTTACCTTCCACACAAAATCCCAATTCTCTACAAAGAATTGCGTTTTTGTTTTTACCTTTGTTTTTGCATTTTTTGTCACTTTTCTTGATGTGATGTCTTGTCTTGTGATCCAAGAATACTCTTCCTTCCCTTTTTGCTTGCAATTCAAAATGGATTGTGATTTTTTAAAAAGAAATGATTGTTCATAATTAACAAAAAATTCTTTTTAAATTCTCTTTTTGATTTTTCCACTCCTTATTCTTCTTACTCTAAAAATTGATGATCCACTGATGTTATCATTTGTTCATAAAAATTTCAACACCACTTTTAACCATCTTTTTCGTTTTTTTCAAACAAAAGGAAAACAAATCTAGGGTTTTATAAAAATAAAGCTAAAAAGATGATGAAGAAAGATTACGATCTCATATTTTCTACGTTAGAGAACAACATAAAGCACCTCACTCCATTTTCTCAATAGAATGAATAAAGAAATCTCTCTCAAAGACAAACACACTCACCTTTTCATCTTTGCAACACTTGATGATTCAAATTAGTTATGAACAAGTATTTGTTACCATCAACTTGGAGAATCTAGCAAGGTCCAAAGCTCCAATGTTTCCCAGCAACGACAACAAAAATGTTTGTTATAGTTTGGAGTTGTCCTCTCCAATCGTCATAGCAAAAAGTTACAATAACTGTAAACACTTAAAACTATCAATCCAAGAAGTATACTATGACCACAGACCCGTCTTCATCAATGGACTCCAATATTTATCATCACAAGATCAGTTTCATGAGAGGCTTCACAAATGTTATGCATATTTCTATGATTTCTTCTAAATTGAGTTAGGAATAAGCTTTTTCAATGTTTTTTGTGTCTAAAGTGTACTACTTTTCATAATAAAAACATTACTAACATCAAACTTGAATTTCATTACATGTACGAGAGTGATGAGACAACCACGATTTTGACAGAACCACACAGTCAAGATGAAACAATAATTTGGAAGGTTATGGACACTTAAAAGACTGAGATAGACTTATGAAACCATGAAACAGTTA
Source organism: Ceratopteris richardii (assembly GCA_020310875.1). Classification (NCBI taxonomy): domain Eukaryota; kingdom Viridiplantae; phylum Streptophyta; class Polypodiopsida; order Polypodiales; family Pteridaceae; genus Ceratopteris; species Ceratopteris richardii. Next base: position 45,196,576 of record CM035428.1, read on the forward strand.
AAGAACTATTGATCAACAAGATAAATCCATGAAAATTACAAAAACAATCAACTTGAAATCACCATCAAAGCTTGATGATGGATGAGTTTGCAAGGAAGTAAGAGTTCTCTAGTTCTCATTAATCATCAAAAGTTACAAAAGATCAAGATATCCTTACAAATGAGTCATAAATGACTTAAATACTTTTTCAAGTTTTTGCTTTCACACTTGAAATTGGTCCTCTAAACTTCTACTCTAAATTTCTACTTACTTGAGGGCTCTAAAAATTCTAAAAAATATATATAATTAACATGCGATCATGAGGAAGAGTCTTCCTCATTTTTACATCAAATATAGTAATCGCAACTACAATATTACAAGATTTTCCCATTTTTGCTTTTACAAAGAATGTCTTTCCAACAACCTTGGTCCTAGATACTATTTCCTCTTCCACTGTGGAAGCCTTTACCTCGGCCTCTTCCTTTACCATTGTAGAATATCTTCTTAGAACCAAATTTTCTTTGTGATTTTGCATCTTCACCAAGGTTCTTTTATCCAATTATTAGCATGGACATAAGATCAACAACATTTAGAATATTCTCCCTCGTTTGAATATAGAAAGATGTGGGTGTATTTCATTTGAGAGAAGGCTGATGCTTTTAAAAAATTTAAAATGTGGCATACGTATGTGGAAAATGAATCAGGAAGGAAACTGAAGAAATTTAGAATAGATAGAGGAGGTGAATTTTTGTCAACAGAATTCAATAATTACTGTAAGGAGCATGGTGTGAAAAGGCAACTTACCACAGTTCATACACCTCAACAAAATGGCATTGTTGAGCGCAGGAATAGGACAGTAGTTGAAATGGCTCATTGTATGTTAAAGGCTCAAGACATGCCTAATTCATTCTAGGCAGAAGCATTCAATACAGCAGTCTACATTCTCAATTGAAGCTACACAAAAGCACTGAAGGGATGACTCCTCAAGAAGCATATTCTCGTAAAAAGCATTCAATTTTGCATTTTAGAATTTTTGGTTCTTTTTGTTATGCACATATTCTTGATTCAACAAGATCAAAGTTGGATTCAAAAAGCAAAAAGTGTGTCTTCCTAGGATATAGTGAAGAGTCTAAAGCATATAGGTTGTGGGATCTTGAGGCAAGGAAGATTTTTGTCAGCTGACATGTGGTGTTTGATGAATGAACACACTTAGTAGAAGATAAAGGTAAATCTACTATCTCATCAAATAGAGAGATATCTCACCTTGTGCCTATCAAAAGATAGGTTAAAGTTGAGGAGGAAACAACTGATGGAGAAATTTCCTCAATAAAAAGCCAACCAGTTGTAGCTGCACAGCGTAAGCGCATACCGAAGTGGGCACAACAGCTCTTTGATGATCACAATCCACATGTAGATGTACCAGAATCATCCTCCGATGGATTATGAAGATAAAAGAGAATAGAGGAGGGAAGAAGAACCTCAGAACACATTGTCAACATGGCTCTAATGGCAGATATCATGGGCTTGATAAAGGAACCTACCACCATTGAAGAAGCCCTTGATGATCCAGGTTGGAGAGCGGCAATGCAGTCTCAGTATGATAATATACTCAAAAATGATACATGGGATCTAGTCGATTTGCCACCAAATAAGAAGTTAATAAGTACTAAATGGATTTGGAAAGCTAAGTATAAAGTAGATGGAACATTAGAAAAGTATAAAGCAAGATTAGTTGCATAGGGCTTTTCACAAATCGAAGGATTTGATGTTCAAGAAACTTTTGCACCAACAGCATGCATGACAACTATTTGGACGGTACTTGTAGTAGCTGCACAAAAGGCCTGACCTATTTTCCACATGGATGTCAAATCTGCATTTTCGAATGGTCACCTCAAGGAGGAGGTATATGTATCTCAACCACTAGGTTTTGAGGTGCCCAATTCAAAAAATAAAGTTTTTAGGTTGAAGAAAGCTTTGTATGGACTTAAGCAAGCTCCACGGGCTTGGTACCAATGGATATATATTTTTTTCAAAAATATGGGTTTTGAAAGAAGTAGTTCTGATGCTAACTTGTATGTAACGAAAAGGGATAGCAAGCTAGTTGTTGTCATTGTATATGTAGATGATTTGATCATTATAGGAGATCATCAAGAACTCATCAATCAAACTCGAATCAGCTTGGGATCTGAGTTTGAAATGACAGGCTTAGGTCTACTCCATTTTTGTTTGGGAATTGAAGTATGGCAAAGGAAGGATGGCATTTTCATCTCACAACAAAAATATGTCAAAGAAATTCTCAAGGCATTGGGAATGATGGACTGCAAACCAACTAGCACACCTATGGAGGTAAATCATAAGCTATCTATGGATGATAACGTGCCTGATGTATATGCTAAGAAGTATAGGAAGCTCGTTGGAAGTCTTATTTTGCTATGCAACACTAGAGCAGACATAGCACCATTTGCTATGTTGTTGAAGCGTTAAGTAGGTTTTCCAACAAACCTAAGGAGAGTCACTCGAATGCTGGAATGCAAATTCTAAGGTACATTGCAAGAACCTTGGATTTTGGTATTTTTTATACCACAGGTGATACACTTCAAGGATATTGTGATTCAGATTGGGCGGAGATTTTGATTCTAGAAAATTAGTTTTTGGATATTGTTTCTCACTTGGTTCAAGAATATATTCTTGGGTAAGTAGGAAGCAACCAACTCTCACATTCTCCTTCACTGAAGCAAAGTACAAAGCAGCTTGTTTTGCTTCTTGTGTGGCTGTGTACTTGAGTCAAGAAGACTCAAGGACTCGTGCCAATGAGACTGTACCTCTATTGCAACACAAGTGCATATAGTGGGAAATTAACACACATTTAAATGTCAATCCAATTGAACGACCTAACCAAGTGTTTGAGGACATGTGCACACATGATGAAACATGAACTGGTTTAGCTGCTATGAATGAGAAAAGACTAATCCACCTCTCCAGCTCACTAAGAAACTGAAAGTGTCTGCCGCGATACCTCTTACAGCAGTTTTCAGAAAATCAAGGATTTCTCCTAGCTCCGAACTCCGAATATAGTCAATAGGGTACTCCTTTCGAAGCTCTCGACAAGACGCATCTATTGGAAGTGGTTTCACTTGATTCTGACAATCTGCTTCAAGTTATGACCAAAATAGTGAATGACGGGAAGCACCCACACTCACGCCACAGCTCCTACAAGCTCACACACACACTACAGTAGCTCAAAAACAGTGGGGAGGGGTAGACAACAGTCCTACACACACATTCCAAGCATTACACACACATACAAGATCAAAGAGAAGATGGAAATCTGCAAGAAAGAGGAAAATTCGAAATTTTGGAGAGCTCATTCTTCACAATGGCAAAAAGTCTCTACAAAGAGTCACAAAGTGACTTATATACATGTGCCCTAAGTTTGGTCCTTTCACACAAAAGACCGGCACTTTATTCCAAAAAAGTGAATTTCCTACTAATTTACAAGGGATATTTTACAACAAATTGGGATTATGCAACTACAGGACTCCTCTAGTGCATTTACATGGCTTGAGGGAATTCTCTAGGACTTTGAAGAAGAAAAATATGCCCATTAATTTGAAAATTTTGGGGCTCTTCTCTTTTACTCCTTTGCTCTGCAACACTCTCCCCCTCTTTGTCTCTGTCGTCCCTTGACAGGCTTTAGCTTCTCATTGGCTGCTTGTTTAAGTCTTTTGAGTGCACACATCCAGTGGTCGAAGAAGCAATAAGGACCGTCAGACAATTGGTTATCTTATCCGAGGTTTGTCCTTTGCTTCTGTCTTTGGCTTGCTTTAAGAGTTCTGAATACACGCACCCAGTGGTCGGAGAAGCAATAAGGACCGTCAGAGAATTTGTTATTTTATCTGATCTCTGTCCTTTGCTTCTGTTTTGCCCCTTGGTATTCCGTATATCACATATCTGGGTTGCTGTATTCAGTGGGGTTGCCACGCACGCCACCAGTGACCTATGTCTTGCTTGTGTTACTCTGATTTGTCCTGGTTGCACACATGTGACCCTGTTGTATTGCTTTGAGCATGTTTACCTTCTTTTCACCGCACGCTATCATCGGAAGGATTACTACCTGCCAATTATTGTCTTGCACTTCTTCATGTATAGTTCCTGGCCCTGGTCCGTCCTTCCCATGAAATGTCCTGGTTCTGATTGATCTTTACATCCACTTCTCAAGACCTGGATGATTTGCGTTGTTGCCTGATGCGTGCCCCTACGGGGCTTTGGGCAGAGGGTGGTTCTTTTGTATCATGATCTTCATTCTTTATTGAGTTGTTTTTTACTTTGATCTTCTTCTTCTTCTTTTCTTGCTTGATTCCCCTTCCACACGTCCCTCCTCCTGAACTTTGTCGTCCCCGACAGGCTTTTTGTGGTGATGTGTGTATGTCTGTATGGCTGCTTGCTCTCATTGATTCAGCAGATTAGCATGACAAATCATAAATTCTTTCCACTACTGGGACTTAACTCCGTCCTCTCGTGCTTGTCGGTGATCCGCAAAAAAACTTGTTTCATAAGCAACCAGACGTGCATTCAAGTTTGAAGTCATTTTTACAAAAATCTCTGAATCTATTTCAAAGAAGCCAGTGAAAAATGCTTCTTCGAAAGTTTGCATATACGTTGACGGCAAAAACATGATTCGAGAATAATATGCCATAAGTGTCAGGCGGCTTGGAATAGTGGATAGATAAAAAATGAGTGCGTCCGATCCTTGCGTAATGCCAATGAAATTCAAAAAAGTGTATTTTGCGTGTTGGAATACTTGATTACCGTAAGTAGCATGTTGAATATCTTATTTGTCATTTTAACAGCTAAATCAGGGACTGTAGCACATTTGGCAATCCAAAATTCCATAGTTTTTACCATATATTCCTCCGTCGATAAGTAATTGTGTGGAGGGCTAGGTAACAATAGGTAGTTGAGCCACTGATTATTGATATTGCCTTGGCGCTGTCCTTCCCAAAATTGCATCCAGGCGCGTCTGCGGGGTACAGGACAAAAGGATGGATTGACTTGAAGCACATATGGTGATGCTTCCCACTGTACCCTCAATGTAGGATTCTTTTCCAAAATTTTCCTCCTCTAGATGGGATCCGCCTTCTCGAACTCCTCTTGAGTGTAATTGAAAGTATTCTTGTCGAACTGGAGGTTGCTATCAGGTTCTTGATTAGTGGTTGTCCTTATATAATGCCTCATTTGTTCCTTTAGAAGACCATATGGTACATTGAAGGGCTTCAAAATTTGCTCTAATTGTTTGTTTTCTATGTGAGCTTCCTTCATGATTTGTATTATTTGGTCTTCAAAATCAGCAATGAGCTGGGACACTAGTAGTGCCCTTTCTGGTCGGCTCAATTCTGCAATGTCCCGATTATTATGATCAATGTGGACCTCCTGTGCCTCCCTTATCGATGAATGATATGAGGGGAGAGAGAGAGGACGTACCTCAGTCTCCACATTAGCCTCTGCAGAATTGTGGAACTACTGGTGTCCCCTGAATTGTTTTTTGCTCTAACTGTTCCTGAAGCTGTTTAATGAATTCATCTTTCTGCTTGATTTCCTCCGTAGTCTTTGCAATGGTGTCCTTGTGTTTGAGCAGTTCTTGTGCCACGATATCCAAATGATCAGTATCTTCTTTACATTGCAGCAGGTTCTGATTCTTAGCTTTCTTCCATTTAGTTCTTAGGGCTGCCGTATCATCCATGTACTTTTTTTCCCATTCGACAATGGTGAGTTGCTCCTGTATGAGCTGATCTTCCATTTTAGTTATCTTTTCTTCCAATTCTTTGATATCCTTTACTGAGCTTTCCTTAGCTTCTATTGGCTAATCACTGAGAAGAGCTGTCATGAGCTCCCTGTTTTGGTTCCTTAGGTTTTCTGCTTCCTCCATATATACTTTGAGCTGAGATTCCAATATTTTGCTCCCAGCATTCATCCTTGCCTTCTCAGTCTTGCTAGCTTCGTATTTTCTCTGTACTTCTTGCAGTTGTGCTTTTAAACGTTCGTTTTCGGTCATTAACTCACTGCACTGCTTTTTTGCTGCTTGGACTTCTTTCTCTTTGTTTCTGATGTGCTCTCTTTCTAAGTTCAATTGGGCCGAAAGATTCTTACTCTTTTCTTGAAGCTCATGTTTGTCGTTCATTGCTTGGTTGTAGTCTTCGTCAGCCTCAAGCATTAGTTGTTGCGTATCTAGAGTGGTTCGAATCATGTCTTGTACCACAGGCTTGAGTTGAGCAATGTCTACATTCAACCAAGTTCTTGGTATGCTTGGAGCTTCGCCTGTGAGCACATCTCTTCCCTGCTTCACAGGGATGGTTTCGTTGTGTGGTTGTCTTATTTGTAGATGTACTTGTGGTTCAGTTTCTTCCTTATCCATCTTAATAGCTTTTGTGGCACTCCCTTGAACTGTGACATCCATGGGGGAGGGTTCTGCCACCACTCGTATTGGTGTGAAGGGTTCCTCGTCCTCTATTTTCTCTTCCTGATGCTCCTTCTTTGGTATCTTTATGGATTTCTCGCGAGGTGGTGTGGCTTCCTTGATATGAATGGTGGAAGTCTCATTAAGTTTTATCATATGTGTAGCTTCCTGATCTGCTTCCTTACTTGTGATATTCGGATTGGTAAGCGGCGTGTGGTCATCTGTCTTGAGACCTTCTGCTTCTTCATTGTAGTTAACTTCATTCAATTCCACCCATTGTCCATCATCCTTCGATTCACTTTGAATATCGACATTCAACAGTGAAGTGTCGGGTTCTTGTTGGGCATCTGAGGATGAGCTTGAATTGTCCAATCCTATTTCCCTGTACCGATGGACTTTGGTGAGTTTCCTTTTCGCTTCCAATTCTTGTTGGGTCTGTTGATAGTGATGTCCTTGCACTAGGAGGTTGACTTGTCCTTCCGTATATTGGTGCGTCTCCTCCATTGCTTTAGCTAGCTCTTCCTTCGTAATTGGTCTATTCTCTTTCAGGGTTGTCTTAGGAAGTACATGTGTTCTTTTTTATTTCGGCCCTTCCTCGTCTACTTGCTTGACTTCTCTAAGTCTCTTCGTTCCTCTCATTTTGGGTTGAGAACTAGTTTCTGCCACTTGCACAATCTTTACTCCTTTTTTCTTTTTAGGAACTGTGGCAACTTTGACGTACTGAGCAAGAGCAGTCGAAGATGGCATTTCCTGCAAGTATTCTCTTATGCCCAAAGCATGGTAGATCAAGATCGTTAGTGCAACATTGCCGTTGAGGAACTTCTTATTATTCCATTGCTTTTTTGCCTCGAATAGTCTTTCTTGGACATATGGAGTCAGATTAATTTGATTGCCAATTTGCTTGATTGCATGGGACAGTAATTGAACAATGATCTTTTGGGGAGTCGTGTATCGATTCATATTTGGAAAGCAGAAGTGTTGGTGAATTAGTCTGACCTCCTCTTCTATCTCGACTCTGTTAATGTCAACAAAAGTTCGTGTCTTTGCTCCATGACTCTCTTCCTTTACCATAGTGATACCGTCCTTCTCCCATCCGAATGCTTCCTTAGTTAAGTCGTGTGTAAATTGGATGACAACCCATTGGCCTCCTTTATCCATAACTCTGGCTTCGGGCACCAATGGATCATGCAGTGCCGGCTGTAAGGTGTTCATGACTTGCGTGCATCTTTGGAAGTCAGGCTTATATATGGGCAATTCAAAATACTTATGAATGCCTGCTTTCTTCATTATGGCGATTGTAGAGGGTAGTTCATGCAATACTCTGAAGTCCTGGGACATAATCGGAAAGTGATGATCTGTGTCCATGATTTTTATGTTCGCCAAGAAGAGATACTCTCCTACTGGTTGCTCTTCTCTAAACCAATGTCCTTTGGCTTTTGTGAGACTTTGGGGAGGAAATTCCTGTACCTCCTCCTGAATTGTAGCCTCTGAGTCTTCAGAAGCCATCTGCACTTGTAATGAAAAGTGCATTAGCTTGAAAGGAAGTATAGCAATTAGTGTAGTGCATTGCAAGGTGTTGTTGTCGCTCATCACTCCGTTTCCCATGATTCCATAGGTGAGATCTCTTACCACTTTCTTTTTTTTCTTATATTCCTTAAAAAAACACAATCGTTAGTATAGCCGAAGCTTTTATTTATGTACAAAGTATGTCCATTCCTAGGAGAGTTGAAGCTATGACCTAATTCTACTTGGCGAATGTGCACCACTAGTTTTATAATGTACATCATGTGCCGAATGCTTGGCCTCGTATTGTGGCCCTATTATGCATACTTGAGGTGCATTAGAGGCTTCATGAGTGCAATGGGAATCTCTGTTGCTTCAATTGTCCACTCCTTGCAGTTGCTTGGGTTTCCAAATCCATTTCGTGACCACTGAGAGAGGTCGTTTGTTTCTTTGATTCTTCGGGCTTCATGTGTTCTCTTTGTTTCCATTAGCGTTCTAGTAGTACAGACGGTTCTTTTCTTGTTTCAGGAATGAATCTCATGTGGTTGGGTGTTAGCAGCAGACAAGGAACTAAAGGACTGACGAGGCATGGCAGTCAGAGAAGAGAGTCAGAAGGGAGAGAAGGCACAAGCAGACAAGGGAGTCAACGGCGATCTGGCAAGTAGGCCAATAGTTTTCTTCAGGAAGAAGCAAGTATGAGCATTCACGAAGATCTAGCACTAAGGCAACCCTTTAATTTTTCAAAACCCTTACACCAATTAAAAGTGATTCTCATCACTAAACACCATTGTAAATACCATTTCATATTTTTGTAGCTCCATTTTGTGCAAGCCAAGGAGTCCTTGAGCTTGAGGAACTTTAGAAGTATCTACGTGCCAATTTTCGTATTTTTTAGATCTCATTTGAGCCCTCAAATAAGCCCTGGAACCTAATTTTTAACTAGGCCGGACACTAGGTCTGAACAGGGCCAAAGCTAGTCAAAAACTATAAAAAGAGCTAGAGAGCTCATTTTGGAGGTTGGATTGTAATTGAAACGAACTTGTAAGAGCTCTTGAAAGTAATCTAAGAACTCCATTGCTTCTCAATCTTTGTCTTGCCGTGTGTGCGCGTGTGTGTGAATGTGTGTGCATGCTTGTGTGCTTCTCACTCACGCACTTGTGCCTCCACTTGCTCGAGGTCTTCATACCATCCTCACGTCTTCCCGGATTGACATTAAAGGAGGTGCTTCTCATCACTGAGCTACACCAAATTTTGGCGCCGTTGCCGGGGATCGAACCTTGAGGACGAGCGTGTGATGGTAAGACATAGAGTTGACGCGTTGGAGTTGTAGGTATTTTCTTCACTTTCATCTATTTTCTTGTTTTTCCTTCACCATCTTCATCACCATCATCATCATCACCATCTCCCACCTCCATCTCCATCATCGCGAAAATTTCTGTTTTTTGATTATATCACCTTCTCCACCTCATTTCCCTCATTTCACTTGTGAGAGAGAGCGAGAGAGCGATATTGCGTGTGTGGTTTCTTGCATGTTTCTTGAGCATTTTGCAGGATCTTGCTGAATCATCATCCCTAGCTCTCTGCGCAGGTACGAAACTCGTCGAATCTGTCTCGCAGTCGCCAGCCTTTGTCGATCGCGATCGACAGAAAATTCGATCATTTGGTAAAACAAGGTTCACCACTAGCACAAGCATGATGAGCACATCCCAAATCACCTAAAATAGTAGAAAAATTCCGTGTTTTTCTGTCAATCGCGACCGACAGCCTCTGTCAATCGCGACCGACAGACCCTGTCAATCGCGACCGACAGACCCTGTCAATCGCGACCGACAGACTTCACGACCGACAGACTGCCACGTAGGACCCTGTCAATCGCGATTGATACCGTCGATCGCGATCGACAGCCACGACCGACACCTCTGTCAGTCGCGATTGACACCGTCGATCGCGACCGACTGAAATTCAACGATTGATTGACTTTTACGTGTAGCCATGTGTCCATCGCGACTGATAGGCCCCCGATTGACTGAAATTTCGGCGAAAAATCTGGAAAACGTGTCGATCGCGATTGATACTGTCGATCGCGATTGACAGCCACGATCGACTCTGTCGATCGCGATTGACACTGTCGATCGTGACTGACAGGCCCGACGGACACCTCTGTCAATCGCGATTGACAGACCTGTCGATCGCGATTGACAGGCTTTTCGGCCAAAAATTAGGGTTTGCTTTTGTTCAAAATTTGGGATAATTTTGGGGCAAATAGTCAATCCATTAGCATTCCTGGAGGTTCCTACAATTGAGAATTGGGAGAAAATCCTAGGATCTGTCAGCCAGATTGAATCTTGTCTTAACCCCCTAAACCCTGAACAGTCATAACTTTTTCATACGAAATCCATTTTTTGAGCTCTAGGGCTTGTTGGAAAGCTCGTGGCATATACTACACGCCCTCAATTGTTTTTTATAAAGATAATGCGTTGATTTTTAGATAGGATATTTTGAAGTTGACCATACCCAGGGGGATCAAAGTCAGGGGTTTTTAGAATTGTTTCCCTAAAAATCACTATGCCAGTTTGTGTTTGTGCCACAGTAATGAAAATCATTGGTACTGTCTTTAGAATTTGAATCTTAAGGCTAGCGTTGGAACTCTTACAGATCTATTGAGAGCATCGAAAGGCGTTCTAAGCAAGTGTAAGTGCAAGCTTGGGAACACACTTCCTGGGCACTCAAGGGCAACCAAGAAGGAAACAAAAGGTTGGAAATTCTCAACTCCCTTTGTCAATTCCTAGCTTATGCTAAGAACGACTAGAGGTAGGAGTAAGTCAGGGCGACGATAGGCAGGTATCAAGTTGAAGACTACCTAAAAACTCAAGTTCAAGTTAAAAACCTAATCTCTGTACTGTCGATAACATAAAGGAAAAGAACCTAACGTGGAACGATCAACCTAAAAGTACGAAGAACATTCAAGTATTCCTGACGACGTAATATCAGACAAGATCTTAAACACGATAAATAACTAAAAAGAATCAAGTGACTGATACCAATTGATCGGCAACGAGGTTGTACTCTGGGCAAAAATCGGGCTACTTAAATAGGCATATGAACCTTAGATCAGGACGACATCTAGTAAGGGATAGACAAAGCCTTAGGTCTTCAGAGGCTAGTGTCAACCACACGGCTAGGTCTTGGGCCCAGCAGTTGAGTCACCCCTCATACTACCCAAGTTCTGAGACTAGTGAATCAGTGATGTCTCAAGGTATGGAGAGACCTACAGGCAATTCAGGAGTGCCATACCTGTACAGGGTAGAAGGCCCTTACAAAACGCAGTTGGAATACCTTAGGACCAACCGATTAGGTGCCAGCATCTATGAGGACGGCCTAGGAAGATCTGTGGTACAAATTAAGAATCCTGATCAATCCATTGGACTAGAGCACCCAGCTGTCAAGTTTGAAAACGAAGCATACTTGGACAAAGAAGGAACCATATATGTAGTCACCAGTCATCCAGATAGGACAGATGAATTTGGGAATGTAATCTCAGAAGCGGACTTAGGCGACTTGGAACAAGGAAACATGGGTGTAGAACCTAGAACCCCCCGAGGCAAATCTGTTCTCACTAGGATTATCACACCTGAGTGGGTTCCCCAAGACAACAAGAGCATAGATCTGCTTCTCAATCGAGAGACTGACGAAGCCTTTTGGAGGTACAAATCTGATCAGCCAACTGATATAGGAACAATCATGATCTATGAGTTTAAGGATCCAGATAGCCCAGGAAGAGTGACCTACTTAGATCACGCTTCGGAGAGGATCTTTGTGGTGACAGAACATGATAGGCATGCTTACACTTGGAAGGGTGAATTCATTTTCCCCCAACCAAGATCGAATGTATCCTATGGTCACCCTGGAGCTAGAACATCCCAAGCTCATGGAACTCAAAGAGACAGACATAGAGAAAGGCCGGAAGTAAGCTTTGCCAACCGAGTTGGCAGAGAAAGAACGAGGGCAGAAACAAATAGAGTAGAACCTGAGATACTTAGAGCTCACAGGAATCAAAGAAATGCGGATGAGTTCCCTCTACCATGACCTAGAGAGCACACAAGGACTTTGAGACCGACTCAACTAGTTAAGTCCATGAAGAACTACTTCGATGGCACAGGAGATCCATATGATCACGTGGCTGAGTTTAGGCAAGTCTTGAGAGCTGAACAAGTGGAGGATCTATTCACGCAGTACAATGCCTTCGGTCTGACCCTTAGGAACACTGCCCTGACATGGTTTCAGCCACTAAATGAGAGGCAGTTCAGGAGCATAGACCAACTCCTAGAGGCTTTCATTATTGAATTCTCTAAGAGTGGCATAAGGCATAATACCTCCTCGCTGATTCACAGCTTCAAGCAAACCCCGCAAGAGACCGTGAGACTCGCAGGTAGAAGATTTAGACAATACTTAGAAAGATGCCCTGTTTCGGAGTTACCCACACCAGCTAAGCAAGTGGCTTTATTCCTGGATGGATTGCTAAGTACCAAATTGAGATCTTATGTGTACTTGAAGGACCCTAGGACCATAGAAGAGTGTGTACGCATGTGTATTGACATTGAGGATAACCTAGGGGAGGAGTTAGAGCTTTCCAAGATATACAAAGATTGGGATAGTGCCTCTCACATCTCTTCCACGCAATCCACATCAATCGAGGAACTTGCAGAGAAAGTTGCTCAGAAACTAGGTGTCTCTAGCAAACAAATTCCGAGATTTGCCCCTGTGAAAAGGTGCTATACTTGTGGTGGCGACCACATGGCGAACGTATGTCCCGTTATGGCCCAACCCCAAGTTAATCCTAGTAGCCGGTACTGCACTATAGAACGAAGGTACACCAATCACACCGTGCAAGACTGCCCCTACAATAAGCAAACCGTGAGGCAGACGTACCCACAGCCATACCCTCAGCAGGGAAGATACCAGAACCAGTACCCACCTCAGCAATATGCTAGACCTCAACAAACCTACCAACCCTATCAAAACCAACAAAGACCTCAGCCTGTGCTAACACAACAACCCCCAGCTCCAGCTAATGTGATTCCGGTAAAGTATGCTGTCGCAGAAGAAAACCTGAATAGAGCTATAGTCCCTGTAACACCATTGCTTTCTGAAAGTGACCCCAGTGACCATAGCTTTGATTCTACACATGTTGATAGCCCCCAGGCCTACTACATGCAGTCTCCTGAACATGGTGAGTCCTACTATAGTGAAGAGCCAAATGAACCTAGTTGGGAGTCAGATCACACAAACCTCATGTATACAAACCCCAATCCTAGGCCTCAACCTAGACAGGTAAGACCTCCATTCCCTAGAGGACCATGCTACAGATGCCAAGGAGATCACCTCATTCGTGATTGTCCCTTACCTCCACCTACACAACCCCAGTCAGTGACGATCCAAGGCTTTTGCCAAGATTGTGGAAAAGAGCATCTCTTACGAGATTGCCCAAAGAATCCTAATAATATGCCAAAAATCACTCCTATCAACGTTGTTGGGTTAGTGGTAGACTCCACAAGGAGCGTGACTTCCACTGCACCAGTACAAGTAATCACTAGAGCCCAAGCACTGCAGCAAAACCAGGGTGTAGGTCAGGAAAAAAGCCCAGAAGTTAGTGAAACGGAGAGTACGACAAAGAAGAGGACGAGAGCGTGGAAAGATAGTAGGGAAAGAATGAGAAGACAATGGGCTAAAAAAATGAGTGAACTTGAGGAAAGCATAAGAGAAACCAAAGCCAGGATAACTGAACTCACATCTCAAACTCCCTCTCACACTACCCCACCACCACCATTCCCATCGCCATCTGACCAGCCACCTTCCAACCCGCCTCACCTAAACCCACCACCCCCTAGAGTAGGATCAGTCCTAGCAGATCCCACTCCCGAAGACCTTAATATGATGCTTAAAGCATATCAGGCCAGAATCCAAGAAGGGCCAAACGTAACGGATCATGAAAAGTGCTACCCTAGAGCAGAATTAGAGCTTGAACGAACTAAAATTTGTGCCAAAATGGTGGAATTGGCTCAGACCATGTTTGAAGCCAGTCGCCTATTTAACATCTCTAGTTCAGCGAAGACACAGTTGCACTTTGATGGACTGTTAGAAAGAATAGAGAAGCTGATTGCACAATCAGAAAAGGAACCCGCCTCTCAACGCAAGGACAACGCAAGTGAAAGGTTAAGCATTCCTGCTCAGGAAGCCTATGTGCCTGAAGCCTATGTGCCTAACTCTACGGAGCCAGACACATCATCTTCTATGAATCGATTCACACCAGAATTCCTACGAGAGATTCAAGAAGACAAATGGGCTAAAGAGAGTGAAGTCCCTCCTCCTATTGAACTTGTGGATGATGCACATGACCAATTCCCACAAGATATCCCATCCATTTACGAGGAGCAGGAGAGCACCCAATCTCAGGAAAGGTTAGACTTTGAGTCTAACTCTCTACAAGAATTACCCCACTTCACAGGCCCATGGGAAGCTAAGTCTACTTGTATGAGAGCACCTACAGTCATGGTAAGAAACGAAGACTCAGTCTTACCTAGGAACACAGAGGTAGTAAAAAACACTAAAGTGCAGTGCAATCTCAAGTTAGAAGAGCTACTCAAGGTTAGACCTGAATTATGGAAACATGTCACCAAACAAGTACCAGAGATAGCAAAACCTCGTTCCCAGGTAGGATCACATAGGACAGTGCCAGAGATACCCTTGGACAAGATAGGAGACATGTGTGAAGGCGAAGAAGGGAACACCTATCTTCCCATTACTTACCAGGAGTACACCACCAAGGCAATTTTGGACTCAGGTGCAGGAGTTGCAATTGCCACCACTTCCCTATGGAAGCGTTGGGGCAAGCCAACACTTTTGCCAACGAGAATGAAATTGCAGATGGCCGATGGTCACATAGAGAGACCCCTAGGGTTGTTAGAAGGAATAACTCTCACTACATGTGGTGTTGAGTTCGAGCATACATTTGCTATATGTGACTTTAGCAAAAATCATGCCTATGAGATGATTTTGGGAAGACCATTCATGCGACAGTTGCAAGTGGTATAGGATTGGGGAACCAATTCTTTGTACCTGCAGCACTTAGTTGTTACGACCAAAGTAAATCTCAAGGATTACTCTCATAGAGATGTCCCTCCTATCCAATGGAATCCCATCCATAGAGCCAAAGATGATACGGAATCTGTGCATTCCATAGGCTCACGATCCTCATGGATGCATGAAGACACCCACTTATGGATGTGCAAAGTAGCAGTGGACGAAGAGAAGAGAGAAAAAGCCAGAGAGGTAGGTGCGAAAGAAACCCATAGATCAATTCAAGACCCAGCCTATGCACCTGTAGTATTTCCTGATGAGGAATTTGAACCCCATGGCTGGGCAGAAATTTTAGCAACCATGGATGTAGCCATCAATGAGGAACAATGGACACCTCACTGTGATGAAGATGGCTATGACATTTCAGTCTTCTCCATAGAGCCACTCATGGGAGAGGCAGTTCTAGAAGAATGCGAACCTAGCCCTGATGCATTTGAGGATGCAAGTGACTCCGATCTAGAGTCAATCATTATGGACCCACCATTTGCATCAGATGAAGAATACTTCCATGAAGTAGAATTTCAACCCCAGAGGCATGGAGAGCTTACAAATGATGTAAGATTAGCGACACATGTGACCCCGAAGGAAGAAGGGAAGAAACGAAAGAAGAGAGAAGTCTCACCAGAAGAGGAAGAATCTTTGTTTGAGGTCCCAGAAAATTTTAAGAAGTATGAGATAGACGACAGGAGAGTCATGATAAGAATGCCTAAACGAGAGGCACAAGTAGGAGAGGCCTATGATAACAAAGAAACCACCAAGAAAATAGTAGTGGCCCTAGAAGAAGGAGAGGAGAGATGCACGTACATAGGCCATGACCTAACAGAGGAAGAAGAGCATGCGTTAATTGCCTTGCTAAGAGAATACAGAGATGTATTCGCTTGGAGTTACAAGGATTTGAAAGGTGTTGACCCGGACATATGCTCACACACCATCCCCATGACCTCAGATGCTAAACCCTCTAAGCAAAAGCCATATACATATAACGATAATTACGCTGCTAAGATCAAAGAGGAGATAGATAGACTGGTCGAAGCTGGATTTATCTATGAAATTGAGCACACTGAGTGGGTATCCCCCATCGTAGTGGTGCCCAAGAAGAATGGCAAGCTGTGCGTATGCATTAACTTGAAAAAGGTTAATGCAGCCACGATTCGAGATAACTATCCGCTTCCCATCACAGAGCATCTCTTAGAGAGAGTGGCAGGCAAGGAAGTGTATAACTTCCTTGATGGATTTTTGGGCTACAATCAAGTAGCCATAGCTCCAGAAGATCAGCATAAGACGGCTTTTGCCATAGAGTGGGGTATATTTGCCTTTCGTGTAATGTCATTTGGGCTTACCAATGCACCAGCTACCTTCCAGAGACTAATGTGCCATGTATTTAAGGAGTTCCTGAGAAAGAATTTAGAAGTCTATGTTGATGATCTTTGTGCTCATTCCAACATTAGACAAACCCACATTCCTGAACTCAGACAAATCTTTGACAAATGTAGAGAATACCAAGTCTGCCTGAACCCAGAAAAGTGCGTTTTTATGGTCAAGCAAGGCAAGATTCTAGGACACATAGTGTCAAAGAATGGCATATCTACTGACAAAGAGAAAGTGAGAGCTATAGCAGAGCTACCTAGGCCAAAGAATGTCAAGGAAGTACAAGCTTTCATGGGGCATTGTGGTTACTACCGCCGATTTATACACATGTATGCCATCATAGCAAAGCCTCTGTATGGACTTTTGACTAACTTTGAGTGGACTGACGAATGTGAGAATTCCTTCCAAGAGCTTAAACGAAGATTATGTTCAGCACCAATCTTGACCACACCAGATTGGAATAAGCCATTCCATGTTCACGTGGATGCATCCAATTATGCCATTGGATGTGTACTTGCACAACCTACTGGTGAAGGTAACATGGATCTTCCAATTGCCTATGCTAGTAGACAATTGAATGCAGCTGAACGAAATTATACCACTACAGAGAGAGAAGGCTTAGGCATGGTATATGCAGTTAAAAATTTAGACATTATCTGCTTGCAAATAAGTTTAAATTTTTTACTGACCACCAAGCATTGTTATATCTAGTGAACAAGCCATGCAATACAGGAAGATTAGTAAGATGGTTTCTCTTACTAATGGAATATGATTTCAAGGTTGTGGTAAGGAAAGGTAGGACTCACTTGAGAGCGGATCACCTTTCTAGGCTCACATCTGGAGAAGCCCCACAAGGAGTATCAGATGACCTTCCTGACGCTTACTTGTTTAATTTGGAAGTGGTGCCGCAGTGGGCTAAGCCATTGGTACCAGTGTTAACATACGGGCCTAACCACCCAGTAGTAAACACACAAAATAGAGAGGTTGTGAAAGCCCAAAAGTATCACATCATGGCAGGAAGTATGTACAAGCACACAGATCAAGGGATCTTGGCTTGTTGTGTAGAAGAGGATGAGTACGCTAAATGGTTGCAATTAGCACATGTAGGTGCATTAGAGCAACACTACTCAAAGCAACGAACCTTACAGACGCTAAGGAGACTCGGAGTACATTGGCCAACTATGGAAGCTGATGTCCAAAGGTGGTGCAAGGAATGCTCAATCTGTTGCACTAAACCACCTGTGGAACACGCCATGCTTTATCAAGTGTCACTAGTGCCAGATTGGAGTGAACCACTAGTATCCTTCCTGAGGACGAAAACATTCCCTCCAGACCTGACTCTGGCTAGGAAAAGGAGTTTAGAACAAGAAGCCCTGGATTACTCACTCATTGGTGATAATCTATACAAGCGTGGTAAAGATGGTTACCTAAGGCTATGTGTCCATGAAAGTGAATATCTCAAGATCTTGGAAACTGCTCACCAAGGGGTAGCAGGAGGACACTTTGGACCAGATCGGGTAATCAAGGCAATACTATTTGCGGGCTTCTGGTGGCCGACCCTTCACATGGATGCACATACATATGTGAAACAGTGTGACGTCTGTCAGCGAACTCAGTATCCTATACGTAAAGATGAGATGCCACTGAAACCTATGATGGGTGGACGCGCATTCTCTAAGTGGGGAATAGACTTCGTAGGTCCTATTAATCCCCCAGCTAAGGGTTCCCATGCGGAATATATCATTGTGGCAACAGACTATCTAACTAAGTGGGTAGAGGTAAAAGCTACGACGAAGAACGATGCTCAAACAACTGCTAAATTCTTGTTTGAAAATGTATTCACAAGATATGGGCTACCTATAGAGCTAGTAAGTGATAGAGGCACTCACTTCTTGAATGAAGTGATTGAAAATCTACTCCAAGAATTCTTGGTAAGACATAAGAAGTCTGCCCCCTATCACCCTCAAGCTAATGGACAAGCTGAGAGCACCAATAAGATCTTATGCAATGTACTGACGAAATTAGTGAATAATAAACGCTCTGATTGGGACAAACAGTTACATCATGCTGTTTGGGCATACCGAGTCGCCTATAAAACGGTACTCCAAGCCACACCCTTTCAGATGGTATTCGGTCAGAACGCGGTGCTACCATTAGACTTCTTAATACCCACATTGAAGGTAGCACAAGAGCACGAATGGACAGGTCATGAGCTCTCCTCTAGGATCTTTGACCTAGAACGATTAGGAGAAACAAGACTGAGGGCGGCTGCAGGAATATATGCAGCTAAGAAACGATAGAAGGCCTACTTTGATGCCCATGTTAAGGATAAAGGTTTGAAAGTAGGAGACCGGGTACTAGTATACACGCTAAAACAACACGCAAGGAAGCTAGAAAAGAGAGGCTACGGACCTATGATCATCAATAGGATCTCCACGAGTGGAGCAGTACAACTAGCCACTTTAGAGGGTGACGTTCTCCCAAACTATATTAGCGGATGCAGAGTCAAGTTGTATCAAGAACCCCTCACGGAGGAAATGCTAAGTCGACTCAATACTGCTAAGAAACGCAAAGAGGAAGAAAAGCGAATTCGAGAAGAAGCTCAAGCAGAAGCCCTAGAGCACATACGGAGAATGAAATTAAGAAGACAAGGTAGAGAGCACCCTAGGCAAGATGCATATGCAGATCAAGGATATGACATGGCTATGTGCGAAGTTTCAGGTATTAGCTCACATAGGATAACTGATCGACGTCCTTTCATAACCTTAGATATAGGACAAGGAAAGAGTGCAAGGACTGTAAGAGCCTTGATTAACTCAGGTGCAGCCACTAGTGCTGTTAAATTGTCTTACTGTCAAGAGTTGCAATTAACTGTCAATCCTGTGGAAGCATATCTCATAGGATTGGGAGGCGTGGAAACCCCTTGCATGGGTGAGGTGGAACTTCCTCTCTATATTCATGATGAGGCAATGACAGTTAAAGTACTAGTGTGTCAAGATGAGGACCTCACTGAGCCCCTTGTCTTGGGTCAAGACTGGATCTATGACCAAGCAGTCAACTTAAACCTAAGAAGTGGACTTCTTCAGGTATGGGTGAATCGAACTAGAATTACAATTGAGTTAAATAATGGAGCACTCAAGGAACTAGGAAAGGCACAGACTCCTGGTCCCTCCAGGGGTACACATGAAGTTGACCATGCTGTTCTTGTCCAAGGCGATGTGATACAGAAGAATGAAGATCTCAGAAAAGGAGTCAGAACCACAACGGAACTCCCTTCTTTTCCAAAGGCCAGAAGGAGGCAACAACCAAAGGTGGATCAAAGACAGAAGAAGCAGAGTACTACCTATGTCGAAGATCAAAAGTACCTACGCAGCAAAATGTCTCAGCAAGTGAAACAAGTGTGGGTGCGGAAAGGCGAACACCCGATTGCACTCAGGCCAACCACACGGGCAAAGCCTCTTATTAGTAACCAACAACACGACACTAATAAGAAGTCTTTCAGAAATTCTTCTGCTAACGTGAAATCTATTTGGGTGCCCAAGAAGTCGATGAAGGCTAGCCCACAATCAAGACAAATTTGGGTGCCTAAGGCTTGTTTGCGGGCTCAAATAGCTCCACCAAGACCACACCCTAGACAGCATGATCCATTCACTCGCACAGCCGGCATCCACTCGTTTTTAACACTCAGGAACACACTAAGACCCATGAGCACGAACAGAATCACTTGTAAATGGGTCCCTAAAAGGCCTCATTTTCAAGCTGACACACTTATGAAGCTCTCGAGAGTCTCTACAAAACCAAGAGCAACACCCATCCACCACATTTGGCAGCCTAAGACTTGTAATAAACCCCCAGACCCCATTTGTAAATCCATGACAACCTACTAACCACATCACTATCACACTACATCATCCCACTTAACTCTTAGGTCTACTGAACTCCTAACCACACACACTCTCACACCGAGCACTTACTAACCCATTAATCTCTCCCGACCCTCATGTTAATGTTGTACGGGGAACAACAACGGTTCTCTCTTGTCCTGTACAATGTTAACACATGTTTGTATATTCTCACAGAGACAGGCAGCAAGAAGTAGCATGGCAGATACGGTAGGAACTAGCTCCCAGGCAGGCACCAACCCCCAAGTGGTGGACATTGAAAGCCTTCCGGTCGAGGAGGAATTAAAGGAACGACCAGCGGCATTAAGGGCATTACATGCCATACCGATTCAGAATCCTCCACAGGGTCACACAATGCCGGTGGGCAAAACCTCACACTGGTTCAGTGACGTTGCTGGACCTCTGGGTGAAGGCACATACATGTGGGAGTCCGAGGTAGAATTCAATGGACGTTGGGGCAGATACCATTTCTTTACCAGGGAGTTTGAAAAGCTACAGAATAATGAAGGACTGAAGCCGATATGGAAGAAGGCTGGGCTCTATGATTATTTCAAGTTCCAACTACCGAAGCCCGATTTTCTAAGATGCTCATACTTGATTAGCACCCTCACCCCAAGCAAAGACAAAAAAGGATACAGCTCCTTTGTACTCCCATCACTCACAAGGGGCAATGAGCTGAAGCGTTTCCGCTTGACTATCAACTTGGTAAGAGAAGCTCTCGACATGAAAGGTATGCACATTCCAACAGAGAAAGAGACTATGGTTCCAGACAATATGAAGAACAGGAATCTGACGAAGTTGAAGGACATGGTCGCGATGACACCTACGATCGCCATTCACTTACGCATGGTCATGCAACATTTCGCATTCCCAGCGCAGGAAAGGTTCACAATGCCTCCCAAAAAGATCTGGTTTAGCCTCTACTTAGCGGATGCTTTTGATTTGACAATCAATATGCCCCACTGGATTATCGACCAAATTCATTTGGCTCATCAAAGGTGGTATAAGAAGCAAAAGTCTGTATTGTATGGTTGCTGTGCGCTTACAAGAATTATGTATAGATGTCTCGCATATGATGTACCGGTGCAAAGGGCTCTCATTTGGACCAGAGCACAGGAGTTTCAACGCAGATTGTCAGCCGTAGGGCCTCCCTCAAAGAAGATGAGAGGCGCTGTCCAGATGCCTTGTGCACAAGCTCGCGGTGCAACCCTAACGCCTGAAACAACCCCAAGACTTCCCCGACGAGTACAACCATTTACTATCAGGTTACCCAGGCACAGCATAGATGGCCCTAACCTTGTATTTCCACCAGTACCTACTGATCTGGAATTTCCTCATGGATTCACTTTGGAAGATCTAACGGATGAAGAAGTTGCCAGAATCATTGAAGCTGTTAATGCGGAAGTCGAAGCAGAGCAGGGTAGTGGACAACAAACGGCTACAGAACAACCCCAGCCAAGACAACCAGAAGTGGTGGAATTGGAGGATGAAGATGAAGGTCAAGAGGATGAACAGGAAGGATTTTCTGATGAGGAGGCGCATGACTATGAGCAAGAAGTTATACAAGAGCTAGAGGGTGCCCCAGCATATACAAAGGAGTTGAAGAAGCTTTATGATACCATCAACAGGGTCCAACAACAACATAAGTTATCCCTTGCAGCAGGAAAGGCTATCATGCACCAAATCCTTGAGGAGGAAGGAGTTGACGAACAGTATCGTGCCACACTAGACATGATCTCTGATGCCTTAGGAGTACCGGAGGCAGTGCAGACGGCCCTGGCACAATCACGCAGAATGGAAAGAAGATACGGAAGATGTCCCCCACGAACAGGGAAACAAATGAATGTATTAGGATTAGGACCACAAGGCACCCCCACAACCACGGGCACTGCACACACCGCTCACGACACCGAGGAATCCCATACATCAAGTGCACCTCCATCACCTCCCTTACCACCTTCGCCCCCACACCCGCCACATTCACCTCCCCTTACCAATGTAACAACCACCGTTACCGCCCCCGAGTCCACCGCCATGACTGAAGCACAAACCGCCAATCAACCCACACACCCTCTCAACACCTCCCGTGTATACACCTCCACTAACACTGTAATCCTAACGGCAGTTACTGACATCCCCATTCCCCCACTCACACTTTCGGGCAGTTTGCATTCACAACTGCACACACCACTGTACACATTCACCACAATCACTGCACCCACCATTCCACTATTCACAATCACTCCCACTACTGTTTCCATCATGGATTTTATGGACATATCACCCTCCACTGCACCTCTCCCTCCCCCCATGCGGCCACAATCCCCCATTCCCCCACCACCCACTTCACCACTTTCGAGCACCGCACTCACACTTCCCTTCCCCTTTCCCTTTCCCTCTGCACTTAACACCCTCCCTGCATCCACCCCCATTAATAATGTATTTAATAACATGTATCGGTGCATGTCTCAGTTACAACAACACTATCAGCATCTCGATGCTCAGCATACAAGTTTATTCAGGAGTCACGAAGCGTTACAAGGAAGATTTATGGACTTAGAGCAAGAGAAGAAACAGTTACAACAACAGTTCAGCGCCTTGCAAGAACAACATGAGCAATTAGTGGCAAATCCACCGCAGCCAGATGCCGAAGAAAGACAACACATGGATGATCTGCTACACTCCCAAATTACAGAGAACCTCAAGCTCCGCCGCAACATGGCTCTATTACGAAAGCATATGTCTGCAGCCCTGGAAGAAAATAGACGACTTCAGACACAAAACGAAGAGAACTTGGAATTAGCCATGGAGGGTTCCCCACAAGAAATTGACCCGGAGCGGTTTAAGGCCATTCCCTCGGACAACATGCAAATCATATTGGAAACCCATGCTGATCTCCTCGAAGCCCATGCAGCCTTAGAAAAGGAAAGAGACGAACTACGAAGGCAATTGGCAGCTCAACCAGCACCACCCAAAGAGGTCCCAACCACAGCTGGCACAACTGATGAAGTAGCAGCGCTCAAAGCACAGCTTGAAGAATTACAAAAGAAAGTGCTTGTATATGAACGCCAACCCTCCCCCTTGGTGGAACCAGAACCTGAAGACCTAGTACCCATCGAAGTAGAGGAAACCTTTGAGGACCCGTACGTTCCGATGCCAGCACCTGGAGGCAAGCGAACAGATGAGGGCATGGACACCCTTGAAATAGAGGCCCCGGAATGGATGCAGAAATTGGAAAAGGTGGCCACAACACATGATGATAGGGTGGCAGTCCAGATAGCATTGATGTCACGCTTGGAAGAGGTGATCATAAAATCGGACTATTTTAGGAACCTCTCTCATCACAGGTGGATCGGCACCTCTGACGACTTGTATGTTCCATTTTGTGTCTTAATGGCGGACTATAATGCTGAGATCAAGCACCACACTTCACGGGAACCAACCTCTGCCACACAGTTTGCACCAGACGACATCCCAGAAAGTGCCAAGCAGGGAAATATTCGCCAACCGACTTGGAGAATTCGGCTGCTTGAAACCTACCCGGAAATGAATCGCACATGGAATAACATGCCCCTGTATATCAAGTACAATCCCTGCTACTGCCCTGTCTTTCGAAGAAGGTCGTGGCCGGAATACACAAAGATGGTGCTGACAACCAAAGGCTGCGAGAAGTGGCTCAACTATGTCTACTTACCACCACCTAAAGGTCAACCTACCGTAGGGTATATGATATCGACAATTCGGCATTGGGGTGTCAGGTTCAAAAACGTACCAGATGTCATGACACAGATGTGTCTTAAAATTTTTGAACTCATGATAGTCACCTTCCGGACCTTCAAGAATGTTAAGGAACCTCACCTCTCTGCGCTCGGCTTTAATGAAGGCAATCAGGATCTTGTTTATGACATGAGCACAACGCCCTCTATTAATGTTATTTATGCATGGCATGCCCGCATAAAGTACCTACCGGCCTGCTTCAAACAGACATTTGAAGAGATGTTTGTCACCGGGTTCTGGGAATATCACTCAGAGATCTTCATTCCCAGGCCCTCACATTTATTACAACTGTTTGCAGTGGAACAAGCTCTCCATTCGGAGAAATTACGTATGCCACATCCAGAGGTTCCCGGGCCGGTAGATTGGGATGCTCTACTCACAGACTTGGCCAAAGGATTGAGGATTGCCGAACATCACTTAGCGCAAGATGTCGTTGAGTACTACATCCAAAAACCCACACAACAAGGGTCTGTCAGGGACGACAGACACGAGAGAGGGGGGGGTGTTAGTAGCAGACAAGGAACTGAAGGACTGACGAGGCATGGCAGTCAGAGAAGAGAGTCAGAAGGGAGAGAAGGCATAAGCAGACAAGGGAGTCAACGACGATCTGGCAAGTAGGCCAATAATTTTCTTCAAGAAGAAGCAAGTATGAGCATTCACGAAGATCTAGCACTAAGGCAACCCTTTAATTTTTCAAAACCCTTACACCAATTAAAAGTGATTCTCATCACTAAACACCATTGTAAATACCATTTCATATTTTTGTAGCTCCATTTTGTGCAAGCCAAGGAGTCCTTGAGCTTGAGGAACTTTAGAAGTATCTACCTGCCAATTTTCGTATTTTTTAGATCTCATTTGAGCCCTCAAATAAGCCCTGGAACCTAATTTTTAACTAGGCCGGACACTAGGTCTGAACAGGGCCAAAGCTAGTCAAAAACTATAAAAAGAGCTAGAGAGCTCATTTTGGAGGTTGGATTGTAATTGAAACGAACTTGTAAGAGCTCTTGAAAGTAATCTAAGAACTCCATTGCTTCTCAATCTTTGTCTTGCCGTGTGTGCGCGTGTGTGTGTATGTGTGTGCATGCTTGTGTGCTTCTCACTCACGCACTTGTGCCTCCACTTGCTCGAGGTCTTCATACCATCCTCACGTCTTCCCGGATTGACATTAAAGGAGGTGCTTCTCATCACTGAGCTACATTGGGTCATTCGCTTTTTCTGATGTATTGCATCCTCTTGAGTGCTTATTGCCTACTTAGCTGCCTGTGTGATCTTCTTGGGAATCCATATCTGTTGGCGTGATCTCTGAGCTTCAATCAAAGGCTTGGGGATCCATACCTGCAAGAGTCCTGTTGGTGTGGACTTTGGTGTAGCTGACTTTTTGAATTCTGCTTTCTTCTTAAGTGTGGGTGCTGACTTCTTCTCGTTTTGCACCTGATCTTTGCGTACCCACTTGTATTTGTCCTTCCCTTGATACGAGTATCTACTTTTTGTTTTCCAATATGGTGATCTTTGGCTGGGTGAGGAGCTCCAGGAGAGTTGGTTTCCTTAATGGCTTGCTGTTCCTCACCTGAATGTGGTGATTTCGATTCTTCTGTAGACATTGTATAGTTTGAACTTTCTTTGTCTTCTAGATTGGTTTCTGAGATATGAGGATTGGGATCACTTTCCAGTGTCTTTTCTTGGTAGCTCTCAGAACTCTCGACTACCTTTGGTTGAAGTAAAGGTTTCTCTCCTAATAAGCTGAAAATTTCTTTGTGCCCGATCTTGGCAGAAACATAGCCTTGAGCTAGGTTGATGCTTACTTCGTTCTCAATGATCCAGTCCTGTCCTAGGATTAAGTCTTCTATTAAATCCTCATCTTTGCACACTAAGACTCTTTGTTCCATGGAGGAATTTCCTAGGTGGAGGGATACTACTGTTGTTCCAATGCATTCTAGGGTTTGACCTCCAATTCCTATCAATCGGGCTCTTGTGGAATTCATACTTAACTGCAGATCTTTTATGACTGTATTTCGTATGCAACTAAGTCATGCTCCTGAGTCTATCAATGCATCTATCAATTTATATTCTGTCTTGCCGATCCCTAGGTTCAGATAAAGTTGTGACATATATGACTTCGTCGTGTCCGAGTCATGGACTTGGTAGTTGGCCATAGGGATAGGCTCTTCTCCTTGGAGATAGCGTTCGTCTCGTTGTCTTATCCATTCTTTCCTTTTCTTAATGCGTTCTAGGGCTTCTTGTCGGGCCTCCTCTCTTATCCGTTCTTCCTCTTTCTTCCTATTTTGAGCACCTACTAGACGTGCTAACATTTGATCCGTCAATGGCTCCATGAACCTTTTAACTCTACATCCACTTATGTAGTTAGGAAGAATGTCTCCATCTAGAGTGGCTAGATTAACTGCTCCACTAGTAGAGATTCTATTGATGATCAGAGGTCCATATCCGCGTTTTTGTAATTTCTTGGCATGTTGTTTTAAGGTGTACACCAAGACTAAGTCTCCCTCTTTAAGTCCTTTGTCTTTTATATGTGCATCATAATATGCCTTTTGTCTTCTTTTGGCTGCGTAGATTCCTGCCATTGCTTGTAACCTAGTTTCATGTAACTTCTCGATTTGGTAGAGTTGTTGGGATAGCTGATGTCCATTCCATTCATACTGCTGGGCTACTCTCAAGGTTGGGATTAAAAAATCAATCGGCAAAATAGCGTTCTGCCCATACACTAAATTGAATGGGGTAGTTCCAATGGCAGTCTTATATGCTACTCGGAAGGCCCAAATTGCATGATGCAATTGTTTGTCCCAATCCGACCTTCCATTATTGACAATTTTTGTTAATACAGTACATAATACCTTGTTGGAACTTTCCGCTTGACCATTGGCTTGGGGATGGTATGGGGCTGATTTCTTGTGAATCACTAAAAACTCATTCATTAGCGACTCTATTACTTCATTAAGAAAGTGCGTTCTTGGGTCACTCACAATCTCAATTGGTAATCCGAAACGAGTGAATATATTCTCGAAAAGGAATTTAGCAGTGGTCTGAGCATCGTTGTTTCTTGTACCTTTTGCTTCTACCCATTTGGTCAAGTAATCTGTGGCTACTATGATGTACTCTACATGAGAGCCTTTGGTTGGTGGGTTGATGGGTCCTATGAAGTTGATACCCCACTTGGAGAATGCTCTCGCACACACCATAGGTCTTAATGGCA
Organism: Ceratopteris richardii; assembly: GCA_020310875.1. NCBI lineage: Eukaryota > Viridiplantae > Streptophyta > Polypodiopsida > Polypodiales > Pteridaceae > Ceratopteris > Ceratopteris richardii. The sequence goes on from CM035428.1 coordinate 45,223,904, forward strand.
TGTCATCTCTCCTAATTGGGTATTTAGCCCTTTGGCACGTTTCATAGCTTCGTACATAAGTCTCCGCATCCATATGTAGAGTTGGCCACCACAAGCTGGCGAAGAGGATCATTTTGACAGTTCTCTCAACTGAAAAATGACCTCCCGCGGCACCTGTGTGTGCCATCTCTAATATGGGTAGATACTCTCCTTCATGCACGCATAATCATAATTGATTATCCTTTCCTCTCCTAAACAATTGTTTTCCCATGAGTACGTAATCCTTGCTCATTTCTTCTAGGGATCGTATTCTAGTCAAACTTATTCCTTCCTCATGTTCTCTATTCTTTAGAAATTTAACCAATGTTTTACTCCAATTGGGTGCTATGGTTGAAAATGGTATGGACATATGATCCTCTAGGATTGTCTCCTGGCATTCTGCACAATTACTCACGTAGTCATGGACGTCCTTGGGCATGTCAGGCCAGTACACTCCTAATCTTTTCAATTCCCGAATGGTTCCATACGTTCCTTGGTGTGTTCTCCATTTGTTCACATGTGCTTGCTCAATTAGTTGCTTTTGTTCATCCTCCTCGGCACATCTTAGCAACACTCCATTGGGTTCCTTATAGTACACGCTTCCAACAATAATGTGCAAATTTCTTGATTGAAGAATTTCCTTTTTGCTATTCTTATTGATTGAGTGTTGTGGGCCATGGATGAGTATAGGAATTGATTTCTCTGCCCACTTTGGACATACTTCTAGATTGAACAAGTAAGTATCTGGCAGATCATCGGGTATTCCACTTGGCGGTTCTCCGTGGGTTAACCTAGAAAGGTGGTCTGCTCTTACAGCCGTGTTTCCCTTTTTTACTACCACTTCGAAGTCGAACTCCATTAACAATAAGAACCATCTTACTAATCTTCCCGTGTTACAGGGTTTATTAACCAAGTACAGTAAGGCTTGATGGTCTATGAAGAACTTGAATTTGTTGGCTAAAAGATAGTGTCTGAATTTCTTCACTGCGTAGACCATTCCTAACCCTTCTCATTCAGTAGTGGTATAATTCTTTTTCGCTTGATTTAGTTGTCTACTCGCATAGGCAATTGGGTGGTCTAGCTTTCCTTCATCGGTCGGTTGGGCTAAGATACATCCGATTGCATAATTAGACGCATCCACGTGAATATGAAACGGCTTGTTCCAATTGGGTGTTTTCAGAATTGGGGCTGTGCTAAGTCTCTTTTTTAATTCATTGAATGATTTCTCGCACTCCTCAGTCCAAGTGAATTGAGTTAAGAGACTGTCACTCTAGCACAATGGTGAGTACCAACGTGAGAAGATTCACCTCATAATTGTCAATCCGTGGAGACGTGAGGACTAGTATGAAGACTATGAGCAAGTGAAGGCACAAGTGTGTGAGTGAGAAGCACACAAGCATGCACACACATACACACACACGCGCACACAAGGCAAGAACAAGGAGAGGAACAATGGAGTTCTTTGCATTAGTCAAAAAGTCTCTTACATAAGCTCAATTCACAAACAATCTACCCTAAAAAATGAGCTCTCTAGCTCTTTTTATAGTTTTCTAACTAGCTTTGGTCTTGTCCAGACCTAGTGTCCGACCTAGTTAAAAATTAGGTTCTAGAGCCTATTTGAGGGCTCAAACAGAGTCTAAAAATTATGAAAATTGATATGTAGCTAGTTCTAATACTCCTCAAGCTCGAGGACTCCTCGGCTTGCACAAAATGGAGTCTATTCTACCAAAAACGGATTTTACAATGTTTGTGTAGTGATTAAAATCACTTGAGTTGTAAATGGTCCATGGAAAAAATGATTGGGCCTTGTTGCCGTATTGTGCATGACTCCTCCGTTGCGCTAGTATGCTCTTCATCTGACTTGTATGCCAACACGCCCCCCTTCCTAGCGTCTGTCGCCCCTGACAGACCTCTGTTCTATCGGGTGGTCGATATAGTATTGGATGACATTGGTGGCAAGTTCGTGTTCTCCTATCCTTAAGCCTCTTGCTAGATCAGCTTCCAATGCATCCCAATTTATTGCGCCAGGGACCTCTGGTTGCGGTGTGGTGTAGTACTCAGAGTACATTGCTTGTTCACAAGCAAAGAGATGGAGCAGGTGTGTTGGCTTCGGTGCGAAGACCTCCGAGTGATACTCCCAGAAACCGGATCTGAACATTTCTTCGAAGGTCTGTTTGTAACATGCAGGGAGGTATTTGATGCGTGCATGCCAGGCGTAAGCCACATGAATACTGGGGGTGGTGCTCATGTCATACACTAAATCATAATTTCCATTGGTAAACCCTGGTAGACGTACCTGTGGTGTGGCTGCATTTTTAAAGGTTTTCAGGACTACCTGCATCATATCTAAAATCTTAAGCATCATTTGAGCTGCCACATCTGGCATGGGCTTCAATCGTGGCATCCAATGGCGAATTGTTCCCATCATGTATGCTACCGACGGTGGTCCCTGTGGTGGCGCAATGTACGGGTAGTTTAGCCATTCCTTGCATTGCGCGTTGTTCTGCACTTTGATATTGAATGCCTTCCAAGACCTGCGGCATGGAACTGGACCGTAGCATGGATTGTATAGGAGATGTAAAGGCGCGTTGTTCCATGTGCGTAGCATTTCTGGATATGTCTCTAGAAGTTTCTGCCGCCAGGTGGGTTGACGAATTTTGCCTTTTTGCACCTCTGGAGGAAGGTCTTCGGGTTGAAATTGGGTAGCAAAGGTAGGAATCTTACCCGTGACTCTCTGTATTTCTGCATTATAATCAGCCAGGATAATATAATAAGGCCTGTATTGGAGTTTAGATGAGAGGATAAGGCGTCTCGATGATAGGTTCTTGAAGTAAGCAGATTGTAGCACAGTTTCCTCTATGACCCTCATGGCCTGATTTTGCACTATTGTGCGCTCTTCGTGAGAACTCCCGATTTCCTCCACTTGACGTAGCAATGGAGGCCGTGGTGCTTCAAATGTGTCCTGAGCTTCTTCTGTTTGTTGGCCTCTTGGGAAGGGTTGTGGGTCGTATTCTTCTTCAAATGTTTGTTCCAGAAGAATTTGTACTACTTCTTCGTCGGTGGGAGCCTCTGGAGGGGAAGGTGGTCTCTCGTATTGTAGTAGACGTGCTTGCAATTCGGTGACCTATTTCTGGAGATCTTTTAAGGCCTCTGAGTCTGTGAGAAGTGAAGCCGCGGAGGAGGTGGTTGTTTGAGAGGCTGCTGTTGTTTCTTTTTGGTGTTTCTGCTTCAGTTGACCCAGTTCCTCTGATAGCAGGTCATGTGCTTCAAGTAGCATGGCATAGTCTTCCAATATGATCTTGATATTGTCGGGGGTCACTGGTTGAAACTTTGATGGGCTGATGGGTGCCCCAGGTGTGCTTTCGATAGCTGCTTCTAGGTTTTCCTGATTTTGTAATTGCACGCGTCGATTCTCTTCATGAGCGGCAGCAAGATGTCGCTTGAGTAGGGCCATATTTCGCTGAAGCTTTGAATTGCGTTCCAGTTGTGTTCGTAGATGACCTTCTACCACTTGTATTGCTTCCTGATCTGTGTTCTGTAATTGTACCTCCAATATGCTATGAGCCTCTTGGAGAGTTTGGAATTGTGTGTGGAGGCGAGCATTTTCCTCCTCTAGTGCAGCAAGGCGGTGTTGTAGTGTCTCCGAGTGCTCTTGCAGGCATTCATTCTGTTGCTGGAGCTGATTGTAATATGTCCTTAAGTTTGATATACAAGCTAGCATGGTGTCCAATGCATTGCCTATAGATGAGGGGGTGGTGTTTACAATGGAAGATGCATGGGAAGGGAATTAGGGAAGGGGAAGAGTGAATGATGTGTCTATTGAAGACGTGTGTGTGGGTGAAATTGGTGGAGGGGGAATGGGAGGAGGTGGAAGCGTGGGGGGAGGGGGAGGTGTCGTGGGTGGTGAAATGTCCATACTTTCATGAGTGGGTGCGAGTGTGGGGTCTACCATATACATTGGAATGGTAGGTGGTGTGTGTGTGAAAGTGGTGAATAGATGAGAAGTGGGGTGGGGAGCTGAAAATAAAGGGAGTGGTTGAGACCTGGGTTGAAAATTTCTAGCAAGGAAGTCATGGAGGGATTGGAGAAGTGGAGAGATGGAGGTTGGGGGTTGAGGTTGTAGAGTTGAGGAGGGCATGAAGGGTTGTGTGGTAGCAGGGAAACCCATGAATATGGATCTAGGGTCAGGATGGCCTATGGCTGAGGGCATGGGGGATGGTTGTCCTAGGGCAGGCTCTATGAGCGATTCGGTGGATTGTGTAGTGATGGGGGTTGCTTCATAGATTGGGTTATCAGAGCTGGAGAATAGGGTTGAACTAGAGATGGGAGTACGGAAGATGAAGGTTGGTTCGGTGGGTTGGATGGTCGAGGTGATTTCCACGGTTTCTGCTCTAGGAGGCGATGGTGGGGGTGTGGGTGGTAGTGGCTCGGTGGATTCCTCATGGGTGACTGGGTGCTCTTGGCTAGCAGTTTCTGTTGCTTGGGAGGTTGTCCCGATGGGTTCGGATGTAATAATTGGCCCTTCTGCCGTTGTAATGGGGATCTGGATATTCTTACCTGAGCGTGGTCGTGTCTGGAATCTTCGTGGATCATATTGAACTGGAGACCTCCTAATGGCGGTCCGCACTGCTTCTACTACCCCATATGTTTCTGCCATCAATAAGAGACCTTCACTATATTCTGAGTCAACTCCTGCTTCTTCCAACAGCTGAGTCATGAGTACTCTACTGCTCTGTTCGGTGAGCAGTTGTTGCGATCGCACTCGTTCCATAATTTGATACAGCCTTCGGAGTTATGCTGTATAGGCTGGGGCTTCAGTGGTATCCTCTTCATATGCTCCTTCTTCTTCTAGGTGTCCTTGTTGTTGACCTTGCTGAGCGTCACTCCAATGTACATGGCGGCTGTCTGTAGATTTTCTTCTTCTTTGTGAAGATGTGCCTTGTTCTTCTGCATCTGAATAAAACTCTACATCAGAGAGTTGTGTACTTTGTAAGAATGCTTCGAAGTCCTGGGGATCCATTCCTTCAGCATCTCCAGTTGTAGCAAATTCAAATTCAGATGGAGCAGGAGGAGCTGAAGGGGCAGCTTGTGTCGTAGTTTCAGATCCAGACTTGGGTATCCTAATGGTAAAGGGAGGTACAATGGCCTCCCCTCGTGGTGATACTTCAGGAGTAGTCAGAACTTCCCTTGTCTGGACACAAGGGATTGCACCCCTCATGCGCTTGGATTGATGTGTGGACATCTTGAGCTTCTTAAACATTTTTAATTGTGCCCAAGTTAAGGCACGTTCAATGGGAACATCGTATGCTAGGCACCGGTAAATAATGCGTGTGATTGCACAGCAACCGTTCACCACTAATTTCCTAGAAGACCTTTTATTTGCTTCATACAATTGATCTATAATCCATACAGGCAGCTTAATTGGTAACGCACCTGTCTCCGCTAAGTAGAAAGCGAACCAGATTCTTTTGTGTGGTTGTGTGAAGCGGTCTTGGCCGGGGAAAGCAAAATGTTGCATGCACATATGTTTGTTATTGACTTTGGAGTTGTCCTCTCCAATCATGAAGTACAAAAGAATCAACAAATCATCTTTATTTTGTCAATCCTAGGAATATCCATAAGACCACAGCCCCTTCTAGATGATAGATTCATAGAAATAAGAGATTGATGGCTGGAATTCTGAGAAAATGAAAATGAAGAGGAAATATCTAGGGTTTACCTTATCTAGAGCAAATCTTCATCATTTTCTATAATCTTTGTGTCTATTTCATGTTATTTTCTCATCAGAATACAATTATGAAATCAGAATTGGAAAATATCACCTGTATCACAGAGACGAGACAATCGCGATTCTGTAACAGTAGACGATTTTCACATTTCTGCATCATTCTTAAATCTTTCTTCACTCAATACATCAGTAATCATCTCTCTTCATACATCTTACTCAGTATTACACAAATGAAACTCACAAATCTCCATGACTAAGCAAGAAATAAGCTTCCACATCAAAGGAAACACACATAACAGCAGAAAACACGATTTCAGCAGAAACTCTCTCTTCTCTATTGATAGCCTGAGCAAATGACTAACCAACCTCTCCAAAATAGAGAAAATTGACTTATATACATTTTCAAGTGTCCTCTTTCACACTTGAATTTTGGTCCTTTCCTCTATTATTCTAAAAATATGCTATCTAAGAGTTTCCAAAAATTCTAGAAAAAATACATACAATTCTATCCTACATAAGGAAGACTCTTCCTTATTTTTACAACAATTGCATAAATATTTCTACAAATTTCTATCATTTTACAATATTTGTCCCTCTAAAAAAGGTTTCCAAAAAATGCATCTTCCAACATCCTTCCCCTCCTAAGCCTTTCGGCTCCTGACGAAAGATTTTCCAGCTCTGCTGCATTGATCGCCTCTCTTCATTTCTTCTTTCTTTGATATACTTGTGACAGCAAATCATGACTTTTTCTTTCTGTTATATTTAGATTATTGACCATTTCAAATAATGCCTTTCTCCATTGTACTGCAGCTTCTGGTTTATCTATGACATCCTTCTTCACGTATTCTGTAGAGGCAGCTTCATATGCCGTAAGTCTGGATTTTGTAACAACTGATAGGTTTCCAAAAATCTCTGATTCTCTTTCAAAAAACCCGTAATCAAAGGCATCTTCAAAAATTTGCAAGTAATGACTACCCAAAAATATCACTCTGCTGTAATATGCCATTAAGCAGATTCTGTCAGGTGTTTCGCTCAAATCAAATAATAATGCATCTGTTGGAGAATTAAAGCCGATATAATTCAGTGTTCTGATATCTGTGTCGGTATAAGTTTCTATACAGGCTAGAAGTAATCTCATTATTCGTACAAGTAGTATACAAGCAGGATCATTGACATCTTTGTATGTAGTTATTACAGACTCAGCAGTATTCACCATATAGCTCTTGGTAGGCCATGTTCCTGCCTTAGGACCTGCTAATTTTGGAAAATTCATCCACTTTGGAGGAATTTGACCTTCTCTTCTTCTATCCCAAAAAGTTGTCCATTCTCTTCGTCGTGCTACTGGACAATAGGTTGGATTGATCTTTAAATGAAGAGGTGCCTCTTTCCAGATTTTCCTACATTCTTTGTTGGCATCCAACCATTTATTTCTCCACTTAGGGTTGGCTTTCTCAAATAATTCTTTGGTGACATTGATGTCTTCTTCATACTCAAAGTATTTGTTTGGAGGTAGCCCAACTCTGGCCATCTGGTAGTTCTTTATGCTCTCCAAAATCATACAGAATGGTATCCCCAATCCATCTGCTGCCCAGTGATGTTGATCTGGATTGATTCCCTTATTCAATGTGAATGTGACAATTTGTTCTTCGTACTCATCATGCATCTTTCTGATGAACTCCATTCTAGAATCTCTACTTGTCAGCAATTTATTTACAAAATCCTCTGAATATTCTTCTCCTGATTTTTTATCTGTTGATTCATTGTCATGTTGTATTCCCTCCAAATTGTCTACCCCATGTTCTTCTTCATGTGTGGTTTCCACATGTGTCTCTTCCTGGATTTGTGGCTTATTCAACTTCTTCTGCAGTTCTTCTATAGACAACATCAGACTTCCATTCTGTTGTGCCCATAATTCTCTTTCTTTTTTCCACTCATTTTGTTCCTTTTCCCTCTTTGACTGCCATTCATTTCTTTCCTTTTCCATATCCAGGTGTAGCTTATTATAGCCTCTCATAGATGTAGCAGCATGTGTACTAGCCTGTCTTTCTAATTCTTTGGCTTCTTTCAATTCTCTTTGTAATTCCTGAATCTCTTTGAGTAACCCTTCCTTTTCTCCCTCTGTTATCTGGGCTGTCTGACTTTCCTCCTTCAATTGCCCTTCCTCCAATAGTAGCTTATTGATTTCTCTCATTAGCTTTAGTCAAAATTTGATAGGAAGTTTGTAGAGTTCTATATCTTCCCTTAATCGTTCTCAATTCTTTTTCCAATTTATCATTCTGCTCTGTTAGTTGTATACTCTTCTCTTCCAAGTATTGAATCTTGTTTTGCTTCTGTACTTCTAGCTCTTCCAAAGCAATTATTTTACTGGAAAACTCCTCATTCTTCTCTTGCACCTTCTTTAGTTGCTCTGCCATATGCTCCTTTTCCCTTTTATGCTCTTTAATAACCATACTGCCTTTTTCGAATTCTGACTCTACTACCATTCCTGAAATGATCATATTTCGGCTTGAGGGTCTGAACTGTTCAATATTATTCATAATGAGTTGACATGCTGATCTAATACTCTTTGGGATTCTTTCCAGTCCTCCTTCTATTGCTATTTGTTTAGTTTCTAGCTGTTTGTCCTCTTTGCATTCACTCTCCTCTTCCTCTTCTCCCTCATATTCTATAATTTTTGCCTCATTTTCTTCATGGCTTGGCTGAGTGTCCAATGTTTTTAAATCTACTATGTCTTCTTGAACACCTGAACTTTTTTGCTCCAAAACATCTGAGATCAGTTTTATTTCTTGTACCTTTTCTTTTTCCAACACCTGTTGAGTTTCTTTAGAAAGATGTCCTTCCTTTGCTTGCATCTCCTTCTCCTGGCTTAGAGTTTTCTGAAACTGATTATATTCAGTTTCCTGACTAGAATTTTGCTGACCTTCACCTGCTTGTTCTTCCTGTCTTTCCTTCTCCTGTGCTAGAACTGTTCTAGTTACTTTCAAATCTTTCATCTGATCATTACTTCCTTCCTCTCTGTGTTCTTCCTCCTGTTCATCACTGTGCATGAGGTCCATTGCTACCTCTTGTTCTTGATCCTCATTGGATGTGAATTCCTCATTATTCTTCAAATCATGCAGCACATCCTTTATACTCTGAATGATTTCTTTTTCCATAACTTTCCCTGTAACCTTTGGAGCACTCTTTCCCATTTCTATATTCTTTGTTTCTTGATTCTTATTTACATCCTTCGGTTCTCTAAATGAACTACCCTTCTGTATCTCCTTTGTCAATTCTTCTAGCTTTTCATCCAATTTGAAGTGAGTTTGTGATGGTTTAATGCATATGGGTTTCATTCCTGTATGCACCCACCCATAACTGACTTCTTCTCTTATTTGGCCTTCCTCTTCTGTCATTACTGCCTTTCCCTTCATTATCCTTCTTTCATCTTCCAGACTGGGCTGTTTTTCTGCCTGTTCCTGAATTGGTATCTCCTGAGACTTCTTCTTCAATACCTCAGGTGTCTTTTGTTTCTCAGAGGTCTGTATGATGACATTAGGAGTATTTGGTATTGATAAATTTAAACTCTTTAACAGGAAACTCTCAATATCACTCTCAGAATCAGATGAGAAGTGTGAAGATCCTCCTTTTTCTGGTTCTGTGGGTCTTGATACTTCTTCCACAATGGATGGCTTCTGTGTTTCTTCCATAACTACTTCCTCCCTCTCTTTGATAACAGTTTCAGCTATGAATTTACCCTTTCCCTTCTTGGTCAATTTCTTTTTTTGTACTGGCTTCCTTGGAACCTTCTTTTTCACCACCACAGTGGTTCTGGTCTCTGGGGGTCCTTGTAATTCCTTAAAATAAGCTAGCAATTCCACCTCTTTTCTGACAAACACTTCCTCAGTTTCAGCTGTCATCATTTGGTCATGAAGAGCTTCATAGTGCTCCACCTCCTCTTGAATCCAATCTGTAGCTTTGCATGAGTAGTCTTCCAACATTTTCTGGTATTGTGCTTCATACATAGCTCTCTTGTTATTCCCTTGGGTTAGATAGGTGTATAGTTGCTCTTTGCTTGTTTGGGGTGGATGTGGTTCACTAGAAGATTGAACCTGTTTCTGTGCCTCTTCATGTTCCTCTTTTGTAGCTTCCTTCATTTCTAGTTCCACTTTCCTTGGGTCCAGTCTTCTCTTCTTTACAGGAATTACTTCCTCAGATATCATCTTCCTTTTCATACCTGTTCCCCTCATGCGGATTTGTCCTTCTGTTTCTCTTTCAGTCATTTTCCTTGGAGGACTCTTGATTCCAGCCATACGATTTCTGAAATACTGTGCTTCCGGAGCCAGTTTCAGTTGATCTTCCATCCCTAGAACATGATAAATGATTCTTGTTAAAAACTGGGCCCCATTCATGAACTTCTTCTGTTCCCAGTGTTTTGCTGCTTCCTTTAGTTGTTCATGGATGTATGGTGAGACATCCATTACTCCAAAGGGTTTGGTTCTGTCCTTATTATTGAACATTAATAATGTCACTGACTTATGTGGCATTGTGTATCTCGGTAGTTTTGGAAAACAAAAATACTGTAAGAACATCCTTACAGCATATTCCTCATTCTCCCTTCCTTTGAAATCAGTGAATTTTGCATATCCTGTGTAAGTCTCCTTATTCTTTTTGACAAAACTTGGGTCAAGTTTGGTTACCATTGTATAGAATTGCAGTGCTGCTCTGATGTGTTCTGCCTTGATAGTGATACCTACTTCCTGGCTATCCTTATTTTTGACTCTGCATCTGAAATAGGCATCATTACCTTTCCCAACTTCTTCCAAACTACCCATCACCTGTGCTACTCTTTCAAAGTCAATAAAGAAGATAGGTTCTTCCAATATTTTATGCAGCCCTACTACCTTCCATCTTTTCATATTGACAGCAACTCTTTGAAACCTGTAGAATTCCTGGCACAACATTGTATACTTGTATCCTCCTACTCCCACTGTAAATATGTGTTGGCCAATTATGTTTAGGGTCTCCTTCAGTTCCTTCACCACTTTCTCAGCCTCTGGAATTTCTGGCTCATCATCTGACTCCAGGTCCACTTGTTCCTCCACAGTTTCACTGTCCAGAAACCAATGTCCTCTTGATAGCACAATTGATTCTTCCTTGAATTCATGAATTGGCAACTCCTTTGTATTCACCATTTTCTGAGGAAAAATAAAATACACCAAAAAACTCCACCCACATAAGTCACAAAAATCTAGAAAAAATTAATGTTTTCTTTTGGAACATTCTTGCCATGAGAGTAAAGAAAGAAAGTCTTTCAAATAAATTTTGCCACAAAAAAAACTCAATTAAAGTGATCATTACAGGTGTAGCAAGATGTCTAATGTGCTTGAAGAAAGAAATGATGGACATGATGATTAATGAAAGAAAACAACTTCAGAAAAATAGAAATCAAAAGATAATCATAGAAAATTGAAACAAAATAATACGAATTTACCATAATAATTTACTTTCCTCCTCCCTATATCTTGCTTTGTGCTTTATAGATTTAAAAACAAAAATAAAAAATAAAATACATTCTGTGTCTAGTTTTTCTTAACCCTTTTTTTTTTTTTTTTAATATTTTGTTCTGAAATTCTGAAGATAGGTCAAATGTGGATGATCTTTCTGCCATTGACATAATTCTGATTTTTTTACCCAATAATGTTTAACTGCAATTGTCCTTATGGCATCCAAACATCCATGCTTCTCAGACCAATCTTTTGTAGTATTTTTTGGTCTCCATACCCATTTTGCTTTAACTTCCTGTTTTAATGAGTAACATCGGTGTATGCTTCCTTTCCATGTCCCTATTGTTCTGATTTGTTGATGTTTCACATTAGGCCATAAGTGTCTTCCTCGTTTTGTCTCACCATTCTTCTTTACTCCTGAATTCGCTTGCTGGTTTTGATTGTAAGAGGCTTGATCATTTTGTAGTGGCAATATGTCCCTGTCCTTCATTGAGAAAGTAAATCCTTGCATATCTGGATCATGAACATCTAGATGAACTTCCTGTTTTTCATTACTCAGAAAAAACATTAAAAATTTTTTGTCGTTTATGGTCAAATTAAGCTTCATTTTGTCAAAGTCCAATATAACTTTACCTTGTTTGAGCGAGGGTTGTCCCAAAATCAACTTTTCCATCATCAACTGATCTGGCCACTCTTCACAATCTATCTTCATATATTCATTATTAAATTTGACTTTAATAACAAGTGAAGACAAACTCTGAATCATTTTACCTTCTAATGTTTTAATCAACATTCTGCTTTCATTCCTCTTTATGCTAAATTTATTTACCAAGGTTGAACTGATCAAATTCACTTGAGCTCCTGAATCTATCAAAACCCTTATGTTTTCATTTTGATGATCCATTCCTATCACAGGCAAATGTTCTCTTTGTTTCAAAGTGCTTTCACATAAACACACCTCCTTAAGTTCTTTCATTTTTCTTATTCTCTCCTTTGCTTCTTGTTGAGCCTCCTTTCTGATGTTTTCTTCTTCTTTTTTCCTATTTTGAGCCTTTTGCAGTCTTCTCCATTCATCAGTAGTTAATGGACACTCATACCTCTTAACTCTACATCCGCTTATAAAATTAGGCATGATTTCTCCATCAATGTTAGCTAATTGAATGGCTCCACTTTTGCTTATCCTGTGTATGATGTATGGCCCATGACCTTTCTTCTGAAATTTTTTCTGATGCTCCTTGACTGTGTATGCCAGAACCAAGTCTCCTTCTTGCAGATCTTTTTCTTTTATATGCACATCATGGTAGGCTTTTTGTCTTCTCTTGTTTGTATATATACTCATTACTGCTTGAAGTCGAGATGCTCCCAGTTTTTCTAAATCTATGACCCTCTCAGATAGTTCATGTCCTGTCCAATTGTATTGACTACCCACTTTTAATGTTGGAATAAGAAATTCCATGGGTAAAACTGCATTTTGTCCATACACCAAATTGAATGGAGTAGTCCCTAAAGCAGTTTTGTATGCCACTCTATAAGCCCAAAGAACATGATTAAGTTGAGAATCCCAATCATTTCTGTTTGTGTTGACTAATTTGGACAATACAGTGCAAAGTACTTTATTAGTACTTTCTGCTAACCCATTAGCTTGTGGGTGATATGGGGCTGACTTACTATGACGAATCATGAAATATGTGGTCATGTTTTCTATGATCTGGTTCAAAAAATGAGTTCCCCTATCACTTACTAATTCAATTGGAAGTCCAAATCTAGTAACAATATTTTCATACAAAAATTTTGCAGTTGTATGAGCATCATTTCTTTTAGTGGCTTTGGCCTCAGCCCATTTTGTCAAATAATCAGTAGCCACTAATATGTATTCTGCATGAGATTGTCTAGCTGGAGGATGTATAGGTCCAATAAAGTCCAATTCCCATTTGCTAAAAGCTCTGGCTGAAATTAATGGGATTAATGGCATGTTATCTCTTTTATTTGGTTGACTCACTCTTTGACAGATGTCACATCTTTTTACATAAGTTCTTGCATCAAGAAATAGAGTTGGCCACCAGAAGCCAGAATACAAAATGAGTTTGGCTGTTCTATCACTAGAAAAGTGTCCTCTTGCCACTCCACAGTGTGCCATTTCCAACATCTCCAAATATTTTTCCTCAGGAACACATATTCTTAAATAACCATCCATTCCTTTTTTGTATAATTTGTCTCCTATGAGTTGATATTCTTCAGAGATTTCTTGTAAATTTCTTGAATCTGTACCAGCTATAAGTTGCTTCCCTTTCTCCTTTTTCCTTAATTCTTCAACAATGTTTTCAGTCCACTCAGGATTTTTGTTAAACCAATATAGAGTTATTAATTCTCAATTCTGCAAATCTTGACATTCTTGACATTTAGCAACATATCTTTCCACATCTTGAATTTTATTTGGCCAGTGTACTCCCATCCTGGCAAGATTGCTTAAAGTGACTATTTTGGAAGCATGAGTACATGGGTTCCAGCAATGAGCTCTTTTTACATATTCATGTTGCTCCTCTTCTGGGGTACAGTATTCCAGTACACCTGACTGATTGAGGTGATACAAATGCCCAGCTAGCAACATAAAATTCCTGCTTTGTAACACCAAATGTGTGTTATTTGCTAATGACTTACAAGGTCCCATGGTTAACAAAGGAACCAATGATATGGACAATTCAGGAACACTTTCTACTTTGAACAGGTATGTATCTGGCAGGTCATCATCTAAGGGTGAACTAGGTTCTTTGGACTGAATTCTAGACAAATGATCTGCTCTTAAATGTGTTTTGCCTTGTCTAACCACCACCTCAAATTCAAATTCCATTAGTAAAAGAAACCATCTAACTATTCTTCCTGTATGACATGGTTTATTTACTAAATAAAGTAAAGCTTGGTGATCCACAAAGAACTTAAACTTGTTGGCCAGTAGGTAATGTCTGTATTTTTTAACAGCAAATATCATTCCCAACCCTTCTCTCTCAGTGGTTGTATAGTTCTTTTCTGCAATGTTCAATTGTCTACTAGCATATGCTACTGGGAAATCTAATTTACTTCCTTCTATAGGTTGTGCCAACACACATCCCAAAGCATAATTTGAAGCATCTACATGCACATGAAATATTTTATCCCACTGAGGTGTTTTTAGAATTGGAGCTGTCACCAAACAAGTTTTCAATGTTTCAAAGGCTTGGTCACATTCTTTATTCCACTCGAACTTTGTGATGAGGGCATATAAGGGTTTAGATATATCTGCAAATTTGTGAACAAATTTCCTATAGTACCCACAATGTCCCATAAAAGTTTGGAGTTCCTTCACATTTGTAGGTCTTGGAAGCTCTATTATAGCTTTTATCTTCTTCTCATCAGTAGAAATTCCATTTTTTGAAACTATGTGACCCAACATTCTTCCTTGTCTTACATAGAATACACACTTTTCAGGATTTAAGCATACTCTGTATGTCCTGCATTTCCTGAATATTCTTTCTAAATCTTGTAAATGATCCTGTCTTTTCAAAGAGAAAGTGCATAGATCATCTACATAGATTTCCATCACATTTCTCAGGAATTCTTTGAAGATATGACACATCAATCTTTGAAAAGTTGCTGGGGCATTGGTCAATCCAAAGGGCATAACCCTAAAAGCATAAATCCCCCATTCTGTAGAAAAAGCAGTCTTATGTTGGTCCTCCAAGGCTATTGGTACTTGATTGTATCCTGAGAACCCATCTAGAAAGCTATAAACTTCCTTTCCTGCAACTCTCTCAAGAAGATGATCTGTTATTGGCAATGGATAATTATCCCTTATAGTTGCTGCATTCACTTTTTTCAAGTTAATGCATACCCTAAGTTTTCCATTCTTTTTTGGTACCACAACTATGGGTGATATCCATTCAGTATACTCAATTTCATAAATGAAGTTAGCAGCCAACAACTTGTCAATTTCTTCCTTTATCTTGGCAGAGTATTTATCATTGAATGTATAATGTCTCTGTTTACTAGGCTTTGCATCTGGAGTTATAGGAATTTTGTGCTCACATATTTTTGGATCAATTCCTTTTAAATCTTTATAACTGTAAGCAAATACATCCCTATAATTCCTTGCTAGGTTCCTTAGTGCTTCTTCTTCCTCTATGGTCATATCATCAGCTATTACAATATGTCTTTCCTCTCCTTCTTCTTGAGTAATCATGATCTTTTTAGTTTGTTCTTCATTATCGTAAGCTTCTCCTTTCTTTTTTTCTCTCTTTGGTTTCATTTTTAGAAGTAGTCTGTCTTCTACTTCATATGTTTTAAAATTTGCTGGTACATCAAATTATTGTTCCTTGTTTATTTCCTTCTCTTTCTTCTCAATTTCTTGTTCCTTTCCCATTTCTATGTGTTTATGTTCCTTGTATTTGCCTGAGATTTTATCTTTGATTGCATCTTCAGCTTTTACTATCTCCAAATATTTTGTTTTTCCTCTTTTTAATACCATTTCTGAATCTTGATCCTCCTCTGTTTTTGAGACACTTATCATGTTTATACTAATGTGAAAAATATCAAACCCTTCTTCATTTTGAAATTCCACTCCTACATACTCCTCATTGGCTATGTCCATGGTAGCCAAAATTTGGTTCCACCCGTAGGGCTCAAATTCTTCATCCTTAAATTGTTGTGGCACATAACTTTCATCTTGCACTTTTCTTCCTTCCACACAATCTTCTCTTTTCAGTCTTCTTTGTCTATTGGTGAGGTTTCTTATTATGTTACACTTCCATATTGCTGATTCACTCTCTTCCTGATCTTCCAACTCTGATTCCTCGCTTTCTTCTTGATTTTGATGTATTTTGTACCATTCTTGAGGAGATATATCACAGTAGTGCCCATTTCTTAAGTTCACTCTTTTTATTCTTCCTTTGCTTTGGAGATATAAGCAATCATTACCCCAATCCTGCACAATTTGCATTTGTCTCATGAAAGGCCTTCCTAGGATGATTTCATATGAAGTGGATTGTGGAAATTCTACTATGGCAAAAGTATGTTCTATTTCTGTTCCACATATATCCACAATTACTTTTTCCCAAATACCTAGGGGTTTTTCTATATGCCCATCTGCAAGTTGCAATCTCATCTTAGTGGGTAGTAATTCATTGCTTCCCCATTTCTCCCAGGTTTGTTTAGTCATTATGGCCACTCCTGATCCACTATCCAAAATGGCTTTAGCAAAGTTTTTTCCATATTGTATTTTTAAGGTTGAATTTCCTTCTTCCCCTTCACAATACCCTCCAATTTTATCAATAGGAATATACCATAATTCCTCTAATTCTTGTAATGGTGAATGAAGGTTTCCAGGTATTGTTTCCCCTTTGTTCATTTTGTTTTGTAAATGAGGATTTTGTTTCAACAGTTCTTCCCATGTTGTGTGACATGTAATGCTACATTGTTCATCTATAATCATCTGGAATGTTATTTGTGGATTTTCTTTTTTGTTAGCACTTTCCCGTGTTTTCATTTTTTCAAGTTGTTCAACTGTTCTCTCCGAGCTACTTTCTTCCCCCATTCTGAGTTGTACTTCCTGAATGATTTGTTTACACTTTTGCATCCTTTCATGCTCTAACTCTGGTATGGGATGGGCCGCTGCATGATCTGTAGGACTTGGTCCTTCTTGAATCCTTCCCTTGTATGCTTTGATTAGAGTGTCTAGACTTCGAGAACTTGCTATTTCAGACTGATTTTGTGTCTTTTGAGGAGAAGTACTTTTGGGCTGATCCTGATTGTCTTCTTCCATATTTTTGCCCATTCTTCTCTTCTTTTCCCATTTCCCTTTTTGTCTATTTTTCTTCACCTTTAAAGCTGAACCTTCATTTTGTTCCTTAATTGGTCCTTGTTGCTTGGCTTGAGCCCTTGTTATAATATTTATTCCCACTTGGTCATTTTCACTCAATTCTTCTTGTTCCATAATGTTAACTGTTTTTAAAGGTATGTTATTAGCTGTGTTCTGTTGTTTTTGGGGATTCTTTGGACAATCTTTTATCAAATGTTCTTTGCCACAATCCTTACAGTAGGCTCCCTCTATTCTCAATGTAGGAGGTTGCGGACAGTCTCTAATGAAATGTTCTCCCCCACACCTATAACAAGTTATCTTTGGTCCCCCTTTGAATTGAGGTTTTTGGTTGGACATGTAATTGTTGGTAATATACATGAATGTTGCTGTGTCCATTTCAATTTTCCCATTTCCCAAGTCTAGGGCTTTTAACTCAGGTTCTCTTACTTCATATTCTTCCCAATCTTCTTGATATCCCTCATTCCAGTGATATTCTTCCTTATATGGTGATCTTAGTCTTGAATTCCCGTCCTCTATTGGTGTATACTTGATTGGTACCACATTAGTTGGTATAGGAGGTTGTTGTCCAAGCACAGGTCTTGGTTGTTCAGTATAGCCTGATTCCCTTTGAGCCATATAATCTCTTTCCTTGATGGGTTGTTTGTTATAGAAGCATTCCTCCCTGGTGTGGTTTGTCCATTTTCTCTCTAGTGTACAGTACTTAAGTGTCTTCCTATCCTGTAAGTGTGGTGGCTTCTGATATGGGCATTGTTGTGCCAGATGATTTTCTCCACAAATGTAACATTTTTTATTTGTGTTTGTCCTAGAGTTTATCAGATTAGTTTTAGTGCTTACCTCTAGGGCTTTAGCAATAGCCTGAGCCAACTCTTCTGCTGGAGGAATTTTGTCTTCATATGATCTCGGTTGATCAAATGCTAACAGATCTTGACCTCTATTGTCCTCCAAATCTATTGCTTCCTTTACACAGGCTGCTAAATCAGGACATCTTCTATAATACACTAGGGTTCTTAGTTGGGCACTTTTCAGACCCTCAATGAATAAGGATACCTGTTTTGCCATGGAAGGTACTTCCTCTCTTGGGCATCTATCAATGTATTGTTTAAATCTTCTGGCTGCTTCTCTAACATTTTCATCCTTTTGTTGCTTGAAGCTATGTATTAATGTGGCTGTGCTATGTTTTATCCTGGTCTTAGAGAATTCCCCAATGAAGGCTTCTAAGAAAGATTCAATATCCTGGTACATTTCCTTTCTCAAAGGAATGAACCAAGATAAGGCTGGTCCTATTAGGGTTAGACCAAATGCCTCAAATTGTACTTTGTAATCTTCCACCTCTTCAGCTCTAATCAATTGCCTAAATTCTGCAGCATGAGCATGAGGATCTGAATAACCCTCATATTGGTTTTTCATACATTTGGCAACTTGGTATGGTCTAAGCATTCTTCCCTGAGGCTGCCAATGGGATCTTCTCCTGAGTGGGAAGTCATTATATCCTTCTGGTTCCTTGTCAAAGGGATTTGGGGAAATCTGTGTTCTCCTCCCATGTTGTTGTTCGTTA
The DNA here is from genome assembly GCA_020310875.1 of Ceratopteris richardii. Lineage (NCBI taxonomy): Eukaryota > Viridiplantae > Streptophyta > Polypodiopsida > Polypodiales > Pteridaceae > Ceratopteris > Ceratopteris richardii. The sequence continues at coordinate 45,242,539 of CM035428.1, forward strand.
CCGGTATAGTTTTCATTTGGCCTAGGTAAATTTGTCTGCTCCATGTTATGTTCCCAAGGTCCTTTGTCAGTACATTGCCCTAGATCATTTGAATTTTCTGGGTCTGGAGAGAATATGTACACACATCCTTGCCTATCTTCATATCTCCCATCTTTGAATTGAGCTACAGGAGTTATATTCAGGGGAACTTCTAAATTTCTCAATCTGATGAGAAATTTATGCATTCCATCCTGATATACATAGGTTCCAAACCTATTTGTATACATGTACTTGAGGATATTTCTAAAATCCCCAGTTTCCATAGACTCATTTGTTTCATTTATGTTTTCCATGTTGTTTTCTTGCCCTAAACTTCTTTCTTGCCCTTTGCCTTTTACTGTTTCTGTCTCCTTCCTTGTTAGGTCTTGTTTAGAAAGTTTGTTTCCAGACCTAAGTATCATTCAATTAATTTTCACAATTTTCTGACTTTATTTGTATTTTTGACGATTTTCTGATTATATTTGTATTTTTCACGATTTTCTGACTATTTTTGTATTTTTCACGATTTTGTGGTCAAAAATCGTGTTTTTCCACGATTTTCTGCCTAAAGTATTGATTTTCACGATTTTCTGACTATTTTTTTATTTTTCACGATTTTGTGTTCAAAATCGTGTTTTTCCACGATTTTGTGATCAAAATCGTGTTTTTTCACGATTTTGAGTGAAAATCGTGTTTTTCACGATTTTGTGTTCAAAATCGTGTTTTTCACGATTTTGAGTGAAAATCGTGTTTTTCACGATTTTGTGATCAAAATCGTGTTTTTCACGATTTTGAGTGAAAATCGTGTTTTTCACGATTTTGTGTTCAAAATCGTGTTTTTCACGATTTTGTGTTCAAAATCGTGTTTTTCACGATTTTGAGTGAAAATCGTGTTTTTCACGATTTTGTGATCAAAATCGTGTTTTTCACGATTTTGAGTGAAAATCGTGTTTTTCACGATTTTGAGTGAAAATCGTGTTTTTCACGATTTTGAGTGAAAATCGTGTTTTTCACAATTTTGTGATCAAAATCGTGTTTTTCCATGATTTTGTGTTCAAAATCGTGTTTTTCACGATTTTGAGTGAAAATCGTGTTTTTCGCGATTTTGAGTTCAAAATCGTGTTTTTCACGATTTTGAGTGAAAATCGTGTTTTTCACGATTTTGTGTTCAAAATCGTGTTTTTCACGATTTTGAATGAAAATCGTGTTTTTCACGATTTTGTGTTCAAAATCGTGTTTCTCACGATTTTGAGTGAAAATCGTGTTTTTCACGATTTTGTGATCAAAATCGTGTTTTTCACGATTTTGAGTGAAAATCGTGTTTTTCACGATTTTGTGTTCAAAATCGTGTTTTTCCACGATTTTGAGTGAAAATCGTGTTTTTCACGATTTTGTGTTCAAAATCGTGTTTTTCACGATTTTGAGTGAAAATCGTGTTTTTCACGATTTTGTGATCAAAATCGTGTTTTTCACGATTTTGAGTGAAAATCGTGTTTTTCACGATTTTGTGTTCAAAATCGTGTTTTTCCACGATTTTGAGTGAAAATCGTGTTTTTCACGATTTTGATCCCAAACAATCGTGATTGCTCACAGATTGTAAATAACACGATTTTCTTATGAAAATCGCGTTCTGGGAATCGCGATGTTGTTCTAATTGTTCAAAATCGTGATTTTGTGCACGAATTACAGAATCGCGATTCTGACTGATTTTTTTTGAAATTTACAAGTTTTGATTTTTCAAAATTTTCTTTCTCTACTAGAATCGCTTTACTGAAATTTTGACATGCAATGAAACATTCAAATGCAAATTTAAGGTTTTCCTACCAAAAAACTCAAAATACAGAAAATCGCGATTCCGCGATTTTTAGTTCTCACTCATTTCTTGGTGCTATGTGATCACTTAATGCAAAAATGTGTATTCCAAATTGATGATAAAGTTTTTACCTTGCTTGCTTGGTAGAGAAATCTTCAGAAATCCACTGGTTGCTGGAAATCGCGAGTTTGCTCTCTCTCTCTCTCACTCACTCTCACTCAAAATGAAATTTTCCTTCAATTCCAGGTTTTTATAGTGTCCAGAAAATCGCGATTTTGTGTGATTTCCAATTTTTCACCCTCTTTCACTTGTTCAATTTTACTTACTCAATCTTAATGATCTCCACTACACTTTCTTATTTCCCAGTACCCAAATATGCTAAAAATTTCCAAAAATTTCCCTTTACAGGAAATCGCGATTTCGTGTAGAGAATCGTGTTTTTTGCAATTTGGAGTAGTCTTTGTCCTTGTTTTCTTTCAATACCTTCTCTTTTTTGTGATCCACCCAAATCCTGAACTATTACACCAAAAGCACCATCTTGCTCAGAAAGTCGCGATGTTGTACAGAAAATCGTGTTTTTGCATACTTTTACTTTTATGCCAATTTGAGTAGTCTCTTCTTCTTAATTCCCTTCAATACCCTTTAACAACTTCAATTCAACAATTACTTGAAATGTTGCTCAAAAATCAACACTTTTTTCAGAAAATCGCGATTCTGTGCAGAGAATCGTGTTTTCTAATTTTCTGGTTTTTTGACCCTTTTTTGTTTCCTTTTCCACTTTTTCACAATCACTCTTGTTCACTACACCTCACTTCAGCTTCCTAACAAGAAAAGAAATTTGTTTGATTGTTTTTGATGAGTTTTATGAATTTGTTTGGTATTTTTGCCCTAAAAAATAAAGGTGAACACTTTACTTAGGGTTTCTGGTTTTGGTGATCCACTGATCCCCTGATTCTTGATTGGTTATGAGTTTCTATGTCCTTTGCTATCACTAAAGTGCAAAAGAAAATCTCTCAAATGAAAAGGTGTTATGGAAGGCAAACAATTTTTGCAAAGATAAACTCAATCACATCTTTCTTTTCAAAATGCAGAACAACTCAAGATTAATGCTTAGATTTGGTCAACAACTGAATCTTTTATACTTACTTCTAGCTACTTTAACTGTCCTTTCCTTAGTATCACCATGTTATCTTCCCAAGATCACCCATGGTGCCTAGTACTTGGGCAAAAAGAAATCTAGAAATGCAAGAATAGACTCAAGTTACCTCATCTTCAGCTTTCTTGGCTCAAATCTTCCATACACCTGCACTTTTACTTCAACAATATGATGAGCAACTATCAATTTACAAAGATTTCAGCACTTCCAATTCTACAAGATATCAATTGCTTTCCTTTTTCCCCAAAGACAAACAATGACATCTACCTATTCATGTGCACATTCCTTTATTGATGAGTTTTACCTTTTTCTTGTGTTGGTTTCCATCATCAACAGAAGATCCAGCAAAGGTCCAACTTCAATGAAGTTTTTGGAATAGTCCCCGGCAACGGTGCCAAAAAATGTTTGTTATTGACTTTGGAGTTGTCCTCTCCAATCATGAAGTACAAAAGAATCAACAAATCATCTTTATTTTGTCAATCCTAGGAATATCCATAAGACCACAGCCCCTTCTAGATGATAGATTCATAGAAATAAGAGATTGATGGCTGGAATTCTGAGAAAATGAAAATGAAGAGGAAATATCTAGGGTTTACCTTATATAGAGCAAATCTTCATCATTTTCTATAATCTTTGTGTCTATTTCATGTTATTTTCTCATCAGAATACAATTATGAAATCAGAATTGGAAAATATCACCTGTATCACAGAGACGAGACAATCGCGATTCCGTAACAGTAGACGATTTTCACATTTCTGCATCATTCTTAAATCTTTCTTCACTCAATACATCAGTAATCATCTCTCTTCATACATCTTACTCAGTATTACACAAATGAAACTCACAAATCTCCATGACTAAGCAAGAAATAAGCTTCCACATCAAAGGAAACACACATAACAGCAGAAAACACGATTTCAGCAGAAACTCTCTCTTCTCTATTGATAGCCTGAGCAATGACTAACCAACCTCTCCAAAATAGAGAAAATTGACTTATATACATTTTCAAGTGTCCTCTTTCACACTTGAATTTTGGTCCTTTCCTCTATTATTCTAAAAATATGCTATCTAAGAGTTTCCAAAAATTCTAGAAAAAATACATAAAATTCTATCCTACATAAGGAAGACTCTTCCTTATTTTTACAACAATTGCATAAATATTTCTACAAATTTCTATCATTTTACAATATTTGTCCCTCTAAAAAAGGTTTCCAAAAAATGCATCTTCCAACAACATACGGAGAGGGATGGGCACGTTTGGTGTGAGTGCTACCATGTCTTTAAGCAGTAGTTTCCTATCCTTCATGTTAGTAGGAACGAGAGCATCCTTCTCAGAAGGTACATGTGTGCCGTGCATATTCAAAGCAGAGCTCACCAACTCCACGGTAAGTTCAAACCTCTTTAACTCGTTGTTGCCCAGCAAGGAAGGAAGAACAAATGATCCTGGTTTGTCCTTTTCTTCATTAGCTTGTAATGTGGAGACCAAATAATAGCATCGGAGGAGATCCGGTTTAGGTAGTGGTGCTTCAAAGTATTCTGCTAGCCCTGCACGTTGCCATATGGTCTGGAGATCCTCGGTGTTCTGTAGAGTCTCAAACTCCTTGGAGAAAAATTGGAATCGAACCCATGATCTGTCATACTCGCACTTAGACTCCCATATATACTTGGCCTCTCCTAATGGACCTGGCATGCCATTGAACCAATGAGAATTGGCATGGACTCTTTCTGTGATCCCTGTGGGTGGATCCGGTACCGGGATCTGCTGAAGGTGTTGCAGCTCCACAGGTCGTTCAGTTGGTGGCACATCCACAGGTAGACTATCCACATCGATTCCTGTAGTAAGTATTCCTACTTGTGAGCTCGGACCTGTCGCTTCTGCCATGTTACTTCTTGCCTCCTGATTCTGTGAGAATATAGAAACATGTGTTAACATTGTAAAGGACAAGTTAGAACCGTTTTTGTCCCCATTACAACATTATCATGAGGTTCGGGAGAGATTAGTAGGTTAATAAGTGCTCGGTGCTTGTGTGTGTAGTTAGGAATTGGTTGGACCTAAGAACTAAGTGGAATGATGTAGTGTGAGAGTGACGTAGTTAGTAGGTGGGCATGGATTTACAACTGGTCTGCTTGGGCTTCTTCTCGAATTCGCTTTTCTTCTTCTTTGCGTTTCTTAGCAATATTGAGTCGACTTAGCATCTCTTCCGTCAGAGGTTCCTGATATAACTTGACCCTGCACCCGCTTATGTAGCTTGGGAGAATGTCACCTTCTAATGTGGCTAGTTGCACTACTCCACTTGTTGAGATTCTGTTAATAATCATGGGTCCATAGCCTCTCTTCTCCAGTTTTCTCGCATGTTGCTTCAATGTGTAGACTAAAACTAAGTCTCCAGCCTTCAAGCCTTTATCCTTCACGTGGGCATCAAAGTATGCCTTCTGTCGTTTCTTAGCTGCATATATCCCTGCAGCCGCTCTCAATCGTGTTTCGCCTAGACGTTCAAGATCAAAGATTCAAAAGGAGAGTTCGTGGCCTGTCCAGTCATGCTCTTGTGCTACCTTCAATGTAGGTATCAAAAAGTCTAGGGGTAGCACAGCACTTTGGCCAAATACCATCTGAAAGGGGGTGGCTTGGAGTACCGTTTTATAGGCAACCCGGTATGCCCAAACAGCATGGTGTAGCTATTTGTCCCAATCAGAGTGTTTATTGTTCACTAGTTTAGTCAGCACATTGCATAAGATCTTATTAGTGCTCTCAGCCTGGCCATTAGCTTGTGGATGATAGGGGGCCGATTTCTTATGTATCACCAAGAATTCTTGGAGAAGGTTTTCTATGACTTCATTCAAGAAGTGTGTGCCTCTATCACTCACCAACTCTATTGGCAATCCGTACCTCGTGAATACATTTTCAAATAAGAACTTTGTTGTTGTTTGAGCATCATTTTTTGTAGTAGCTTTCGCTTCTACCCACTTGGTTAGATAGTATGTGGCCACGATGATATATTCAGCATGTGAACCCTTAGCTGGGGGATTAATAAGACCAACAAAGTCTATTCCCCATTTAGAGAACGCACATCCGCCCATCATAGGCTTCAGTGGCATCTCATCCTTGCGTATAGGGTACTGAGTTCTCTGACAAACATCACACCGTTTCACATAGGTATGTGCATCCATGTGAAGGGTTGGCCACCAAAAGCCTGCAAATAGTATTGCCTTGATTACCCGATCTGGTCCAAAGTGTCCCCCTGCTACACCTTGGTGAGCAGTATCCAAGATTTTGAGATATTCACTCTCATGGACACATAGTCTCAGGTAACCATCTTTACCACGCTTGTATAGATTGTCACCAATGAGTGAATAATCCTGGGCTTCTTGTTCTAAACTCCTTTGCCTAGCCAGAGTCATGTTTGGAGGGAATGTTCTCGTCCTTAAGAAGGATACTAGAGGTTCACTCCAATCTGGCACTATGGACACTTGATAAAGAGTGGCATGTTCCACAGGTGGTTTAGTGCAACAGATTGGGCATTCCTTGCACAACTTTTGGACATCAACCTCCATAGTCGACCAATGCACTCCGAGTCTCCTTAGTGTTTGTAAGGTTCGTTGCTTTGAGTAGTGTTGCTCTAACGCACCTACATGTGCTAATTGCAACCATTTAGCGTACTCATCCTCTTCCACACAACAAGCCAAGATCCCTTGATCTTTGTACATACTTCCTGCCATGATGTGATACTTTTGGGCTTTTACTGCCTCTCTATCCTGTGTGTTTATTACTGGGTGGTTAGGTCTGTATGTCAACACTGGTACCAATGGCTTAGCCCACTGCGGCACCACTTCCAAATTAAACAAGTAAGCATCAGGAAGATCATCTGACACTCCTTGTGGGCTTCTCCCGATGTGAGCCTAGAAAGGTAATCTGCTCTCAAATGAGTCTTCCCTTTCCTTACCACAACCTCAAAATCATATTCCATTAGCAAGAGAAACCATCTTACTAATCTTCCTGTATTGCATGGCTTGTTTACGAGGTATAGCAATGCCTGATGATCAGTAAAAAATTTAAACTTATTTGCAAGCAAATAGTGTCTAAATTTCTTAACTACATATACCATGTCTAAGCCTTCTCTCTCAGTAGTGGTATAATTTCGTTCAGCTGCATTCAATTGTCTACTAGCATAGGCAATTGGAAGATCCATATTACCTTCACCAGTAGGTTGTGCAAGCACACATCCAATGGCATAATTGGATGCATCCACATGAACATGGAAAGGCTTATTCCAATCCGGTGTGGTTAAGATTGGTGTTGAACATAGTCGCCGTTTAAGCTCATTGAAGGAATTCTCGCATTCCTCAATCCACTCAAAGTTTGTCAGAAGTCCGTACAGAGGCTTTGCAATGATGGCATACATGTGTATAAATCGTCGGTAATAACCACAATGCCCCATGAAAGCTTGTACTTCCTTGACATTCTTTGGCCTAGGTAATTCGGCTATAGCTCTTATTTTCTCTTCATCCGTAGATATGCCATTCTTTGACACTATGTGTCCTAGAATTTTGCCTTGCCTGACCATAAAAACACATTTTTCTGGGTTTAGGCAGACTTGATATTCTCTACATTTGTCAAAGATTTGTCTGAGTTCAGGAATATGGGTTTGTCTAATGTTGGAATGAGCACAAAGATCATCAACATAGACTTCTAAGTTCTTCCTCAGGAACTCCTTAAATACATGGCACATCAGCCTTTGGAAGGTTGCGGGAGCATTGGTCAGCCCGAATGGCATTACCCTAAAAGCGAATATACCCCACTCTGTGGCAAAAGCCGTTTTATGCTGATCTTGTGGTGCAATGGCCACTTGATTGTAGCTAGAGAACCCATCTAGGAAGTTGTACACTTCCTTGCCTACCACCCTTTCTAATAGATGCTCAGTGATAGGAAGCGGGTAATTATCCCTGATCGTGGCTGCGTTAACCTTCTTCAAGTTAATGCATACTCGTAATTTGCCGTTCTTCTTGGGCACCACCACAATGGGGGATACCCATTCAGTGTGCTCAATTTCATAGATAAATCCAGCTTCAATCAAGCGGTCTATCTCTTCTTTGATCTTGGCAGCATAGTTGTCATTGTATGTGTATGGCTTTTGTTTTGAGGGTCTGGCCTCTGTAGTCATGGGAATCGTATGTGAGCATATGTCCGGGTCCACTCCTTTCAAATCCTTGTAACTCCAAGCAAATACATCTCTGTATTCTCTTAGCAAGGCTATCAGCTCATGCTCTTCTTCTTCAGTGAGGTCATCTCCTATGTAAGTGCACCTCTCTTCTCCTTCTTCTATGGCTACCACTATTTTCTTGGTGGTTTCTTTGTTATCATAGGCCTCTCCCGATTGTGCCTCTCGTTTAGGCATTCTAATCATGACTCTCCTGTCATCTATCTCATACTTCTTAAAATTTTCCGGGACCTCAAACAAAGATTCTTCCTCTTCTGGTGTGACTTCTCTCTTCTTTCTTTCCTTTCCTTCTTCCTTAGAGGTTACATGTGTGGCTAGCCTCACATCCTTTGTAAGCTCTCCGTGCTTCTGGGGTTGAAATTCTACTTCATAGAAGTATTCCTCATCTGATGCAAAAGGTGGGTCCATAATGATTGACTCTAGATCGGAGTTGCTCGCATCCTCAAATGCATCAGGGCTAGGTTCACACTCTTCTAAAACTGCCTCTCCCATGATCGGCTCTATGGAGAAGACTAAATGTCATAGCCATCCTCATCACAGTGAGGTGTCCATTGTTCTTCATTGATGGCTACATCCATGGTTGCTAGAATTTCTGCCCAGCCGTGAGGTTCGAATTCTTCGTCTGGAAAAACTACAGGTGCATAGGCTGGGTCTTGGATTGATCTATGGGTTTCTTTTGCACCTATCTCCCTGGCTTTTTCTCTCTTCTCTTCTTCTACTGCTACCTTACACATCCATAAGTGAGTGTCTTCATGCATCCATGAGGATCCTGATCCTAGGGAATGCACCGATTCCGTATCATCTTTGGCTCTATGGATGGGGTTCCATTGGATAGGAGGGACATCTCTATGAGAGTAATCCTTGAGATTGACTTTGGTTGTAACACCTAAGTGCTGCAAATACAAAGAATTGGTTCCCCAATCCTGTACCACTTGCAACTGCCGCATAAATGGTCTTCCCAAAATCATTTCATAGGCTTGATTTTTGCTAAAGTCACAGATAGCAAATGTGTGCTCAAACTCTACACCACAAGTAGTGAGAGTTATCCCCTCGAGTAGTTCTAAGGGTCTTTCTATGTGCCCGTCAGCCATCTGCAATTTCATTCTCGTTGGCCTGAGAGCTGGCTTGCCCCAACATTTCCATAAGGAAGTGGTAACAATTGCAACTCCTGCACCTGAGTCCAAGATGGCCTTGGTTGTGTATCCCTGATGAGTGATGGGGAGATATGTGTTTCCCTCTTCGCCCTCACTCATGTCTCCTATCTTGTCTAAGGGTATTTCTGGCACTGTTCTCTGGGATCCTACCTGGGAACGAGGTTTTGCTATCTCGGGCACTTGATTGGCTACATGTTTCCACACTTCTGGTCTAACCTTAAGCAGCTCTTCCAAAGTGAGATTGCACTGCACTTTGGTGTTCTTCACTACCTCTGTGTTCCTAGGTATGACTGAATCTTCGTTTCTTACCATGACTGTAGGTGCTCTCATACAGGTGGACTTTGCTTCCCATGGGCCTGTGAAATGGGGTAGTTCTTGTAAAGAATTAGACTCGAAGTCTAATCTTTCTTGAGATTGGGCACTCTCCTGCTCTCCATAAATGGAAGGAAGGTCTTGTGGGAATTGATCGTGTGTGTCATCCACAAGTTCAATGGGAGGAGGAACTTCACTCTCTTTAGCCCATTTCTCTTCTTGAATCTCTCGCAAGAATTCTGGTGTGTATTGATTCATAGAAGAAGAGGTGTCTGGTTCAGTGGAGTTAGACACATAAGCTTCAGGCACATAGGCTTTCTAGGTAGGAAGACCTGCTCTTTCACTAGCCTTGTCATGGTGTTGAGGGGCGGGTTCCTTTTGTGATTGTGCAATTAGATTCTCTATTCTTTCTAGGGAGGGGGGGTTGTCTGGTTCAGTGGAATTGGGCACATAAGCTTTCGGTGGGGGATGGGTCATGTTTTTGCTTGCTTTATCTCTTTCTTGATTTTTTTCTTCCTTGGCAGATCTTGCAATTATGCCCTCTAACTTCTCTAGAAGTCCATCCAAGTGTAATTGCGTCTTGGCTGAGCCCGAGTAATTGAAAAGGCGACTGGCTTCAAACATAGTCTGAGCCAATGCGACCATTTTCACGCAAAGCTTGGTTCTTTCTATCTCTAGGTCAGCTCTAGGGTAGCACTTGTCATGATCCGTTACATTTGGCCCTTCTTGGATTCTGGCGTGATATGCTTTAAGCATCATGTCTATGTCTTCAAGAGTGGGATCAGTTAATACTGATCCTGCTCGGGGTTACGTGGGGTGTATTAGAGGGTGGAGGGATGGAGGGTGATGGGGATGGTAGCGGTGGGAATGTGTGAGAGTGCGGTTGAGATGTGATCTCTATGATTTTGGCCTTGGTTTCTTGTAGACTTTCCTCAAGTTCGCTCATCTTCTTTGCCCATTGCCTTTTCATACGTTCACGGCTATCTCTCCAAGCTCTTGTTCTCTTCTTATTTTGGCTCTCAGTATCGCTAGCGTCTGGGCTCTTTTCCTGGCTTACCCCTTGGTTTTGCTGCAATGCTTGAGCTCTAGTGATTACCTGCACTGGTGCAGTGGAAGTGACACTTCCTGTGGAATTGACCACTAACCCAATAACATTAATCGGAGTGATTTTTGGCATATTGCTGGGATTCTTGGGACAATCTCGTAAGAGATGTTCCTTTCCGCACTCCTGGCAAAAGCCTTGGATCGTCACTGATTGGGGTTGTGTAGGTGCAGGCATGGGGCAATCACGTATGAGGTGATCACCCTGGCATCTGAAGCAAGGTCCTCTAGGAAAAGGGGGTCGTATCTGCCTAGGTTGAGGTCTAGAGTTGGGGTTTGTGTACATGACATTAGCATATTCAGGCTCCCAAATAGGTTCACTCGGTTCCTCACTGTAGTAAGACTCACCATGTTCAGGAGACTACATGTAGTAAGCCTGGGGACTATCAACATGTGTAGAATCAAAGCTATGGTCACTGGGATCACTTTCTGAGATTAATGGTGTTACCGGGACTATCGCTCTATTCAGGTTTTCTTCTGCAGCAGCATACTTGACCGGAATCACATTAGTAGGAGCAGGTGGTTGCTGTGCTAGCACTGGCTGGGGTCTGAGTTGGGCCTGATATTGCGGTTGGTAATTTTGCTGAGGCCTAATATACTGTTGTGGTGAATATTGACTCTGGAATTTGCCTTGTTGAGGGTATGGCTGAGGGTAGGTTTGCCTAACCGCTTGCTTATTGTATGGGCAGTCCTATGCTGAGTGATTTGTGTACCTTCGCTCTATGGTGCAATATTGGCTGCTAGGGTTCACTTGGGGTTGAGCCGTGATGGGACATGCGTTTGCCATATGGTCACCACCGCAAGTATAGCACCTCTTTACTGGGGCAAATCTAGGAATTTGTTTACTAGAGACGCCTAGTTTTTGAGCTACTTTTTCCGCAAGTTCCTCAATTGATGTGGATTGTGAGGAAGAGAGGCTAGAGGTACTATCTGAATCTTTGTAGATTTTGGATAGCTCTAACTCCTCTCCTAGGTTATCCTCAATATCGATGCACATGCGTACACATTCTTCTATAGTCCGGGGGTCCTTCAAGTACACATATGATCTCAATTTGGTACTTAGCAATCCATCCAAGAATAAAGCCACTTGCTTAGCGGCTGTGGGTAACTCAAGACCAGGACATCGCTCAAGATATTGCCTAAATCTTCTTCCTGCAAGTCTCACAGTCTCTTGCGGGGTCTGCTTGAAGCTGTATATCAATGAGGAAGTATTATGCCTTATGCCACTTTTAGAGAATTCGATAATGAATGCCTCTAATAGTTGATCTATGCTTCTAAACTGCCTCTCGTTTAGTGGCTGAAACCATGTCAGGGCGGTGTTCCTAAGGGTTAAACCAAAGGCATTGTACTGCGTGAACAGGTCTTCAACTTGTTCAGCTCTCAAGACTTGCTTAAACTCGGCTACATGATCGTAGGGGTCTCCAGTGCCATCGAAGTAGTTTTTCATGGACTTAACTAGCTGGGTCGGTCTCAAGGTCCTCGTGTGCTCTCTTGGTCTTGGCAAAGGGAAATCATCGGCATTTCTTCGGTTCCCTGGGGCTCTATGTCCCTCAGGTTCCCATCTATTCGTGTCCATTTTCATTCTTTCTCTTCCCCAAGAGTTGGCAAAGCTTACCTCACGTCTCTCTCGACTCCTTTCTCTTTGAGTCCCCTGAGCTTGAGATGTTCCAGCTCCTTGGCGACCAAAGGACACATTCGATCTTGGTTGGGGGAAGATAAATTCTCCTTTCCAAGTGTAAGCATGCCTATCATTTTCTGTAACCCCAAAGATCCTCTCTAAAGAGTGATCTAAGTAGGTCACTCTTCCTAGAATATCAGGATCTTTGAACTCATATATCATGATTGTTCCTACCTCACTCGGTTGACTAGGTCTATATCTCCAAAAGGCTTCATCCGTCTCTCGGTTAAAGAGGAGATCTATGCTCTTATTATCTTGGGGAATCCACTCTGGTGTGATAATCCTCGTGAGAACAGATTTGCCTCGGGGGGTTCTAGGTTCTTCGCCCATGTTTCCTTGCTCTAGGTCACCTAAGTCCGTTTCCGGGACCACATTCCCAAATTCATCTATCCTATCGGGATGACTGGTGACTACATATATTGTCCCTTCCTTGTCCAAGTATGCTCCATTTTCAAACTTGACAGCTGGGCGCTCTAGTCCAATGGATTGGTCAGGGTTTTTAATCTGGACCACCGCTCTTCCTAGGCCGTCCTCATAGATGCTAGCACCTAATCGGTTGGTCCTAAGGTACTCGAGTTGCATCTTGTAAGGGTCTTCCACCCTATGTAAATATGGAACCCCAGAACTTCTTGTAGGTCTCTCCATACTGTGGGACATCTCAGACTCGCTAGTCTCAGAACTAGGGTAATACGAATGATGGCTCAACTGCTGGGCCCAAGACCTCGCAGTATGATTGACACTAGCCTCTGAAGATCTAAGACTTTGTCTGTCTCTCCCTAGGTGTCTACCTGACCTAAGGTTCATATGCCCTTTGTACGTTGCTGATTCTTTGGTACCAGTCACTTGTTCCTTTTAAGTTCCTTTGGATGTGTTTTCTTGTTTTTAGTTAAGCGTCATCAGGAGCACTTTCGTGGGTCGTACTTGATGTTCTGCGTCCGCTTAGTTTAAGTTCTTTTCCTTTAAGTTATCCCTTGACTACAATTTAGCCTACCCTTGCACTTGAGAAATTAAGGGCTCTTCAAACTTGAGTGTTCCTATCGTACCCCTAGTCAATCAGAACAACTACTCGCACTTAGCCTATGATAAGAATAGACTGAGGGGGTTAAGTGATGTTCCAACCTCAAGTCGCTCCTCCTGGCGATGCTGGTCTACCCAGGAAGCACGTTCCCGAGCTTGTTCGCCTTGGCACTTACTTTGCTTTCTCCAAGAGCTCTCGATGATCCTGTAAGAATCCCAAGTTTAGCTTCAAGTTGATCCTTCAATTGACAGACAATTTATTTCAGACACTTTTTTAATGACCCTTGTTCCCCGTTTTGTATTGCTAAAAATTTCCTCTAGAGTTCCCTTGGTGTTCCTACCCCTCAGTGTGTCAACTTCCAAATATCCTATCTGAAAATCAACGCATTATTCTTATAAAAAACAGTTGAGGGTGTATAGTATATGCCACGAGCTTTCCGACAAGCCCTAGAGCTCAAAAAATGGATTTCGTATGAAAAAGTTATAACCGTTCAGGGTTTAGGGGGTTAAACAGACAAACAGAACCTTTCAGGAGTTTTAATGCATTTTTCTAAGGCCTTTGCAAGTGTGTGAGTATTTGAGAGTGCAAATATGCCCAAAATTAGCCTAAATTTCCAAAAAATTTACCCCCTTAATTTTTGCCGAAAATATCTGTCTGTCGCGATAGACGGTGTCTGTCGCGATAGATGGTGTCTGTAGCGATAGACGGTGTCTGTCGCGATAGATGGTGTCTGTCGTCTGTCGTGATTTGGTCTGTCGCGATAGACGGTGTCTGTCGCGATAGACTGGATCTGTCGTGGAATTTGTTCTGTCGCGATAGACAGGTGTCTGTCGCGATAGACGGGGTCTATCGTGGGTCTCTGTCTGTGGCGATAGACGGTGTCTGTCGCGATAGACTGAAAAAATGCAAAAATTTTGAGAAACTTCTAGTGATTTGGAGTGCTCTAATGGTGTAGGTTACCGTGCCAAACACGCATTCACAAAATATTAAGTTTTTCTGTCTGTCGCGACAGACAGAGGTCGTCGTCCCGGGACCTGTGCAGAGTCTGTCGTACCTGCGCACACTGCTGGAGAAGGTGGTACAGCTAGTTCCTGCAACAAAAGCTAAAAAACACACCAAAAAAAGATAGCATGCAAGCTCTCTCTCGCTCTCTCTCACAATGAAATGAGGGAAATGAGGTGGGGAGTGTAATATGACCAAAAAACTGAAATTTTTTGTGGAGATGGAGATGGAGGTGGGAGATGGTGGGGATGATGATGGTGATGATGGTGATGCGAAAGTAAGGAAAAAATGAAGAAAAATAAAGAAAAGGAAGGATATTACCTATAACTCCAATGTCTCAACTCGACGTCTTACCATCACACGCTCGTCCTCGAAGCTCTCTCTCCCCGGCAACGGCGCCAAATTTGGTGTCACTCTAGCACAATGGTGAGTACCAACGTGAGAAGATTCACCTCATAATTGTCAATCCGTGGAGACGTGAGGACTAGTATGAAGACTATGAGCAAGTGAAGGCACAAGTGTGTGAGTGAGAAGCACACAAGCATGCACACACATACACACACACGCGCACACAAGGCAAGAACAAGGAGAGGAACAATGGAGTTCTTTGCATTAGTCAAAAAGTCTCTTACATAAGCTCAATTCACAAACAATCTACCCTAAAAAATGAGCTCTCTAGCTCTTTTTATAGTTTTCTAACTAGCTTTGGTCTTGTCCAGACCTAGTGTCCGGCCTATTTAAAAATTAGGTTCTAGAGCCTATTTGAGGGCTCAAACAAAGTCTAAAAATTATGAAAATTGATATGTAGCTAGTTCTAATACTCCTCAAGCTTGAGGACTCCTCGGCTTGCACAAAATGGAGTCTATTCTACCAAAAACGGATTTTACAATGTTTGTGTAGTGATTAAAATCACTTGAGTTGTAAATGGTCCATGGAAAAAATGATTGGGCCTTGTTGCCGTATTGTGCATGACTCCTCCGTTGCGCTAGTATGCTCTTCATCTGACTTGTATGCCAACAGAGACCATACAGGGGTTTGGCTATTATGGCATACATGTGAATGAACCGACGGTAATATCCACAATGTCCCATAAAGGCTTGTACCTCTTTCGCATTCTTTGGTCTAGGAAGCTCTAAAATGACCTTGATCTTGTCCTCATCTGTGGATATTCTGTTCCTCGAGACTATGTGTCCTAAGATCTTTCCTTCTCTCACCATGAAGACACATTTCTCTGGGTTTAAGCAGACTCTGTACTGTCTACATTTATCGAATATCTTCCTCAACTCAGGAATATGTTCGTGTCTTTGATTTGAGTATGTGCATAGATCGTCTACATATACTTCCATGTTGTTCTTCAGGAATTCCTTGAAAACATGACACATCAATCGTTGGAAAGTAGCAGGTGCATTGGTGAGTCCAAAAGGCATCACTCTGAAAGCATAGACTCCCCATTCGGTTGCGAATGCGGTCTTATGTTGATCCTCAGCAGCAATAGCTACTTGGTTGTATCCGGAGAATCCATCCAAGAAGCTATAGACTTCCTTTCCTGCTACTCTCTCCAATAGATGGTCTGTGATGGGTAATGGATAGCTATCGTGTATGGTGGCTGCATTGACCTTTTTCAAGTTAATGCACACCCTCAATTTCCCATTTTTCTTTGGCACAACAACTAAAGGTGATACCCACTCGGTGTGTTCTATCTCATATATGAATCCTGCAGCTAGTAGTTTGTCAATTTCTTCCTTAATTTTGGTTGCATAAACCTCATTATATGTATAAGGGCGTTGTTTAGAAGGTTTTGCGTCTGCCGTCATTGGTATTCGATGAGAACAAATATTGGGTTTGACACCCTTCAGATCCTTGTATGTCTAGGCGAATACATCTCTATATTCTTGGATAAGTTGTATGAGTTCTTCTTCCTCTTCAATTGATACATCTTTGCCTATGTATGTGCATTGCTCCTCTCCATCTTCCACTGTTACTACAATCTTTTTCGTTTGTTCTTTGTTGTCGTATGCTTCTCCATCTCTAGCCTCGCGTTTAGGCATTTGAATGGCTACCTTTCTTTCTTCTACTTCATATTTTTTAAAATGTTCAGGAACTTCAAAAAGATCTGGGTTCGGTTCCGTCTTACTCATGTCTTCCACTTGTTCTTGTACCATGGGAGCATCTTCAATTTCTAAGATCTTTGTTGGTTGTTGTCCCTCTTTACTTTGAATGGTGTCTAGGTAACTCTCTTCGGAGTCGAATTCCGGTTCCATTTCTATACTCTCATATTCCTCTTTCCATTCTTTTTCCAAAACTTCCCCTTCTACTTTTTGAAGAACAACCATATAAAGATTTACATCATAGCCTTCCTCATCTATGCACTCGTTCATTGTCAAAACTTCCTCATTCACGCACACATCTAAGGTGGCTAAGATTTCCATCCATCCATGCGGTTCAAAGGTCTCATCAGGAAAGATTTGAGGCATGTAATCAGGGTCCTCTACTAGTCGGTAGTTAGGATGTCCTATCGGCCACAATTGTCTTTTATTCTGCTCCTTCTTGGCCTCTTTGCACATCCATAACTGAGCATCCTCGTGCATCCAAGATTGATTGCTTGATCCAGCACTATGCATGGATAGGTTGTCTCCCTCCTTGTGTATGGGATTCCACTGTAGTGGAGGGACATCTCGATAAGCAAATGTATGCAAGTTTATCTTGGTCGTGTTTCTTTGATGTTGTAGGTATAATGAATCTTTTCCCCAGTCTTGCACTACCCACATTTGTCTCATAAAGGGTCGCCCTAATATCATTTCGTAGTTGTTGGCTTTTTCCAACTTACAAATGGATAATGTGTGTTCAAATTCTACTCCACAGGTGGTAAATTTGATTTTTTCCAATATTCCTAAGGGTTTCTCCACATGACCGTCTGCTAATTGTAGCTTCATGCATGTGGGTCGTAAGGCAGGTTTCCCCCATTTCTCCCAAATCTCCTTGGTGGCAATTCCTACCCCGGCTCCCGTGTCTAGTATAGCCTTGGTCATGTACCCATTGTAAGTGACAGGCAGACAGGTATTGCCTTCGTCACCTTCAATAAACTCTCCCACTTTATCAACTGGGATTTGTATTTTAGATGTGTTCTCTTTTTCCTTTCCTTCCCTTTCTTGCCCTAATTCTAATTGGCTCGCTAATTGTCTCCATAATTGTGGCTTAAGTTGAAGTAATTCTTCCACGGTCAACTTGCATTGTACTTTCGTTTTCTTGAGTTCCATTAGATTGTGTGAACTTTTTTTTGAATTCCCTTTTCCTTTTCCATGTACTGTGGGTGCTCGTATTATTATAGACTCCTTTTCGTATTCTCCCATGTAATTTGGTAAGGTAAAAATACTCAGGGTTTCCTCCCTCCTCCTATCGAGTCTTGATACTTCCTCATATACTTCCTCCAGGTTGGTATTTGGTTGATAAACCTCCACATCTATTTCCTCGAAAGGAGGTTTTGATACTCCATTTTTCTTCCATTGTTCTTCTCATAGTCTCTTCCATAATTCCTTCAGCCATTCTACCTCTAAATCCGGTATTATTGACACAAGTTCCTCTTGAGTTTCCATTTGCTCATCTATGTTTTCCTTCTCCTTGAGTTCTTTACCTTTGGATTGGACAAATTCCTCGTATTGATCATCTGTTATCCTTGTCTCGGGTAGAGCTGGGATAGTCTTTTCTAGGGTTGCTTGTGCTACCTCTATAAGTTTCCTACATATCGCTAGTCTTTCCTTTTCCAGCTCCCCTTGTGGGTAAAGTCTTTTGTGTTGCTCTATATTCGGCCCAGTCTTAATTCTAGCGTGGTAAGCTTTCAGCCACATGTCTAGGTCGTCTGGTTTTGGGTCAGCCAGAATTGATCCTGGTTTCTCTTTCTCTTGGATAAGTGGTGACACCGGGGTCTCCTCTCGGATCCCTTGTTCTTTATGTTCCCTTCTGTTTTGGTTTTGTTTTTTACTTTTTTGACTCTCATCTTTTGTCCATTTATTTTTGAGTTTTTCTCTTCTTTCCTTCCATTTTTGAGCTTTGGTGTTCTGTGTACTCTCTTGTGGATCTTCAGAATCTTCCACTACCTGAACTTTAGGACTTACGGTTTTATTGCTCTCTTGTTCCCGTTCTGGTTGTTTTCCTTTTTGTTGCCTTATCTGAGCTCTAGTAATGGCCTTCAGTGGCACAGTATATTCCTTATCACTTCCAGATCCTTCTATCACTTCAATTACGTTGATAGGTGCAGTGTCCTGGACTTTGGTTGGATTCTTAGAGGACACTCTCTAATAAAATGGTCTCCTCCGCACCTATAACAAGGTCCTCTTGGTACAGGTGGTCTAATGGTTGGCCTCATGGGTGGTTGTGCTTTAGGAGCGGTATACATTAGAGTTGTGACCTCAGTGCCATAGCTTGGGTCATAGTTTCCATATCCATAATAAGCCGAATCATAGGTTGGTTCGTAATCTAACATATTGGCTTCATATGGGTAGTAATCTCCTGGTGGCAGCTCATATCCAGGGTTCGCTGATTCCTCATTGATTGTAGATGATGCTGGCACTATGGCTCTCTCCAAATTCTCTACTACCTGTTGAGGTTGCGACAGTTGTGGCCCTAGCACTGGTTGTGGTGGTGGATATGGTGCCTATTCATACGGTCTTGGTACTCCTGCTGGTGTTGAATAGTATCTGGGCATCTCTCTGCCTTGCTCTCTAGGTGGATATCCATATGGTCGATACTGTGGTGGTTGAAATGGTCTTGCTTGCCAATTGAATGGACAACTTTTAGTGGTGTGATTAGTGTATTTTTGTTCTATGTGGCAATACAAAGCGGTTCCTGGTTGGTGTTGTCTATTGTATGGGTAGTTTTGATGTGCACAGGTCCCTCCTCGCACGCACATGTGTGTGGGGTGATCTCCTCCACATAGGCTACATCTTCGTAGCATAGGCACTCTTTGGGCTGGGTGTTGATAAGTTCTTTGTCCCTGGACTCCTAGTTTTTTTGCTAATAATTCAGCCAATTCCTCCATATTACTAGAGTTGGAAGTAATGGTACTTCGCGAGTCTTCTGATTTAGTGGGGCTGGGTGTACTCTTGAGGTCCTCAGCTAGGTTATCTTCTAGGTCAATGCATTCTTGAAGACATTCACTCAGAGTTTGTAGTCTTTTCACATACACTAAGGTCCTTAGGGTTCCATTCGTGAGTCCATCCAAAATAATAAAATCATTTTTTGTTGTGTAGGTCTCTGAGCGACTGGACATCTATCCACATACTGATTGAATCTTCGGGCTGCTGTTTTCACTGTTTCATTGGGGTTCTATTTAAAACTATGGATTAAAGACACGGAATTGTGTTTGATCCCTCTCTTTGTGAATTCCCCAATGAATTCTTGAAAGAATTGCTCCATGTTCCCAAATTGATTAGGGTCCAATGGCTGGAACCAAGTTAGAGCCGTTCCTGTGAGGGTGAGTCCAAAAGACTCATACTGCACAAAGAAGTCGTCTACTTGTTCTGCCCTTAGAACTTGTTTAAATTCGGCAATGTGATCGTAAGGTTCTCCTAATCCATCATAATGATTTCTTACACACTTGGCCACTTGTATAGGTCTCAGTCTTCTCATTGGTTCAGGCGGTCTCGGCATTACAGGGAAGATAGGGACTACTGGTCTAACTGGGGGCATTCCCTGCTGTCCTCCTATTGGTGGTCGTGGTCTTATGGGTGGTCAGTACTGATTACCTACCCCTGCGTGGGCCTGATTATGTGTTTGCACTCCTAGAGTTGCAAATTGCAAATGAGTACGGTTTGGCACACTTCGTTGGCTGGTCTCTCCTGACGCCGTATGTTCTGTCTCTTGTTGATTTCCAAAAGGGTTTTGGGACGTAGTTGCCTGATCTCTCTGAGGAAATACAAGCACACCCATGTATCTCAGCCGAGCCCTGTCTAAGGCACTCACGGGCCAATATCTCCTCTGATTTTTATCCAAGTATGTTAGTCTAGCTTCATCTTCTGGATCCTTTAGCTCATAAAATGTCATGGGGCTTTCTTCTCTCCCTGGAGCATGTAAGTCTGTTTGAAGTAACAAGTCTGATCCATGGATCATATAGACTTCCAATAAATAGTCATCTTGAGGTATCAAGTCTCCTCTCAAGACTCGAGTTACTTGGGATCTCCCTCTAGGGGTAGGCACTAGCTCTTCAGGGTTTGTTCTTCCGGAGTTTTCTGGTTCCACTAATTCTCCCCTTTCATTGATCATTTCCGGAAATTCAGTCACGATGTAGATGTGACCAATTTTGTCCATGTATGCTCCTCCTTCGTACTTGACAGCAGGTCGGGGCACGATTGTGGCATTCATGGAAGTTACCATCTTAGCCACAGATCTATTTAAGCCATCCAGGTAGATGGGGATCTCCTGGGCATTTGTAGACACATACTGCAAGGAAGTACGGTAATCTCCCTCTACAGTAGTCATGAAATCTCTACTTGGAGTTGGACCCTGCATGTCTTCCGAAGCCATGGGTATTTCCTCCTCTGAGTCACTAGAGGTCTCTGAATAGGCAGAGTGGTGACTAACCTGGGCAGCACTTCCCACTAAGGATATGACACTTCTTCGGCTACTTAGCACTCTCCCTGACCTCAAGTTCATTCACCCTCCTAAGACTCTCTAAGTCTTAGAGACTCTCCCTGAGTAGCTCTTCCAGAGCTTCAAGTTTCCTTACAAAATGCTTCAACCACTCTAGCCGATACCACTTCCAGGCGATATTGCACTGGGTGATACCGAGCTGGCCACGATACGATACTTGGAATCTACACGATACGATACTTGCTATAGCAGGCGATACGATACTGAACTAGTGCCACGATACGATACCAACAATCCTCGCGATACGATACCTGAGCACCGAGACGATACGATACTGATTTTGGCCACGATACGTTACCACCTCTTTCACACGATACGATACTGGAAGCCCTGCGATACGATATCAGACTGCTCAAGCGATACGATACTAGAGCATACGCCGATACGATACCAACTTGGTATCGCGATACGATTCCCAACAATGTGACGATACGATACCAGGACAAGTGGCGATACGATACCACCAACTTGCGCGATATGACACTAGGTATGGTATCGTGATACTACACTAGTAAGTGGGCGATACGATACTTGCTGGGATTAACGATACAATACTACAATCAGGGACGATACGATACCAAGGTCCTCGTGATACGATACCTGAGAACCAAGGTGATACGATACTAAAGATGGTATCGTGATACGAATCAGACAAGTGGACGATACGATACCACAGTAAGTAACGATACGATACTACTGGGTAAAGTGAGATCACGATACCAACTTGGCGACACGATACCAGATTGGTATCGTGATACCAAGACTGGTACCCGGCGATACGATACCTCGGCGAGTATCGCGATACAAGGGAATTTTGGTATCGCGATACCAAAACTCAACCGATCGCGATACTCAAGCCAAAAAGCCTAAAAAATTCAAAAAGTTTTGCACCCCCTTGCTCTCCTCACACACCTCTTCACTCCTAGGCCCTTGTCCCTCACAAAGAAATTCAATTAACAACTAGTTTCCCCCCCCCGCGATACCGCGCATGCATTTAATCACTCATTTGTGCACTTTTAGTGTGTTTTTATCAGATAATCTTTGTGGAACCTTACCTTTGTACTACCTTGCTTGCACCTTTAGCTCAAAATCTAACTTTGAAGGTCTGAAATGCACGATACTCCTCCCGTGATACCGGTCGCTGCTCGCAGACGATACCAGAGTGCAAGTGAAGTATCAAATGAGTTTTTTTTTTTGGTTTTTATACCTTTTTTGACAAGAATTGAACATTGCTAATTTTAGACAATTTTTGGGCTTTTTTTAGTGGTCTTGGCCTACTCCTCTTCACCTCTCTTCACTTCTTCTCTCCTTCTCACCTAACCCTAACTCCTACTTCTCTCCCTTCCTACTAACCCTAAACCTAAAAACTCATTACACACACCTTGGGGATGTCAAGTAACAAGTGCTGAGTGATTGACTACTTGCCACGGAACGAGTTCACTTCTACAAGTACGATTCCATCACACTGGATCTATAACCATCACGAAGGCACCTTGGCTGAGTGTTCCCCGGCAATGGCACCAAAAACGTGTGTACTTGAGTCAAGAAGACTCAAGGACTCGTGCCAATGAGACTGTACCTCTATTGCAACACAAGTGTATATAGTGGGAAATTAACACACATTTAAATATCAATCCAATCGAACGACCTAACCAAGTGTATGAGGACATGTGCACACATGATGGAACATGAAGTGGTTCAGCTGCTATGAATGAGAAAAGACTAATCCACCTTTCAAGCTCACTGAGAAACTGAAAGTGTCTACCACAATACCTCTTACAGCAGTTTTCAGACAATCAAGGATTTCTCACAGCTCCAAACTCCGAATATAGTCAATAGGGTACTCCTTTCGAAGCTCTCGACAAGACGCATCTATTAAAAGTAGCTTCACTCGATTCTGACAACTTTGCTTCAAGTTATGACCAAAATAGTGAATGGCAGGAAGCACCCATACTCACGCCACAGCTCCTACAAGCTCACACACACACTACAGTAGCTCAAAAACAGTGGGGAAGGGTAGACAACAATCCTACACACACATTCCAAGCATTACACACACATACAAGATCAAAGAGAAGATGGAAATCTGCAGGAAAGAGGCAAATTCGAAATTTTGGAGAGCTCCTTCTTCACAATGGCAAAAAGTCTCTATAAAGAGTCACAAAGTGACTTATATACATGTGCCCTAAGTTTGGTCCTTTCACACAAAAGACCAGCACTTTATTCCAAGAAAGTGAATTTCCTACTAATTTACAAGGGATATTTTACAACAAATTGGGATTATGCAACTATAGGACTCCTCTAGTGCATTTACATGGCTTGAGGGAATTCTCTAGGACTTTGAAGAAGAAAAATATGCCCATTAATTCGAAAATTTTGGGGCTCTTCTCTTTTACTCCTTTGCTCTGCAACAGTGGCAGTCTGGTTAAGGAGAATTCTTGTAGATCTAGCCTTTCCATCATATATGGCGGTTGTACTCAAGTGTGATAATCAAAGCTCCATGGCTATTGCAAAGAACCCAGTATTTCATGCTCGCACCAAGCACATAGAAGTACAATACCATTACACTCATGAGCTAATTGAAGATCAAATTGTGGAGCTAGAATATTGCCCAACAGAGGCAAATTATGCTGACAGATTCACTAAAGCACTTGGAAGAGAGCATCTCAACAGGCATCTTCAATAGATGGGCATAGGAACAAGACGTACTTGATTTATCATCAGTAAACATTGGGGGGGGGGGGTGTTAGTATATGATCAATGTCTACCCCTCATGATTGTATGCACATTTTGTAAGGCCCCCATTATGAGGAGAAAACAAGTGTGCATTACCCAATTGATGGGAATCCCAACTTGCATGTTGGATGAATGTCATATTGGACCATGTAAGGTATTGTAAGGAAAGGGAGTTACCAGGGTCCCCAATTGTGGGGTCTGGGGCAACGATGAGCAGCCCCGCGGTGGCCCCTGGTGGGGGCCCAGGGGCAGCGCCCCCGGCACGATAGTAAAGGGAATATTCCCTATCAGAGTCAGAAATCATTTATATTTGTTAGGTCAGTTCAATCGGCCTAAGCTGTGTATGGCAATTATGTGGGCGATGGCCGCCCACACTCTACCACCCATGAATAGCCATCCACGAAAGGCCACCCATGATCCTATATATACATGACTTCTGCACTACCTGAGACATGGAATTCAGCCAAGATACCTCTACCTTGTATCTCCCTATCTAGAGATGTCTAGATCACCATTTAAGCTCTATCTTGAAGCGCACGGGTGGACAACGCCATCATCTTTGTACTTGTTGTTAGTAGAAAATTGTTGATTTTCTCTTGTATCTGTTATCTTCTGTGCTACTGTTCCTGTGTTATATTGTGTAACTATTATCTTACACAAATTTTGTCTTAAGATCTGTTTTGGCATAACCTATAGAAGGAAGCAAATTAGATTTTCCCAATTCCTATACAAGTAGGCAATTGAATCAGAAGAAGAAAAACTATACCACAATTAAAAGAGAAGGATTGGGAATGGTGTTTGCAATGAAGAAATACAAAAAATATCTATTGGCTAACAAGTTTAAGTTTTTTGTGGATCATAAAACTTTATTATACATGGTTAATAAACCTTGCCAAACTAGACGGATAGTAAGATGGTTCTTACTTCTTATGGAATTTGATTTTGAATTTTTAGTGAGACAAGGAAAAACACATTTGAGAGCTTATCATTTGTCCAAAATTTTGACTGAAGAAAAATTAAATCCCAAAGATGATGCGCTACCTAATTTGGTAAAAATGGGAGTTCATTGTCCAATTAAAGAGAAAGATGTGGAGACATATGTATCTCAATGTGAAAATGTCAGATAGAGCAGGAATGTGAACTAATAACTTTGTCCTAGTTTCAAGGAAATCTTAAATGGAGTGATCATATTTTCAAACAATTAACAAAAGATCTTCAAAAAGAACCAATGAAGGTGAATGTAGACACAAGAAACATGTAAGATATGAGTAAGGAATTTTTACTCATAAATGATAAATTATACAAGAAAGGAATGGATGGATATCTAAGAATTTGTGTTCTTGAGGAAAAATATTTAGAGATGTTGGAATTGGCTCATTCAAGTGTAGCAGGAGATCACTTCTTAGGTGAGAGAACTGCTAAATTTATCCTGTATTTAGGATTATTGTGGACTACTCTATTCACAAGATGCAAAAGTGTATGCAAAAAGACGTGATATTTGCCAAAGAACAAAACTACCTATTAGGAAAGATGAAACACCTCTTAAGCCTTTGATATCTACTAGAGTACTTGGCGAATGGGGATTAGATTTCATTGGCCCTATACACCCACCAACTAAAAGTTCTCATGCAGAATCTATAATAGTGGAAACAAACTATTTGACAAAACGGGTTGAAGCAAAAGCCGCTGTCAAAAATGATGCCCAAACAACATCCATTCTTGTATGAACATGTTATCACTAGAAATGGACTACCAATTGAATTGGTAAGTGATAGAGGTACTCATTTCCTTAATCAAGTAATTGAAACATTGACAAAGCAATATATATTTATACATAGGAAATATGCACCTTATCATCCTCAAGCCAATGGTCTTGCAAAAAGTACCAATAAAGTGTTATTCACTCTACTTTCAAAACTAGTGAATGCTAAAAGAACACACTGGTATATTCAACTATATCATGTCCTTTGGACATATAGAGTAGCATACAAAACTTCTATTGGAAATACTCCATTCAATTTAGTATATGGACTAAATGCACTCCTACCAGTGGAATTTCTTATACCTACTTTGAGGATAGGAAGTCAATAGGAATGGAAAAGACATGAGCTATTTGATAGAATTTCGGAGTTAGAATGATTGGGAGCTTCCAGACTACAAGTTGTTATGCACACCTATGTAGGTAAGAAAAGACAAAAGGCATATCATGATATACACATTAAAGAAAAGGATTTACAAAAAGGAGACCAAGTTCTAGCATACACACTCAAAGAACATAATAGAAAATTGGAGAAAAGGAGACATGGTCCATACATTCTTCATAAGATCAGCCCTAGTGGTGTTGTTCAATTGGCAAATGTAGATGGAGAAGTAATACCAAACTATGTGAGTGGATGCAGGATAAAGAGATACATAGAACCTTTAATTACCCAATTATTGAGAAGATTACAACAATCACAAAGAAGACGATAAGCGGAGAAATAAACAAGACAAGAATCTCAAGAAGAAGCAAAGGAAAGAATTAGGAGAAAGAAAGAAATAAGAAATTTAATGCTTTGTGAAATAAGAAATTTAATGCTTTGTGAAAAGGAACAAAAGGAAAATTGAAATCATATACTAATAATTGAAATTCATTAGAAAGGAACTCAAATTAAGATTTTACTAGACACTATATCTCAAGTGAGCCTAATTAGTTCTAAAATTTTGAATCAGCTTGAAAAGACAAAACAAGAGAACAATACTTTTGTCCGAGTAATAAATGGACAAATAGTTTCTTAATTATCAATGGTGAAAATTATTCTCAAAATAAGCCAAGATGAATCTATAGTGGATGTTGGAGTTAGACGTTTGCAAAAGCACGTGAACAACACAAGGAAGAAGAAGAAGCTTGGAGCACAACACACAATACTGAATGTATTACTTGAGAATGTACAAAGATAAGTAGCCCATTAGGGCAATAGGCGTATATACAAGCCGGGGGAAAAATACCTCCTAAAGAGGGAAAAAAGTGCCGCAGCGGTCCTAGTGTGTTCACACATAGGGAGTGATGCAGTGAACAAGGAGCTATCACGCATGTATAAGGAAGTGCCAAGCTATGTGGAAATCACTCCACAAAAGGAAGTAAGCCCAAAGCTTTGCGGAAAGCTTCAAACTTCTCCCTAGGCAGAGCCTTCGTGAAAAGGTCTTTAATGTTCTCCTATGTGGGCACATATGCCAAGCTGATCTCCCCAGCAGAGAACCTCTCGCTGACATAGTGATAATGCACCTCAATGTGGTTAGTGCGAGCATGGAACACACGGTTCCTCGCAACTGCCAATGCGCTCTAACTGTTAGTGAAGATGGTGGTGGCAGAAGTCTGACCAACACCCAAATTAGCCATAAGGCATCTGAGCCACACACACTCAACAGTAGCTGTGAAAGCTGCCCTATACTCAGCCTCACAACTGGAAGTGGCCACAGTAGGCTGCTTCTTTCTCAACCAAGATATATATGACCTACCAAGCATGAAGCAAAAGCCACTAATGGACACACGAGTTTCATAGAAACCAACCCAATCAGAGTAAAAAAAGCATGCAAATCTAGCGGTAGTGATCCCCCCTTGGGATAAAACAACCCAAGTAGCCGAGTATGTTGAAGGCAGGGAGATCTGATAAAATAAAATAAAAAGAAAAAGAAAAAAACGACTATGATGAGATTAAAAAGGACACGTCGCAAGTAAAGGGAGAAGTTACAAGAAAGGAGTTCGTGAAAAACCGTAAGCAAAAAGAAGTCACGAGAAGAGAGAGCACAACCACCGCAAGAAGGAGGTAGAAGTCCTGAGAAGAGAAGCAGACTTGATGAGAGGAAGCAGCACCACTACAGTGGAAAAGAAGAAGTTCTTCTGACAAGGATTTGGGAGGACCGGAGAAAGTCTGTTTTCATAGAAATGACTATGACTTTCGTATCTGATGTAACTTTGTGATGAATGCTCCAGTATGAAATCTATGAAGTTCTTATACATGTAAAAATCTATATTCGTGATACTTATGTTTACCAAGGAAATGAATAGTAGATGTTTTACAAAACAGTAGTTCTTCTCTGTATTTCTTCAAATCTTCTCTGTTAAGTTTAATGAGAGATTCAAGTAGTCTACACAGAGGCGCAACGTAATTCATATGACTGTGAGTGTGTAAGAAGCTAGAAATCTTGGAAGGTGGTATCTGAACAAGTGAGAGAGTAAATCTGACACAGTAGAAGGCACCGGAAAGAAACATTTTGGTGAAATTCCGGTGGATAACTAAATGCAATTTTCGGTGGAAATCTCTACGTATGTAGAGCAGTGCCAATAGGAAAACAAGTATTTCTGTTTGTTCTTTATTTGATGTTGTGTTGAACCTCTAAACCCTCAACACAATTGGCGATCCTACTGTATGGCTGACGCAGCCTCAAGAAATGCATGAGGGGCAGGTGCAACCATTTTGGTAAAGTATATTTTACAAGGGCACAGGCAAGAGCAGCGAACGTGGAGACATCTTCAGATTTTTACGAGTGGTACGAGGCCGAGGAGCAGGAAGCTCTAGGCATTGACGAGGAACAGGGGGAAACAGGTGCAGCAGAGGTAAGGTTAGTGGGCGGCATACTTGGAGCGTTATTCCTCACAGAAGCAACTGTAGGGGTAAGAAGATGACTCTAGTTGGATCCACTTGCAAGGGCAACCGGTCAAAAAAATAGGTGCACACCTCAACCACAGCCAATGGCTCAACCACCTCCTAATCCTAAAGTCAAAGCCGCTTATTTCAGTGGAACCTCTAAGGAAGATGCTGATTGCCATGTGGCTCAATTCGAAATAAAATGGACAGCGAATGGATATCCAACCATGTACGGTGATGATATTAAACTTCAACAGTTTTCAGCCACGTTGGAAGGACGAGCTATGAGCTGGTTCAGTCAATATGGCATTGCTCATTTTGCCATATATGATGATTTAAAAATAGCATTCTTGCAACGATTTAGAAAAGAAAAGACGCCTTCTCATGTGTTAAGGAAGTTGAGGGCTATCAGACAAAAGACCATGCTAGTGGAAGACTATGCTCAAAAGTTCCGGACTTTAATGGAAAGGTTGCAAGGTAATGAACGACCTACTGATGAGATGTTGGCAGGATTTTTTTTGAAAGGATTAAGGAGCACAATAAGACATGCGGTGGCCAGTGTGGACATTGCAAATGGTTTTGATGTGTTAGTATTAGCAGCAGCGCAGGTTGAAAGAAGGTTTGGACGAGCCAAAAAGAAGCAGTCTAATTCTGGTTCAGAGGTTGAATCGGATTCAGCTACGGAGTCGGGCAAGAGTTCGAGTGATTCTGACACTGATGACTATGATGATGAAATAGTGAAGACAAAGCATCGTAAGCATAAAGCTAAGCACAGTAAAGAGGAGGAATGGATTAATAAGTTAAAGAGACATGGATATTCTATACTAGCTCCAAAGGAGAAACGATTTTGTGATATCTGTGACAAAGAGGGACATACAACAACTCAGTGTTGGTATAACCCTAAGCATAGAGGGCAAAGTTCTCGGCAAGACAATAGAAATTTAAATGACATAGCAGCCAATCAGGCTATTCCCATCCCAGGGCAAGGTAATTTTCCGAGACAGCAGCAAGGGAGACCCCCATGGAGAGATCAAGGCAATCAGCAAGGGAATAACCAGCAAGGCAATCACCAAGGTCGACCACCAAGGGTAATGCCTTGTGGGTATTGTTCAGCTCCTGATAATTGGATAGGGCCGAATTGTCCTTTGTGGGTAAAGCATCATGAAGAAAGAGGTATACCTGTCATTCGGTATAATCAGCATAATCAACAGGGACAACATCAACAACAGGGGCAGCAGGCGGCTCAGGCGAATGCAATGCTGATAGAATGGCCAGAGCAAACGGATAGAGCCCATGATGCACCCGGTACTTCTGACCGAATGCACGTTGAGAAGACTAACCAATGGCAGTGTGATTGTAAACAATGTGGGAAAGGTAAAGAAGTTGAAGTGTTGGCAGTGACAAGATCAAGGAATAAAGGCCCTATTGATTGGCAGGAACAAAGAAGAATTCGAGACAAGGTTTTGAAGCAGGTTCGAGATGAGTCTTCTAATCAGGCGATGGGTGGAGGTCAGACTGAGCAACAACAGGGTGTGAAATTGATACCTCCCATCAAGGACCGGGATAAGGCGCCGGATCAGCAAATCTTGGCAAATGATTGGTTTGATGAAATCATTAGCTCCCGCTACAGTTGTCCTTGGATCAACTGTTATCCTTGGTACCGGTGTTTCGAGAGAAATTGTTGAAAAAGCTACTTGGGTATCATGCAGAGCCCGAAGTTAGATCGATCCCTTCTATCTCGACTAACAGTATTGATCCAGCAGACGTGGATTTTGTAGTACCAGTCATTCAGGTGCAGTACAACCACCGGCGATTTGCAGAAGTGTTACTTGATGGAGGATCAGGAGTAAACATATTACCTGAGCATATTTTCATTGAAATGGGAAGAGGGATATTGGCTCCAGCACCGTTTCAGGTAAAAATGGCAGATCAAACACGAGTACAGCCAATTGGCATTTTAAAGCAACAACAAGTTATTATTTCCAGCATGACATTTATGGTTAATTTTATGGTCATCCAAATGTCTGAGTCTGCATATCCGTGTTGTTGGGGAGACCTTGGTTTCGGCTCGCCAAAGTCAAGCAGGATTGGGGCTTGAATGTAGTAATGATTACCAAGGGTAAAAAGCAGGTGATGATTCCTATGCGTGGACGAAAAAATATGTCGGTACAGGAAAAACCACTTATGGCTCAGACCATTAACTTGGCGGATGAGATTGAAGATGATGAAGAGGAAAAGCTTTTGCAAGCAAACCCAACGGTGGTGCCGGTATTAGAAGTTGATGTTCAAGGAGTATTAAGTAAGGATTATAGTGGTGGGTTGAAAGTAGAAGAGCCAGGTCCGGGTGAATAGGTGGTAGGTGCCTATTTACAAAAGATGTTTGACCAACGTATGGACATTCCGGTGCAGCAGCAGATGGAACACCAGGAGGAAGAGATAATTACGCGGGTGGAAAGGATGTACGATCAGAAATATGCAGGTTCTATGCGGGTGAAGGAGGAGGAGCTTCAAGAGGTTAATTTAGGGACAGAAGCTGAACCCAAGATGGTGCGGATTGGTAAAACATTGGAAGGACAGTTTAAGGAGGATCTTATTTGTCTGCTTAAAGAGTATGTAGATGTGTTTGCTTGGGATTATACTCAAGTAAAAGGCATAGATCCGCAGTTGCATCAACACAGGATTAATTTAAAGGCGGATGCAGTACCTGTGGTGCAGCAAAGATATAGAATGAATCCTAACTTTGCTAAACAAGTGAAGGAAGAGATTGATAAATTGTTGGCAGTTGGATTTATCAAACCGGTGAATCAGGTCACTTGGCTATCTCCTATCATAGTGGTCCCTAAAAAGAATGGGAAGCTCCGAATTTGTGTTGATTATAGAAAGTTAAATGCGGCAACTATTACAGACCAGTTTCCTATGCCGTTTTGTGATGCAGTGTCGGATGCGGTCGCAGGCCATGAAATGTATAGTTTTTTGGATGGATTTTCTGGTTATAATCAGATCAGTGTGGCTGAGGAGGATCAGCACAAAACAGCATTTATTACAGAATTTGGAGCTTATGTGTTTACGGTCATGAGTTTTGGCTTGAAGAATGGACCACCATCGTTCAATTATGTGGCCCATAAGGTGTTTGAACCTTATCTATAGGACTTTATGCAGGTATTTGTCGACGATTTTTCAGTTTTCGGTGAAATGATTAAGCACTTACTACACCTGAAAGCATGTTTTGAAAGACGTCGGCAGTTTAGGATGGTATTGAATCCATTTAAAAGTGTGATTGTGGTCAGAAGTGGTATTTTATTGGGCCATGTTATATCACAAGTAGGAATGGCTATTGATATTAAGAAAATTGAAGCTATACGTACAGCTAAAGCACCAACTAATGTAAAAGAAGTAATGCGGTTTGTGGGTGGCATTCCAGATATTTAAGATATTTAGCAAACATTTCCTTACCACTAACGCATTTGACCAAGAAGGATGTTCCGTTTATGTGGGCTGATGCTCAAGAGCAAGCATTTCAGTTGTTAAAAAAGATGGTATCGGTAGCACCCATATTACAACCACCTGATTGGCCAGTACCTTTTCACATATTTGTGGATGCATCGGATGTGGCCGTAGGAGCAGTTTTGATGCAGCAGAAAGACAAAGGATGGTATAGACCTATCTATTATGCCAGTAGGGTATTGGCTGCGGCTGAAAGAAATTATCCGGTGACGGAAAGAGAAGCTTTGGTGATGGTATATGCCCTTAACAAGTTTCGACATTATTTGTTGGACAATAAAGTTGTTTTTCATGTGGATCATCAGGCTTTGGTTTACTTAATCAAGAAGCCCTTATTAACAGGCCGATTAGCCAGGTGGATGCTTTTGTTACAGGAATTTGATTTTGTGATTGTACATACTCCGGGGAAAGAGCATGCGATGGTAGATTATTTTAGTCGATTGGAATCAGGCGAAACACCCATCGGTGCACTTGATGTATTTCCGGATGCTGAGTTGTTTACGGTGCACGTAGTGGAGGCAGATTCGTGGTATGAGCAGTTATTAATTTTCCTGACGGAGGGTGCATTACCACAGTACTTTACACCTGATCAGAGGAGGAAGTTTGCCCTTAAAAGTAGGCCGTATTTGGTCATAGCAGGGGCATTATACAAGAAGGGCGTGGATCAGGTTATCAGGAGATGTGTACCAGACTATGAACAATTAGTTGTTTTACAGGAAGCACATTCCGGTTCTGCAGGAGGTCATTTGTCAGGTGATATTACAGGAAAGAAAGTATTACAAGCTGGGTTGTGGTGGCCCACGGTGTTTAAAGATGCGCATGAGTATGCCAAAGGATGTGTGATTTGCCAAAGGTTAGGCAACCTAATAACTCTGACCGGATGACTGATCATCCGGTACTACCACTGGATCCTTTCCAAAAATGGGGCATGGATTTTGTGGGGCCTATTAAACCTACCACTCAGCACGGTAATAGATACATATTGGTGGCAACTGACTATTGTACAAAATCGGTGGAGGCAGTGGCATTGAAAGATAATAAGGCAGCAAGTGTGGCAAAATTTCTTTATTGTAATATTATGACCAGGTTTGGGTGTCCGATTGAGTTAGTGAGTGACCGAGGTACTCATTTTTTGAATGAGGTGATCTCTGAATTAACAAAGATTCATTTGATCATGCATAAAAAGACTACAACTTATCATCCTCAAGCGAATGGGCAGGCAGAAAGTACGAATAAAACTCTAATGCGTATTCTTAAAAAGTTAGTGCATGAAAATCAGAAAAATTGGGATTTGTTTCTTGATTCGGCTTTATGGTTATTCAGAACAGCATTTAAAGTGACAACAGGTATGACACCTTTCGGATTGGTATATGGAATGGAGGCAGTAGTACCTATGGAGTTTGTAGTTCCTAGTTTACGGATTACGGCAGAGAAGATGTCACCGGAGTTATTGGTTAAACACAGGAGTAAATACCTTTTACAGATTGAGGAGGATCGTTTGATAAGTGCATATATTACAGAGGTGATTCAAAAGCGGCAACAAGCTTGGGTAAATCAGAATGTGAAGTTTAAGTTATTTAAAGAAGGTGATTGGGTGATGGTGTATAATTCTAAGCTAGGACCCCATCCAGGAAAGCTTACATTGAGATACAAGGGCCCATACCAGATTGTGCAAGATTTGGGTCAAGGCACTTTTCGAGTGCAGATGTGTTTGACACATGGATGGACAAGCCAATAAATGGATTTAGGCTGAAATTATTTCAAGGGAAGCCTCCACATTTGGACTGGTTATCTGGTAATATGGTGCAAGTTGTTTATAATCTAGAACAACACTTTAGCAATGTTTGTGATCATCGCAGTAAAAGAGTTTATTTCTCTACATTTTTATCAGTGGTACAGTGTTTTTTGACCTCGTGTTGGTCTAAAACTACATTAAGTAAATTTTTACGATTACAATGGAAAATAGGTTTACAGTTGCAGTTCAACAGTGAGTTTCGGGTTAGCTCAGGACCAATGATGGATGATGCAGTATTGTTAAATCAGGGTATACAAACTAAGGAATATTCTTGGTCTGTAAGTAATAATATGCTGGAAATTAGTATACTTTGTATTCCGAGTCAGCACCTCCAGAAGCAGCAGCGGCATCGAGGGGAATATGAAAAGAAAGCTAGTGTTCGACCAATGATTATCTTGCAAAGTACAATTTGTCAGAATTGTATGATTGGAAGCTTTTGCATCATAAGATGTAGTATTGAGGAATTTAAATATCAATTTCGTATTCTTGAAGTACGAATGTTTGTTCTGTTCCATGATTATTCTAGCACGCGTAGAAGATTTGTTAAGTGGATTATTGATATGTGGGGCAATCGATTGTGGATGATTTTTATGATAATCCATGCTACAATATTATTGAGTCGCATGAAGTGTTACGTGCGTAAGTACGATCATCATTACAGTAAGTGGCAGTTCAAGCAGTTGCACTTGTGGAAAGAATATTTTTAGTTCTACTTAAAGGTTTCTAGGATAACACTTTTCCTGCGTCTTCTGTATTAGTGCTTGAAGTAGGAGTCATGAGCGGGTGTATGAAGAAGAGAGAAGTGGTAGTGCGAAAGGAAGATACAACAACGGAGGAGAGTGATAGCTCATTGCAGGAGGATGAAGATGAGATATCAACACCATCTACAACAACTAAGGGTGTGCGAACGCTTATGGGGTCATTCACAGATTTTAAAGTCGAAGTGGATACACAGTCTGCTCTGAATGAGAATTGGCTCAGAAGGATTGGATTATTACAGTTCGCTATGTTGCCATGGGAGCGCTGGAGATGCAATTATGAGGCAAAGGGCCAGCTGGAAATCATGCGGAAGATGAAGGGTCAGTTATCATGTCAGGTAAAATTTTCACCGGAATTACTTGCAGAAGTATTTCAATTGCCTATATACGAGGATATAGTCATTCCAAAATGTTCAGAAGAAGCTTTGAAGAAAGACTTTGGACGCCGAGAAGGCAGATGGAAGTACTATATGATGAAGAATGCAAGCTATATTCGAAGGGAGCAGCTAAAATGGTATTTGGAAAGATTATGTTTTATCATTAAATATGATTCTATGTCCAGGGAGAATGTTGCACCTCTGGCCTATGCAGAGGCAGGTGGAAGAGTAAGTTGGGCCCATTGGGTGTATGATCACCTACATATTGAGATCTTTGTCGGTGATAGGCGTAAAACGCAAACCAATAGTCAATTATCAGCATATTTAGCTGCCTTATTCGAGTTTGTGCAGTTAGTCGAAGGTCAGAAGATCGTGTGGCCTAAGGAGATCAATTTTTGTGGTCATCAAGTGATGAGTCGAGAGCAGGACCAGTTAGAAGCGAAAGAGGTAATGGATAGACCTTCAGAGACGTCTGAAGATCTTCTTTGTGCTGGTTATATTGCACAAGAGAAGGAATCGGCTAGTCAGATTATTCAACCTGATATACGAGAAACAGGAATACAGGAAGATATTTTGTTGCAAGTGCAAGATAGTGTAGAGCATCCGAAAGCATTCCACACTGTTTTTAGATTGTCTAGAAAAAGAAGAGTGGAGGAACAATTCCAAGCAGTGGATGAAAAAATTTTGAAGGATGTTAATACTTTAGATTATGATGTGCTTGGCATGAAGAAGAGGTTGCACGAAGTTTCGGACTTTTTAGTTTTTCAAGAGGAAAAATTGTTTCGGCATGAACAGAAAAAAGTATTTATTAATGAGAATGATTATCAGTCTTTGCAAGAGAAGACTAACAAACTTCAGGAAGCATTGGATAAAAAGGTATGTATGTTGGAGGAATTGTAGAATGATAAGTTGCAATATGCGATAGAATTGTCTAGTGCAAAGAAGTCTACGCATGATTATGAAGAATGGCAGAAGTATTTGCAAGCGTAGATTCAAAAAGAAATGACAGATTTTTCAGTGTTAAATGCTACTTTGCAGACGGAACAGGTAGTTATTCAATCGCGATTACAAGTCTTGCAGGAATTAGAGAAGCAGATATTAAAAGAGCAAGATGTGGAGTTAGAGGCTACGTTGATGATGAAGTTGGATATAAGCTTATTGAAGCAACAACTGAATAAATATGTTCAGGATATTTGGAATGTTTTCCAAAATCGGTGGCTCGGTATGTTTAAGTCTCAGTATGAACAGGTGCAGACATGTTTTGTTTCAAAACATGAAAAAGATTTAGTAGGTATAATTTCAAAGCAAGAGAGCCAGATCGAGGAGCAGATACAGATAATTGCAAAATTGCGGGAACAATTGTTGAAAAGGAAATTAGAAGAAAAGGTGGAAATATTTGATGCAGATTTTCGAGAAAAGCAGGATTGTGCAGCGGAAGATGTTGATAATTTGCAGAATGAGAAGATTAGGGCAGAAGAAGAGCAGATTTCCAAACAGTCACGGGAGATAATCTTATATGATCAAGGGATTGTCAAATTCGAGTCTAATTTTTGAAAAAATTACCCACCGGGCTGTGCCAACTGTTGAAGGCAGGGAGATCTGATAAAGTAAAATAAAAAGAAAAAGAAAAAGACGGCTACGATGAGATTAAAAAGGACACGTCGCAAGTAAAGGGAGAAGTTACAAGAAAGGAGTTCGTGAAAAACCGTAAGGAAAAAGAAGTCACGAGAAGAGAGAGCGCAACCACCGCAAGAAGGAGGTAGAAGTCCTGAGAAGAGAAGCAGACTTGATGAGAGGAAGCAGCGCCACTACAGTGGAAAAGAAGAAGTTCTTCTGACAAGGATTTGGGAGGACCGGAGAAAGTCTGTTTTCACAGAAATGACTATGACTTTCGTATCTGATGTAACTTTGTGATGAATGCTCCAGTATGAAATCTATGA
The DNA here is from genome assembly GCA_020310875.1 of Ceratopteris richardii. NCBI lineage: Eukaryota > Viridiplantae > Streptophyta > Polypodiopsida > Polypodiales > Pteridaceae > Ceratopteris > Ceratopteris richardii. The sequence continues at coordinate 45,279,388 of CM035428.1, forward strand.
AGTTCTTATACATGTAAAAATCTGTATTCGCAATACTTATGTTTACCAAAGAAATGAACAGTAGATGTTTTACAAAACAGTAGTTCTTCTCTGTATTTCTTCAAATCTTCTCTGTTAAGTTTAATGAGAGATTCAAGTAGTCTACACAGAGGCGCAACGTAATTCATATGACTGTGAGTTTGTAAGAAGCTAGAAATCTTGGAAGGTGGTATCTGAACAAGTGAGAGAGTAAATCTGACATAGTAGAAGGCACCGGAAAGAAACATTTCGGTGAAATTCCGGTGGATAAGTAAATGCAATTTTCGGTGGAAATCTCTGCGTATGTAGAGCAGTGCCAATAGGAAAACAAGTATTTTTGTTTGTTCTTTAACTTGATGTTGTGTTGAACCTCAGAACCCTCAACAGAGTACCACTCAAGTAGCGAAATATGTGCTTAACCACCTGCCAATGCTTGACTCCTAGACAATTCATAAACCTGCTCATCAATGAGACAGCAAACTGAATATCTACCCGAGTAATGCATAAGTAAATCAAGCATCCAACAACCTACTGATAGAGAAGAGCATCAAATGCATCTCCAGCATCATGAAGACTCAATCGTAAACCTGTCTCCATAGGAGTGGCAATAGGCTTAAAGTCTTCAAGGCCAAAATGCTGCAATAATGTGTCAATATATTTCGTCTGACACAAAGCCATTCCACCATCAACTTACATAAACTGAATGCCCAAATAGTGATGCAAATGCCCCAAATCAGACATCTCAAATGAGGCATGCAAATCAGCCTTAAAATCAGCAATATGCTTCTCAATAGGACCAGTGAGCAGCATGTCGTCAACATAGACAACAATGATCAGAAGCACATCATCAGCACGCTTAACATATAAGGTGCATTTAGTTGGATTGTTTTGAAAACCATGTGCAATCAGATAGGCATGTATCTTCTCATACCAAGCACGTGGTGCTTGCTTTAAACCATATAATGCCTTCTTTAACTTGCACACCTGGTTTTCATGCCCTTTCTACACAAAGCCATGGGGCTGAAAAACAGACACTTCTTCATGCAAGTCACCATTCAAAAATGTTGTTTTAATGTCCAACAGATGTACATTCCAACCATGATGAGTTGCAAGTGCACAGATGCTCCGAACAGTAGTCATACGGCATGTGCGTGCAAAGGTCTCATCAAAATCAATGCCTCTTTCCTATGCATAACCCTTCGCAACAAGCCTAGCCTTATACCTGTCAATTGTACCATCCGATTTACGCTTAAGCTTGTATACCCACCTAGTGCCAATGGCCATAGCAGCCATCCAATTTTTTGAATTTTGTGCTTCATCAAACGCAACATGCTCATTCTCATCACAGAGACTAGATGCAGCCATAGCATAGCAATCTGATGCAAAAGAGGCACTATGAGAGCTTGAACGAGTACGATATGATAGAGGTGCATCTAATTTGCTGTCACGCAAGGTATGCACCAACCATTTTGACATTGTTCTTGTCTGCTCAATATCAGCTCTCTCATCACTAAGTGCATCATGTACATTTGCATTAGAAATGGAATTATATGCATCATCACATGAAGCTTGCAAAGGCTAAGAAGTTGCCTCATTGGGATCAGCACTAGACTGTCCACCTGTAAAAAGAGGCAGCAAAGTATCATACATGTCTTTGGAGCTAACATATGTCTCCTTAGTACATGAAAGCAAAGGCTGAATAGCATATTCCACAAAAACAACATCACGGCTAACTTGAATGTGTTTAGTCTGTGGATGATACAGACGATAGCCTTTACTTTTAGAACTGTACCCAACAAAAATAAATTTTTCTGCTTCATCGTCCAATTTTCTACGATGTTGTTCATGCACTAATGCATATGCCAAACAACCAAAAACACGCAGATGAGCAACAGATGGCTTGCGGTCATGCCAAGCCTCATATGGAGTGATAGACTGCAGCGCTTTAGTGGGACACCTGTTCAGTACATATGCTACACACATGATAGCCTCAAGCCGGAAACTATGTGGTAAAGCCTGACTTTTGACCATACACCTTGCCATCTCCATGAGTGACCTGTTCTTTCGTTCAGCAACTCCATTATGTTGAGATATATACGGCACTATACACTGGTGTTTTATCCCACGTTCAGCGAGAAATGCATTAAAATCAGAAGACATATATTCCCCCCCTCAATCAGAACGGAGGGTGCCCATTTTACATGCTGACAGATTTTCAACCAAAACCAAAAACTATTTGAAGCACATGAACACTTCGGACTTTGCCTTCAATGTATATACCCATGCATGCCTGGAAAAATCATCGATGAAAGTCACGAAGTAAAGATATTTCCCAAAAGAAGGTGTCTGCATAGGACCACAGACATCACTATATACAAGTTGCAATTTCTAAGTAGCCCAAACTGAACCATCTTTTGGAAAGGATGAACACTGCATTTTGCCCAAAATACAGCCTTCACAAACATGTTTTCCAGGTGCCTCAAGTTTGGGCAAGGAGGACACCATTTCAGATTTTTGTAGGCATAGCAAACTAGCAAAATTCAGATGACCAAAGCGTGCATGCCAAAGCTTTGCATCTGACATCACCTAAGAATCATTTTCTGCACATGCCAAATCATTTACAGATCTTTCATAGTCAATGAGCTTATACAACCCATGACATAAAATGCCAGAAGCAATAATCACATCGCCATTTGACAGATCATGAACTATACACCTGTCATCAACAAATTTCACAACCAAGCCAATCTTGGCTAATGTAGAAACTCATAACACATTCTTCTTGATTCCTGGCACAAATAAAGCATCTGAAAAAGTGAAAGAACTACCATTAGCAGTAGTCAAAATGATCTTACCAACTCCCATAACAGGATAAGAGGAGTTGTTGGCGCATGTAACAGTATTCCCTGTAGGGGAAGGCTCAAGTGAAGAGAAGAAACTGTGCTGCGAGGTAATATGTTTGGTCGCCCCACTGTCAAAATACCAAACATCTCAGTCTACTGCAGACATGCAATGCTCATGAGAAGATGGGTGGAAATTGCAAACAATAGTAAACGCCCATTCTTCTTCCTGCACAAGATTAGCAGACTCCATTTTTGGTGTAGAGGCTTCTGCAACAACCATTCCAGCCTCTTTCTTCTTTGCCTCTTTTGTAGCTAGTTTTGGACAGTTCTTTATGATATGATCATTCCCTTTACAGTACTTACAAAACAATTTCTACTTTTCTGATTTTTTCTCATTTTTGTCTTGGTTCTTCGAATGTGCAGCATTTGCAGATTTCTGCTTACTAGTAGAAGAGCTCCATTTTCCTTTACCCTTCCGACTAGCCATGAAAGCTTGATCTGCAACACGCATAATGGACATGTTCTGCCTGGACTGATCTTCCTGCAACAAAATAGAGACTAACTCCTCAAATGACAAGGCATTTGGATTGCCTTTCATCATCAACCGAAGAGTAGAAGAAAAACTCTAATATGAATCAGGAAGATCATTCAGAATGGTCTGCACAAGTGAGCTATCTCGTGTAACCTCATCAACAGAAATCAGTTGTTCCTTCAAGTCTTTGATCTTTGTTAGGAAACCTGTCCATAGAATCACCTTCATTGATGTGCTCACTCTCCAACTGTTTTCGGAGGTAAGCAACACGAGGCTCATTCCTAGCTTGGTACAATGTGGTAAGTGTATCCCAAGCATCCTTAACTGTTCTACAAGAGCGAATATGAGGAATAATGGCACGTTTGACATACAAAGCTATCAATGCATGTGCCTGGGCATCTCTACCATCCCAACGAGTCTGCTTTGCAGTAGGTGCAGCAAAATCTGCAGCATGAACAGGAATATGCATAATATCATCATCTTCGACACCTTTTGCATCAGCTTCAGTACCTGTAGTTGTAATAGTTGCAGGAGTGATAGGACGTTTTTCGACACCCTACACAATGTTCCACAGTCCTTTTGCAACCACCACATGTCGCATCATATAAGCCCATAACCGGTAGTTGGTACCATCCAATCTATCCTCAACAGCCAACATACGGAATACATCACTGCTTTCAGCCATGGCCGGTGACTAAAATACCTTGATGCAGAAAATTGACTATATCTCAAAAAGTTGAACAGAACTGCCCAGACGAATTCTGCTAGACCTGTAGTAGACTTTAAGACGCTTAAACTGGCAAATAGAAATTGGTATATACCTTTGGCACAAAAAAAACAAAATAACCTGCATAACCGCTATGATAGTGCATTCGGAGGCCGAAACGAGCTCAGATCACGATTTCGGCACCACAAAGCGAAGCCGTTTTGATCTCTGAAACACCCTGAGTATGCTCACCAAATTTCGTGCAAATCTGAGACTACAAACAAAGGAGTGTTGACGACACCCTAGATGAAGCGACCACCTGCTCTGATACCAATTGTTGGAGTTAGACGTCTGCGGAAGCACGCGAACAGCACAAGGAAGAAGAAGAAGCTTGGAGCACAACACATAATACGAAATGTACTACTAGAGAATGTACAAAGATAAGTAGCCCATTAGGGCAATAGGCGTATATACAAGCCGGGGGAAGAAAACCTCCTAAAGAGGGAAAAAAGTGCCCCAGCGGTCCTAGTGTGTTCACACACATCACTACCTAAATATATCAACAGTGGAGTGTGAGCAATGCCCCCTAATAAATTGATGCCTGAAAGTTTAATCTTAGGTCAAGATTGGATGAAACAATACCAAGTGTCTATTGATTTTGATAAACAATTAGTTAATATAAAAATGAGAGATAAAAATATGATAATCTTGTTTGTAAAAGATGATGTGCGAGAATTAGAAGGAGAGATATACAAGCTGGAAATGGAAACATTCAACTTTTTCAATGCATAATGGTTAGAACATTCTATAAAGGAGGAACAAATACAATATCATCCAAAGAAATCTTGCGAATACAATGCAAATGGAAAGCAAAGTGAGATAACACAAAGAGAAGTAAAATTGGATAAAGCATTCAAAAAATATGGAGACCTAAAACTAGATCACATTATCATAGCACAACCTATCAACAAGGAAAAATGAAGCAAATATGGAGACCAAAACAATAAATGACAAAGCAGACTCAAGTAGCTTCATTAGAAGTACAAATATGTAGAAAAGAAAAACAATTAGAAAATCAAGGAAACAGATCAAACTCCTATTGGAAGAACAAATCAATAGAACAGATACAAAATCAAATGAAAACAGCAATAAAAAATACAAAGAAACAAGATAAAGCCTCAACATCAGAAAACCACTTAAATGATTTACTTAAGACCCTCCTTTTGCACCATAAACATTATTGCATAATCAAAGTATGCATATATAGGGTTACATTACAAAGTCATGCATTCACTAGGCACAAGATGTTTCATCACCCAAACACTAAAAAAACCTCATTTTACATGACTAAAAGAGCTACGAGGGGAAGAAAGTCCTCTTACAATGAATCAAAAGGAATATGGAATATATATATATATATATATGTATATATATATATATATATATATATATATATATATATATATATATATATATATATATATATATATATATATATATATATATATATATATATATATATATATATATATATATATATATATATATACATACACATACACACACACACAACAAAAACCAATTTCTTTTGAGCACAAAGCAAGGAATAGGAGTGTGTGAGTTTTTTTTTGTATTTTATTTATTCCTTGTTTTATTTATTTTTTTATTTTATGTCATTATTTTTCTAGAATCTTTCCAATTGCACTTAGAAAGTATAGAAAACAAGGCGTTGCTTCACTATGATGAGCACAAAGACAATTATTGAAAAATGGAGTGATGAAAGCATGTGATGAGTTTTGTAAAATCTTCTATTATCTTTTTGTGGTGATGCAATGAATTATGTTATGTAGATTATTTAATCATTAGTGTGGGCTGTTGGTGTTTTTGTTTTATAAAAAAATGACCAAAGGGCTTCCAATTGCAAACTTGGAAGTGGATTCAATATCTCAAATCAAGGGGGCATTGGTTCCTTGATAATGAAGCAATAGAGGAAATGGTGGAGTTGGACTCTAAGCAAGAAGAGGTTTCTTAGAGAGATCAAATGGAAAAGGAATTAAAAGACCATCAAAATTGTGGGCAAGCATGTGTTCACTTTGAAGAAGGGAAAGTACAAATACACCATGTTAGTTCATGAATTCTATAATTTCTAGAGGTCCGTAGTCATATACAAGAGATGGAAAGTAGTAGGGTCGAAGAAGTGATCTTCTTCATAGTTTTTGAAATATGTGAACATGTCATGTCATTTTTGCAAGAATTAAAAGAAGCACAAAATCATACTTTGTTTGTAGAGTAAATAACTGGGACAAGAATTGGTGGATATCACTATTAAACAAGAGCACATCAAAGCCGCATTGAACTTTTACCCCATGGGTACAAAGATAAATGTGGGTGAAGAAGAATGCAACAACATATGTAGGCTATAATAAATTTTCAGATTTTAAGGAGATGCCAAATGATGAGCTTCGTATCAGAATTTTCCTCCAATTGTTATGCTTTACTAGGCTACCAAGATATATCATGCCTTATAATCAATTAACACTAGCCATATTGAAAAACAAGGAGAAAACCAAACCTTTTGGAGTAGTGGACATGTATCCATACATCTATGAGTAGTTGAAAGAAGTAACCAAGCACTAGGAGTCCAAGAAATTCATGAATGGAGCTTACTTGCTAAAAAACGTGTATAAAAAGAACCTTATCCCCCATAGACCAGCACAGAAATGGTTTACTCATATTTAATGTAGGATAATGATAAGAGAATTGCATATCAAGCCCAATATCAAAAACTTTTGGAATATTATTTTGATAAAACCACTAATTAGACACAATAAAAAAATGGAACATTATGAAGGTCTGCATGAGCAAATGATGAATGCAGATACTAAAGTGGTATTCATCGATAATGAAGCAGCACTTTTGTCTTATTTCAAGGAACTCCAGGGACCTCTTGAAAAGAGGAAAACCATAGTTTTTGTGGTGAAAAAGAAAACAAAATAACCAAACTTTAAGAGAAGGTTGAAAGAATCTAAGGAAAGAATATGAGGTGAAGAAAACTCAGATGAAGAGTAAATAGCCAGTGGATCTACTCTGATCCATAGACTAGAAGCTCACAAAGAAGAAGAAAAGATGTCAGAAGTAGTTTAGGCAAAGGCATCCAAAGATAACTCTCACATTGAAATAGATACATAAATGGAAGGGTTTCTTTTAAGAAGTTTGAATCTATTAGAACCCAACACTCTTACTAAGAAGATGGGAGTCCAAGTTAAGGTGGTAGAAGCATTGAGAAAGATCATGTAGTTTGAAAAAGAAAGTTTGTGTTTGGTAAACACCATAGAAAATAAGGATGCACAAGGACTTGTTTTAGTAACATATTAGAATAAGGATAAGGAAGAAACTACTGAAGAAATTGAATATTCAATCAAGCTAGAATCAGAGAAAAGAGAAGTAAAATCAATAGAGAAAGAAGAAGAAAAACACCAAAAAATAGTGGAAAACATCCAAAATATTCTAGACGACATTTAGCATGCTGAAGGAATGCATGACATAGAAATGAAGGATGTGGCTAGTCAAGAAGAAGAACAGGAGGAAACAGACAAAGGAAACAATGAAGAGCATCAACCAGATGATCAAGAGATTATGGGAAGCAAACATGAAGATCATGATGAGGAGCATGAGCATGAGCATGAAGATCATGATGATCATGAAGAAGAACATTCATTAGAAGAAGAAGGAGAGGATGAAAAAGAAATTAAAAAAGTAGATAGAACTGAAGAAACAAGAACAAAATGTGGATTCGGATAGGATCATTAGAGACATCAGAGAGACCTGCCAACTCATAATGAATCATATTGAAAACTTCATACCATCAAATAAAAATATAATCATGTCACAAATAGTTGCTAAATTAGAATTCATAAAAGGAAATAAAGTAATAGAAGAGTAGAGAAAAGAGCACAACAAGTTAGCATAGGAAGTAAAGTACCAACAAAATAAAATTGAGACTCATCTAGAGACAGCTATAAAATTAGAAACAAAAGTGGTTCAGAGAATCAAGTTCTTAGAAGGGAAATGTGAAAAACAATCAGAGAGTATAAAGAAGATGGAAGAGGATATCAGGAAATTATAGTCGAAGAATAGTCCTATAGTCCTCTTATCAGGTACTCATTAAAACCAATGAAGAAATCAATAGAATCTTGATGGAGGAAGGGCATTTAAAATCACAGACAAGAAAATCCGAGGATGAAAATACAGAGATAGAGTCATTAAAGCAAGAACTAAAAAAGATCGAGGAGGAATTGAAAGATGAAAATGAATTTGAAAATCAAGCTACTATATATGTTGCTTTAGCCATGAGAAGTTACAGTAACCTTAATGAAAGAATTGAAAAGGAAAGAGCTACTTGGTAGTAGTAGAGAGCAAAACTGCTAAAAGAAATCGAACTTTGGAAGGTAAAAGTTTTTGTTTAAGTAAAAGATGTGATCATTGAAGACCTGGTTCAAGACAGACCAGAAGTAAGAGAAAGAGTACCTTCTCTCGTGCAAGATTAGAATGTAGAAGATTAGAGGGAAGTTGAGAAAATTGATGAAGAGTTAGATGAGTTTATACATTAGTTATTCACTCATCGGGAATCTAGGATGTATATTTGAAAAGTACATGATCAATACAAAGATAAAATTGTGAAGTTATCATTAGAACATGGAGTCAACCCCAACCACCATCATTGGGCTATAGATGGTTAGGTCTCCCATTTTGTATGGTTTTGGAGAGCATAACGAGCTATCAAACTACTACATTTGGAATAGAAACAAATCAACTCCTTGAATATTGAAGAAGATATAGAAGTAACCAAAGAATTATTTGACAAAGCTAATACTTTTTGGGAGAAATAAATGATTGGATAAGAACAATGAATGCATGAAGATTTGGATAGAAGCCCATGTGCACTTAAAGATTAATACAACATTATGTCTAGTGGCACAAGGAAGGGATTGGCCAAAATTTTGGCAAATGAGAAAAGATGGTGCCATCCCAGCTAAATGGCTAGTAATGAAGGCCAAATTAACAGCCTATGAAGCTACTTATACATACTATAGAAAAGAGGATGTAATATATAAACTAGCTACAACCATCATCAATGGAGGAAAGCACTTTCTAAAATGGTGAATGATTTGAACATCACAGAAAGGAAAAGCCATGTTCTAGTAGCTCACGTCTACTAGAGAAAAAAGAGATGGTGATCAAGGCCACTACCAAGTTTTGTCAAGGATGAAAAAAGGCAAGAAGGAAAGACATTTTTTGTAAAAGGAAAAAAGGGAATTAGTTCTTGTAATATAGTAGTTTAGATTACTCTATTTGATGTGAAAATGAGGAAGAGTCTTCCTCATGATGGTATGTAAATTATATACTTTTCGTAGAATTTTTAGAGAGCTCAAGTATGTAGAATTTTAGACTAGATGTTTAGAGGACCATTTTCGACTGTGAAAGGGGACACTTCCAAAAGGATTTAAGTCATTTATGAGTCATTTGTAAGGAGATGTTGATCTTTTGTACTTTTTGATGACTAATGAGAACAGGAGATCTCTTTCTTCCTTCCAAACTCTTCATCAAGCTTTCATGGTGATTTGAAGTTGATTTCTTGAGTATTTTTCATGGATTTATCTTCGTGATCAGTAGTTCTTTGAGTGTTCCATGCTTTCATAAGTCTATCAGAATCTTCTAAGTCTCCACAACCTTCCAAATTATTATTTCAGCTTGCTTGTGTGGTTCCATCAGAATTGCAATTGTATCGTCATTGGGCATAGGTATTAAGATTCAAGTTTGATATCACTAATTTTTTACTATGAAATTTAGTACACTTTAGGCACAAAAAGCATTGAAAAAGCTTATTCCTAACTCAATCTACAAGAAATCATAGAGATATACATAAGTTTTGTGAAACTTCCAATGAAACTGATCTTGTGATGATAAATCTTGGAGCACATTGATGAAGAAGGGGTTGTGGTCTTAGTATACCTCCTCGGTTGATAATTTTAAGTGTTTGAGGTTGTTCTTCCTTTATGCTATGATGATTGGAGGAGAGGATAACTCCAAAGTATAACAAACAAAGTTCAGTAATAGAATAATTCAAGAGGTAGAGGAAAGTTTCCAGCCAAGGGGGCCAAAGAGGCTGTATAAATTTCCAAAGAAATGATTCAGGTAATGAAAATAGGGGATGGTGGAATTCTCGTACACCTAGTCACTTTGAATATGGATGCATGTTGAAGAATCAAAATAGCAAAAAGCAACAAAACAACTATGCATCCATAAGTGGAAATGATGCATGTAAAGATATCTAATGGTAGCATGAACTTATTAAGTGTTAAATCATCAATCTTACACTATGCTTGAGGAGGATTAGCTCTATAGATAAAATCATCATATGGAAGATATCAAAAATAACGATCGAAGAAGTCTTAATTAATGTTCATTTTTATGGTATTTGCATAAGGATTTTTTGTGAATCATCTATTCATGTAAAAGCATAGAGTTTTACACACTTGTAAAAGGATAAAGAAATGTCATGATCCAACAGATTGAGATAATTGAACTTGATGTTCAATCAAATCAATCAATCACCAAAAAGTAGATCAGACTAGATCTCCACTTTTCCTAGATTGTAGAAAGTAGATTGATTCATAACAAGAAACACTACCCACCTAGATTCGAATTTGAATTCATCGAATGCCTTGGATAAATTCAAAAGATAATTCAAGTTCTAAATTACAAGAAATAGAAACCACCTCATCCATATGGAGTGGATTGGAGTGCCAAAATTCACCAAAGGAAATGGGAAGGACAAATACAAGAAGTGGAAGATCATGAGGAGAGAGATGATACAAGGGTAGATGAAGAGACACAAGATATGTGCACGTTCCTCCCTATGTAGAAGGTTTTTTGGAAATATTGTTTCTAGAGATGTCAAAGAAATAGTGCAAAAGTAGGCCCTGATCATCTTCTCACCAAATCACATTTGAATTGCCTCAAATATTGTCAACAAGGCACATAAGTACTCAAGTACTATGTCATTCAATATACATGCATATTGTAGAAGACATTCTCTTTACATTTAATGCATATGATATCTTTTCAAAAAGCTTATCTACTTTAGTTTTTTTGTTCCAAATATTTCTAATAAAGTTTTATCTAGTAGCTACAGCAACTCTTATGAATCTCTATTTTCTTTTTACTTTGAGTTAACAAATAGTCTCTCATTAGGTAGTTGATTGTCTAACCATTTGAACTCCAATTTGAGTAATCTATGGTTCCTTAGAAATCTATTAGCCTCTAATTTGTGTGGAGAAAATTTTTGATTCATTTGGTATATAAGTTGTGACCGACTAAGGTATTAGTAAGCTGATGTCTGACATGATAGATTTTGGAAGAGGTGCACCAACTTCAATTGTGCATATTGGAGTTAAATTTCCATAAGCATTGCATCTTTGAAAGCATCAAATAGCATTGAATTCTTGAAAGCATCAAGTAGCATTGTATTCTTGAAATCATCGGATAACATTGGGCTTAGAAGCATCTGATATGAATGTACCAAACTCCATTGTGTGTACACTACAGTGAGCTTTGGGAAGATCATGCTAGTGTTCAAGTTCTGATCTATGTGACCATCATGATTTCTAGTGAAGGACAAGAGACTTCTACTTTGCGACTTCACTTGCAATCACTCTCGAGTATCAAAGATCATCCATCTTGGAAAGATCGTGATGTTTGGGACTTTGACTTCGAGATTCGGTGAACTACATCACATTTGGACTTTCTTGGAGGCTATCATGGGAAGATGCTTTCATTAATCTAATTCGAACCCATGCTTCACATCTGCTTATGCCATTGATTGCAAGTAGATTGAGCTCTACTCTTCATGGATCGATGAAATAGAAGTATGTGAGAGTGGCCTACATTAGCATCAGACACAATGCAAACCTTACTTTCATGTAAGAAGGATAGATCATTCATCTCAAAGGATGTGTGTGGCACTTTGCTTCCCCTTTTATAGGTGGGCAATCAAATGCTGCTCTTAATGAGGTTATTTTTTAACCTTTATAGGTTTCAAATCATGCTACAAATTATTCTATTTCTAATGCAAATTTACATGATGCACTTATTGATGAGAGAGATGACACTGAATAGGAAAAATTGATCTCTAAATGGATGGTATAGGCTTTGAGAGATAACAAGTTAGATGCACGTTTTTCATATCGTACCAATTCAGGCTATTATGAAGAATAGTACTTGTTCTTTATGTGATCTTCCTCTAGGAGAAAAGGCCATTGGCACTAATTGGGTATACAAGATGAATGTAATACTAATGGAACAATTGATAGGTATTAATATAATCTTGTTTCCAAAGGTTATGCTCAAGAGAATGGCATTGATTTTGATGAGATGTTTTCTTGCACGTACTGAATGACCATCATTCCTAGCATCTATTCACTTATAGATCATCATTATTAGAATGTATGTCAATTGGATATTATAACTACATTTTTGAATGGTGCTTTACATTGAAGATTTATATGTATTTCAGCCCAATGGTTTTGTTGATGATATGTTGAGTGTAGGATATCTTTGGAAGATGGATAATTTGTATCATTATTTGGTCATTCAGTTTATGCAAGTTGATGGGGGGGGCTTGAAGATGGAAAACCCGTTTCCACTCACATGACGATATGTTTATGGTTGAGTATTCATGGTGCTAAAGATGCATTTGATGTTTAACTCTATTAAAAGGCTCTTAGATGCTTGATTTACTTATGCATAATGGAGCTTGACATTCAATGTTTTCTCTCTTAGATGAGCAATTAATTTCATGCATAACCTATGTATCAAACATTGGTAGGTGATTAAGTGCATTTTTCCCTACTTAAGTGGTACCATATTATTTGGATTCTTTTATCCCAAGGGGACATCATTACCACCAAATTTACGTGCTTTTTCTAACTCAAATTGGGTTCGTTGCTATGCCACTCATTTGTCCATCAGTGGTTTGTGCTTTGTGCGTGGTAGCTCATGCATATCTTGATTGATCAAGAAGAAACTTATTGTGGCCACTTCTAGTTATGAGGCTGAGTATAAGTTATCTTTCACAACTCCTATTGAGTGTGTGCCGCTCAAATGCCTTTTGATTGATTTGGGTGTTGGTTAGTGTTGTGCCACTACCATCTTTATTGAAAATCAATTCACATTGGTGGTTATGAGAAACGATATGTTCCATGCTCACATAAATCACATTCAAGTGCACCACCATTATGCTTAGGAGAGAGTCTTTGCTCGAGAGATCATTTGGATTTTGTGCCCCCACAAGATAATCTTGTAGAAACTTTTGCAAAGGCTCTACTTAGGGAGAAGTTTGAATGTTACCGCAATGCTTTGGGTTTACTTCATTTTGTGGATTGATTTCGTTCGGATTAGTTTGGTGATTCCTTAGATATGAATGCAAGCTCATTGTTCAGTGCAACATTACTCCTAGGAGAGATTTGTTGGTATATTTCAATTGTGCTATGTGAACACACTTAGTATGAATCGAGGAATTTTTTCTTTCTTTAAGAGGTTATTTTCTTCATGACTTGTACGTACACCTATAACCCTAAGATTTTGCTTATCTTTTGAACATTCACTTGCTAATACACTCAATGTTGTGTTGTGCTCTAAGCTTCTTCTTGTTCCTTCTGTTGTTTGTATGCTCTCGTAGTCCTGAAGTTCCAACACTTCTTTCATACTAAACACTCCTACAACATCACCTATCCATGATTTATTCCCAACATCACTTGAGTTAAAGCCAATAACTTACCAATATCTAATACTCTTATTTTGAATCCCTTATAATCAGGCATTAGCTAAAGGCGTGCATATAAATTCTCACATAAAGGAACTTTCTATAATCTCTCAAGACGAGTTCTATTTCTAATAATTAAAGTACTCTATTTTTTTATTTGTAAGCATTTTCCTAAGCTAAGTAATGCATGGTCCATGCTCACTAGTCAAGAAAGTAACTAAATTAGTTAGAAGGTGTTTAAGTCACTTAAAATGTGGCAAAATTGATTAGACAATAGATATTGATCTAGAGAGGAATGCTAGATTGAATTAAACAAAAATAATAAATGTTGGTCATCTCAATTTTAGGTCATAATTTTTATATATTCTACCATTTTTAATAAAAAAGTTAATATTAGATATTATTACAAATTTTGACTTTGATTTAATGTTTTTAGGGACTAATCTATTATCCAAAATTACTATTCAAGATTAGCCTTGGGATTTAGGTATCAATTGATCGATGGAACTTGAGAAACATTGTAAATATAGTTCAGAGATTATTATTTCCTAAATATAAAAAAGGAATGAATAAAAAATGAGTAAAAGTAATCAAAGTAAATTGAACACATAGATTTAAGGCAAGTAAAAGTACGTTTTCCTTTGTACGTTCCACCCGCTAATTTAGATTCGTGACCTATATGGGTCTTTATATATACGAAAAATTATTATTCTATCTTTCGATCTCATGTGCCTAAGGACATTATAGGTATGGCTAGTTGATTAGGATAAGTGACCTTAGATGACTATTTGGGGGTCCAAATTTTTCAATTACTTGACATGGGTAGCATGAGATGCTATTGAATCAAGAGCCCTCGAGTGAGATTGATAGGAGGGCATATGGTTTGCTACAATGGAGGTAGGTGGTGACCTTGAGGAAGATCTATGAATAATGCTACAATATTTACAGATAGACTGGTGATTTGAGGTGACGTCAAGGATCTAATATGAAGTTCAACATTGCGAATCACAAGTGTGCACTTGGGGGGGGGGGGACCAATTGCCTTTTGGACTGAAAACAAGATGACCTTCGAATTGTAGATTAATGATCCTTCAAGAGACCCTAGTTTAGTTTTGATACCTTGAGGTTATGGTCTGAAGATCCAAGGCCGAAGACCTCAGAATCCACTTGACATGAAGCCCTTGAATGTGAGAGACAAAGAGTGTCTCTTGGGTGTGTGTGTGTGTGTTGTTCTTTCATATTTCAAGCTTATAGATAGAATAGCTTCTAAAGAGAATGTATGGAAAACCAAATTCTCTCTTTGAAGATGCAAAGCAAATGAGCTTTGGAAAGTGTTGGCCTTCAAGTCACTCCTATGTTGAAAGGATCTTCAAATCGGCCATCTTTAAGCATTCTATACCGTTGTATACGGTAGTTGGAAAGGCCCTCCGGATACTTGCTTAGTGTTTTGTATCTTAAGTTCAATAACCATCCTATCTAAATGATAGACAAAAAGCTAAACTCCCTTCCAAGGAAAAAAGTAAAAGTCCATCCAAGTGTACGTAGTCTAGTGGTTTGACGCCTTGAGTCTCTCGGAGGAAGTCTAGAGTTCAAGTCTTGGCTGGATATATCTTGAGTTCCTCAAGAATGGATGCCTCTACCTTATGAGGTTGGGTCTGTGAGTGTGTTTTCAATTCAGTGTACTCTCGGAAAAAAAAAAGGTAAAAGCCCAACGATCCATTAGAAGTATAGCGTTTCATGTCCATGAGCGTGAAGATCTCTGGCTGCTTAGTTGATCCACGGCCATGTAAACACGAAGAACTAGCATTCTGTGGGTCGTCTCCTGCGCATTGGCGATGGTGCTCAAAATAACGAGGACCAACCATAAGCGTTTATTATTGTGTCATTAATGAACTAACCAGCTCGAAAGCCATGGATGCACTCTTACCTTTTGCACCTTCGTTTACTGGGAAAGCTGCACACTGTCGAAGCATAGCCATAGCCTCTGAGTTGTATGCGCTTTAAATGATGTAACAGAACAATGTGAAGTAGACATGAGAGCTGATGTACAGACCCATTTTCACATCAAAACCCTCGAGCTGTCTCTATGAGCGTATGTTTGTGTGTCTATGTGTTTTCATGTCATCCTTTTCATCATCCGCAAGCTGCCATGCTCTGTCGACAAACAGTATTCAGGGACTTTTCCGCCTCCTTGGAGGCAGAGCTTCTGAGAAAGATGCTGCAAATCTTGAAAGGCGCACAAGAAAATACTTCAGCTTTTCTCTTCTGTAAAGAAGTGAATCAAGCAGCGATCGGCCAAATGCGACTATATTCAGGCAGTATTATCCACACGATCATCATCTTCGTCGCCGTCATCATCATCATCATCATCGAGGTTGGTTTCTTCTCTGTTGAAGAGTGAACAGAAAAACGCTGCTTAAGGATTTTTCCCCCATCTTTGAGACAGAGCCTCTGAGAAAGATTCGGAAATGCTTGAAAGGCGCTTACGCAACTTCTTTGGGTGTTCTCTTCCGTGTGGAAATCGACTAAGCAGCGATCGCCCAAATGCGACTATGCTTACTGTATGACTCACAGCTTAAGATTAAGGATGTACGCAGGTGCTTCGTCTCTGCCGAAGGATCAACAGAAGGACATTATTAAAGAGCTTTTCCGCCATCTTCGAGACAAAGCATCTGAGAAAGATCCTGCAACGCTTGAAAGGAGCATAAGCAACCAGCTGGGCTTCCCTCTTCTGAAAGGAAATCGATTAGGCAAGCGATCACTAAAATGTGAGTGCATCCCTGTTGTATCATCCACAGCTTATCATCATCGAGGTTGATGTGTTCTTGTTTTTCCTCGGAGGATCAACAGAAGAAACCTGCTAACGATCATCGAGGCACGTCGGGAGAAGACAAAGCTGCTGCAGTATGAGATGAAGCAGACAAAGAACAGCCATCTATTCGTGTAATGCAAAAAGGCGCACTTTAATACATTGGGGTATCATTATAAAGACTGGTCAAACATGATGATCAAAGAAAAGGTCATTTGCTTTAGCAGAGTTTGTTGCATGATGAGGATGATGAATTCATTGAGTCCTGTGCATTGCGCGATTTTGAGGAGATGCACGGATAAAGACTCTGTATGCGGTTCACAACTAGCTTGACATGGGTCACTGCGTGCTTAGGCACATGAGAAATATGCATAAAAAGAGATCTACTCAGGCACTTTACAAGTCTTTGGACTTGTTTTAGACTTGACCTTATTCTTCCTCTTCCTCTTCTTCTTCTTCTTTTTTCTTCTTCTTTTCTTGTATCCTACCTATCCTCTTTCATTTTCTCTTCCTTCTCTTTCAGTTCTTTTTGTTGCTGTTCATCTCCTCCTTTCTTTCCTATTTCGCATCTTGTTCCTCCTCGAACTTCATTACCTCCGGTGCCTCCTCCTCCTCTTCCTTCTCCTCCTCCCCCTCCTTCTTCTTCTTCTTCTTTTTATCTCTTTTCTATTCTAGCTCTTGTATTGGTACTTAGAGTTCACAAGCTCTGTTCAATGCAATATATGATACACAGTGTAATGCCCATTAAACACATGCATACATAAATAGACATGCATACACACACGTGCACATACATACATACATACATGTGTATACACACATACATACATACATAAATACATACACACATACACATACAGATAATTACACATACATACACACACATAGACACACACACATACACTCACATGCATACATACACTCATATGCATACATACACACATGCATACACATGCATATGCATATATACATACACACATGCATACACACATATGCACATATACACACATACACTCACATGCATACATAAATAGACATACATACACACACATGCACATACATACATACATACATACATATGTATACACACACACACACATACATACATACACACATACATAAATGCACACATATGCATACACACATACACATATAGATACTTGCACATATACCTATACACACAGATAGGCACACACACATACACTCACATGCACACATACACACATGCATATGCATACATATATAGTCACATGTATACACACACATGCACATACATACACACATATGCATACACACACATGCACATACATACACACATATGCATACACACACATACATACACACATATGCACATATGCACACACAAACAAACTATACAAACACATGCATACACACACATACAAACTTATGCATACACAGGTATACACACAACACACCCACACACACATACATACACATACATATACATACACACACATGTGCATACATACTCACATGTATTCGTACACGCATGTGTATACATACATAAATACAAACACATACACACACATATGCATACACACATACACATATACACATACACATACAGATACTTGCACATACATATATACACATAGACACACACATACACTCACATACATATATACACTCATATGCATACATACACACACATGCATATGCATACATACATACAAACATGCATACATACACATGCACATACACACGCATGCATATATACACACACATACACTCACATGCACATATGTACACACATACATACACATATGCACATATACACACAATTACACATACATATACACACACATGCACATACATACACACACATGTGCATACATACTCATGCATTCATATACATACATACACACACATGCATACACAACACACATACATACACTATACATGCATATGCATACACACATACATACACATATACATACACACACATATACATACACACACATATACATACACCCATATACATACACACACACACATACACATATACATACACACACATATACATACACACACATATACATACACATAGAGACACACACATATACATATACACACATACACATACACATACACATACACATACACATACACATACACATACACACACATACATACATATGGATACACAATGCACATGCATAGGCATACATACATATGTAAATGCATAGACATACATACACACCCACATACACATACGCACATATACATATACTCACATACACAGCTACATACATATACATACACATATACATACATACATACATACATATATATATATATATATATATATATATATATATATATATATATATATATATATATATATATATATATATATATATATATATATATATATATATATATGTGTGTGTGTGTGTGTGTGTGTGTGTGTGTGTGTGTGTGTGTGGTGTTTTCTTTCTTTTTTTTCTGATCCGTTTTTTTTATATGTACAAATATTATGGATCGTAGTAAAGACTAGAGAAAGGTGAAACATACTCTCATAAAGAATCTTATGAGAGGGAAAGTTGCACCAGATTCCTTAGGGGCTGTCATGTATGTGTATGCAGACATACCCGATGAGGAATTAGACTTTACCATACAGATTCTTACCTAGTTCCTAGAGAATGGCTCCTCTCTGGCTCCATTTGCAAGAAGAGATTTATATGTCCATAGGTATATTTTCTCTTCATAAATTAATATTTTTAATGATATTATAACACATGTTTTATTTCATTTTTTATCTATTTATTTTCAGGATACCTATACCACTTCCAGCTCATGAGAGCACAACAGAGGTGCCTATGAGGACATTCATAGGTAGGCTAGGGCTGGAATGTGACATAGAGCCTGAGCAAAATATAGTATATATGAGGAATGGGTTGGAGTTTAAAAGAAAAATGAGAGCTTTATGTGACTCTTACCTGCATTTCGTTCACTTGAAATGGAAGTAAGTATAAGTTTACATATAAATTGACATAAATATTTTATGTTTCACTTATATGATTTTTTTTTCTTTTGTAGTGAGTTTGATGAGAAAGAAAAAAAGTACGTACTTAGTTCGTTGGAGATAGAATTTGACACTAGGTTTTCGCATCAATAGTGTTTGAAAGAGATGTGGATACTTATCGCACAGCGTCATGATAGTACACAGTATGCATTGCTTTTATTTGTTATATTTATGTGTTTATTCATATAAATAACACATAGAATATAGTAAATCGACTTGAGCCCTCAAAAAGAAGTGTGGCCAAGAAACCTTATCTGGCTTAGTAGTCATGTACAAGTACTTTTTCTGACTTTTGTACCCATATGCATTTGCCATATGGTTAAAGTATATGTACATATTGCATCTAGTCCTTCCACCGCCTACTAGACAGATGTCTCTCCTTCCAACCTTATGCCTCTATGTGTACCTAAGTATCGACTTAGGGACTTGAGGAGAAAGAGACTATACCTCAATCCCCTACAAGTGCATATAGTGGGGATTCACACTTTAATTATCAATCCAAGAAGTATCATAACCTAACTGAGTGTATGAGGACATGCATTCAAATGACGGTCAATGCAAATGTGAACTAAGAAGGGT
Organism: Ceratopteris richardii; assembly: GCA_020310875.1. NCBI lineage: Eukaryota > Viridiplantae > Streptophyta > Polypodiopsida > Polypodiales > Pteridaceae > Ceratopteris > Ceratopteris richardii. The sequence goes on from CM035428.1 coordinate 45,299,744, forward strand.
GCAAATAAGTGTAAACTACCACATTCAAGCTTTCATGGTTGGTTATGGTGTCGTGACACTTAGAGTAGTAGCCAACAGTAAATCGGTCTTTTCTCTCAGATCCAAACTCTGAATATTGAGAATAGCGGGTTTGTTTCGAAGCTCTCAAGAAGACACATCCAATGGTGGTATTTTCAATTGATTTTGACACTTTTGCTTCAAGATATGAGCAAAATACTGAGTTGCGGGAATGACCTACCTACGTTTAAGAACTTCCTACACTTCACACACACATTACTAACAACAAACAAGCACTACCATGGATAGACAACACTTCAATACACTCTTTTCAAGCATCACACATGCATGCAAGCTCACAAGCAAGAAGATACAGAGAGGAGAATACACAAATTCGAAATTTTGTGCTATTGATTCTCACAATGGCAAAAAGTCCTTACAAAGAGTCACAAAATGAATTATATACATGTTCCTTAAAAATGGTCCTTTCACACAAGAGACCGGAACCTTATTGACTAAAGACTAATTCCCTACTAGTTTATAAGGGTAATGATACAGATATCTATGGATATGCATCTAGAGGACTCCTCTAGTGCATTTACATCAGAAAATATATTACAAGGTGACTATGTTACAAAAATAAAGTGTCCAAATCGGAAAACTTTTGGGGCCCTCCTTTTTCTCTGCATCTCTGCTCTGCAACACTCTCCCCATATTTGTCTTTGTCATCCCTTGACACACTTTGATTTTTGTTTGCAACTTGTTTATAGCTCCTTAGTACACGCACTTAGTGGTCGAAGAAGTGATAAGGATTGTCAGACAATTTGTTACTTTATCCGAACTAAGTCCTTTGCTTCTGTAATCCCCTTGTTATTCCGTACATTCATAAATCTGGGTTGCTATGTTAAGTCGGGCTGCCACACACGCAACTAGTGGAGATGGACTACAATAGATTTGTACTCTAGCTCTCCAATAACCTCTTTGTATTTGCATTGCAAGCACCATACAAAAGGTATAAAGGTTTGGATTTCTAGCCTTCGATCTGGACAAGATCAAGAGGTTGAAGCACCTTCCGAGGCTCAGGATCTGTCGGATATCTTGCATTTCTTCATGGGTAGTTGGTGGCCTTGATCCGTCCTTGCATGTTGCATACTTTCCATCGTTGTGTGCCCCTGCGAGGCTCAGTGCAGAGATGAATGTTGTGTGCCCCTGCGGGGCTTCTTGTAGTGTTGATTCTTCAGATTGATTCTGTTTAGTGAAGCTTCTTTCTTGGTTTTCTTCTTCTTTTCTTTTTTCTTGAATCTCCTTCAACACCACCCCCTCCTGAACTTTGTCGTCCTCGATAGGCTTTGGATATCGACGAAAGTATGTCCTATATACCTTTTGCTCTGTTTCATTAAGCAAATTGGCTTCACTTATTATGAGTAGCTTCCATTGTTCTACTTTTACACTGTCATGTGGTGCCTGCCTATGGTCTGCAAAGAAGCTTAATTCATACACCACAAGTCTGGCATTCAGATTAGTTGACATCTTCGAGAAAAATTCTGAGTCAATCTCAAAGAATCCTGTAAAAATGCTTCCTCAAAAGTTTGCATGTATGGGATCATAATTCTAGAGTAATATGCCATAATTGTAGGACAACTAGGCATAATAGATAGATCGAGAATGAGGATATCTGTGCCTTGGTGAATGCCGATGAATTTCAAAAATGTATATTATGCATGCTTAAAAACTTTGAGTACTGTGAGTATCATACTGAGGATTTTATTGTTCATCTTTATTGTGAGATCGGGTATTGTCGCATAATAGTTTAGCTAGAACTCGATGGATATCACTATGTATTCCTGAGTCGGTAAATAGTTGTGCGGCAGACTTGGAAGTAAAGGGTAATTCAACCATTGCTTATTGAGCTTACCAGTTCTTTGTAAATCCAAAATTTCTTGTATATCACGTCGATGCGGCGTGAGGCAAAAAAGAAGGATTCACCTAGAATAAATATGGTGTTGCTTACCAGTGCATCCGTAATGTTGGATTCTTTTCCAAAAACTTCCTTCTCCATAGTGGTTGTGCCACCTCAAATTCTTCTTGAGTGTAAGTGAATGTATTTGTCTTGAAGTTCAATTGGTCATCTGGATCTGTTTGTGTAATCTGCTTTACATTCGTATATGGTCCTCACTTGATCCGCATCTTGTATACATTGCTCAGTATACTTTCCAATTGCTTCTTTCCATTTGAGAGTCAACTCCTTAGTGTTTGTAGAATACTTTGTTTCTAATAGTGTGTAGCTCTCCTGAGCTTGTTTAGGTGGATTTTCCCCACCTTCCAATTATTTGCATACCTCCTATGTGGCACTATCATCGATATTCGATACCTCTAAGGGTTTATCCATTAAGAGAGAATTCATGAGTTCTTTGTTCCTACTCCTTAGATTATGATTTTCGTCCATATATACTTTGATTTGAGTCTCAAGGAGTTTGCTTCGGTTGAGTATACGATCTTTCTCTATGTCAGAAGCTCCTTTTTGTTGTTCTAAGTCTTGAACTTTCTTTTGTACTTCTTCAACTTGTTGCATGAGACCATTTTGTTGTTCTTCTGATACTTGTAAACCCTCTTTTGCGGTCTGCAATTCGGCACCTTTCCGAGATAACGCACTTTGTAAATTGATGGAGAGCATATCTCAGTCATTTCTTCACCCAATTCAAAGATCTAAAGCTTGTTGGAACCAGCTCAAATTTTTCTACATGCTATCAAAATTTGAAGAGTTTCTATTCAGCCATTTCAGAGAAACGCTCGTCGAGGTGATCACTAGTCAAAGTTTGCAACAGTCCTAAAAAATCGAGGGTAAAGGTTTACTTGCTAAATTGATTTCTCTGAGCATAGTTGATCTTTTTACATCATTCCACTTGGAATAGTTAGCTTGGTGAGCTACTTAGATACCCCTAAAAGGAATTTTTTCAATTCCTACTGTGCTCGTCATACTGAGCAAAAGATCCAGTAGGTGTCAAGTAAAAAATAGAAGGTTTTCCTTGAAGCTTGAGATTCAAAGTTGTCTGTTTTGATTCAATCTTTACATACATCATTTCCAAAATACATAGGCCATTTTATGGTGTCATTGGAAAGTTAAGGAAGTCCACTTATCAACTCTGAAGCATCAAAGGGCTGGTACAAAGCAGAATTTGGTAGTACCTACTCAATCTCTTGGAGTGTCCATCCATCTTTCCAAACAACATTCAAGTAATGCACCAAACAAGACCGCCTCTTGCCACACCAAATGTAGAGGATTAGTCACCACATGTCAAAAGGTCTTGAAAAACTCATTGGTGAGGCCATCCAAAATCGGGCTTTTCCCATTAGGAAGCAAATCGATAACTTCAAGAATCTCGGCATTCGAAATGGGAGCTTCAAGAAATGGATTCAAATTTTGAGGGATTCTAGAGGTCTTGACTCTAGAGATGGTCACCATACAATCACGTATGTGGAGAGAATGGGGGGTAAAAACTCCCAGAAGCTGGGAAAAATGATTGACAATCACCAAGCTATTTTCTTCAATCGTCTTACATTCAACCACATTGATGTCCAACATTAAGGGGATCACATCAAAAGCTTGCTTCTTCTTGAGGAGTCTACACATCTCTTTAGTAGGTTTGTCTGCCTTACTTGCCCACCATTCTTTAAAGAACACTTGAAGATTATTCCTTTGAATTTCTTCTTCATATCTCAACATACCTCTGATTTTTCGGAGCCCCATCTCGTATTGAGAATGGCTTTTTGTTCACTTCCATCTCCAGATGTCTCAACCTTCGATAGAGATTCTCCCTTTGAATGCGAAAAACCTAATGAATAAACATCTCGTCCCTGGCCAGAATATGATGAGTCTCCATAATATCAATCTTCCAACATTTGGCCGATGAAGAATGGGAGGGGAAGGCCAACTTCCAAGCAAAAGAAATCTTCTGCTACACAGACGGGAGAGAGAAAGTCCTTGTATTGGCATGAAGCCAAGGATCTTTCTTAAGTTTGTTGACTGGCTTAAATGTAAGAATAATAGGGTAGTGATCCGAAATAATAAGGTCGCACCACTAGGAGAGAGAGAGGATTGCCCCCACTCGTTGATAATATTTTGGGCAATGTAGCTTCTATCAAGTCTACCTTTCCTCAACTTTCTCTGGACTGGAGCTTTGACCAAGAAAAGCCAGTCTCCTCTTTAATATCAACCAAGTCCAAGAAGAGTTTGATATGGTCCCAAATGTCTTTCTCTTGCCCATCAATAATCCTCCCTCTATTTCTCCACTTGTAAAGAAGAGCTTCAACCATGTTGAAATCCCCACAAAGCACGACATTGTGAGAAAGAGAGAATAGAGAAAGCAAAGTGGTAATCCTCTTTGAGTCGAGGTTAGGAGCATACATGGAGAGAATGGTCAAATGAAAAGGGTTTCTGAAGGAAGCACCAATCCACCAATGATTTTGGTCCTCTTGGGTGCATGATTCTATCAATACACTTGTTCTTAATGCCAATCGCCGATCCACCATTTCCTCTAGGGTGTGTGGTGGAGATCTAGGTATGCGACGATGAAATATTCTTAATCTCTTTTTTAGGTCCTCCCCATCAATTTTGATCTCTTGAAGGCAGATGAAGTCAGGGTTTAGGCTATTATCTCATAACCAGAGGCCAATAATGGCCGCTCTTGAGGGGTCAATCAACCCTCGAACATTGAACAAGATGATAATCATAGTCGAGGGTTAGTATCTTTGCGGGGAGGGGCCTTGTCGCTTTTCTTCTTATTTTCTCTTCATCTTTTTTCTTCGGCATGGAAAGTCCTTGACAAAGGAGCTTGCCCTTAAAGGGGCTATTCCATGGAATCTCCATAGGTTGCTTCCCTTTATAAGTCTCCTTCTTCTGAATTGGAATCAGAATCTTTTCAAGAATTGAGTTTGGAATCTTTTCAAGACTTGTGGATCCAATGATGGAGCTTTCACTATCTTGATTATCTTCTTTGCTCATGGTGAATCCATCCTCTTTACTCGTAGTGTAACCTTCTTGGTTGTCTTCTTTATTGTTGGATTCCTTGTGTGTTTTCCCATCATTGCATTCAATGTATTGGTTCCTTCCTCCTGGTAATCAAATTCGACAAAAGAGATGCAAAGAGGTAAAAAATGATTTTACTTTTTATGATATAATTCAATACTTTCTCAAGCACATAATAATGAATTTTTGTTCTTTTTTGTATTTTTATAGGTTATTTTGAAGGTTGATTGATTTCAAGTTGAGCATGAGGGTAGAAATTTCCCATTAAAAAGGGATCGTTATCGATCGTTAACTTGAATCATTTGAATGGGTATTAGACAATACGTTCTTCTTTATTCAAATAGAATATAGTTCAATCCGACCATAGTGATACAAGCCTGTTCTTTTAAGTTAGAACATGAAGCTCTGGGGTTTGCCTAAAATTTTATACATAGCTCTATTTTCAAGGACAAAATTTCTCTCATGTATATATATGTATGTGTGTATATATATGTATGTGTATTCATGTGTGTTATATATATACATGTGTTAGTATGCACATATGTGTGTTTCATGTGTATGTATGCATATGCATGTCTATGATATATGTATGCATGTGTTAGTATGCACACATGTATGTATGCATGTGCATTTGTGTGGCATATGCAAAGTGTGTTTATAATTGTGTATCCATGCATATGTATATATGTGTGCATGTAGGCATGTATGCGTGGTGTGTATGTATCTAAATATGTGTTTCATATATATGTATGTGTATATATATTATCTGTATATATCTTTATATGTATTATGGTCCTCATTGGTTTGAGTATCTATATATAGAGTCTTGCATAGCAGAGACACAGAGAAAAAGAATGGCCCCATAGTGTTTTTGATTTGGACACTTTATTTTTGTAACATAGTCACCTTGTAATATATTTTCCAATGTAAATGCACTAGAGGAGTCCTCTAGATGCATATCCATAGATATATGTATCATTACCCTTATAAACTAGTAGGGAATTAGTTTTTTAGTCAATAAAGTGCCGGTCTCTTGTGTGAAAGGACTATTTTTAAGGCACATGTATATAAGTCATTTTCTGGCTCTTTGTAAGGACTTTTTGCCATTGTGAGAATCAAGAGCACAGAATTTCGAATTTATGTCTTCTCCTCTCTGTATCTTCTTGCTTGTGAGATTGCATGCATGTGTGATGCTTGAAAAGAGTGTATTGAAGTGTTGTCTATCCATGGTAGTGCTTGTTTGATGTTGCTAGTGTGTGTGCAAAGTGTAGGAAGTCCTGAAGTGTAGGTAGGTCATTCCTGTGGCTCAGTATTTTGCTCATAGCTTGAAGCAAAAGTGTTAGAATCAAGTGAAAATACCACCATTGGATGCGTCTTCTTGAGAGCTTCGAAATGAAGCCACTATTCACTATATTCCAAGTTCAGAGTCGAGAGAAAAGCTCGATTTACTGTTGGCTATTGCTCTAAGTGTCGTGACACCATAGCCAACCATGAAAGCTTAAATGTGGTAGTTTACACTTATTTGCAGCCTTGTTAGTTCACATTTGCATTGACCATCATTTGAATGCATGTCCTCATACGCTCAGCTAGGTTATGATACTTATTGGATTGATAATTAAAGCGTGAATCCCCACTATATGCACTTGTAGGGGATAGGGGTATAGTCTCCTTCTCCTCAAGTCCCTAAGTCGATACTTAGTGTAGCTCAGTGATGAGTAGCACCTCCTTTAATGTCAATCTGGGAAGACGTGAGGATGGTATGAAGACCTCGAGCAAGTGGAGGCACAAGTGCGTGAGTGAGAAGCACACAAACATGCACACACATACACACACACGTGCACACACGGCAAGACAAAGAGTGAGAAGCAATGGAGTTCTTAGATTACTTTCAAAAAGCTCTTACAAGTTCGTTTCAATTACAATCTAACCTCAAAAATGAGCTCTCTAGCTCTTTTTATAGTTTTTGACTAGGTTTTGGCCCTGTCCAGACCTAGTGTCCGGCCTAGTTAAAAATTAGGTTCCAGGGCCAATTTGAGGGCTTAAACGGAGTCTAAAAAATACGAAAATTGATATGTAGGTGCTTCTAAGGCTCCTCAAGCTCAAGGACTCTTTGGCTTGCACAAAATGGAGCTACAAAAATATGAAATGGTATTTACAATGATTGTTAGTGATAAGAATCACTGTTATAAAGATGTTGATTTGGAAAAATTTGAAGGGCCTATCTGCCAGATTTGCGTCAACTGTTTTGTCTATTTACTCCTTCACCTCGCTCTGACTCTCTCCGCTGGCTTCCTTGTCTAGTCAGTCCTTGGGTGCCCATACTGCTCTCAATACCCCCCCCCTCTCTCGCGTCTGTCGTCCCTGACAGACCCTTGTTGCTGGGAGTGTTGGATGTAATATTCCACAACCTGAGTGGCAAGCTGATGTTCTTGTAGGCGTAGTCCTCTGGCCAAGTCTGTCATCATACGATCCCAATCAATTGGTCCTGGAATGTCCGGATGTGGCAGACGTAACTGATCTGCATGGATCGCTTGTTCTACTGCGAATAGGTGTAGCAAATGTGTGGGTCTGGGAATGAAAATTTCCGAATGATATTCCCAGAATCCCGTAGAGAACATTTCCTCAAATGTCTGCTTGAAACATGCGGGTAAGTACTTTATTCGTGCATGCCAAGCAAAGATTATAGTAACCGAGGGAGTCTGGCTCATGTCGTAGACTAAATCCTTGTTACCTTGAGAGAATCCAGGGGCAGAGATGTATGGAGCTTGTACATTCCGAAAGGTTTTGAAGACAATGGTCATGAGCTCGAATATCTTCATACACATTTTCCCTGCTATGTCGGGTACATTATTTAGACGTGTAGACCAGTGCCGAATTGTTGATATCATGTAGGCTACGGTTGGGGTCCCTCGAGGTGGAGCAAAATATGGATAGTTAACCCAAGCCGAGCATTCTTTATTGTTGCGTACCTTGATTTCAAATGCTTGCCAGGATCTGCGACGTACCACTGGGCAATAGCATGGATTATACTTGATATATAGTGGCATGGTTGCCCAGGTGCTCATCATCTCTGGGTAATCGGTTAGTAGACGTGCACGCCAATTAGGTTGGAAGATCGAGCCAGCATGTGCATCTGTCGGTAAATCCCCTAGCTCAAATTGAGTGGCGAATGTGGGCTCCTTCCCTGTATGTCTTTTGACTTCTGCATTATAATCATGTAGCAAGACAAAATAAGGCATGTATTGCGACTCTGATGTTGTGATTAACCGTTGATGGGATAGGTTTTGAAAGTAAGAAGATCGAAGGACAGTTTCTTCCAGATTTGTGAGAGATTGCATTTGCACGACCACACGATCATCATGTGTCTTACCCACTTTCTCGACCCTTTTGACCCAATCTGGAACTTGAATTTCTAAAGTGTCTTGCCCCTCCTCTGTAGTTCGACCACCGGGTGTCGGCATCGGCTCATATGGCTCTTCATAGCTGTCATCGACGGGGATTTCCACTACTGTTTCAGGTTCTGGTTCTTCAATGGGCGAGGGTGGCCTTTCATATGGTAAGAGGCGTGCTTGGAGTTCTGCCACCTGTTTCCGGAGGGTCTCTACTTCTTCTGTAGAGTGTTGCAAGATTACCGGCTCCTGTTGAGCTGTGGGGGCATTGGCTATCTGTTTCTTTAGGTCTCCACATTCAGTCTCTAACTTTTCATATGACTCCAAGAAATTTGCATGCTCCTCAAGTAAGATGCGAATTTCTTCCGATGGGACTGCTCTATATCTGGTAGGGCTAATGGTTGCTCCTACAGTTCCTTCCATAGCCGCTTCAAAATTGTCTTAGCTTTGTTGTTGAAGCCTCTTGTTCTCTTCTAGTGCTGCTGCCATATGCTTCCTTAATAGCCCAAGGTTGCGTCTGCGTGTAGCATTAGATATCATTTGCGCTTGGAGCACTGTTTCTAATTCCTCGACTGCGTGGTCATCTACTGTTGATGTCTTTGATTCCAATTCGGAGTGAGCCTGCTGTAAGGTGGTATGCTCGGTTAGGAGCGTTTGGTAATCAGCTTCAAGAGTGGTGACTCTAGCTTGCAGATGTTGAGATTCTGCCTGGAGGGCAGCAGTGCGTTCTTCCAATTGATGGTATTCTTGTTGTAGTTGATGTGTACACTGAAGTAATGTGTTGAACGTGCTATTTACATTATGAGATGCAAGGGAAAAATTTTGAATTGCAGGGGAGGTGGGATTGGGTAGGGGGGTAGTGAATGCTGTGTGTGCCAATGATGTGAGTGGTGAGGTGGGGGGTAAGGGAGGGGAAGATGGTGGAATCGTGGGGAGAGGTGCTGTGGTTGGTGAAATGTCCATTGGGTCAGACAAGGTGGTGTGTACAGGGGCTACCATGTAGGTGGGTATGGTAGGTGAAGTGAGTGTGGTGTTCGTGTAAATTGATGTCGTTGCGAGCATCGGAGAAATGTGCCTCTGAAACATTGGAGAGCAGATGAACTGCTCCACAAAGGACGGGTATTGGGGTGGTGCGGTCAGGTTGAAAGAGGTGTAGGGGCCAGATGGGAAGTGAGGATCATGGAATGGAGGTACCCGTATTGGAGGACAGGAAGGGAAACACAGGGTGCCTTTGGTGGGTGCCGGGTTTCCAACCACACTTGGAATTATGGGATGGCCAGTTATGGGTTCGGAGGATAGAAGGGTTGAAGTGTACAAGGGATTGGTGACGAATGAGAAGAGGGTTTCTTGTGAGGTGGGTTCTCGAAATGAGAATGATGTGAATGAGGATGGGTTGTAAGTGGAGGTAGAGGTGATGACTGTCGTTTCTTCCATGGTGGGAAGTGGTGGTGGGGGTGGAGAAGGTGGTGATGGAGGATGCTGGGGTGAGATGGGTGATGTCTGAACGAAGGTTTCAGCAGAGAGGTCAGTGGTGGTTGTGGGGGTAGCTGTGGTTTCAATGGGTACTTCTTGTTCTGTGACGGGTATCCTGATAGTCTTACCTGATCGTGGTAATGTGTCAACTCTGCGTTTGTCATACCTCACGGACTGGCGGACTGCAGTGTGGACAGCCTCCCGAACTCCTAAAGATTCTGACACTAATTTGAGGGTGTCAATGAAATGTTGGTCCACCCCCTCATCTGATAGCATTTCTTGCATCAAAGCTTGACCTGATACAAGAGAGAGTTGATGCCTTTCTTGTACTGCTTTGATTGTGTCGTATAACCTTTGTAGTTGAGCTATATATGCTGGTGCACCTACAAGTTCTGGCACTTCTTGTTGCTCCTCTTGATGCTCTTGATCATAATCCTCCTCATCTTCCTCTTGTTCTTCATCTCCATCATCCTCTTCATCCACTTCAATTGTGGTGACAGGTGCTTGGGAGGTTGTGGCCTGCGTTTGTATGTTCTCTACATGTTGTGCCTCTTCTGCCTCTAGCTCTACATCTTGTAATAATTGTTCGAAATCTTCATTAGTGAGTTCTTCCAAAGGTGCACCACTGGGAAATTCAAGATCGGTTGGGATAGGAGGGAATATCAAGGTGGAACCATCGGTGCTGCGTCTTGGAAGTCGGAGTGTCAATGGTCGGACTCTTCGGGGTGGAGGGGTGGCATCTGGTGTTAGGGTGGCTCCACGTGGTTGAGCACATGGGACTTGGACAGTGCCTCTCATCTTCTTAGAAGGGGGTCTAGTGGATGTCCTGCCTCTAAACTGCTCTACACGATTCCACATTAGGGCCCGTTGAATAGGAATGTCATAAGCCAAACACCTATAAATGATTCTCGTCAGAGCACAGCAACCATATAAAACCTGTTTCCACGGCCATCGTTTGTGAGCTAGGTGTATCTGATCAATTATCCAGTGGGGTAAGTTGATGGTGAGGCTCTGTGTCTCTGCCAGATACAAACTAAACCAAATCTTTTTGGGCGGCATGGTGAATCTATCTTGTGCAGGAAAAGCAAAGTGTTGCATGCACATGCGAAGGTGTATTGCAATATTAGGCGTCATGGACACCATGTCCTTGAGTTTGGTGAGGCTTCGATTCTTCATGTAATCCGGTACTAGGGTTTCCTTTTCTGTAGGAATATGCATTCCGTGCATATCTAGAGCCTCTCTCACCAAGTTGTTTGATAGCCTGAACCTCTTGAGCTCATTCCCCTTTGTCAGAGATGGAATCACAAATGAGCTTGCACCTTTTGGGTTTTGGTTTGGAGTCAAGGTGTTGATGAGATAGTAGCATCGCATGAAGTCAGGCTTTGGGAGCCATGCGCTGAAATATGCATCCAATCCTGCCTTTGCCCATATCGAACGTAGACCTTCTGCATTTTGTAACTTCTCAAATTCTCTTGTAAAGAAATGATATCTGCCTTGCTTCCCATTGAAGTCCAACTCTGATTCCCATAGGTACGTTCCCTCACCCAAGGGTCCTGCCACTTCAGTAAACCAGTGGGAAGTCTTTCCTACGGGCATGGTGTGGCCACGCGGAGGGTCCGCAATAGGTATGATTTTGATTGCCCGCAATTCTTCTGGTCTTTCGTTTGTCTCAGGCAAAACGGGTAAACTGTCTAAGTCCACCACTTGCGGGCTTGTTTCTGTGTGAGAGCTAGTTCCTGCTGCCTCAGCCATGTTGAAAACTTCGTAGCTGGTTCTGTGAGAATATATGAATAAATGTTAACATTGCAATGGACACAAAAATGACACGGTGTCCCCTGTTACAACATTAACCTAAAGTTCGGGAGAGGTTAGGGGTTAATAAGTGCTCGGTGCTAGTGTGTGTAGTTAGAAATTGGGTAGACCTACGAGCTAAGCGGAATGATGTGATGTGAGAGTGAAGTAGTTAGTAGGTGGAAATGGATTTACAATTGGGGTCCGGGGGTTTATTACAAGTTTTAGGTTGCCAAATGCAACGGATAGGTTTTGAGTTTGACTTTGTGGAGGCTCTGGAAAGTGTGATAGGGTATTTACTTGAAAAAGGGGGCTGTTTAAGGACCCATCTACGAGTGAGTCTGTGCGTGTTTCTAGGTGGCTGTGTGTTCGAGTATATCAGACAAGGGTGGGTGGCGGCTGCTTGAGCGAGTGAACCCTGTTGTGTATGATGTGAATTGTGTGGAGTTATTTGAGCCCGCAAGCAAGCCTTAGGCACCCAAATTTGTCTTGATTGTGGGTCAGCCTTCATCGACTTCTTGGGTACCCAAATGGATTTCACTTTCTCCACAGAGGTTTTAGGAGTCCTCTTATTAGCATCAAGTCATTGATTACTAATAGGAAGTTGAGACCGTTGTTGCGACTTAGTTATGGTCGGCAGCTCGTCTTTCCGCACCCACATTTGTTTCATCGGCTGAGTTGTTCTGCTTCACGCGTTCTTTTGGTCTCTCGCCTGGAGAGTCTTCAGTGATTGATCTGCCCTTAGTTGCTGCCTCCTTTTGGCCTTTGGAAAAGAAGGGAGTTCCATTGTGGTTCTGACTCCTTCTTTGAGATCTTCATTCTTCTGCATCACATAGCCTTGGACAAGAACAGCATGGTCAACTTCATGTGCACCCCTGGAGGGACCAGGAGTCCGTGTCTTTTCTAGTTCCTTGAGTGCTCCATTATTTAACTCAATTGTAATTCTAGTCTGATTCACCCATACCTGAAGAAGTCCACTTCTTAGGTTTAAGTTGACTGCTTGGTCATAGATCCAGTCTTGACCCAAGACAAGGGGTTCAGTGAGGTCCTCATCTTGACACACTAGTACTTTAACTATCATTGCCTCATCATGAATATAGAGGGGAAGTTCCACCTCGCCCATGCAAGGGGTTTCCACGCCTCCCAATCCTATGAGATATGCTTCCATAGGATTGACAGTTAATTGCAACTCTTGACAGTAAGACCATTTAACAGCACTAGTGGCTGCACCTGAGTCAATCAAGGCTCTTATAGTCCTTGCACTCTTTCCTTGTCCTATATCTAAGGTTATGAAAGGACGTCGATCAGTTATCCTATGTGAGCTAACACCTGAAACTTCACACATAGCCACGGGATATCCTGGATCTGCATATGCATCTGGCATAGGTTGCTCTCTACCTCGTCTTCTTAATTTCATTCTCCGTATGCGCTCTAGGGCCTCTGCTTGAGCTTCTTCTCGAATTCGTTTTTCCTCCTCTTTACGTTGCTTAGCAGTATTGAGTTGACTTAGCATTTCCTCCGTGAGGGGTTCCTGATACAACTTGACTCTGCATCCGCTAATATAGTTTGGGAGAACATCACCCTCTAAAGTGGCTAGTTGTACTACTCCACTCGTGGAGATCCTATTGATTATCATAGGTCCGTAGCCTCTCTTTTCTAGCTTCCTTGCATGTTGTTTCAATGTGTAGACTAAAACTAGATCTCCTGCTTTCAAGCCCTTATCCTTCACATGGGCATCAAAGTATGCCTTCTGTCTCTTCTTAGCTGCATATATCCCTGCAGCTGCTCTCAGTCTTGTTTCTCCTAATCGTTCAAGGTCAAAAAGTCTAGAGGAGAGTTCATGACCCGTCCATTCGTGCTCTTGTGCTACTTTCAATGTAGGTATCAAGAAGTCCAAGGGTAGCACCGTGTTTTGGCCAAATACCATCTGAAAGGGGGTGGCTTGGAGTACCGTCTTGTAGGCGACTCGGTATGCCCAAACAGCATGGTGTAGCTGTTTGTCCCAATCAGAGCGTTTAGTGTTCACTAATTTTGTCAGTACATTGCATAAGATCTTGTTGGTGCTTTCGGCCTGGCCATTTGCTTGAGGGTGATAGGGAGCAGACTTCTTATGAACTACCAAGAATTCTTGGAGTAGATTTTCAATCACTTCGTTCAAGAAGTGAGTGCCTCTATCACTTACTAGTTCTATAGGTAGCCCGTATCTTGTGAATACATTCTCAAACAAGAATTTAGCAGTTGTTTGAGCATCGTTCTTCGTCGTGGCTTTTACCTCTACCCACTCTGTTAGATAGTCTGTCGCAACAATGATATATTCTGCATGGGAGCCCTTAGCTGGGGGATTAATAGGACCTACGAAGTCTATTCCCCACTTAGAGAATGCACGTCCACCCATCATAGGTTTCAGTGGCATCTCATCTTTGCGTATAGGATACTGAGTTCGCTGACAAACATCACACTGTTTCACATAGGTATGTGCATCCATGTGAAGGGTCGGCCACCAGAAGCCCGCAAATAGTATTGCCTTGATCACCCGATCTGGTCCAAAGTGTCCTCCTGCTACACCTTGGTGAGCAGTTTCCAAGATCTTTAGATATTCACTCTCATGAACACAAAGTCTCAGGTAACCATCCTTACCACGCTTGTAGAGATTATCACCAATGAGTGAGTACTCCTGGGCTTCTTGTTCTAAACTCCTTTTCCTAGCCAGAGTCATGTCTGGAGGGAATGTTTTCGTCCTCAGGAAGGATACTAGTGGTTCACTCCAATCTGGCACTATGGACACTTGATAAAGAGTGGCATGTTCCACCGGTGGTTTAGTGCGACAGATTGGGCATTCTTTGCACAACCTTTGGACATCCGCTTCCATAGTTGGCCAATGTACTCCTAGTCTCCTTAGTGTCTGTAAGTTCGTTGCTTTGAGTAGTGTTGCTCTAATGCACCTACATGTGCAAAATGCAATCATTTAGTGTACTCGTCCTCCTCTACACAACAAGCCAAGGTCCCTTGATCTGTGTGCTTGTACATACTTCCAGCCATGATGTGATACTTTTGGGCTTTTACTACCTCTCTATCATGTGTGGCTATTACTGGGTGGTTAGGCCCGTACGTCAATACTGGCACTAATGGCTTAGCCCACTGCGGTACCACTTCCAAGTTAAACAAGTAAGCATCAGGAAGGTCATCTGACACTCCTTGTGGGGCTTCTCCCGATGTGAGCCTAGAAAGGTGATCAGCTCTCAAGTGAGTCCTCCCTTTCCTTACCACAACCTCGAAATCATATTCCATTAATAAGAGGAACCATCTTACTAATCTTCCTGTATTGCATGGCTTGTTCACGAGATATAACAATGCTTGGTGGTCAGTAAAAAATTTAAACTTGTTTGCAAGCAAATAGTGTCTAAATTTCTTAACTGCATATACCATGCCTAAGCCTTCTCTCTCCGTAGTGGTGTAATTTCGTTCAGCTGCATTCAATTGTCTACTGGCATAGGCAATTGGAAGATCCATGTTACCTTCACCAGTAGGTTGAGCAAGCACACACCCAATAGCATAATTGGATGCATCCACGTGAACATGGAATGGCTTATTCCAATCTGGTGTGGTCAAGATTGGTGCTGAACATAATCTTCGTTTAAGCTCCTGGAAGGAATTCTCACATTCATCCGTCCACTCAAAGTTAGTCAGAAGTCCATACATGGGCTTTGCAATGACAGCATACATGTGAATGAACCGGCGGTAGTAACCACAATGTCCCATGAAAGCTTGTACTTCCTTGACATTCCTTGGCCTAGGTAGCTCTGCTATGGCTCTCACTTTCTCTTCATCGGTGGATATGCCATTTTTTGACACTATGTGTCCTAGAATCTTGCCTTGCCTGACCATAAAAACGCATTTTTCTGGGTTCAGGCAGACCTGATATTCTCTACATTTGTCAAAGATTTGTCTGAGTTCAGGAATATGGGTTTGTCTAATGTTGGAATGAGCACAAAGATCATCAACATAGACTTCTAAATTCTTCCTCAGGAACTCCTTAAATACATGGCACATCAGCCTTTGGAAGGTAGCTGGTGCATTGGTAAGCCCAAATGGCATTACACGAAAGGCAAATATGCCCCACTTTGTGGCAAAAGCTGTCTTATGCTGATCTTCTGGAGCTTTGGCTACTTGATTGTAGCCCGAAAATCCATCGAGGAAGCTGTACACTTCCTTGCCTGCTACTCTTTCTAAGAGATGTTCTGTGATGGGAAGCGGATAGTTATCTCGAATTGTGGCTGCATTAACCTTCTTCAAGTTAATGCATACACGTAGCTTGCCATTCTTCTTGGGCACCACTACGATGGGGGATACCCACTTAGTGTGCTCAATTTCATAGATAAATCCAGCTTCGACCAGTCTATCTATCTCCTCTTTGATCTTAGCAGCGTAATTATCGTTATATGTATAGGGCTTTTGCTTAGAGGGTTTGGCATCTGAAGTCATGGGGATTGTGTGTGAGCATATGTCTGGGTCAACACCCTTCAAATCCTTGTAACTCCAAGCGAATACATCTCTGTATTCTCTTAGCAAGGCTATTAACGCATGCTCTTCTTCCTCTGTTAGGTCATGGCCTATGTATGTGCATCTCTCCTCTCCTTCTTCTAGGGCTACCACTATTTTCTTGGTGGTTTCTTTGTTATCATAGGCCTCTCCTACTTGTGCCTCTCGTTTAGGCATTCTTATCATGACTCTCCTGTCGTCTATCTCATACTTCTTAAAATTTTCCGGGACCTCAAACAAAGATTCTTCCTCTTCTGGTGAGACTTTTCTCTTCTTTCGTTTCTTTCCTTCTTCCTTCAGGGTCACATGTGTTGCTAATCTTACATCATTTATAAGCTCTCCATGCCTCTGGGGTTGAAATTCTACTTCATGGAAGTATTCTTCATCTGATGCAAATGGTGGGTCCATAATGATTGACTCTAGATCGGAGTCACTTGCATCCTCAAATGCATCAGGGCTAGGTTCGCATTCTTCTAGAACTGCCTCTCCCATGATTGGCTCTATGGAGAAGACTGAAATGTCATAGCCATCCTCATCACAGTGAGGTGTCCATTGTTCCTCATTGATGGCTACATCCATTGTTGCTAAGATTTCTGCCCTGCCATGGGGTTCAAAATCCTCATTAGGAAAGACTACAGGTGCATAGGCTGGGTCTTGAATTGATCTATGGTTTTCTTTTGCACCTACCTCTCTGGCTTTCTCTCTCTTCTCTTCTTCTACTGCTACCTTACACATCCATAAGTGAGTGTCTTCATGCATCCATGAGGATCCTGACCCTATGGAATGCACCGATTCTGTATCATCTTTGGCTCTATGGATGGGATTCCATCGGATGGGAGGTATATCTCTATGAGAGTAATCTTTGAGATTTACTTTGGTTGTAACACCTAAGTGTTGCAAATACAAGGAGTTGGTTCCCCAGTCCTGTACCACTTGCAACTGTCGCATAAATGGTCTTCCCAAAATCATCTCATAGGTATGATTTTTGCTGAAGTCACATATAGCAAATGTATGCTCAAACTCGACACCACAGGTGGTGAGAGTTATTCCTTCTAGCAATCCTAAGGGTCTCTCAACATGACCATCGGCCATCTGCAATTTCATTCTCGTTGGCCTGAGTGCTGGCTTGCCCCAACGCTTCCATAGGGAAGTGGTGGCAATTGCAACTCCTGCACCTGAGTCCAAAATTGCCTTGGTGGTGTACTCCTGGTAGGTAATGGGAAGATAGGTGTTCCCTTCTTCACCTTCACACATATCTCCTATCTTATCCAAGGGTATCTCTGGCACCGTCCTATGTGATCCTACCTGGGAATGAGGTTTCACTATCGTTGGTACTTGTTTGGCGACATGTTTCCATAATTCAGGTCTAACCTTGAGTAGCTCTTCCAAAGTGAGATTGCACTGCACTTTAGTGTTTTTCACTACCTCTGTGTTCCTAGGTAAGACTGAGTCCTCATTTCATACCATGACCGTAGGTGCTCTCATACAAGTAGACTTAGCTTCCCATGGGCCTCTGAAGTGGGGTAATTGTTGTAGAGAGTTAGATTCAAAGTCTAGTCTGTCCTGAGAGTGGGTGCTCTCCTGCTCCTCATAAATGGATGGGATGTCTTGTGGGAATTGGTCGTGTGCATCATCCACAAGTTCAATAGGAGGAGGGACTTCACTCTCTTTAGCCCATTTGTCTTCTTGAATCTCGCGTAGGAATTCTGGTGTGAACCGATTCATAGAAGATGATGTGTCTAGCTCCGTAGAGTTAGGCACATAGGCTTCAGGCACATAGGCTTCCTGAGCAGGAATGCTTAATCTTTCACTTGCCTTGTCCTTGTGTTGAGAGGCGGGTTCCTTTTCTGATAGTGCAATCAGCTTCTCTATTCTTTCTAACAGTCCATCAAAGTGCAACCGTGTCTTCGTTGAACTAGAGATGTTAAATAGGCGACTGGCCTCAAACATGGTCTGAGCCAATTCCACCATCTTAGCACAAATTTTGGTTCGTTCTAACTCTAGTTCTGCTCTTGGGTAACACTTTTTATGATCAGTTACGTTTGGCCCTTCTTGGATTCTGGCTTGATATGGTTTAAGCATCATATTAAGGTCCTCGGGAGTGGGATCAGCTAATACTGATCCTGCTTGGGGTGGTGGGTGGGTTACGTGGGGTGTATTAGAGGGTGGAGGGATGGAGGGTGATGGGGATGGTAGCGGTGGGAATGTGTGAGAGTGCGGTTGAGATGTGATCTCTATGATTTTGGCCTTGGTTTCTCGTAGACTTTCCTCAAGTTCGCTCATCTTCTTTGCCCATTGCCTTTTCATACGTTCACGGCTATCTCTCCAAGCTCTAGTCCTCTTCTTTGTCATGCTCCCTGTTTCACTAACATCTGGGCTCTTCTCCTGATCTACCCCTTGGTTTTGCTGCAATGCTTGAGCTCTAGTGATCGCTTGCACGGGTGTAGTGGAAGTGACACTTCCTGTGGAATCTACCACTAACCCAATAACGTTAATAGGAGTAATTTTTGGCATATTACTAGGATTGCTAGGGCAGTCTCGTAAGAGATGTTCCTTTCCACAGTCTTGGCAAAAACCCTGGATCGTTACTGACTGGGGTTGTGTCGGTGGAGGCGCAGGACAATCCCGAATGAGATGATCTCCTTGACATCTGTAGCATGGTCCTCTAGGGAATGGAGGTCTTACCTGTCTAGGTTGAGGCCTAGGATTGGGGTTTGTATACATGAGGTTTGTGTGATCTGACTCCCAACTAGGTTCATTCGGTTCTTCACTATAGTAGGACTCACCATGTTCAGGAGATTGCATGTAGTAAGCATGGGGACTATCGACATGTGTAGAATCAAAGCTATGGTCACTGGGGTCACTTTCAGAAAGCACTGGTGTTACAGGGACTATAGCTCTATTCAGGTTTTCATCTGCAGCAGCATACTTTACCGGAATCACATTAGCTGGAGCTGGGGGTTGTTGTGCTAGCACAGGCTGAGGCCTTTGTTGGTTTTGGTAGAGTTGGTAGGTTTGCTGAGGCCTCGCATACTGCTGAGGTGGGTACTGGTTCTGGTATCTTCCTTGTTGAGGGTACGGTTGTGGGTATGTCTGCCTAACGGTTTGCTTATTGTAGGGGCAATCTTGCGCGGTGTGATTGGTGTACCTTCGTTCTATGGTGCAGTACTGGCTACTAGGATTAACTTGGGGTTGAGCCATAATGGGACATACATTCGCCATGTGGTCGCCACCACAAGTATAGCACCTTTTCACAGGGGCAAACCTTGGGATTTGTTTGTTAGTGACACCTAATTTCTGAGCTACTTTCTCTGCAAGTTCCTCGATTGATGTGGATTGCGTGGAAGAGAGGTTAGAGGCACTATCCGAATCTTTGTATATCTTGGAAAGCTCTAACTCCTCCCCTAGGTTATCCTCAATATCAATGCACATGCGTACACAATCTTCTATGGTCCTAGGGTCCTTCAAGTACACATAAGATCTCAATTTGGTACTTAGCAATCCATCCAAGAATAAAGCCACTTGCTTGGCTGGTCTGGGTAGCTCTGAAACAGGGCATCTTTCTAAGTATTGCCTAAATCTTCTTCCTGCAAGTCTCACGGTTTCTTGAGGGGTTTGCTTGAAGCTGTGAATCAGCGAGGAGGTATTATGCCTTATGCCACTCTTAGAGAATTCGATAATGAACGCCTCTAGGAGTTGGTCTATGCTCCTAAATTGTCTTTCATTTAGTGGCTGAAACCATGTCAGGGCAGTGTTCCTAAGGGTCAGACCAAAGGCATTGTACTGCGTGAATAAATCCTCCACTTGTTCAGCTCTCAGGACTTGCCTAAACTCAGCCACATGATCGTATGGATCTCCAGTGCCATCGAAGTAGTTCTTCATGGACTTAACTAGCTGAGTCGGTCTCAAAGTCCTTGTGTGCTCTCTAGGTCGTGGTAGAGGGAACTCATCCGCATTTCTTTGATTCCTGTGAGCTCTAAGTATCTCAGGTTCTACTCTATTTGTTTCCGTCCTCGTTCTTTCTCTGCCCACTGGGTTGGCAAAGCTTACTTCTGGTCTATCTCTACTTCTGTCTCTTTGCATTCCATGAGCTTGGGATGTTCCAGCTCCAGGGTGACCATAGGATACATTCGATCTTGGTTGGGGGAAAATGAATTCACCCTTCCAAGTGTAAGCATGCCTATCATTTTCTGTCACCACAAAGATCCTCTCCGAAGCGTGATCTAAGTAGGTCACTCTACTTGGGCTATCAGGATCCTTAAACTCGTAAATCATGATTGTTCCTATATCAATTGGCCGATCAGGTTTGTACCTCCAAAAGGCTTTGTCAGTCTCTCGATTGAGGAGCAAATCTATGCTCTTATTATCCTGGGGAATCCACTCCGGTGTGATAATCCTAGTGAGAACCAATTTACCTCGAGGGGTTCTAGGTTCTGCACTCATGTTTCCTTGCTCCAGGTCACCTAAGTCTGCTTCGGGGATCACATTTCCAAATTCGTCCGTCTTATCTGGGTGACTGGTGACTACGTATATGGTTCCTTCTTTGTCCAAGTATGCTCCATTTTCAAACTTGACAGTTGGGTGCTCTAATCCAATGGATTGATCAGGATTCTTAATCTGTACCACAGATCTTCCTAGGCCGTCCTCATAGATGCTGGCACCTAATCGGTTGGTCCTAAGGTATTCCAGCTGTGTCTTGTACGGGCCTTCTACCTTGTGCAAGTATGGCACTCCTGAACTTCCCGTAGGTCTGTCCATGCCTTGAGACATCTCTGATTCACTAGTCTCAGAACTTGGGTAGTGTGAGTGGTGGCTCAACTGCTGGGCCCACGACCTAGCAGTGTGGTTGACACTAGCCTCTGAAGACCTAAGGCTTTGATTCCCGTGTTAAAATTCTTGTCTGATATCACGTCGTAAGGTATATTTGAGTGTAGTTCCGCACTTATAGTTGATCGTTCCACGTTAAGTTCTTTTCCTTTAAAGTTCTCGACAGTACGAAGATTATGTTCTTAGCTTGAACTTGATAGTTTAGGTATGCTCCAACTTGATAATTGCCTATCGTCGCCCTGACTTACTCCTACCTCTAGTCGTTCTTAGCCTAAGCTAGGAATTGACAAAGGGGGTTGAAAGTTTCCAACCTTTTGTTTCCTGCTTGGTTGCCCTTGAATGCCCAGGAAGTGTGTTCCCAAGCTTGCACTTACACTTGCTTAGAACGCCTTTCGATGCTCTCAATAGATCTGTAGAGTTCCAAAGTTAGCTTTAATATTTAAATTCCAAAGACAGAACCAATGATTCTCATTCCTGTAGCACAAATACTAATTTGCATAGTGAATTTTAGGAAAACAATTCTTAAGACCCCTAACTTTGATCCCCCTGAGTATGGTCAACTTCAAAATACCCTAGCTAAAAACCAACGCATTATCTTTATAAAAAACAGTTGAGGGCGTGTAGTATATGCCACGAGCTTTCCAACAAACCCTAGAGCTCAAAAAATGGATTTCGTATGAAAAAGTTATGCCCGTTCAGGGTTCTAGGGTTAAGATAGGGTTCAAACAGGATCACTGTGCAACAGGTTTTCCCCAAGTTGATTTCCTAAGGCCTCCTTATGTGCTCTAGAGTAAAATGTTTATGCCCAAAATTAGCCCAACTCTTCAATTAAAAAACCCTAAAAAATTGGCTAGAATTGGCTGTCAATCGTGATGGACAGAGTATCAATCGCGATGGACAGAGTATCAATCGCGATGGACAGGCGGTCAATCAATCGCGATGGACAGGAGTCGGTCGCGACGGACAGGCAATCAATCGCGATGGATAGGGGTCAGTCAATCGCGATGGACAGGCAATCAATCGCGATGGACAGGGGTCAGTCAATCGCGATGGACAGGCAGTCAGTCAATCGCGATGGACAGGAGTCGGTTGCGACGGACAGGCAATCAATCTCGATGGACAGGGGTCAGTCAATCGCGATGGACAGGCAATCAATCGCGATGGACAGGGGTCAGTCAATCGCGATGGACAGGCAGTCAATCGCGATGGACAGGGCTCAGTCAATCGCGATGGACAGGCAATCAATCGCGATGGACAGGCAGTCAGTCACGATGGACATAGCTGTCAATCGCGATGGACAGAAATTTTGCAAAATTTTCAAAAATTTTTGTGGAAATGTGGTGTGCAGGGTCTCTAGTCCACTGTGGTGCACTCAGATTTACCAAAAGGTGAAAATTTCTGTCAATCGCGATCGACAGGAGTCGGCGACTGCGAGACAGTTCTGCACATTTCCGTACCTACGCGACGTGCTGGAGGGGATGATGATGCTGAAACCTGCAAGAAACTCCAAAAGCATGCAGAAAATAGCACACAACAGTTCGCTCTCTCGCTCTCTCTCACAAGTGAAATGAGGGAAATGAGGTGGAGAAGGTGATATAATCAAAAAACTGAAATTTTCGCGATGATGGAAGTGGAGGTGGAAGATGGTGATGATGATGATGGTGATGATGGTGGTAAGGTAAGAAAGAGAAAAATAGGAAAAGTAAAGAAATTACCTACAACGCCAACGTCTCCAATCTACATCTTACCATCACACGCTCGTCCTCAAAGCTCGATCTCCGGCAACGGCGCCAAAATTTGGTGTAGCTCAGTGATGAGTAGCACCTCCTTTAATGTCAATCCGGGAAGACGTGAGGATGGTATGAAGACCTCGAGCAAGTGGAGGCACAAGTGCGTGAGTGAGAAGCACACAAACATGCACACACATACACACACACGTGCACACACGGCAAGACAAAGAGTGAGAAGCAATGGAGTTCTTAGATTACTTTCAAAAAGCTCTTACAAGTTCGTTTCAATTACAATCTAACCTCAAAAATGAGCTCTCTAGCTCTTTTTATAGTTTTTGACTAGGTTTTGGTCCTGTCCAGACCTAGTGTCCGGCCTAGTTAAAAATTAGGTTCCAGGGCCAATTTGAGGGCTTAAACGGAGTCTAAAAAATACGAAAATTGATATGTAGGTGCTTCTAAGGCTCCTCAAGCTCAAGGACTCCTTGGCTTGCACAAAATGGAGCTACAAAAATATGAAATGGTATTTACAATGATTGTTAGTGATAAGAATCACTGTTATAAAGATGTTGATTTGGAAAAATTTGAAGGGCCTATCTGCCAGATTTGCGTCGACTGTTTTGTCTATTTACTCCTTCACCTCGCTCTGACTCTCTCCGCTGGCTTCCTTGTCTAGTCAGTCCTTGGGTGCCCATACTGCTCTCAACACTTAGGTACACATGTTTTTTTGGCACCGTTGTCGGGGAGTGTCGAATCAAACTGAGGCATTTGTGTGATGGTGAAAGCTCTTAGCATTGAAGTGAGTAGAGGAGTTGTGAATTTCTCTTCTTTGGTAAGTCACTTTCATCTGTAGTTACTACTTCTCACTTTTGGGGTGTGTGTAGTGAGTTGTTAGTTTAGGGAAGTGAGCTAGAGAGGGAAGTTAGAGTAGGTAGTAGGAAGGAAGAGAGTAAGGATAGGTAGGTAGGTTCAATTCCCAACTACTTTTTTCCTTTCAACACCTTTCAGCCTTTGTGCATTTCAGAGACTTAAAAACCAAAAATAAGCGATTTTGAGATCACTTGTTTCCTAGCAAGTGTCGAGGGAGCACAAATGACAGGTGTCATGGGAGAAAGATCGAGGCTTTTGGAGTGAGAAAGAGCAAGTGTTGGTTGAAGTGAGCTTGAGGGCAGCTTTGTGAAGGTGAGCTGACCAAGTTATTGCTCTAAAAGTTCAATTTGAAGGAGGAGAAAACATGAGGCGACCAGCAATCGATGTCTTTGAGAGAGGTATCATGGGTTTGAGTGAGGTTTTTTGTGATACAGGCACTTAGAAAAGGGGAGATAGGCACTAAGAGCACATTCATTAACTCAGGTTTTTAAACTAATTGCTTATGTGTGAGAAAATCCAAGTGTCCTGACCTCCCAACGTCGAGTGTCGCGACATCCCAGTGTTGTGACCTCCCAAGGTTGAGTGTCGCGACATCCCAGTGTTGTGACCTCCCAAGGTCGAGTGTCGCGACATCGTGGTATCATGTGACATTGGGTCGAGTGTCATGACATCCGAGTGTCGTGATCAGAGCCAAGGGTCATGATATCCAAGTGTCAGGACCCCCCAAGATCAAGTGTTGTGATACTCCAGTGTCGTGTTTAGGTCCAAGTGTCACAATATTTAAGTGTTGCTGAAGTCAAGTGTCACGATACTCCAGTGTCGTGTTCAGATCCAAGTGTCACAATATTCAAGTGTTGTGTGTCATGACCTTTCATGTGTTGTGCGTTGGCACTCATCCAAGTTTCGAGTGTCACCAACTATACGTGTCGTCTAGATCGCAAATATCATGTGTCATGGAGCTAGATATCGTGGGAAGCTAGGTATCGGGTGTCATCTAAAGAGCAAGTGTCGTGTGTCGTGCCATTGAATTTCTGTGATACATCATCAAGGAGACCCCAAATTAAGAAAAAATACATATATATCTATAAATTCCGAAGAGAGTTTTGGAGCCAGGGTCTATCGAGACTCAAATAGAGCCATTAGTGAATGAACTTGAGATCGGGAAGATTCCTAGGAAGCCGAAGGAGTGTGGTATCATCTGTAGGAAGTGTAGCCGAGCCTAGTATTCATTCACATTATTCCGAGACGTCAAGTGAGTCTGAAGAAGAACCCATTATGACCTCAGAAGACATGCATAGCTCTATACCCATAGCAGGCCTAATGTCTATCATTGAGGGAGAGTACAAAACCTCCTTAGAATATGTGAACACCAATCAACATGACCTACCCATCTACATAGATGGACTAAATAGATCAGTGGGAAGGTTGAAGAAGGCTATGGATGCTCACATAGTGCCTAGACCAGCAGTCAAGTACGTGGGAGGATTCTATATGGATAAAAGGGGGATTATGTATGCAGTCACCGAGCATCCAGAGAGTATCAATGAGCAAAGGGGAGAAGATAATGCCCAAAATGCTAATGAAGAGGGACAAGAAGAACAGGTGTCAACCCCTAGAGGGAAGTCCATTGTAATTAGGGTTTGGAGAGGAGACTTAATTCCCGAGGACAACTCCTTAATGGATGTCTACATGGTGAACAGAATGGATCATTTACTCCAAACTAACTCTTCGTTATGGGAAGAAGTAACAAACCCAACCACCATCTATGAGTTACAGGATCTTGAAAATCCCACTCACGTTACTTACTTAGATAAGACTCAGAGAAGATAGTGGCCCATGACTGAATTGTAGAGAGCTAGGTTGAGATATCAGAACATTTCTGTATTTCCGCCTACAGATCAAGCCACTACTTCTCAAAATCCCCAAGGAACTCACAGAAATTCATCTTATCAACATTCCAATCAAACACAACAACAGAGCATTCATGTTAGGTCTCAAGTCTAGTTTGCTACACCAAGTGTTAACCCAAACTATCGAGCTCCTGCAAATGGGGAACCAAGAAATAGATTCCCTGTTCCTGAGAGACCACTAGTAGGAAGACATGCAGGCATACCTGTAGGATATCCAGTTTTCCCTATAATTCCAAGACCGCCTGAACTTGGAAGAAGACTAAGACCAATTCAAGTTGCCAAATGCATGAGAAGCCACTGTGATGGTTCTGGTGAGCCATACAATCACATTGATAAATTCAAACAAGTGGTAAGAGCTGAACAAGTAGAAGATTTCATGGTCCAATATGAATCATTTGGCCTAACCCTCACAAACACAGCCTTAGCATGGTTCTAGCCCTTGGATCCTAATAATTTTCAAAACATGGAACAAGTATATCAGGAATTGATTGAGGAATTCACTAAGACTGGAATAAAAAACAATTCTTCATCATTAATCCATAGTTTCAAGTAGTCGCCTACGGAATTAGTGAGGTTAGCAGCAAGATGATTCAAGCAATATGTGGATAGATGTCCTGCAGAAGAGAGACCCACCCAAAATAAAATGGTCTCATTATTCTTGGAAGGATTGGTGAATGGGTCATTGAGATCCTTAGTATATGTAAAGAGATTCCAAAGTTTACAAGAATGCATGAAGGAGTGTATCGATCTAGAAGACAATTTGGTTGAAGACTTAAAAATACCTCAAGGAAGTGTTAAGAGTGAGGATAGTGCTAGCAGTATTTCCGATCCCATGAACAATGTGGAAGAGATAGCCAATTTAGTGGTTAAGAGGCTTATAGAGGTGACCACCCTTCTCATTTGTGCAATAAGTAGCAGTCCCTCCACCTCCTTATGCCTATAACCAATCACCCGTCCAGGGCCCAACTCATTACTGTAGCATAGAGCAAAGGTACACAAATCACAGTACGGAGAATTGTCCTTACACTCGACAACCAAGACCTACACAACCACCATTTAGACCTTACGGATACCCCCGAGAGATCAAGGAGGAGAAGCCTACAAATACCCCCCATACCAGAAGCAAGCACCTGCACCAAGGCCTTATGTGTATCAAGGATACAATCAACCTCAACCCGTACTAGGACAACAACCACCTCACCCACAAAATGGTCCCAATGAAAATCGCTCAAATTGAAGAGAATCCTGAAAGAGCAATAGTACCAGCAACCCCATTGACTAGTACTGAGACTTATTATCAATCTTATGACCTTAGTTAGGGAAGTTATTCCACCTATGAAAATACTATGGCTGAGTATGAACAATCCTATGAGCCATATACATATGGATCTGATGTTTATGATAGCTCCTACGAATATGATCAAGACTATGTGTCATTAATGTACACTACTCCTAGAGCTCCAGTACCACCACGGCCAATGAATAGACCATTTGCTCCTAGAGGACCATGTTATAGATGCGGAGGAGATCCTTTATCAAGGAGTGCACATTACCCAATCCACCATCACATCAGAAAGTTTGGGAAGGCTACTGCAGTTATTGTGGCAAGGAACACCTTTTTAGGGATTGCCCTAAAAATCCCAATAAAATCAATCCCACTACACAAATAAATGTTATAGAAGTGGTAGAGTCATCAGGAAGTGATAAGGAATACACTATGCCATTGAAAGCGATAACTAGGGCAAAAGAAAGAGAGACCCTGGAGAAATCCAAAGAAAATGATAACCAAAATAAAGAATCGAACCCCCTAGCACCACAAGTAGTTGCAGACTCTAACGATTCTGAGAAGGATGCTAAGTCTAGATGAACCCAAAAATGGAAGACTTGGAGAGAAAAGATAAAACACAAGAGATTGCAACAAAAGTTAGAGAACGAGAATAATAAGCAAATCCAAGATGAAAAGCAAGAACCTAAAGGAAAACCTAACAAAGAAACAGAGAAACATTAAAGCCAAGAGGCAGGATCAGTTTTAGCCGATCCAATGCCAGAAGATTTAGCCATGTGGATTAAAGCATATCAAGCACGAACCAAGGCAGTCCCAACCATTGAGGAACACGAAAGAGAATACCCAAGAGGTGACTTAGAGAAAGAGAGATTGGAAATATGTAAGAAGCTAATTGAAGTGGCTCAACAAACTTTAGAAAAACTTGTTCAGCCACTACCCAACACAAGGATTCCTGAAAAATAATTTCAAGAATGTGTAGCACCTAGTCATCCTAGGGAAGGAAAGAAAGATGAGAACTATGAGGAAAAATTCCATGAAAGTAACAGAGAAGGATCTATAATCCCTGAAGTAGATGTGGAATAGCCTAGAGACTTATGGGAAAGATTCCAAGAAGATAGATGGAAGAAAGTAGAAGGAATAGAACCAGCATTTGAGGAGTTAGAAGCAGTAGGTGAGCTTGAATTGTTGATTCTTGAAATAAACCTAGGAAGATCATCTCAACTAGATGAGAACAAAGATGAGGAAGGCAATGTGAATGCATTACCAAACTACATGGGAGAATACGAACATAACTTTGAATTATATCATGTTCCCTCAATGAGGAGAAAGGAGCAGAACCCATCAATCCAAACCTCTGACATAATACAACACCTGAGAAAAGTAAAAATACCTTGCACCTTGACTTTAGAAGAACTCTTGAAAGTGAAGCCTCAATTAGGAGAAAAGATCACTAGCCAACTGGAAATTAAGTCAGACAAAAGCAAGATGAGGGATGAAGTGAGCTACTATTAAAATATCAGTTGATAAGGTTGGAGATTTCAGTAAGGGAGATGAAGGAAATACATGCCTCCCTATCACTTATAGAGGATATACCACAAAAGCCATATTAGATTCAAGAGCTGGAGTAGGAATTGCTACCAAAGAAATATGGGAGAAATGGGGAAAGCCAACTTTACGACCTACCAGAATGAAGATTCAAATGGCAGATGGACATATGGAGCGACCCTTAGGATTATTGGAAAATGTAGTATTTACCACTTGCAGAGTCGAATTCGAACATACCTTAGCAATATGTCAATTTGAAAAGGCTAGCAATTATGAGATGATACTGGGAAGACCTTTTATGAGATAGCTCAAAAGACGCCGTGTACTTGCAGAATGGAGGAATGAAAACTAGGATAAACATCCATATTTATACTTATCAAAATGTCCCTCCTCTGCAATGGAACTCGATACACAAGAAAGACGATAATTTATCCATTCATATTGCAGGGTCGAGTAGTCAAACATGGATGAACGAAGATAATCACTTATGGATGTGTAAGGCAACGAAAAGGCAAGAAGAAAGGAGACAAAGATGGCAGCCAGGACAAGGAGTGTCTAGAGCTCTAGAAGATCCTGCTTACATGCCCCAAATATCCTTAGATGAGGAATTCAACCATGGTTGGATGGAGATATTAGCCACTCTTGACATATGCATAAATGAAGAAGTTATAACTATGAATGAATGCATAGATGAGGAAGGATATGATGTAAATCTATACATGGTTGTTCTCCAAGAAGGGGATGAAGGAGAGGTAATTGAAAAAGCATGGAATGAAGATTACGAGAGCATAGAAATGGAACTGGAACCACTTGAGGAAGAAAGGAAAAAGAAGGAAGAGATTGAAACTAGTCTAGACTTGAGTCAAGATGTGCTACAACTTGTAATAGATGAACCAAACATGGAAAAAGAAAAAGAAGATAGCACACCTCAAGATCAATTCAAGGTACCTGAGCATTTCAACAAGTATGAAGTAGAAGAAAGAAAAATTGCTATTCAGATGCCAAAACAAGAAGCACAACCAGGGATAGCATACGACAATAAAGAGCAGACCAAGAAGATTGTAGTATCTATTGAAGAAGGAGAAGAGAGATGCATCTTCATAGGACAAGATGTCTCGCCTGAGGGAGAACAAGAATTAATAAAACTCATAAGAGAGAATAAAGATGTCTTTGCATGGACATATAAGGATTTGAAAGGTGTAGATCCTTCTATTTGTGCTCATAGAATCCGAATGACACCAGAAGCCAAGCCCTCCAAACAAAGACCATACACATACAATGATGTTTATTCGGCAAAGATTAAGGAGGAGATAGATAATTGTTGGATGCGGGCTTCATTTATGAAATTGAAAACACGGAATGGGTATCACCATTAGTGGTAGTGCTGAAAAAGAATGGCAAATTAACGGTGTGCATTAATCTAGAAAAGGTAAACTCTTGCGTAAGCTCCAATGAACCTCCTATTTTTAGGAGCTACTGCTCTGCACTCTACTCGAGGTTGAAAGAGCGTCGACTGAGTTCGTGCGTCAATACACGGAGATCGATGTATGGATATTCCCCCCAGCCACGTGGTTCTTTTAGTATTTACTCTCTCACTCTCTATAAAAGTGAGCTCCCCCCACATGGCTTTACACATGAGTGCCACATGGCACCCATGTGTGAGCCCATCTAAACAAAGCTAAGAGGTGGTTCACACCTCTTCTTAGGGGTTACTCCATATAACATTTCCTTCCCCTTAGTTCCATTTTTGTCCTCAAAAATGGTATTGGAAGGTCTGATAAAAAGAGAGAAATAATAGAATCACCACTCCCACTATATCCCCATGTATAGAAATACATGGTCCTCTCTCCGTGTTGTTTCCCCATATCCTTCCCCTTAAGAAGACTCTTGGGAAGGTAATCTAAAACTGGGAAACCGTCTCTGAAGGGTGCTAACCCGCTCCCATGTGGCACTATCTTCTGAACTATCTTTCCATTTTACTAGACACTCTTTATACAAGTGACTTCTTGTCCATTTCTCTTGAGTGAGTAGTATGCTCTCAGCCTCATGTGGAATTGATTGAACAGAGATAGGCTCTACTACCTCACTATCTGGAATGAGGTTGTCAGATTTACCCAGCCTTTTCTTAAGCCGGCTAACATGAAAAACTGGATGAATTTGACTATTCTCTGGAAGTAGGAGTGGTAAGCCATCTTTCCTATTCTCTTAAGTATTTGGAATGGTCCACAATACCTAGGAGATAGTTTTGGACAAGGTCCCGTCTTCATGGTTTCAGATCTAGATGGAACTCTAAGATAGACCTGCTCTCCTACCTCAAAGTTGATATCTCTCCTTTGAGGGTTAGCATACGCTCTAGCTCTATCCTGAGCCCTCCTAATGCTGTCCTTAGCAAGCCTAAGCATATCGTTCATCTCTTCCAAGAAATCCTTTGCAGCTTGAACTTTTTCATTCTGCAAGCCTACTGCATAAGGAGCTCTTGGCTGAAACCCATACATAAGCATAAATGGACTATGTCCAGTGGAAGAGTGCTTGGCACTATTATATGCAAACTCTACTATAGGTAAGTACTCTTCCCAATTAGTTTGCCTTTCATTCACATATGCTCGAAGCATATCCTCTAGGATTTGGTTAACCCTCTCTATTTCCCCATCCGACTGTGGATGCTCGGCCGTACTCATGCTAAGTTTCGTGTCCAACCTTTTGAAGACTGCTCTCCAAATGTGGCTAGTAAACTTCCTATCCCGATCAAAAACTATGTCTAAAGGAAGACCATATAACCGGTACAGGTTCTCTACAAATAGTCTAGCCAACTCTGGTGTCTTCACTGTAGTACGTGTTCGAATAAACCTAGCCATTTTGGTTAACCTATCCACAATTACCCAGACTAAGTCGTGCCCTCTCTGTGTCTTGGGTAATCCGACTATAAATTCCATGGAGATACTCTCCCACTTCCCATTAGGAATATCCAATGGGTGGAGTAGTCCTCCAATCCTCAACCTCTCAGCTGTGTTGACCTGGCATTTATTGCACTTAAGCACATACTCTAGGACGTCCTTATGAAGTCCAGGCGAATAAAACTGCCTCTTAACAAGATCATAAGTCTTGTTAACTCCTGGGTGTCCCGCATTAGGTGTGTCATGACACTCATATAAAATATGCCGTCTCATCCCAGTATCTCTAGGGACACACACCTTACCTTTATATAACAGATATCCATCATGGACATTGAAATTCTTCCACTTGAATCCTTCTTGAGTACCCGTCGATACTCCATCCTCACTGGAAACTCGTATATCACGATCCCCGTTCTCTATGGCTTCCCAAATCTCGGAATATGCAGGATCAAGCCTACATTTTCCTCTAAGGGACTCAAGTAGCTCACTAGTTGTCTGAGTAAAACTCAGTCCATTGAGCATAGGCATGCGGCTAAGTGAACTCAGTACATTAAACTTTCCCTTCCTATACCTAAGCTCATAATCAAACTCCTGAAGGGTCTCTGCCCATCGGGCCTTACGACCTTTAAGGTCTGTTTGATTAGAGAACCACTTAATGCTCTCTTGATCAAACACTATTGTGACTTTGGCACCATATAAATAATGACGCCACTTCTTCAAAGCATGGACAATTGCATACAACTCCTTCTCATAGACGGAGTAATTCTTCTGAGCCGGTTCTAGTTTCTTGCTCTCAAAAGCTACTGGTCGACCATCCTGTACTAAAACCGCTCCTATAGCAAAGTCACTTGCATCGGTCTCAACCACAAAAGGTTTAGTGGGATCTGCTATGTGTAAAAGTGGAGTTGTAGCAATTGCTACTTTCAACTTTTCCATACTTTGCTTCTGTTCGTCTCCCCAATGAAAGGCTTTCCCTTTCCCTTTAAGTTGTTTCGTCATCGGGACAGCAATCTTGGCATAGTTCTTAATGAATCTTCGATAGAAACCTGATAAACCTAGGAAGATCTGTAGCTCTTCTAGGTTCCTTGGATATGGCCATTCCATAATAGCCCTTACTTTTTCAGGATCCATCTGGATTCCATTCTGGGAGACTATATGCCGAAGGTATCTAACTTCTGACTTGAAAAATTCACACTTTGATTCCTTAGCAAAGAGTGAATTTTCTCTTAGCACTTGAAATAACTTCCTCAAGTGTTCCAAGTGCTCCTCTTCTAATGCACTATAGATCAGAATGTCATCCAAAAAGTCTACTACAAAGTGTCCTAGATAAGGCCGTAAAACACTATTCATGAGTTTCATGAAAGTGGCAAGAGCATTGGTGAGACCAAAAGGCATCACCAAAAACTCATAGTGCCCATATCTAGTCCTAAATGCAGTCTTAGGGACATCCTCTGCCCTAATTCTGATATGATGATATCCTGATCTAAGATCAAGCTTGGTAAAATACCTAGCTTGATGTAACTGATCAAATAGGTCTTCCAATCTAGGCATTGGAAACCTATTTTTGATAGTTACCTTATTAAGTGCTCTATAATCTATACATAGTCTCATAGAGCCATCTTTCTTTTTAACTAGGAGCATTGGCGATGCCCATGGTGAGTTACTAGGTTTGATGAAGCCTTTATCTAAATAATCCTGCAATTGCTTCTCAACCTCCTCATGTTGAGAAACACTAAGCCTATAAGGTGGTCTACAAATAGGGTTAGTGTTAGTAACAACCTCTATGGCATGGTCAATGTCCCCTCTGTCAGGTGGTAGCCCTCTAGGTAAGTCAGTGGGAAAAACATCTCTGTACTCAAACATAAGATCCTTAAAAGTTTTAACCACACACTTTTGCAAAAAAGAATAGTAGAAAGTCCTGTTCATATTTACATTCAAAGCATGAAAATATACATCAGATGAGTTGTCTGTACAATGCTCCATATCATGACTATACAATAAAAACATGTCCTGTACATGCTGAGAATAACAGAGACTATACAACTCTAGTGATGAAATGAGAGGTTCACTAGGTACATCTCTCTCTCCCTGAATACAAACTTTACTTCAATTCTTTTCAAATTCGAGTGTTTTATTTTGATAGCTGCGTTTAAGTGTATCTCCTAACCCCCATAGCCACTCTCTTCATAAGACTAGATCTGTCCTCTCCATGTTCATAATTTGGAAGTCCATATAATCTGTATAATTCTGCATCTTGACTTCCAAATTGGATACCATAGTATCCCATATTCTTTTATCTTGCCCTTGCATCATAGATACAATGTATTTATGTGCACTCGGCTGCTGGGGAATCTTTAATTTCTTGACCAAAGCATAGTTTATGAAGTTATGAGTAGCACAATCATCTATCGTGACCAACACCCTGGTCCCGTATACACTACCATGCAGTTTAAATAGGTCATGTGGTCCAAACTGCGGTGACCACAATGACTGAGTCAAACAACAGGTGTGCTCTATATCCTCGTGCATCACCTCCACTCCCTTGCAGCTAAAGCTTCCATGAATAGGAAGGGTCTGCACTAGGTGGACCGCCTTTTTGCCCTTTTCGGGGGCCGTACTAGACTCTGGTCCCTTTTTCTTTTCTTCCCCCTTCTTGAGTGGACAGTTCCACTGTGAATGGCTAGGAGATAGGCACCTAAAACACAGGTTCTCTCTTTTGACCTTCTCAAACTGGTCTGTGGATAATCTAGGCCCTTGTGATCTTTGCTTTTTAATAAAAACTTTGTTTTTCCCAAAAGGCAACTTCTTCTTGAATTTAGTTGTACTAAGAGGCTTGAGGGGCTGATCCGTCTCCATAGGAGTATATTGAGGACAGTTATGGTCCTCATATATCTGTGCATTCTTGATCGCCTCCTCAAACGTCTTAGGCGCATTCCTTCTGACTTCCCTCTTTATGGCTTTATCCAAGCCCCTAACAAACCCTCTGGTCTTCTAAAAATCATCTAAGCCCTTAAGTTTCAAAATGATCTCTCTATAGTGGGATAGGTAAACTGAAAGAGGCCTACCTCTCTGAGTAATCCTATCCCACTTATAAGCACGTGGGCTGAGGGAGAGAGTCGCCTCTAGCACATGATACTCAGGTGGGGTGCCCTTCAATTGATGCAAATCATGCCACTTTTGTAAAAAAGTGTAGATTGCATCCTTATTCCTGTCTCGGTCATCCCCCGTAAAGGTAGGTGGTTTTAAGTCTTTCAAGAGGGGAGCTTCCCTAGAGCTCTCTCTTTTGTGTTTACTAGGAAGAGAAGTCTCTTTCCTAGTAATCTCTAGAGGAATAGGAGGAGTCTCTCTTTCCTTCCTAGCTAGGAAAGAGGTGACACTAGTCTCAAGTGAGATCATTTGAGACTTAAGTTGCTGTATAAGAGATGTGATGCTACCCAAATCTTTCTCTAGTTTAAGGGTTTGCTCTTTCAAGCCTATGAATTGGTCATGAGTGACAAATTCATCTATAAGTTCTTCATAAGTGTATTCTTCCTGTGAAGGCTCTTTCTCTTCTAAATTCTCTTCTATTTCTTGCCCTAATTCTACTTCTTCCATTCTAGAATCAGGGTCCTCTAGTTGCTCTTTAGATGAAGAAGTGGTCTCAACTACTTGTTTGCCTTTAGTTTCCATGTTTAAGTCCCCTTCCCCGGTTTGCTAACTAGAGTGTATGAAAATGAATGGAAGTAAAGCTCAAATATGCAAGAAGAAGAGAAATATATCACAAGAGCACTTCCCTATTACAAAGTAAAGCTGCGGAAGCGAAATCCAAGTGGTCCTTGATGCTTCAAGTTGCTGATTTTGAATCCTTGCCAGGACCAAAAGAAAATTGGAAATGTCCGCTTGGTCCGGGGAGGTTCTAATCACCATAAACCATCCAAAACAATGCCAAAAGCACGTGGGAAAAGCCCCAATCGGGCAAACTGAGTGAAACTGAACAATTTTAGAGATGTAACAATCCTCTCCAGTCCACAAATTGCTACTCAGCACCTGTACTTCAAGAATTTGAGACTATCCCAAGTGAAAAAAGTGGATTTGGAGTCCGGATGACGAAAAACTAGGCCCGGGAGTGGGTGCCTAGTTCCTGCTGAAGTGATTGTAGCTCAATGATGAGTAGCACCTCCTTTAATGTCAATCCGGGAAGACGTGAGGATGGTATGAAGACCTCGAGCAAGTGGCGGCACAAGTGCATGAGTGAGAAGCACACAAGCATGCACACACATACACACAAACGCGCACACACGGCAAGACAAAGAGAGAGAATCAATGGAGTGCTTTAGATTACTTTCACAAGCTCTTACAAGTTCGTTTCAATTACAATCTAACCTCAAAAATGAGCTCTCTAGCTCTTTTTATAGTTTTTGACTAGCTTTTGGCCCTGTCCAGACCTAGTGTCCGGCCTAGTTAAAAATTAGGTTCCAGGGCTTATTTGAGGGCTCAAACGAAGTCTAAAAATTATGAAAATTGGTACGATGATACTTCTAATACTCCTCAAGCTCGAGGACTCCTCGGCTTGCACAAAATGGAGTCTAATCTACCAAAAACGGGATTTACAATGTTTGTGTAGTGATTAAAATCACTTGAATTGTACATAATCTATGGGAAAAAATGATCTGGCCTTGTTGCCGTATTGTGCATGATTCCTTTGTTGCTTTGTGTGCCAACACTCCCCCCTTCCTAGCGTCTGTCGCCCCTGACAGACCTTTGTTCCCTCGGGTGGTCGATGTAATATTGGATGACATTGGTGGCCAGTTCATGTTCTCCTATCCTTAAGCCTCTTGCTAGATCGGCTTCCAATGCCTCCCAATTTATTGCACCGGGGGTCTCTGGTTGCGGGGTGGTGTAGTACTCTGAATACATTGCTTGTTCACAAGCAAACAGTTGAAGCAGATGTGTCGGCTTTGGCGCGAAAATCTCCGAGTGGTACTCCCAGAACCCTGATCTGAACATTTCTTCGAAGGTCTGTTTGTAGCAGGCGGGGAGGTATTTGATGCGTGCATGCCAAGCGTAAGCCACACGGATACTGGGGGTGGTGCTCATGTCATACACCAAGTCGTAATTTCCATTGCTAAACCCCGGAAGGCGTACCTGTGGTGCGGCTGCATTTCTAAAGGTCTTCAGCACCACTTGCATCATATCTAAGATTTTAAGCATCATTTGCGCTGCTACATCTTGCATGGGCTTCAAGCGCGGCATCCAGTGGCGAATGGTCCCCATCATATATGCTACCGATGGTGGTCCTTGTGGTGGCGCTATGTACGGGTAGTTCAGCCATTCCTTGCATTGCGCATTGTTCTGTACCTTGATATTAAATGCCTTCCACGACCTGCGGCGGGGGACTGGACCGTAGCATGGGTTGTACAGGAGGTGCAACGGCGCGTTGTTCCATGTGCGTAGCATTTCTGGATAAGTCTCTAAAAGTTTCTGCTGCCATGTTGGTTGACGAATCTTGCCTTTTCGCACCTCTGGAGGAAGGTCTTCGGGTTGAAATTGGGTCGCAAAAGTAGGAATCTGACCCGTGATTCTTTGTATTTCTGCATTATAATCAGCCAAGATAATATAATATGGCCTGTACTGGAGTTCCGATGAGAGAATCAGGCGTCTCGATGACAAGTTCTTGAAGTAATCTGATTGTAAAACAGTCTCCTCTATGACCCTCATAGCCTGATTTTGCACTACGGTGCGCTCTTCATGCGAGGTCCCTATTTCCTCCACTTGTCGTAACCATGGCGGCCGTGGTGCTTCGAACGTGTCCTGCGCTTCTTCTGTTTGTTGGCCTCCTGGGAATGGTTGCGGATCATATTCTTCATCAAACGTTTGTTCCACAGGAATTTGCACAACTTCTTCGTCCGTGGGAGCCTCCGGAGGGGAAGATGGCCTCTCATATTGTAGTAGGCGTGTCTGCAATTCAGTTACCTGTTCCTGGAGATCTTTGATGGCCTCTGCGTCTGTGTGAAGCGAAGCCGCAGAGGGGGTGGTTGGAGGGGCAGCTGCTGGTGCTTGTTGGTGTTCCTGCTTTAGTTGTCCCAGCTCCTCCGATAGCTTATCATGTGCTTCGAGCAACATGGCATAATCTTCCAATATAATCTTTATGTTATCGGGGGTCACTGCTTGAAACTTGGATGGACTAATGGGTGCCCCCGGTGTGCTCTCAATAGCTGCCTCCAGGTTCTCTTGATTTTGTATTTGCAGTCGTCTGTTCTCTTC
Source organism: Ceratopteris richardii (assembly GCA_020310875.1). Classification (NCBI taxonomy): domain Eukaryota; kingdom Viridiplantae; phylum Streptophyta; class Polypodiopsida; order Polypodiales; family Pteridaceae; genus Ceratopteris; species Ceratopteris richardii. The sequence goes on from CM035428.1 coordinate 45,337,260, forward strand.
CTGAGCAGCCGCAAGATGGCGTTTAAGTAGTGCCATATTTCGCTGAAGTTTTGAGTTGCGTTCCAGCTGTGTCCGTAGGTGACCTTCTACCACCTGCACTGCTTCCTGATCTACGTTCTGTAGCTGTACCTCCAATATATTGTGGGCTTCTTGGAGGGTGTGGAACTGTGTGTGGAGGCGAGCATTCTCCTCTTCTAGTACCGCAAGGCGGAGCTGTAGTGTCGCTGAGTGCTCTTGCAGGCGTGCGTTTTGTTGCTGGAGCTGAATGTAATCTGTTCTTAAATTTGATATACAAGCCAACATGGTGTCCAATGCATTACCTATAGATGAGTGGGGGGTGTTTACTGTGGAAGATGCATGGGAAGGGAATTGGGGAAGGGAGACAGTGAATGATGTGTCTACGAAAGTTGTGTGTGTGGGTGAAATTGGTGGAGGGGGAATGGGAGGAGGTGAAACCGTGGGTGGTGGTGCCGTGGGTGGTGAAATGTCCATACCTTCAGGAGTGGGTGTTAGTGTGGGGCCTGCCATATACACTGGTATGGTAGGTGGTGTGTGTGTGGAAGTGGTGAATAGATGTGAAGTGGGGTGGGGAGCTGAAAAGACAGGGAATGGTTGAGGGCCTGGTTGAAAAGCCCTAGCAAAGATGTCCTGGAGGGATTGTAGAAATGGAGAGAGGGATATCGGGGGTTGGGGTCGTAAATTTGAGGAGGGTGGAAAGGGTGGCATGGTAGTAGGGAAACCCATGAATGTGGATCTGGGGTCAGGATGACCCGTGGCTGAAGGCATTGGGGATGGTTGTCCGAGGGCAGGCTCGGGAAGGGTTTCGGTGGGTTGTGTAGTGATGGGGTTTGCTTCAAAGGTCGGGTTATCAGTGGTAGAGAATAGGGTGGCACTAGAGATGGGAGTACGAAAGATGAAGGTTGGGTCAGTGGGTTGAGTGGTCGATGGGATTTCCACTGTCTCTGTTCTCGGAGGTGATGGTGGGGGAGTAGGTGGTAGTGGTTCGGTGGACTCCTCATGGGTGGCGGGGTGCTGTTGACTAGCTGTTTGGGAGGTTGGTGTAGTAGTTGGCTCCTCTGCAACTGTAACGGGAATTTGGATATTTTTACCTGAGCGAGGCCGTGTCTGGAACCTTCGTGGGTCATATTGAACTGAAGGCCTCTGAATGGCAGTGCGCACAGCTTCTACAACTCCATATGTTTCTGCCATCAATAAGAGACCTTCCCTGTACTCCGAGTCAACTCCCGCTTCTTCCAACAACTGAGTCATAAGTACTCTGCTGCTCTGTTCAGTGAGTAACTGCTGCGATCGCACTCTTTCCATAATCTGATACAGCCTTCGGAGTTCTGCTGTATATGCTGGGGCTTCAGTGGTCTCTTCTTCATATGCTTCTTCTTCTTCCGGTTGTCCGTGTTGTTGACTTTGCTGAGCGTCACTCCAATGGACATGTCTACCGTCTGTAGACTTTCTTCTTCTCCGCGAGGATGTGCCCTGCTCCTCTGCCTCTGAATAAAACTCCACGTCAGAGAATTGTGTGCTTTGTAGGAATGCTTCGAAATCCTGGGGGTCCAGTCCTTCAGCCTCTCCAGTGGCAGCAAACTCGAATTCAGGTGTAACCGGAGGAGCCGATGGGGTGGGTTGTGTCGTAGTGTCAGATTCCGACCTGGGTATCCTAATGGTAAAAGGAGGTACAGTGCCCTCTCTTAATGGTGATGCCTCAGGAGTGGTCAGGACTTCCCTTGTCTGGACACACGGAATCGCGCCCCTCATGCGCTTGGACTGATGTGTGGATGTCTTGAGCCTTTTAAACATTTGTAATTGTGCCCAAGTTAAGGCACGCTCAATGGGGACATCATATGCCAAGCATCGGTAAATGATGCGTGTGAGTGCACAGCATCCGTTCACCACTAATTTCCTAGAAGCCCGTTTGTTCGCTTCATACAACTGATCTATAATCCACACTGGTAGCTTAATAGGTAGCGCACCTGCTTCCGCCAAGTAGAGAGCAAACCAGATCTTCTTGTGTGGTTGCGTGAATCGGTCTTGACCGGGGAAGGCGAAATGTTGCATGCACATGCGGAGAGGGATGGACACATTTGGGGTGAGGGCTGCCATGTCTTTCAGCTTCACTACTTTCCTGTCCTTCATGTTGTTGGGAACGAGAGCATCCTTTTCTGAGGGTACATGCGTGCCATGCATCTTTAAAGCATCACTCACTAGCTCCACAGTAAGTTCAAATCTCTTCAACTCGTTGTTGCCCAGCAATGAGGGGAGAACAAATGATCCGGGTTGGTCCTTATCTTCATGAGCTTGTAATGTAGAGACCAGATAGTAACATCGGAGGAGGTCGGGTTTAGGTAGTGGGGCTTCAAAATATTCCGCCAACCCTGCTCGTTGCCATATGATCTGGAGGTCTTCGGTGTTCTGTAAAGTCTCGAACTCCTTGGAGAAAAATTGGAAACGCACCCATGATCTGTCATACTCGCATTTAGACTCCCAGATATACTTAGCCTCTCCTAATGGACCGGGCATGCCATTGAACCAATGAGAGTTGGCATGGACTCTTTCCGTGATTCCTGTAGGTGGGTCTGGCACCGGGAGTTGCTGAAGGTGTTGCATCTCCACTGGTCGTTCAGTCGGGGGCACGTCCACAGGTAGGCTATCCACATCAATTCCTGCAGTAAGTATCCCTACTTGTGAGCCCGAACCTGTCGCTTCTGCCATTTTACTGCTTGCCTTCTGATTCTGTGAGAATATAGAAGCATGTGTTAACATCGTAATGGACAGACTAAATCCGTTGCTGTCCCCGTTACAACATTAACATGAGGTATATGGTGAGTTAGTGGTTAGTAAGTGCACGAAGACAGTGAGTGTAGTTAACGTTTGTGTATTCCTAGGAGACTAATGCCATTAGTAAGTGGGGTGAATTTACAAATCGGGGTCGGGGGGTTTATCACAGATCTTAGACTGCCAAATGCAGTGGATGGGCTTTGCTTTCGGTTTCGTAGAGACTCCAGAGAGCTGTGTCGGTATCGCTGTTTGGGAGTGGGGCCTTTTAGGGACCCACTTATAAGTGATTACATGCATGCTCATGGGTCTTGGTGTGTTCCTAAGGGTTGAGCACGAGGGAATACTGGTTGTACTCGTAGATGGGTTATGCTGCATAGGTTGTGGCCTTGGTGTAACTACTTGTGCCCTCAAGCAAGCCTTAGGCACCCAAATTTGTCTAGATTGTGGGCTTGCCTTCATCGACTTCTTGGGCACCCAAATAGATTTTACTTTAGCAGAAGAATTTCTGACAGACTTCTTATTAGCGTCGTGTTGTTGGTTACTAATAAGAGGCTTTGCCCGTGTAGTTGACGGTGGTGCAACCGGTCGTTCGCCTTTCCGCACCCACATCTGGTTGAGTTTCTGGGGCATTCTGCTGCGCAGGTACTTTTGATCTCGGACATAGGTAGTACTCGGCTTCTTCTGCCTGTGATCCGCCTTTGGTTGCTGCCTCCTTCTGACCTTTGGAAAAGAAGGGAGTTCCGTTGCATCCCTGACTCCTTTTTTGCAAATGTCATTCCTCTGCAACACAGGGTTTTGAACAAGAACAGCATGGTCATCTTCATGTGTACCCCTGGAAGGACCAGGAGTCTGTGCCTTTCCTAGTTCCTTGAGTGCTCCATTGTCTAATTCTACTGTAACTCGACTATGATTGACCCAAACCTGGAGAAGTCCACTTCTTAGGTTTAGATTGACTGCTTGGTCATAGATCCAATCCTGACCCAAGACTAGAGGTTCAGTGAGATCCTCATCTTGACACACCAGTACTTTAACTGTCATTGCCTCATCATGAATGTAAAGGGGAAGTTCCGCCTCGCCCATGCAAGGGGTTTCCACTCCTCCCAATCCTATAAGATATGCTTCCACAGGATTGACAGTCAATTGTAATTCTTGGCAGTAAGACAATTTAACAGCACTAGTGGCTGCACCTGAGTCAATCAAGGCTCTTACGGTCCTTGCACTCTTTCCTTGTCCTATATCTAAGGTTACGAAAGGACGTCTATCAATTATCCTATGCGAGCTTGTTCCTGCGACTTCACACATGGCCATAGGAAATCCTTGGTCTGCATAGTCATTCGCTCCAGGCTGATCTCTACCTTGCCTTCGTAATTTCATCCTTCTGATGCGTTCTAAAGCCTCTGCTTGAGCTTCTTCTCTAATTCTCTTTTCTTCCTCTTTGCGTTTCTTAGCAGTGTTGAGTCGGCTAAGCATTTCCTCCGTGAGGGGTTCCTGATACAACTTGACTCTGCAACCGCTAATATAATTTGGGAGGACATCACCCTCTAATGTGGCCAATTGCACTGCTCCACTTGTGGAGATCCTATTGATGATCATCGGTCCGTAGCCTCTCTTTTCTAGCTTCCTCGCGTGTTGTTTCAGTGTATAGACTAAGACTAGATCTCCTGCTTTCAAACCCTTATCCTTTACGTGGGCATCAAAGTATGCCTTCTGTCTCTTCTTGGCAGCATATATGCCTGCAGCAGCTCGCAGTCTTGTTTCTCCTAATCGTTCAAGGTCAAAAATTCTAGAGGATAGCTCATGACCTGTCCATTCGTGCTCTTGTGCTACTCTCAATGTAGGGATCAGGAAGTCCAAGGGTAGCACAGCGTTTTGGCCGAATACCATCTGAAAGGGGGTGGCTTGGAGTACCGTTTTGTAGGCAACTCGGTATGCCCAAACAGCATGGTGTAGCTGTTTGTCCCAATCAGAGCGTTTAGTGTTCACTAATTTTGTCAGTACATTGCATAAAATCTTATTAGTACTCTCAGCTTGTCCATTAGCTTGAGGGTGATAAGGGGCAGACTTCTTGTGTATTACCAAGAATTCTTGGAGTAGATTTTCAATCACTTCGTTCAAGAAATGAGTGCCTCTATCACTTACAAGCTCTATGGGTAGTCCATATCTCGTGAATACATTCTCAAACAAGAATTTGGCAGTTGTTTGAGCATCGTTCTTGGTTGTAGCTTTTACCTCTACCCACTTGGTGAGATAATCTGTTGCCACAATGATGTATTCCGCATGAGAACCTTTCGCTGGGGGATTAATAGGACCTACGAAGTCTATTCCCCACTTAGAGAATGCACGTCCACCCATCATAGGTTTCAGTGGCATCTCATCTTTGCGTATAGGATACTGAGTCCTTTGACAGATATCACACCGTTTCACATAGGTATGTGCATCCATGTGAAGGGTGGGCCACCAGAAGCCCGCAAACAATATTGCCTTGATCACCCGATCTGGTCCAAAGTGTCCTCCTGCTACACCTTGGTGAGCAGCTTCCAAGATCTTCAGATATTCACTTTCGTGGGCACATAGTCTCAGGTAACCATCTTTACCGCGCTTATATAGATTATTACCGATGAGTGAATAATCCTGGGCTTCTTGTTCCAAACTCCTTTTTCTAGCTAGAGTCATGTCTGGAGGGAATGTGTTTGTCCGCAAGAATGATACTAGAGGTTCACTCCAATCTGGCACAATGGATACTTGATAGAGAGTGGCATGTTCCACAGGTGGTCTAGTGCAACAGATTGGGCATTCCTTGCACAACTTCTGGACATCCGCTTCCATAGTGGGCCAGTGCACTCCGAATCTCTTTAGAGTCTGTAAAGTTCGTTGTTTTGAATGGTGTTGCTCTAATGCACCTACATGTGCTAATTGCAACCATTTAGCGTACTCATCCTCTTCTACGCAACAAGCCAAGATCCCTTGATCTGTGTGCTTGTACATGCTCCCGGCCATGATGTGATACTTTTGGGCCTTTACGATCTCTCTATTCCGTGTGTTTACCACTGGATGGTTGGGCCCGTATGTCAAGACTGGTACTAATGGCTTAGCCCACTGCGGTACAACTTCCAGATTAAACAAGTAAGCATCAGGAAGGTCATCTGATACTCCTTGTGGGGCTTCTCCCGATGTGAGCCTAGAGAGATGATCAGCTCTCAAATGAGTCCTACCTTTTCTTACCACAACCTCAAAGTCATATTCCATTAGCAAGAGAAACCATCTCACTAATCTTCCTGTATTGCATGGCTTGTTTACAAGATATAACAATGCCTGATGATCAGTAAAAAATTTAAACTTATTTGCAAGCAAATAATGTCTAAACTTTTTAACTGCATATACCATGCCTAATCCTTCTCGCTCAGTAGTGGTATAATTTCGTTCAGCCGCATTCAATTGTCTACTGGCATAGGCAATTGGAAGATCCATATTACCTTCACCAGTAGGTTGTGCAAGCACACATCCAATAGCGTAATTGGATGCATCAACATGAACATGGAATGGCTTATTCCAATCTGGTGTGGTCAAGATTGGTGCTGAACATAATCTTCGTTTAAGTTCTTGGAAGGAATTCTCACATTCATCCGTCCACTCAAAGTTTGTCAAGAGTCCGTACATGGGCTTTGCAATGACAGCATACATGTGTATGAATCGTCGATAATAACCGCAATGCCCCATGAAAGCTTGTACTTCCTTGACATTCTTTGGCCTAGGTAGCTCTGCTATGGCTCGCACTTTCTCTTCGTCAGTAGATATGCCATTCTTTGACACTATGTGTCCTAGAATCTTGCCTTGCCTGACCATAAAAACGCACTTTTCTGGGTTCAGGCAGACTTGGTACTCTCTACATTTGTCAAAGATTTGCCTGAGTTCCGGAATATGGGTTTGTCTAACATTGGAATGAGCACAAAGGTCATCAACATAGACTTCTAAACTCTTCCTCAGGAACTCCTTAAACACATGGCACATCAGCCTCTGGAAGGTAGCTGGTGCATTGGTAAGCCCAAATGGCATTACTCTAAAAGCAAAAATGCCCCATTCTGTGGCAAAGGCTGTCTTATGCTGATCCTCTGGAGCTATGGCTACTTGATTGTAGCCCGAAAATCCATCAAGGAAGCTGTACACTTCCTTGCCTGCCACTCTTTCTAAGAGATGCTCTGTGATGGGAAGCGGATAGTTATCTCGAATCGTGGCGGCATTAACCTTTTTCAAGTTAATGCACACACGCAGCTTGCCATTCTTCTTGGGCACCACTACGATGGGGGATACCCATTCGGTGTGCTCAATTTCGTAGATAAATCCAGCTTCAACCAATCTATCTATCTCTTCCTTGATCTTAGCAGCATAGTTATCGTTATATGTATAAGGCTTTTGCTTAGAGGGTTTAGCATCTGAGGTCATGGGAATGGTGTGTGAGCATATATCAGGGTCAACACCTTTCAAATCCTTGTAACTCCAAGCGAATACATCTCTGTATTCTCTTAGCAAGGCTATCAATTCGTACTCTTCTTCTTCTGTCAGGTCATGGCCTATATACGTGCATCTCTCCTCTCCTTCTTCTATGGCCACTACTATTTTCTTGGTAGTTTCTTTGTTATCATAGGCCTCTCCTGATTGTGCTTCTGGTTTAGGCATTCTTATCATGACTCTCCTGTCATCTATCTCGTACTTCTTAAAATTTTCTGGGACCTCAAACAAAGATTCTTCCTCTTCTGGTGAGGCTTCTCTCTTCTTTCGTTTCTTTCCTTCTCCCTTAGGGGTCATATGCATTGCTAATCTTACATCATTTGTAACCTCTCCATGCCTCTGGGGTTGAAATTCTACTTCATGGAAGTATTCTTCATCTGATGCAAATGGTGGGTCCATAATGATTGACTCTAGATCGGAGTCACTTGCATCCTCAAATGCATCAGGGCTAGGTTCGCATTCTTCTAGAACTGCCTCTCCCATGATTGGCTCTATGGAGAAGACTGAAATGTCATAGCCATCCTCATCACAGTGAGGTGTCCATTGTTCTTCATTGATGGCTACATCCATTGTTGCTAAAATTTCCGCCCAGCCATGGGGTTCAAACTCCTCATCTGGAAAGACTACAGGTGCATAGGCTGGGTCTTGGATTGATCTATGGGTTTCTTTCGCACCTACCTCTCTGGCTTTCTCTCTCTTCTCTTCTTCTACTGCTACCTTGCACATCCATAAGTGGGTGTCTTCATGCATCCATGAGGATCCAGACCCTATGGAATGCACCGATTCTGTGTCATCTTTAGCTCTATGGATGGGATTCCACTGGATAGGAGGGACATCTCTATGAGAATAATCCTTGAGATTGACTTTGGTTGTAACACCTAAGTGCTGCAGGTACAAAGAATTGGTCCCCCAATCCTGTACCACTTGCAACTGTCGCATGAATGGTCTTCCCAAAATCATCTCATAGGCATGATTTTTGCTGAAGTCACATATGGCAAAGGTATGTTCAAACTCGACACCACAAGTGGTGAGAGTTATTCCTTCTAGCAATCCTAGGGGTCTCTCTATGTGACCATCTGCCATTTGCAATTTCATTCTCGTTGGCCTGAGTGCTGGCTTGCCCCAACGCTTCCATAAGGAGGTAGTGGCAATTGCAACTCCTGCACCTGAGTCCAAAATTGCCTTCGTGGTGTAGTCCTGGTAGGTGATGGGAAGATAGGTGTTCCCTTCTTCACCTTCACACATATCCCCGATCTTATCCAAGGGAATTTCTGGCACTGTCCTATGGGATCCTACCTGGGAACGAGGTTTTGCTATCTCTGGTACTTGTTTGGCTACATGTTTCCATAATTCAGGTCTAACCTTGAGTAGCTCTTCTAACTTGAGATTACACTGCACGTTAGTGTTCTTCACTACCTCTGTGTTCCTAGGTATGACTGAGTCGTCGTTCCTTACCATGACTGTGGGTGCTCTCATACATGTGGACTTTGCTTCCCATGGGCCTGTGAAGTGGGGTAGTTCTTGTATGGAATTAGACTCAAAGTCTAATCTCTCGTGAGACTGAACACTCTCATGCTCACCGTAAATAGATGGGATGTCTTGTGGGAATTGGTCGTGTGCATCGTCCACAAGTTCAAAAGGAGGGGCGACCTCGCTTTCGTTATCCCATTTGTCTTCTTGAATCTCTCGTAGGAAGTCTGGTGCAAACCGATTCATAGAAGAAGAAGTGTCTGGCTCCGTAGAATTGGGCGCATAAGCAACCTCTGAAGGAGGGCTGATTCTATTGTTGACTCTCTCCTCGTTCTCGCAAATGGCTGGAGCACAAGCTTCTTGGGGAGGATTACTTATTCTATTACTTTTCCGAACAGGCTCACACATTCCCTGAGAAGGAATGTAGGCAACCTGTGGAGGTACTTGAGCTTTCGAGGGAGGCTCATCTGCCTTTTGGGGTGGAAGATAAGCTTCTTGAGGAGGCCCACGGGCTTCCTGAAGAGGCTGGCTTACCCGTTCTCTTGCCCTTTCCTTTCTTTGAGGGGTAGGTTCCTTTTCTGGCTGTGCTATTGGCCTCTCTATTCTTTCTAAGGAGGGGAAGTTGTCCGGTTTAGGGGCATTGGCCACATACACTTCTGATTGGGAATGATTCCTGTTTTTGCTTGCTTCTTCTTGGTCTTGATTTTTTTCTTCCTTGTCAGATCTTGCAATTATCCTCTCTAACTTCTCTAGGAATCCATCCAAGTGTAATTGCGTTTTGGCTGAGCCTGAGTAATTGAAAAGGCGACTGGCTTCAAACATAGTCTGAGCCAATGCGACCATTTTCGCGCATAGTTTGGTTCTTTCTATCTCTAGGTCAGCTCTAGGATAGCACTTGTCATGATCCGTGACGTTTGGCCCTTCTTGGATTCTGGCCTGATATGCCTTAAGCATCATGTCTATGTCTTCGGGAGTGGGATCAGCTAATACTGATCCTGTTTGGGGTGGTGGGTGGGTTGCGTGGGCTGTCTTAGAGGGTGAAGGGATGGAGGGTGATGGGGATGGTAGCGGTGGGAATGTGTGAGAGTGCGGTTGAGACGTGATCTCTATGATTTTAGCCTTGGTTTCTCGTAGACTTTCCTCAAGTTCACTCATCTTCTTTGCCCATTGCCTTTTCATGCGTTCGCGGCTATCTTTCCAAGCTCTTGTTCTCTTTTTATTTTGGCTCTCAGTATCGCTAGCATCTAGGCTCTTTTCCTGGCCTACCCCTTGGTTTTGCTGCAATGCCTGAGCCCTAGTGACTACCTGTACTGGTGCAGTGGAAGTGACGCTTCCTGAGGAGTCTACCACTAACCCAACAACGTTGATAGGGGTGATTTTTGGCATGCTATTGGGGTTCTTTGGGCAATCTCGTAAGAGATGCTCTTTTCCGCAATCTTGGCAGAAGCCTTGGATAGTCACGGACTGAGTTTGTGTAGGCGGAGGTAAGGGACAATCACGAATGAGGTGATCACCTTGGCATCTGTAGCACGGCCCTCTTGGGAATGGAGGTCTGACTTGCCTAGATTGAGGCCTAGGATTGGGGTTTGTATACATGACGTTCGTGTAATCTGACTCCCAACTAGGTTCGTTCGACTCTTCACCATAGTAGGACTCTCCATGTTCTGGGGACTGCATGTAGTAAGCCTGGGGGCTATCCACATGGGTAGAATCAAAGCTATGGTCACTTGGGTCATTTTCAGAGATCAAGGATGTTACAGGGACTATAGCTCTATTCAGGTTCTCTTCTGCAGCAGTATACTTTACCGGAATCACATTAGCTGGGGCAGGGGGTTGTTGAGCTAGCACAGGCTGAGGCCTTTGTTGGGCCTGATACTGTGGTTGGTAGGTTTGTTGGGGTCTAGCATATGGTGGTGGTGGATTTTGGTTCTGGTATCTGCCTTGTTGGTAGGGTTGCAGATAGGGTTGCCTAACTGCCTGCTTGTTGTATGGGCAGTCTTGTGCGGTGTGATTGGTGTATCTCCGTTCTATGGTGCAGTACTGGCTACTAGGGTTTACTTGGGGTTGAGCCATAATGGGACAGACGTTCGCCATATGGTCACCACCGCATGTATAGCACCTTTTCACAGGGGCAAACCTTGGGATTTGTTTGCTAGTTACACCTAATTTCTGAGCTACTTTTTCGGCAAGTTCCTCAATTGATGTGGCTTGTGTGGAAGATTGACTAGATGCACTATCTGAATCTTTGTAAATTTTGGACAGCTCTAGCTCTTCTCCTAGGTTATCTTCAATGTCTATGCACATGCGTACACACTCTTCTATAGTCCTGGGGTCTTTCAGATACACATAGGATCTCAATTTCGTACTCAGCAATCCATCAAGAAATAAGGCTACTTGTTTAGCAGATGTGGGTAGCTCCGAAATAGGGCACCTTTCAAGATATTGTCTAAATCTTCTTCCGGCCAATCTGACAGTCTCTTGGGGGGTTTGCTTGAAGCTGTGGATCAGTGAGGAGGTGTTGTGTCTTATGCCACTCTTGGAGAACTCAATAATAAATGCTTCTAGGAGTTGGTCTATGCTCCTGAACTGGCGTTCATCCAATGGTTGAAACCATGTAAGTGCCGTATTCCTCAGGGTTAGTCCGAAGGCATTGTACTGCGTGAATAGATCCTCAACTTGTTCGGCTCTCAAGACTTGCTTGAACTCCGCCACATGATCATAGGGATCTCCCGTGCCGTCAAAGTAATTCTTCATGGACTTAACTAGCTGGGTGGGTCTCAAAGTTCTTGTGTGCTCTCTAGGCCTCGGCAGAGGGAATCCATCTACATTTCTTTGGTTCCTGTGGGCTCTATGCATCTCAGGTTCTACCCTATTCGTCTCTGTTCTCGTTCTTTCTCTGCCCACTGGATTGGCAAAACTTACCTCTGGTCTATCTTTACTTCTGTCTCTTTGCATACCATGAGCCTGGGATGTTCCAGCTCCAGGGTGACCATAGGCTACATTTGATCTTGGTTGGGGGAAAATGAATTCGCCCTTCCAAGTGTAAGCATGCCTATCATTTTCTGTCACCACAAAAATCCTCTCTGACGTGTGGTCTAAGTAGGTCACTCTACCTGGGCTATCTGGATCCTTAAACTCATAGATCATGATTGTTCCTATATCAGTTGGGTGATCCGGTTTATACCTCCAGAAGGCTTCGTCCGTTTCTCGATTGAGAAGCAAATCTATGCACTTGTTATCTTGGGGGATCCACTCAGGCGTGATAATCCTAGTGAGAACTGATTTACCTCGAGGGGTTCTAGGTTCCGCACCCATGTTCCCTTGTTCCAGGTCACCTAAGTCCGCTTCTGAGATTACATTCCCAAAGTCATCTGTCCTATCAGGATGACTAGTGACTACATATATAGTTCCTTCTTTGTCCAGGTATGCACCATTTTCAAACTTGACAGCTGGGTGTTCTAGTCCAATGGATTGATCAGGGTTTTTAATCTGGACCACAGATCTTCCTAAGCCGTCCTCATAGATGCTAGCACCTAATCGGTTGGTCCTCAGGTACTCCAACTGTGTTTTGTAAGGGCCTTCTACCCTGTACAAGTAGGGCACTCCTGAACTTCCCGTAGGTTTGTCCATGCCTTGAGACATCTCTGACTCACTGGTCTCAGAGCGAGGGTAGTTCGAGTGGTGGCTCAACTGCTGGGCCCAGGACCTAGCAGTGTGGTTGACACTAGCCTCTGAAGACCTAAGGCTTTGTCTCTCTCTTACTAGGTGTCGTCCTGATCTAAGGTTCATATGCCTAACTGATTAGCCCAAATTTTTGCCCAGAGTACAACCTCGTTGCCGATCAATTGGTACCAGTCACTTGATTCTTTTTAGTTATTCCTCGTGTTTAAAGTCTTGTCTGCTATTACGTCGTCAGGAATACTTGAATGTTCTTCGTACTTTCAGGTTGATCGTTCCACGTTAGGTTCTTTCCTTTATGTTGTCGACAGTACAGAGATTAAGTTTTTAGCTTGAACTTGAGTTTTTAGGTAGTCTTCAACTTGATAGTGGCCTATCGTCGCCCTGACTTACTCCTACTTCTAATCGCTCTTAGCCTAGGCTAGGAATTGACGAAGAGGAGTTGAGAATATTCCGACCTTTCTTGCCGAACCTTGCTCTTTAGTGCTCGAGAAGTGGATTCTCAAGCGTGTGCCACACCCTTGCTTGGATACTCTCAATTGCTTCTCAATAGGCCTGCATAAATCCCAGGATTAGCTCCAAGTAGACCTCTCAATTGACAGACAATTTATTTCAGACACTTTTTTAATGACCCTTGTTCCCCCTTTTGCATTGTTAGAAATTTACTCTAGAGCTCCCTTGGTGTTCCTACCCCTCAGTGTGTCAACTTCCAAATATCCTATCTGAAAATCAACGCATTATTCTTATAAAAAACAGTTGAGGGCGTGTAGTATATGTCACGAGCTTTCCGACAAGCCCTAGAGCTCAGAAAATGGATTTCGTATGAAAAAGTTATGACCGTTCAGGGTTTAGGGGGTTACTAGACAGACAGAACCTTTCGGGGATTTTAATGCATTTTCTAAGGCCTTCGTAAGTATATGAGTACATGAAAGTGCAAATATGCCCTAAATTTAGCCTAAATTTCCAAAAATTCACTCCTTAATTTTTGGCCGAAAATGCCTGTCTATCGCGATAGACGGTGTCTGTCGCGATAGACACAATCTATCGTGGGGGCTGTCTGTCGCGATAGACGGTGTCTGTCGCGATAGACGGTGTCTATCGTGAAATTCTGTCTGTCGCGATAGACGGTGTCTGTCGCGGATTTCTGTCTGTCGCGATAGACGGTGTCTGTCGCGATAGACGCTATCTATCGTGGATTTCTGTCTGTCGCGATAGACGGTGTCTGTCGCGATAGACGCTATCTATCGTGGATTTCTGTCTGTCGCGATAGACGGTGTCTGTCGCGATAGACAGTGTCTGTCGCGATAGACGCTATCTATCGTGGATTTCTGTCTGTCGCGATAGACGGTGTCTGTCGCGATAGACGGTGTCTGTCGCGATAGACGCTATCTATCGTGGATTTCTGTCTGTCGCGATAGACGGTGTCTGTCGCGATAGACGGTGTCTGTCGCGATAGACGCTGTCTGTCGTGGATTTCTGTCTGTCGCGATAGACGGTGTCTGTCGTGGATTTCTGTCTGTCGCGATAGACGGTGTCTGTCGCGATAGACGGTATCTGTCGCGGGTTTCTGTCTGTCGCGATAGACGGTGTCTGTCGCGATAGACGCTGTCTGTCGCGGATTTCTGTCTGTCGCGATAGACGGTGTCTGTCGCGATAGACGCTGTCTGTCGCGGATTTCTGTCTGTCGCGATAGACGGTGTCTGTCGCGATAGACGGTGTCTGTCGCGATAGACGGTATCTGTCGCGGATTCCTGTCTGTCGCGATAGACGGTGTCTGTCGCGATAGACTGAAAAAATGCAAATTTTTGAAAAACTTCTAGTGATCTAGAGTACCCTCAAGGTGTAGGTTACAATGATAAACATGCATTCACAAAATGTTAAGATTTTCTGTCTGTCGCGATAGACAGAGGCTGTCGTCCCGGGACCTGTGCAGAGCCTGTCGTACCTGCGCACACTGCTGGGGATGATGGTACAGCAAAAAACCTGCAAAATAGCTCAGAAAACATGCAAAAACAGCACATGCAAGTTCGCTCTCTCGCTCTCTCTCACAAGTGAAATGAGGGAAATGAGGTGGAGGTGGGGATATAGTCAAAAAAATGAAATTTTCGCGATGATGGAGATGGACGTGGGAGATGGTGATGATGATGATGGTGAAGAAAGTAAAAGAAAATCGATGAGAGTGAAGAAAATACCTACAACTCCAACGCGTCAACTCTACGTCTTACCATCACACGCTCGTCCTCAAAGCTCGATCCCCGGCAACGGCGCCAAAATTTGGTGTAGCTCAATGATGAGTAGCACCTCCTTTAATGTCAATCCGGGAAGACGTGAGGATGGTATGAAGACCTCGAGCAAGTGGTGGCACAAGTGCATGAGTGAGAAGCACACAAGCATGCACACACATACACACAAACGCGCACACACGGCAAGACAAAGAGAGAGAATCAATGGAGTGCTTTAGATTACTTTCACAAGCTCTTACAAGTTCGTTTCAATTACAATCTAACCTCAAAAATGAGCTCTCTAGCTCTTTTTATAGTTTTTGACTAGCTTTTGGCCCTGTCCAGACCTAGTGTCCGGCCTAGTTAAAAATTAGGTTCCAGGGCTTATTTGAGGGCTCAAACGAAGTCTAAAAATTATGAAAATTGGTACGATGATACTTCTAATACTCCTCAAGCTCGAGGACTCCTCGGCTTGCACAAAATGGAGTCTAATCTACCAAAAACGGGATTTACAATGTTTGTGTAGTGATTAAAATCACTTGAATTGTACATAATCTATGGGAAAAAATGATCTGGCCTTGTTGCCGTATTGTGCATGATTCCTTTGTTGCTTTGTGTGCCAACAGTGATGCAGAGATATTTTGGTGGGGCACATCTCATCCAAATGCAACAATGATGGTTTTTGAGCGAAGCTTAGGAGTCTAGCTTCGAAACGTGACCAAGATTTTTAAAATCCGATATCGTATGAAGAAGCTATGGTATGGAGAAGTCGGGTAGGTCAAGGGTAGGAAGTGAAAAAACTCATCTTCTTGGAGTAGTGACTTTGAGAAGCTCAAAACTGAGTGATTGAAGCCTTTTTGAATCACCCCAAAGCCCATAGCCCATCTCCACAACCCATATTACATGAATACATCATTATTCTTCAAAAATCTATATCCAATTCATAGATTTTATTCCCCGAAAATCAAAGGAAAATCGAGTTTTCTCCAATTGCAAGCTTAACCTTGTTGATGATTTCGAAAATGGCTCAGAATGGTCGCCGATGGAGCCATTTATCCCATATACAGAAGTAATCCGGTTGCAAACTCAGTATATATACAAAATTCAGTTCATACCTTCCCCAACTAGAGAGGAGGGGAGGAGAAAGAGGCCCATGCGTGGGAGGCTACTGTGGATTGTCCGGGCGCCGCCTATGGCCTGTCTCGTCAGTTACTTTCACGCGTGTGGCGTCTGTTGGCACTGTCCTTCTCCGATACCAAATCTTGCATAGGCTCCAATGAACCTCCTATTTTTAGGAGGTACTGCTCTGCACTCTACTCGAGGTTGAAAGAGCGCCTTCTGAGTTCGTGCATCAATACACAGAGATCGATGTATGGATATTCCCCCCAGCCACGTGGTTCTTTTAGTATTTACTCTCTCACTCTCTATAGAAGTGAGCTCCCCCCGCATGGCTTCACACATGGGTGCCACATGGCACCCATGTGTGAGCCCATCTCAACAAAGCTAAGAGGTGGTTCACACCTCTTCTTAGGGGTTACTCCATATAACATAAACGTAGCCACCATACGTGATAGTTACCCATTACCCATCACAGATCATCTGTTGGAAAGGGTTGCAAGCAAGGAGGTCTATAGCTTCCTTGATGGCTTTTTAGGATATAATCAGGTAGCCATTGCTCTTGAAGACCAACACAAGACAACCTTTGCAACTGAATGGGGAGTTTATGCTTTTAGGAATATGCCATTTGGTCTAGCTAATGCCCCAGCCACTTTCCAAAGACTAAAGTGCCATGTGTTCAAGGAATTTTTGAGAAAGAGTATGGAGGTATACGTGGATGATTTATGTACCTATTGAGCTATAAGACCAAAGCACATCCCAGAACAAAGAAAAATATTTTCCAAATGTCGTCATTATAGAGTATGCATTAATCTAGAAAAATGTGTCTTCATGGTTCAATAGGGAAAGATCTTAGGACACATTGACTCTAAGAATGAAATTTCCACTGATGAAGACAAAATCAAAGTAATTCTGGATTTTCCAAGACCAAAGACTGCTGAAGAAGTGCAAGCATTTATGGGACATTGTGGATATTATCGTAGATTCATTCACATGTATGCCATAATCGCGAGGCCTCTTTATGGATTTCTGAGTCAGTTTACTTGGACAGAAGAATGTGAAAAGGCGTTCAACGAATTAAAGAGTTGTTTGAGTTCAGCACCAATGTTGAAAGTACCAAATTGGAATAAACCATTTCATATTCATGTGGATGCCTCCAAGTTTGCCATTGGTTGCATCTTCGCACAACCAGCAGATACAAGAAAGCTAGACCACCCTATAGCTTATGCTAGTAGACAATTAAACCAAGCGGAGCCTAATTATACCACTACGGAACGAGAAGGCTTAGGAATGGTATACACAATGAAGAAATTTAGACTTTACTTATTGGCAAACAAATTTAGATTCTTCATTGATCATAGACTCTATTATATCTAGTCAATAAGCCTTGTAATACCGGAAGACTCGTACGATGATTTCTATTGTTAATGGAATTTGATTTTGAAGTAGTAGTCAAAAAAGGAAATACACACATCTGTCCCGATCACATCAAAAATGGCACATGGAGAACCTCCTACAGGAGTCCCAGATGATATATCGGATACTTATCTTTTCAACCTCGAAGTATGTCCACAATGGGCTAAAAAATTGATTCCCATAATCACGCATGGACCTCAACATAGGATCAATTTAAACAAGAGCCAAGAGTTATGGAAAACTAAAAATTTCCATATCATAGCCGGAAGCATATACCATCAAGAACCAAGTGCAGTACTTATGCGATGTGTAGAGCAAGATGAGCAAGAGATGTGGCTTCAAAAAGCACACATGAATCAATGGAAAACCCATCAAAGTGTTAATAGAACCTGGCAAGAGCTTAAGAGATTAGGAGTGTATTGGCCAGATATGCAGAAAGCTACACATGTTTATGTCTCAGCATGTCCCATTTGTCAAGAAAGAACACCCAAAGGGAAATCTACTTTATGTTACTCTACAATAGCACCTAGGTGGAGCATGCCCCTGGTGGAATTCTTGAGAACCAAAGAATACCCCAAAAGAGCTAGTTTTGCAAGGAAACGAGCCCTTGAGGAGCAAAGCAAAGATTATGTACTCATAGGCAAACAACTTTTTAAAAGAGGGAGGGACAACCAATTAAGATTGTGCATCCATGAAGACGAGTATATTCTAGTGTTGGAAATGGCTCATACAGGAGCTGCTAGAGGACATTTTTTTGCAGATAAAATGGCAACAATGATTCTCTTTGCTGGGATGTGGTGGCCAATGCTATATCAAGATGCAACCACATATGTCCAAAGATGTGATACTTGTCAATGAACAAAGTATCCTATTAGAAGAGATGAAATGCTATTACGACCTATGATAAGTACCAAAGCATTTACCGAATGGGGAATAGATTTTGTAGGACCTATTAGCCCACCAATAAAAGATTCCCATGCAGAATACATAATTGTAGCAACGGACTATTTGACCAAATGGGTAGAAGCCAAGGCAACAAAGAAGAACGATGCAAGGACCACGGCTAAGTTTCTCTTTGTGAACATATTCACTAGATTTGGATTGCCAATAGAAATTGTGAGTGATAGAGGCACACACTTCATCAATGAAGTAATAGAAGCCTTGATGAATGAATTCTTGGTAATTCACAAGAAATTAGCTCCCTATCACCCACAAGCCAATGGACAGGCTGAAAGTTCTAATAAAACCTTATGTATAGTGCTTACTAAAATAGTTAATAATGGAAGATCTGATTGGGACAAGCAGTTACATCATGCTTTATAGGCATTCAGAGTAACATACAAGACAGCCATAGGAACTACTCCTTTTAATCTGGTGTACGGCCAGAATGCCATCTTAGCGATAGATTTTCTAGTTCCTACTCTTAGAGTAGCATCGACCTATGAATGGACTAGACATGAGTTATCAAATCAATTGGACCAAATTGAGAAGATACATAAAACAAGATTGCGAGCAGTAGCAGGCATTTATGCTGTAAAAAGGCGACAAAAAGCATACTTTGATGCTCATATCAAGAGTAAAGGTTTGAAAGAAGGAGATTTAGTCCTGTTATATACTTTAAAGCAACATGCAAAGAAGCTGCAAAAAGAGGATATGGTCCCTTCGTGACCAATCACATATCAACTAGCGAAGCCATCAATCTAGCAACCCTATATGGAGAAGTACTACCAAACTATATAAGTGGCTATCAAGTGAAGAAGTATTTAGAGCCATTAATAGAGGAAATGATGTCAAGACTTCTAGCAACAAGGAGTAGACAAGAAGAAGACAAAAAACAAATCAAGAAACGGAAAGAGTGGATGAGAGAGAGGGATGAAAGATATCGATTAGGAGAAGAGCCCATCCCAATGGCTAATTTCAGACCCTCAGAAACCCTAGGACCTCAAGTGAGGCAACCATATTTGAACTTAGGAGTGGGGACAGAGGAATACCACTTGGTGGATGCCCTCATCGACACAAGCGCAACTATCAACTGCATTAGATCCTCTTTGACTCATCAGCTCAAAGCCCAATTACATCCAACCAAAGCACATCTGATTGGAATAGGAGGCAATGTTACTGAATGCATAGGCGAGATAACCTTATCATTGCACCTAGGAAATAACACAATGCAACAAAAACTATTAGTGTGCCACAATCAAGATCTATTAGAAGAACTTGTGTTAGGTCAACATTGGATATACAAATATGAGGTAACCATCCAACTAGCCTTAGGCTACATCTCAGC
The DNA here is from genome assembly GCA_020310875.1 of Ceratopteris richardii. Classification (NCBI taxonomy): domain Eukaryota; kingdom Viridiplantae; phylum Streptophyta; class Polypodiopsida; order Polypodiales; family Pteridaceae; genus Ceratopteris; species Ceratopteris richardii. The sequence goes on from CM035428.1 coordinate 45,356,745, forward strand.
CAAGATAGGACATCGAGAAGTGTTTAGTTTATTAGAAGAATGACCTGTCAAAGCCACCTATCTAGCTCTGAGAGATCAATTAAACATGCATGAAGGTGATTGTACATCTACCTCTACTGTGGAATCCTCCCCTCCAAGTCCTTCACCTGTGTTTAAACCATTTATTAATATCACACCTCCTCATCATCAATTGGACCTTTCAACTAACATCATTTCCATTGAGATCCCTAGTGAGGAATTGAGCCCAAGAGTGACTAGTCAGAGTAATCCACCCAAAACTTCCCACACTAAAATATATCCCATTCAAGGAACCAGACAGGCATGGATTCGGAAAGATCAATGTTATATGGAGTATAACTTTGGGAGAGAGTGTGTGGTTAAAAGTTTTAAGGATCTTATGTTTGAGTATAACCACCTGAGAGAGGGGACATTGACCATGCCATTGAGGTTGTTACTAACACTAACCCTATTTGTAAGCCACCTTATAGGCTTAGTGTTTCTCAGCATGAGGAGGTTGAGAGGCAATTGCAGGATTATTTAGATAAGGGCTTCATTAAACCTAGTAACTCACCTTGGGCATCGCCAATGCTCCTAGTTAAAAAGAAAGATGGCTCTATGAGACTATGTATAGACTATAGAGCACTTAATAAGGTAACTATCAAAAATAGGTTTCCAATGCCTAGATTGGAAGATCTATTTGATCAGTTACATCAAGCTAGGTATTTTACCAAGCTTGACCTTAGATTAGGATATCATCAGATTAGGATTAGGGTAGAGGATGTCCCTAAGACTGCATTTAGGACTAGATATGGGCCTTTTGGTCTCACCAATCCTCCTGCCACTTTCATGAAGCTCATGAATAGTGTTTTACAACCTTATCTAGGACACTTTGTAGTAGATTTTTTGGATGACATTCTGATCTATAGTGCATTAGAAGAGGAGCACTTTGAACACTTAAGAAAGGTATTTCAAGTGCTAAGGGAAAATTCACTCTTAAGAAAGATTTTGGATGACATTCTGATCTATAGTGCATCAGAAGAGGAGCACTTGGAGCACTTAAGAAAAGTATTTCAAGTGCTAAGGGAAAATTCACTCTTTGCTAAGGAGTCAAAGTGTGAATTTTTCAAGACAGAGGTTAGATACCTTGGGCATATAGTCTCCCATGATGGAATCCCGATGGATCTTGAAAAAGTAAGGGCTATTATGGAATGGCCAAATCCAAGGAACTTGGAAGAGCTGCATATCTTCCTAGGTTTATCAGGTTTCTATCGAAGATTCGATAAGAACTATGCCAAAATTGTTGTCCCGATGATGGAACAACTTAAAGGGAAAGGGAAAGTCTTTCATTGGGGAGCCGAACAGAAGCAAAGTATGGAGAAATTGAAATTAGCAATTGCGATAGCTCCACTTTTACATATAGCAAATCCCAACAAACCATTTGTGGTTGAGACTGACGTGAATGATTTTGTAATAGGAGCGGTTCTAGTTCAGGATGGTCAATCTATAGCTTTTGAGAGTAAGAAACTAGAACCGGCTCAGAAGAATTACTCTGTCTATGAGAAGGAGTTGTATGCAATTGTCCATGCTTTGAAGAAGTGGCATCATTATTTATATGGTGCCAAAGTTACGATAGTGTTTAATCAAGAGAGCATTAAGTGGCTCTCTAATCAAATAGACCTTAAAGGTCGTAAGGCCCGATGGGCAGAGACCCTTCAGGATTTTGATTATGAGCTGAGGTATAGGAAGGGAAAGTTTAATGTAGTGGTTGATTCACTTAGCCGCATGCCTATGCTCAATGGACTGAGTTTTAATCAGATCACTAGTGAGCTACTTGAGTCCATTAGAGAAAAATGTAGGCTTGATCCTGCATATTCCGAGATTTGGGAAGCCATAGACTATGGGGATCGGGGTTTCCAGTGAGGATGGAGTATCGACGGGTACTCAAGAAGGATTCAAGTGGAAGAATTACAGTGTCCATGATGAATATCTGTTATATAAAGGAAATGTGTGTGTCACTAGAGATTCTGAGATGAGACGACATATTTTGTATGAGTGTCATGACACACCTAGTGTGGGACACCCAGGAGTTAACAAGACTTATGATCTTGTTAAGAGGCACTTTTATTGGCCTGGACTTTATAAGGACGTCCTAGAGTATGTGCTTAAGTGCACTAAATGCCAGGTCAACAAAGCTGAGAGATTGAGGATTGGAGGACTAATCCATCCATTGGATATTCCTAATGGGAAGCGGGAGAGTAACTCCATCGACTTTATAGTCAGATTACCTAAGACATAGAGAGGGCACAACTCGGTCTGGGTAATTGTGGGTAGGTTAACCAAAATGGCCAGGTTTATTCCAACTCATACTATAGTGAAGACACTAGATTTGGCTAGACTCTGGTGTCTTCCTTTAGACATAGTTTCCGATCGGGATAGGAAGTTTACTAGCCACTTTTGGAGAGCGGTCTTCAAAAGGTTGGATATGAAACTTAGCATGAGTACGGCCAAGCATCCACAGTCGGATGGGAAAAGAGAGAGGGTTAACCAAATCCTAGAGGATATGCTTCGAGCATATGTGAATGAAAGGAAAACTAATTGGGAAGATTACTTACCTATAGTAGAGTTTGCATATAACAGTGCCAAGCACTCTTCCACTGGGCATAGTCCATTTTTGCTTATGTATGGGTTTCGGCCAAGAGCTCCTTATGTAGTAGGATTGCAGAATGAGAAAGTTCAAGTTGCAAAGGACTTCTTGGAAGAGATGAATGATATGTTTAGTCTTGCTAAGGATAGCATTAGGAGAGCTTAGGATAGAGCTAGAGCCTATGTTGACCCTCAAAGGAGAGATATCAACTTTGAGGTAGGAGAGCAGGTCTATCTTAGAGTTCCATCTAGGTCTGAAACCATAAAGACGGGACCTTGTCCAAAACTATCTCCTAGGTATTGTGGACCTTTCCAAATACTTAAGAGAATAGGAAAGATGTCTTACAGCTCCAACTTGCAGAGAATAGTCAAATCCATCTAGTTTTTCATGTTAGCTGGCTTAAGAAAAGGCTGGGTGAATCTGATAACCTCATTCCAGATAGTGAGGTAGTTGAGCCTATTTCTGTTCAATCTATTCCACATGAGCCTAAGAGCATACTACACACTCGAGAGAAACGGACGAGAAGTCACTTGTATAAAGAATGTCTAGTAAAGTGGAACGATAGTTCAGAAGATAGTGCCACATGGGAGCGGGTTAGGACCCTTCAGAGACGAGTTTGATTTATGCATGAGCTCATCAACAAAGATTTTGGATGGAATCAAGACGGCCTAACAAATCTCAAAAATGAATGTCACGATGCTAAAAAGAAGACCTTTATGGAAATCAATAGGATGGATATTGAAGAGTCAGTTCGGGTGGTGCATCAACATTTCTATTTCCCAAGCATGAATAGATATACAACACCTCAAAAGATTGTAGTTCAATTGCTATCTCATGCTATGAGGCAAATCAGGAACAAAGTCAATTTTACGCCATACATACAAGAACTTTTATTCGAAGCTAAGAAGTGTTGATGTATGAAACACCACAAGAAATGAATTAATGTGACACTAGAACACCTCTATGGTCACCATTAACTCATTGCCACTCCAAACTTTGAGAAATGATAGCCTAAAGTGAGAACTTTGCTTCTACAGAAATTCCTAGTCACTGAAATGACATACCTTCAGTATTTTGCTAATTTCTCCTAGCCCAAGTATTATTTCTCCATGAAACTTTATAGGCTGAAACTAGAAGAGTAGAGCTTTCCAACAAGCTATCATATGCATCAAACGAATCTCTAGAACTCAAGTTATGGCCCTCACAAGATGACCCTATATGACCTTCCAAAATTGGAAACTTTGCCTGTTTTAGTATTCCTGGTGTCCAAAAATAAAAAATTCGATGCCTGGCATCAAATTTCAGTCCAAGTCGATGCCGGGCATCGACTTTGGGCTTTTTTTGGCTATTTTTCTGCACCAGAAACACTCTATTTTACACACACATGAAGAAGATGACTTATATGCTAGAAGTCGATGCCGGGCATCCATTTTATGCTGGAACTCGATGCCAGGCATCGAGTTGCTCCACAAACTTCATATTTTTAGAAGATTCAACAACAGTTAACACACAGAGAATGAAAAAATGACTTATCAGCCAAGATTCGATGCCAGACATCGAATTGCTCAGAAAACTTGAACTTTTGAATTCATCACACAGTAGGCAAGCATGGAGATGATGGAGAGAGACTCATACACAGAACTTTACTCAGTTCTTTCTCATAACTATAAAAAACTCAGAAGTTTTTTCAGTTGCTTTCTCACTCAGAGAAGCACGACCATACACAGTCGTATAAAATGAACTCCTTCTTCTACTTCTTCTTTTTCTCTCTCTCTCCGCGTCAGTTGATACAAACTAACTTATATAGATTTTCGTATTCTCGTGATTTTAAAAAACTTCTAGAACTAAAGTGAACTAACTTTTGTAAACAAATATGATACACTTGTGAATTTGTCCCTTCACATAGGCATGGTGTTTTCTTCCTAAGATTTGACCTTCAAATATATGTCCAATTAGTGAGTGTTTCTCCAACAGCTCCCCCTCAATCACTAATTGACATTCCCTGTTTCTTCATATCATCTTCTTTTCTTTTACTCCTGCCATGCTTTTGAATCTGCTGGTCTTCACACCATCCAAGCTCTTTGTCATTATGTCTGCTAACTGATCTTTAGTAGAAATGTACTCCACTTCAATCTCCTTCTCCATTACCTTTTCTCTGAGAAAATGATACTGTATCTCTATGTGCTTTGTCCTTGCATGAAATACTGGATTTGCTGCAAGATAAAGTGAACTCATATTATCTCCATGTATTGTAGGTGTACCTTGATCAATGCCTAAGCTCTTGAACAATGTCTGCATCCATATGACTTCCTTAGCTGCTTCCACAAGTCCTTTGTACTCTGCTTCAGTTGATGATAATGCTAATGTATGTTGTTTCTTTGAACACCAACTTACAAGCTTATCACCAATATATATCATGTAACCATGAGTTGATCTTCTGTCATCTTGATTACCTGCCCAATCTGAATCACTATAGGCTCTCAACTTCAAATCTGATGTAAAAGGATAATATAATCCTTCCTTTATAGTTCCTTTGATATATCTGAGAACTCTTTGACCTGCAATCCAATGTGGGTCCTTTGGACAATGCATGAATTGTGACAAGACTCCCACTGCATAACTAAGATCAGGTCTTGTTAGTGTAGCATAAATCAAACTACCCACAAGAGATTGATACTTCCTCATATCTTTGTAGTCTGCACCATCATATTTACTGAGCTTGTGATTAACTTCAAGTGGAGTTGAAGCTTCTCTGCAATTTTCCATATCAAACTTCTTCAATAGATTTAGAAGATACCTTTCTTGTGATACATATATGCCATGATCTGTATAAGTGACTTCCATTCCAAGAAAGTATGATAACTTTCCTAGGTCACTGATCTTGAATTCTTTTTCAAGTAATCTCTTTACCTCCTTGATTCCTTCATCTGAAGTACCTGTGATTATAATGTCATCTACATAAATACAAATGTAGATTGTACCTTCCTCTGTTCTTTTGATAAGTAGACTTGAATCTGTTTTTGAACTTTGATATCCAAGATCATTGAGATACTTCACCAGTCTATAGTTCCAAGCTCTTGGAGCTTGCTTCAATCCATACAATGCTCTTCTCAACCTGCAAACAAAATTTGGATACCTGGAATCTATAAACCCTTGAGGTTGTTCCATGTATACCTCATCTGATATGTATCCATTCAAGAATGCATTTTTTATATCCAATTGACTTAGAGTCCATCCTTTTGAAGCTGCAATAGCAATGATTGTCCTTATAGTTGACATCTTAGCTACGGGACTGAATGTCTCATCATAATCTATGCCATAGGTCTGGGCATAGCCTTTCACCACCAATCTAGCTTTGTATCTGGCTATACTTCCATCTGCAAGCTTCTTCACTTTATAAACCCATTTATTTCCAATTACTTTCTTACCATTTGGTTTAGGAACAAGTTCCCATGTCTTGTTCTCCTCCAGTGCATTGAACTCTTCCTTCATTGCTTCTTCCCATTGCTTCTTACCTTTAGCTTCATCATAGTTCTGAGGTTCTTCATCATCTTTGACCATATATGCATAGTTCTTCTGAGTTATGTAAGAAGTATCATAAGAATACCTTTCTGGTTGTCTTCTAGTCCTGCTTGACCTTCTTGGTTCACATTCTTCATATGTGTCTGGATACACTTCTTCATCAAATATAGGAGCTTCTTCATTCCTTCTTGTTAATCCACTTCTAGACGTACTTGCTTGCATATAGTCTTCATCTCTATTCACCTGCACAATTGATTTTCCTTTCTCACATCTTCTTACCTCTTCTTCAAATTCCTCAGCTGTATTACTTTGATCTGCATACCAACTTTTCTGTTCATCAAATGTAACATCTCTAGAAACAATAAATTGTTTGGTTAGAGGATTCCACAATCTGTAACCCATCTGCTTTTCATCATAACCAATGAACACATATTTTTCTGCCTTTGGTTCAAGTTTATGCCTAAGCTGTGATGGCACATAAGCATATGCAATTGATCCAAACACTCTACAATGATCTAGTGTTGGTTTTTTACCCCACCAAGCTTCATATGGAGTCATTATTCAGAGCTGCACATGGTAATCTATTCACAAGATATGTAGCTGTATTTACAGCCTCAGCCCAAAGATAATTTGGACAATTCTTCTCCTTTAGCATAGCTCTAGCAAACTCAACCAAAGTCCTGTTCCTTCTTTCTGCTACACCATTTTGTTGTGGTGTATACCTGCAAGTTATTTCTCTCTTAATACCTGCATTCCAAAGATAATCATTGAACTCTTGGGAGAAATATTCTCCCCCTCCATCAGACCTCAGTCTTTTAAGCTTTTGACCTGTGACTCTCTCTGCATATGCATGAAAATGCTTGAAAGCTCCAAACACTTCTGATCTTTCCTTCAAAACATATGATGTTATCCATCTTGTAGCATCATCAATAAAAAGAACATAGTACCTTGAGCCATTGATAGATCCTTCTTTTGTTGGTCCCCATACATCTGTATGAATGAGCTCAAGTACTCCATCATGTTTGAATCCTTTCTTCTGAAATGGTAACCTGTGTGCTTTACCCATTTGACATGCTTCACATTTATAAACCATATGTTGACTTTGCACATTTGGTAATCCTAGTACAGACTGATTAGCAACCATAGCTTTAATTCCTCTTTCATTGAAATGACCTAATCTCTTATGCAAGAGATCAAGTTCTGTAATCACTCCTTCACCATGTGTGAGCAAAGCTTGACCAATGTTCCCTTGTACTCTTAAAGTAAAGAATCTACCTTCTTTCTTACCAGAGACAATCTGATTATATCCATTCTCTGGATCTTCAACAAATACTCCTTCATTTGTAAACCTGACTTGAAAACCTTTTTCAACTATCTGTCCCACACTAATCAAGTTTTTAGGTATTGTTGGAACATACAAAACATTGGTTAGCAAATCTGCTCCACTCTTGCATTTCACTTTTCCAATTGAATGTACACTATGTCTTGTATTATCATCAGTTTGAACTGTGTGACTCGAAATACCTTTTTCCAATTCTGACATCAATTCTATGTTTCCTGACAAATGATTAGAACATCCAGAGTCAATGTAAAATACCTTTAGATCTTCTTTATCTGATGTGTTGATTGAGTTCATCATCAATGATGTATGACTTTCATTCTGTGTGTCATTTGCATAGTTGTAGTAGGTGGTGTTGTAGGATTGATTTTGTCCCCAACTTCTTCCTCCACCTCTACCATAGCCTCCTCTTTGACTTTGTCTACCTCTCTGAAAATTACTTTGATATCTTCCACCTCGACCTCTGCTATTGTTGTTTTGATTCTGGTTTGATCCTTGTTGATTGTGCCAACAGTCATGAGCCAAATGATTACTCAATCCACAGATCCAGCAAGCCTTCTTGTTATTATTTTGATTACCTCTACCTCTTCCAAAACCTCTTGCTCTTCCTCTACCAGTGCCTTTACCTCTTGCATAATAAGCTTGAGAACTAGACTCCTCTTCATCCTTTGCTTTACCTTTATCTCCTTTCTTCTTATTCTTCATGTACATTGCAGAACTTTGTCCTTTATCTCCATCTCCCTTCAAGTCTTGCTCATATGTGAGCATCAAACCAAGCAACTGGTTCAAATCTGGAACATAATGATTTAATGAAAGTTGTGTTGATAAGACAAAAGGTTTCCACCTTTCATCCCCTCTCAAACCTGCAAGTAGTTGAGCAATCAATCTGTGATCTTCAACATCTTCATCTATGGATCCAAGACTATCTGCTAGATCCTTCATCTTAGTGACATAATCACTAATGGTTTGACTTGGCTTCTTCTTGAATGTTGTAAACTCTGACCATAGACTTGCTTTCCGTGCTTTAGTAGTACTTTGGAAATGATACTCCAATGCATTCCATATATCTTCAGATGATTCCAATCCTCTGATGTGTGGTAGCAAATGATCAGAGATTGTATTGTAGATGTATGCATTTGCACTTGCATCCTTCTTCTGCCAATGCTTTAAAGCATCAAGTTCCTCTTTCTTTGGTCGGATTTCATCTTCAAATACTGGCTTCTCTTCTTCACCTGTTACATATACCATGAGATCCTTACTCATAAGTAAGGCTTCCATTCTCATTACGAATGCGGGGTAATTATCTCTGTCCAGTTTGTCAATGGAGATATGATCTGTGTTGATGTATGAAACACCACAAGAAATGAATAAATGTGACACTAGAAGACCTCTATGGTCACCATTAACTCATTGCCACTCCAAACTTTGAGAAATGATAGCCTAAAGTGAGAACTTTGCTTCTACAGAAATTTCTAGTCACCAAAATGACATACCTTCAGTATTTTGCTAATTTATCCTAGCTCAAGTATTATTTCTCCATGAAACTTTATAGGCTGAAACTAGAAGAGTAGAGCTTTCCAACAAGCTTTCATATGCATCAAACGGATCTCTAGAACTCAAGTTATGGCTCTCACAAGATGACCCTGTATGACCTTCCAAAATTGAAAATCTTTCCTGTTATAGTAAGAGCGCCTGTTTAAAATTAGAATTCGATGCCTAGCATCGACTTGCAACGAGAATTCGATGCCGGGCATCGACTTGGGATGTTTTTGGCCACTTTTCAGCAGGGATTCGATGCCGGGCATCGACTTCCCGCATAAAGTCTTGATCTTTTGGACACCAAAACTATATGTGATTTCATGCACACTTAGAATATGACTTATCAACTGGAATTCGATGCCAGGCATCGAGTTGCTCCAACAACATCATGTTTTTAAACACTTCAGTACTGAATGAAAAGGATAAATGAATATATGACTTATCAGTAGAGATTCGATGCCAGGCATCGAGTTGCTTGAAAACTTGATCTTTTTAACTCATCACACAGTAGGTAATTATGGAGATGATGGAGAGAGACTCATACACAGAACTTTACTCAGTTCTTCTCATAACTATAAAAAACTCAGAAGTTTTACAGATGCTTTCTCACTCAGAGAAGCGCGACTATACTCAGTCATACAAAAATGAATTCTTCTCACTTTCTCATTGTCTTCCTCCTTCTTCTTCTCACCACGTCAGTTAATACTAACTAACTTATATAGATTTTCTCATTCCCGTGATTTTTAAAAAACTTCTAGAACTAAAGTGAACTAACTTTACAAGTATGATACACTTGTGAATTTGTCCCTTCACATAGGCATGGGGTTTTCTTTCTAAGATTTGACCTTCAAATATATGTCTAACTAGTGATTGTTTCTCCAACATCTCCCCCTCAATCACTAATTGACATTCCCTGTTTCTTCATATCTTCTTCTTTTCTTTTACTCCTGCCATGCTTTTGAATCTGCTGGTCTTCACACCATCCAAGCTCTTTGTCATTATGTCTGCTAACTGATCTTTAGTAGAAATGTACTCCACTTCAATCTCCTTCTCCATTACCTTTTCTCTGAGAAAATGATACTGTATCTCTATGTGCTTTGTCCTTGCATGAAATACTGGATTTGCTGCAAGATAAAATGAACTCATATTATCTCCATGTATTGTAGGTGTACCTTGATCAATGCCTAAGCTCTTGAACAATGTCTGCATCCATATGACTTCCTTAGCTGCTTCCACAAGTCCTTTGTACTCTGCTTCAGTTGATGATAATGCTACTGTATGTTGTTTCTTTGAACACCAACTTACAAGCTTATCACCAATATATATCATGTAACCATGAGTTGATCTTCTGTCATCTTGATTACCTGCCCAATCTGAATCACTATAGGCTCTCAACTTCAAATCTGATGTAAAAGGATAATATAATCCTTCTTTTATAGTTCCTTTGATATATCTGAGAACTCTTTGACCTGCAATCCAATGTGGGTCCTTTGGACAATGCATGAATTGTGACAAAACTCCCACTGCATAACTAAGATCAGGTCTTGTTAGTGTAGCGTAAATCAAACTACCCACAAGAGATTGATACTTCCTCATATCTTTGTAGTCTGCACCATCATATTTATTGAGCTTGTGATTAACTTCAAGTGGAGTTGAAGCTTCTCTGCAATTTTCCATATCAAACTTCTTCAACAAGTTCAGAAGATACCTTTCTTGTGATACATATATGCCATGATCTGTATAAGTAACTTCCATTCCAAGAAAGTATGACAACTTTCCTAGGTCACTGATCTTAAACTCTTTCTCAAGTAATCTCTTTACCTCCTTGATTCCTTCATATGAAGTACCTGTGATTATAATGTCATCTACATAAATACAAATGTAGATTGTACCTTCCTCTGTTCTTCTAATAAGTAGACTTGGGTCTGCTTTTGAACTTTGATATCCAAGATCATTGAGATACTTCACCAGTCTATAGTTCCAAGCTCTTGGAGCTTGCTTCAATCCATACAATGCTCTTCTCGACCTGCAAACAAAATTTGGATACCTGGAATCTATAAACCCTTGAGGTTGTTCCATGTATACCTCATCTGATATATATCCATTCAAGAATGCATTCTTTATATCCAATTGACTTAGAGTCCATCCTTTTGAAGCTGCAATAGCAATGATTGTCCTTATAGTTGACATCTTAGCTACAGGACTGAATGTCTCATCATAATCTATGCCATAGGTCTGGGCATAGCCTTTCACCACCAGTCTAGCTTTGTATCTGGCTATACTTCCATCTGCAATCTTCTTTACTTTATAAACCCATTTATTTCCAATTACTTTCTTACCATTTGGTTTAGGAACAAGTTCCCATGTCTTGTTCTCCTCCAGTGCATTGAATTCTTCCTTCATTGCTTCTTCCCATTGCTTCTTACCTTTAGCTTCATCATAGTTCTGAGGTTCTTCATCATCTTTCACCATATATGCATAGTTCTTCTGAGTTATGTAACAAGTATCATAAGAATACCTTTCTGGTTGTCTTCTAGTCCTGCTTGACCTTCTTGGTTCCTATTCTTCATAAGTGTCTGGATACACTTCTTCATCAAATACAAGAGCTTCTTCATTTCTTCTTGTTAATCCACTTGTGGATGTACTTGCTTGCATATAGTCTTCATCTCTATTTACCTGCACAATTGATTTTCCTTTCTCACATCTTCTTACCTCTTCTTCAAATTCTTCAGCTGTATGACTTTGATCAGCATACCAACTTTTCTGTTCATCAAATGTAACATCTCTAGAAACAATAAATTGTTTTGTTAGAGGATTCCACAACCTGTAACCCATCTGCTTTTCATCATAACCAATGAACACATATTTTTCTGCCTTTGGTTCAAGTTTATGCCTAAGTTGTGATGGCACATAAGCATATGCAATTGATCCAAACACTCTACAATGATCTAGTGTTGGTTTCTTACCCCACCAAGCTTCATATGGAGACATTCCATTTATAGCTGCACATGGTAATCTATTCACAAGATATGTAGCTGTATTTACAGCCTCAGCCCAAAGATAATTTGGACAGTTCTTCTCCTTTAGCATAGCTCTAGCAAACTCAACCAAAGTCCTGTTCCTTCTTTCTGCTACACCATTTTGTTGTGGTGTATACCTGCAAGTTATTTCTCTCTTAATACCTGCATTCCAAAGATAATCATTGAACTCTTGGGAGAAATATTCTCCCCCTCCATCAGACCTCAGTCTCTTAAGCTTTTGACCTGTGACTCTCTCTGCATATGCATGAAAATGCTGGAAAGCTCCAAACACTTCTGATCTTTCCTTCAAAACATATAATGTTATCCATCTTGTAGCATCATCAATGAAAAGAACATAGTACCTTGAGCCACTGATAGATCCTTCTTTTGTTGGTCCCCATACATCTGTATGAATGAGCTCTAGTAATCCATCATGTTTGAATCCTTTCTTCTGAAATGGTAACCTGTGTGCTTTACCCATTTGACATGCTTCACATTTATAAACCATATGTTGACTTTGCACATTTGGTAATCCTAGTACAGACTGATTAGCAACCATAGCTTTAATTCCTCTTTCATTAAAGTGACCTAATCTCTTATGCCAGAGATCAAGTTCTGTAATCACTCCTTCACCATGTGTGAGCAAAGCTTGACCAATGTTCCCTTGCACTCTTAAAGTAAAGAGTCTACCTTCTTTCTTACCACAGACAATCTGATTATATCCATTCTCTGGATCTTCCACAAATACTCCTTCATTTGTAAACCTGACTTGAAAACCTTTTTCAACTATCTGTCCCACACTAATCAAGTTTTTAGGTATTGTAGGAACATACAAAACATTGGTTAGCAAATCTGCTCCACTCTTGCATTTCACTTTTCCAATTGAATGTACACTATGTCTTGTATTATCACCAGTTTGAACTGTGTGACTAGAAATGCCTTTTTCCAATTCTGACATCAATTCTATGTTTCCTGACAAATGATTAGAACATCCAGAGTCAATGTAAAATACCTTTAGATCTTCTTTATCTGATGTGTTGATTGAGTCCATCATCAATGATGTATGACTTTCATTCTGTGTGTCATTTGCATAGTTGTAGTAGGTGGTGTTGTAGGATTGATTCTGTCCCCAACTTCTTCCTCCACCTCTACCATAGCCTCCTCTTTGACTTTGTCTACCTCTTTGAAAATTACTTTGATATCTTCCACCTCGGCCTCTGCTATTGTTGTTCTGATTTTGATTTGATCCTTGTTGGTTGTGCCAACAGTCATGAGCCAAATGATTACTCAATCCACAGATCCAGCAAGCCTTCTTGTTGTTATTTTGATTACCTCTTCCTCTTCCAAAACCTCTTGCTCTTCCTCTGCCAGTGCCTTTACCTCTTGCATAATAAGCTTGAGAACTAGACTCCTCTTCATCCTTTGCTTTACCTTTATCTCCTTTCTTCTTGTTCTTCATGTACATTGCAGAACTTTGTCCTTTATCTCCATCTCCCTTCAAGTCTTGCTCATATGTGAGCATCAAACCAAGCAACTGGTTCAAATCTGGAACATAACGATTTAATGAAAGTTCTGTTGATAAGACAAAAGGTTTCCACCTTTCATCCCCTCTCAAACCTGCAAGTAATTGAGCAATCAATCTGTGATCTTCAACATCTTCATCTATGGATCCAAGACTATCTGCTAGATCCTTCATCTTAGTGACATAATCACTAATGGTTTGACTTGGCTTCTTTTTGAATGTTGTAAACTCTGACCATAGACTTGCTTTCCGTGCTTTAGTAGTACTTTGGAAATGATACTCCAATGCATTCCATATATCTTCAGATGATTCCAATCCTCTGATGTGTGGTAGCAAATGATCAGAGATTGTATTGTAGATGTATGCTTTTGCACTTGCATCCTTCTTCTGCCAATGCTTTAAAGCATCAAGTTCCTCTTTCTTTGGTCGGCTTTCATCTTCAAATACTGGCTTCTCTTCTTCACCTATTACATATACCATGAGATCCTTACTCATAAGTAAGGCTTCCATTCTCATTACCCATGCGGGGTAATTATCTCTGTCCAGTTTGTCAATGGAGATATGATCTGCCATAGTTCTTTTTTTCTGCTGCAACCTGTGAGCTTAAAGGATAAAGGATAATACCTTTTGAAGTTCTTTGTGTATGAGGATACTTTTGAAGTAACCTTTTGATGCCTTGTGTCTTCAAATGCTTCACCTTTCAAACTTTAATGGAAAACTTTACAAAACTTCTCGTACCTTTGTCGTCTTCTGCTCTCAAGAATCTTTCTGCTCTGATACCACTTGTTGATGTATGAAACACCACAAGAAATGAATTAATGTGACACTAGAACACCTCTATGGTCACCATTAACTCATTGCCACTCCAAACTTTGAGAAATGATAGCCTAAAGTGAGAACTTTGCTTCTACAGAAATTTCTAGTCACCAAAATGACATACCTTCAGTATTTTACTAATTTATCCTAGCTCAAGTATTATTTCTCCATGAAACTTTTTAGGCTGAAACTACAAGAGTAGAGCTTTCCAACAAGCTATCATATGCATCAAACAGATCTCTAGAACTCAAGTTATGGCTCTCACAAGATGACCCTGTATGACCTTCCAAAACTGGAAATCTTTCCTGTTATAGTAAGAGCGCCTGTTTAAAATTAGAATTCGATGCATAGCATCGACTTGCAACGAGAATTCGATGCCGGGCATCGACTTGGGATGTTTTTGGCCACTTTTCAACAGGGATTCGATGTCGGGCATCGACTTCTCGCATAAAGTCTTGATCTTTTGGACACCAAAACTATATGTGATTTCATGCACACTTAGAATATGACTTATCAACTGGAATTCGATGCCAGGCATCGAGTTGCTCCAACAACATCATGTTTTTAAACACTTCAGTACTGAATGAAAAGGATAAATGAATATATGACTTATCAGCAGAGATTCGATGCCAGGCATCGAGTTGCTTGAAAACTTGATCTTTTTAACTCATCACACAGTAGGTAATTATGGAGATGATGGAGAGAGACTCATACACAGAACTTTACTCAGTTCTTCTCATAACTATAAAAAACTCAGAAGTTTTACAGATGCTTTCTCACTCAGAGAAGCCCGACTATACTCAGTCATACAAAAATGAGTTCTTCTCACTTTCTCATTGTCTTCCTCCTTCTTCTTCTCACCGCGTTAGTTAATACTAACTAACTTATATAGATTTTCTCATTCCCGTGATTTTTAAAAAACTTCTAGAACTAAAGTGAACTAACTTTACAAGTATGATACACTTGTGAATTTGTCCCTTCACATAGGCATGGGGTTTTCTTTCTAAGATTTGACCTTCAAATATATGTCTAATTAGTGATTGTTTCTCCAACAATCTGCCATAGTTCTTTTCTTCTGCTGCAACCTGTGAGCTTAAAGGATAAAGGATAATACCTTTTGAAGCTCTTTGTGTATGAGGATACTTTTGAAGTAACCTTTTGATGCCTTGTGCCTTCAAATGCTTCACCTTTCAAACTTTAATGGAAAACTTTACAAAACTTCTCGTACCTTTGTCGTCTTCTGCTCTCGAGAATCTTTCTGCTCTGATACCACTTGTTGATGTATGAAACACCACAAGAAATGAATTAATGTGACACTAGAACACCTCTATGGTCACCATTAACTCATTGCCACTCCAAACTTTGAGAAATGATAGCCTAAAGTGAGAACTTTGCTTCTACAGAAATTCCTAGTCACTGAAATGACATACCTTCAGTATTTTGCTAATTTCTCCTAGCTCAAGTATTATTCTCCATGAAACTTTATAGGCTGAAACTAGAAGAGTAGAGCTTTCCAACAAGCTATCATATGCATCAAACGAATCTCTAGAACTCAAGTTATGGCCCTCACAAGATGACCCTGTATGACCTTCCAAAATTGGAAACTTTGCCTGTTTTAGTATTCCTGGTGTCCAAAAATAAAAAATTCGATGCCTGGCATCGAATTTCAGTCCAAGTCGATGCGGGGCATCGACTTTGGGCTTTTTTTGGCTATTTTTCTGCACCAGAAACACTCTATTTTACACACACATGAAGAAGATGACTTATATGTTAGAAGTCGATGCCGGGCATCCATTTTATGCTAGAACTCGATGCCAGGCATCGAGTTGCTCCACAAACTTCATATTTTTAGAAGATTCAACAACAGTTAACACACAGAGAATGAAAAAATGACTTATCAGCCAAGATTCGATGCCAGGCATCGAATTGCTCAGAAAACTTGAACTTTTGAATTCATCACACAGTAGGCAAGCATGGAGATGATGGAGAGAGACTCATACACAGAACTTTACTCAGTTCTTTCTCATAACTATAAAAAACTCAGAAGTTTTTTCAGTTGCTTTCTCACTCAGAGAACCACGACTATACAGAGTCGTATAAAATGAACTCCTTCTTCTACTTCTTCTTTTTCTCTCTCTCTCCGCGTCAGTTGATACAAACTAACTTATATAGATTTTCGTATTCTCGTGATTTTAAAAAACTTCTAGAACTAAAGTGAACTAACTTTACAAATATGATACACTTGTGAATTTGTCCCTTCACATAGGCATGGTGTTTTCTTCCTAAGATTTGACCTTCAAATATATGTCCAATTAGTGAGTGTTTCTCCAACAAGAAGAAATGGGACCATAAGAAGTTTTTGAATGGGAGCTCTACCTTGACCCCTTTGATCTACAAAGCACTAGAGGTTAATGCCAACATCTATTGAAATGGCAAGATACGTGAAGTTTGCAACAATTCTAAAGAAGAAGAAAGCATCCATATCAAGAGAAGAAGTTGGAACAAGTTCGCAAACTACAATGCATGGAGCCAAACGGGCTAGAGAAGAAGAAGCGCAAGAGACCCCCCAATCTAAGTGAACACACCTACTACCATGGGTCTTGTTAACTCAACCTCCAATAACACAAAGGGATTTATGAGCTGCTTTAGAAGAAACACATACTTACATGCGAGGCCAGGTAAATCTTACTATATAAGTACACCAATACAGGCAGTCCAGATGCTTGCACAAAAAGAGTAAAAAAGGCCACAACCCATCACAAGCTGCCATATACAAGGAATTGGGGCTTGATGATTCAAGTTCTAATGATAGATCTATTCATGAACAAGATACATTGGACACGGATATAAGAATATAGACGAATGATGAAGATTGGACAGAGATTCATTAGGTCCAAACCACCACCGAAAATAAAAATTCACAAGGTCAGAATCAGGAAGCACCATCTGAAGGAAGGCATGCCATTTAGCTGAATACCCAGTCCAAGCTCAGTGTAAAAGAAGCATTTCCACAAAAAACAAATGTGGTACCACCCATCAAGGATAAGTTGCAAAGGAATCTAGAAAAGAGGTACTATCGCAACAAACACCAATAAAAACTGTGATTGAGATTCCAGATGATATGCCACAAGGGAGGGGAGTAACTAAAGAGGTTGAGCCAATGATACAGCTCCATATTCAGTAGCCCCACCAAACAACACTACACATGGCACATGGAAAGGACGTTACCACAGGCGAAGTGTAACATAATCCTAGTAGGAGATGGTTGAACCACGCTCTAAGAGAGAGGATTAGGAAGTAATCCTCAACCATGGCTTTTGGGGCAAGTGGTTAGCCCATCACATTCCTAACCAAGAGGTTGTGAGTTCAATTCCTTACATTGGTATCAGAGCCTAGGAAGTAGGCTTGGGCAAAGTGGAATGATCCAATGGCCTCTAAAAAAGGCGCTTGGGCATCCTCTATGTGAAAGGGTAGGAATTGTGGAAGGTGCGCGCGTCGGTTTCAAGCATGGACCTTACAATGATTGGGGTGTATCTCTCAATCCGTATGTCGGATTGAGGCATGTAATATACCGTTGGAAAGCTCTCGGAACGAACTTTCCAATGAGCTAGCTTGGAAGTGTGAATTCCTTGGGAATCCTTGGGTGGCACTTGATTGAGTGTTCAAGATACCAAGCATGGGTGAGAACAAGGTTCAAGACTGAGGTTGAGAACAAGGGCTCGAGACACCGAGGTTGCGAACAAGAAGGTTCAAGACACCGAGGTTGAGAGCAAGGGTTCAAGAGACCAAGGTTGCGAACAAGGTTCAAGAAACTATGCGAGGTTGAGGGACATCAATTCAAGGGCACCTAGGGGTTCAAGGGACTGATCACCGAGGCTAGAGGGATACAAGAGTAGATCATTGAGGACAATGATCGACCAAGGGGGGAAGAATGTAACATAATCCTAGTAGGAGATGGTTGAACCACGCTCTAAGAGAGAGGATTAGGAAGTAATCCTCAACCATGGCTTTTGGGGCAAGTGGTTAGCCCATCACATTCCTAACCAAGAGGTTGTGAGTTCAATTCCTTACACGAAGAACCTATTATACTACAAACTTGGTTAAATGTGGACGTCAATAAACTGAAGCCCCTTGTAAAGACCATGATTGATAATCCAATGACTGCACAAACGGTGCTCATGGAAGAAGATCAAGAGAAATAAATGTTGATGGTTGACAAGTACAGATTTCAGACAATGAGTGAAGAACTCACGACCACCATACTTCAAATAGTATGACAGAGAACTCAGAAATGAACAATGTAGATATATGTATTAATGAACACTTGTATACAATGCCATTGGCATGAATATCATTGCCTAATGGTGTAGATAGGTGTGGGCTAGAGTGCATGCCTCACACACACTCAGAATTGACAGAGATGAGCTCGGAATATGAGTCTTCTACCCATGACTTTTTGAGTAGACTTTTTATAGTGATTTAGTTCAAAGTTTGAATTTGAATTCAAACTTTGGCTCCCTTTATTCAAGCTCCTACATCCTAAGAGATATTCCATCTACTTGATTAATGTTTTACAACTAATAAAGTTCACGATATTTCCTTGGTAGCTGTTTACAAAGATTCCAAAGTCAAAACTAACTTTTACAAAGAAGTAAGTGGTAAGTAACCACTAGCATTTGTTCCTATGCTTCTCCATATGTGTATGGGTTTCAAGGCATCCTTCAAGCCAAATGTGTAGGCTTGTGAATTGCACCAACATCTCCCCCTTTAGCCAAACATTTTGGCTTGGTCTTCATCTTCAATCTTCATGTATATCCTGCAATCCAATCATTGCTTTGAACCTGCAAAGATTGGTTCCATCCAAAGCTTTAGTTAACAAATCTGCACACTCCATGTTGTTTGATACATAGGTTAGTTGAATGTCTTTGCCCAATAACTTCTCTCTGACATAATGGTAATGGACCTCTATATGTTTGGTCCTAGCATGATAGATAGGATTAGCTGCAAGGTGAAGTGAGCTTGTATTATCTCCAAAGATCATTGGTGACCTAGTATATAAACCCAATTCTGTATACAATAGCTTGATCCATATGGCTTCTTGTGTGGCATTTGCCAATCCTCTATACTCTGCCTCTGTAGAGGATAAAGCAACAGTAGGTTGCTTCTTTGAAGACCATGATATTGGCTTATCACCTGCAAATGAAATGTATCCAGAAGTGCTCCTCCTATCATCCTTGCATCTTGTCCAATCTACAACTGAATAGATCTTAATATCCAAGTGTGAAGTGTAAGGGAAATACAAACCATGATGTTGTGTACCCTTGAGATACTTTAATATCCTTTTGGCAGCCTCCAAGTGAGGTGCTCTTGGCTTGTGCATAAACTGACTTAGCACACTAACTCCATATGCAATATCTATCCTTGTTAAGGTAGCATAGTTCAAGCTACCCACCATGCTTTGATAACATGTAATGTTATTCATTTCATCACCTTCATGGGCACTTAGTTTAAGATTTACCTCCATTGGAGTACTTGCAACTTTGGCATCCTGCAAATGAAACTTCTTCAACATATCCTGAATGTAATTTTTCAGAGTGATATATATTCCGTAGTTAGTATAAACTAACTCAAGTCCAAGAAAGTATTTTAGTAGACCAAGATCATTGATCTTGAACTCCTTCATCATCTGGTTCTTGATTTGCCTGATTCCATTAACATCATCACGTGTAAGTATGATGTCATCAACATAAACACATAGGTATATTACCTCTGAATTACTTCTCTGGATGAATAGAGAAGTGTCTGCATTGCTCATGACAAAACCTTGGTCTTGAAGGTAAGTGGTCAATCTGTGATTCCATGCCCTAGGTGCCTGCTTCAATCCATACAAAGCTTTATTTAATTTGCACACATATGATACCTTGTTTGGGTCCTCATAGCCAGGAGGTTGTGACATATATACCTCCTCTGAAATCCATCCATTCAAGAAAGAATTTTTGACATCCAATTGATACATGTTCCAATTTTTTGATGCAGGCACACTTACCAACACTCTGAGTTGGCATGTCTGATTGCCCTAGGTTCTATTCCCAAGGTCTCTTGTCAGCACATTGCCCTAAGTCATTTGAATTTTCTGGGTCTTGTGAGAAGATGTATACACATCCTTGCCTATCCTCATATCTACCATCTTTGAATTGAGCTACTGGTGTTATGTTCAGGGGAACTTCTAAGTTTCTCAATCTAATGAGAAACTTATGCATTCCATCCTGATATACATAGGTTCCAAACCTATTTGTGTACATATATTTGAGGATGTTTCTATAATCCCTAGTTTTTGTGGACTCATTTGTTTCATTTAAATTTTCCATGTTGTTTTCTTACCCTAAATCTTTTTCTTGCAAATCCCCTACCACTGGCTCTATTTCCTTCCTTCCCAAGTCTTGCTTGGAATGTGTGTATAATTTGTTACCAGACGTAAGGATCATTCAATTAATTTCCACGATTCTGTGACTAGAATCGTGTTTTCCACGATTTTGTGGTGACAATCGTGTTTATCACGATTCTGTGTTCAAAATCGTGTTTTCCATGATTCTGTAGATAAAATCGTGTTTATCACGATTCTATGATTAAAATCGTGTTTTCCACGATTTTGTGTTCAAAATCGTGTTTTCCACGATTTTGTGATTAAAATCGTGTTTATCACGATTCTGTGATTAAAATCGTGTTTTCCACGATTTTGTGTTCAAAATCGTGTTTTCCACGATTTTGGGATTAAAATCGTGTTTATCACGATTCTATGATTAAAATTGTGTTTTCCACGATTTTGTGTTCACAATCGTGTTTTCCACGATTTTGGGGTTAAAGTCGTGTTTATCATGATTATGTGATCAAAAAATCGTGTTTTTCACGATTTTGTGCTCAAAATCGTGTTTTCCACGACTTTGTTCCCAGACAATCGTGATTGCTCACAATCGTAAATAACACGATTTTCTTATGAAAATCGTGTTCTGGGAATCGCGATTTTGTTCTTTGTCCAGAGAATTGCGATTTTGTGTCTGACTACAGAATCGCGATTCTGTTCAATTTTTTGAAAATTTTTCCAGGTATTGATTTTCAAATTTTTATTTCTTCTATAGAATCGCCTTAACCATTTTCTAACATGCAATGAAAGAGTTTTCTAAAATCTTTTTATTTTCTTACAGAAACTTCAAAAATAAAAAATCGCGATTCCGTGCTTCTCAGCTATTTCCTACTTCTCTGTGCTTAATGATCATGAAAATTTAAAGAAATGCAAAAAGAATGGTATTGAGGCCCTTACCTTGCTTGCTTGATTCAAAGACTCTCCAAAACTTTTGGCTGCAGAAAGTCGCAATCCTGTTCCTGCTCTCCCTCCCTCTCTCTCTCACTCAAAAAATGACTTTTTTCTGAAATTCCAGACTTTTATAGTGTCCACACAATCGTGATTTTGTGCAATTTCCACTGATTTTCACTTTTTCACTTGTCCAATTTCAATCTCCAACAACTTTTTAGCTTTAATTCTCAATTCTTAATTTTTTTCATGATTAATCACTCCCATTAGCTTTTGGTGAAAATCGCGATTTTGTGCCTCTATTCCACTTCTTCCACTTGATACTCAATTCTCTCTGAGTTTTTTGAGCTTGACTTCCTTCACTTATTCAACTCAATGAGATCTCTTACAATTACCTTTCTCCAAAAACCCAATTGTACTCAAACGTCCCAAAAATGTTTCCCTTACAGAAAATCGCGATTTTGTCCAGAAAATCGTATTTTTTCTGTACTTCCAGATTTTTGCAATTTTGAGTCTTCTTTTCTCTTGTTTCCCTTTAGTACCCTTTACCAATTCTAGTTCAACTGTCACTTGTAATTTTACATCATAATCACAAAATTATCCAGAAAATCGCGATCCTGTGCAGAGAATCGTGTTTTTTCTAATTTCCCAATTTTTTGCAGTTTTCTTTTTTCTTACCACCTAGTCTCTTCCACTCTTGTCAACAAAACTTCAGTCCAACTTTCTAAGGAGAAAAGAAATTTGTTTGATTGTTTTCAATGTATTTTATGAATTTTTTAGTATTTTGCCCTAAATTAAGGTAAACACTTCACTTAGGGTTTCTTGTTTGGTGATCTATTGATCTTGTGTTCCTTGATTGGTTATACTCTCCTATGCTTTGGCTATCAAAACAGTTTATGAGTAAAATTTCCCAAAAAAAATTATGTTAAGAAATGCAAATGTCAATTTTTGCAAAGATAAACTCAAACATTTCTCTTTTCAAGATGCAATTCAGCTTTTCTCAAGATTATTACTTTGACTTGGCTACAAATGGATCTTATCTTCTTGCATCTAGCTACTTAACTTGACTTTTTCTTAATGCAATCTTGTCATCTTCCCAAGATCAACAATTTTGATTAGTACTTGATAAAAAAGAACTCTACAAATGCAAGAATAGACACATTTTACCTTATCATCAGCTTTCTTGATTCAGTTTTTCACACACCTGCACTTTACTTCCAAAAAATGATATGAGTAACTATCAATTTGCAAAAATTTCAACACTTCTTATTCTCAAAAGATTATCTATTGCTTTCTTTTCCCAAAAGACAAACAAAGAAATCTACCTTTTCATGTTTACATTTCTTGATTAAAGAGTATTACCTTTTCCATGTGTTCAATACCATCAACAATAGAAGGCCAGCAAGGTCCAACTTCAATGAAGCTTTTGATATACTCCCCGGCAACGGCGCCAAAAAGTGTTTGTTATTGATCTTTGGAGTTGTCCTCTCTAATCATTTAGCATAAAGAATTAACAATACATCTTTATTTTGTCAATCCTGGAAGTATACAAGAGACCACAGCCCCTTCTAGATGATAGAATCCAAGAAATAAGAGAATAATGGCTGGATTTTTGAGAATAGAGGAATTTCTAGGGTTTGGATTATCTTGAGCAAATCTCCACCATTTTCCACAATCTTGGTGTCTAAAACATGTTATTTTCTCAGCAGAATACAATCATAAAGTCAAAACTCAAAAATGTTACATGTACCATCCAGATGAGACAATCGCGATTCTGTGAAAATAGACGATTTTCATCTCCAGCACCATTCTTCATCAAATTCTCACTCAACACATCAGTATTCAGCTCTCTTCATACACATTCAACAGAAATACACAATAGAAACTCACAAATCTCCATGGATACACAAAGAATAGACTCAACAAATTAATGAAACCACACAAATGGGAGAAACACGATTTTCAGCAGGAAACTCTCTCTTCACTTGGATAGCATGTAAAAAAATAACCAACCCTCTCATAATAGAGGAAATTGTCTTTTATACATTTTCAAGTGTCCCTTTTCACACTTGAATTTTGGTCCTTTCCTCTATTATTCTAAAAATATGCTATCTAGGAGTTTCCAAAAATTCTAGAAAAATTACATAAGGTTCTACTCTACATAATGAAGACCCTTCCTTATTTTTACATCAGTTACATGAATATATTTACAAACTTTTGGCATTTTACAATTGTTTCTCATAAAAAATACTCCAAAAAATACTTCTTCCAACACATACTAAGAATCATTTTCATCAAAGACAACATCTCTACTAACCATGGATCCCTTATTGGAAGGGTTATAAAACCTGTATCCTTTCTGATTTAGATCATATCCAATAAAGATGCACTTCTCAACCTTAGGGTCTAGCTTACCTCTTATCTGAGAAGGAATGTGTACATATGCTACACATCCAAATATCCTGCAATGGTCTAGTGAGGGTCTCTTACCATGCCATGCTTCATAGGGTTTCATCCCATCAAGGGACTTAGATGGTAACCTGTTTATGAGGTAAGTGGTAGTAGAAATACTCTCTGCCCATAGGTAATTAGGTAACTTTTTTTCATTCAACATAGACATAGTTGTTTCAACAATCAGCCAATTTCTTCTCTCAGCTACCCCATTCTGTTCAGGAGTATACCTTGTGGTGATTTCTCTTTTAATGCCTCTATCCTGCAAGAAGTCTTCAAACTCATTGGAGAAGTACTCACCTCCTCCATCTGACCTTAGCCTCTTTAGATTCTTCCCTATCTAATTCTCAACAAGTGCAAGATATTTTCTAAAACAATTAAACACCTCATCCTTGTGCTTCATGAAGTAGAATATAGTCCACCTGCTATAATCATCAATAAAAGATACATAGTACCTTGATCCTGAGATTGAGGGGTCTTTGCTTGGTCCCCATACATCTGTATGGACAAGCTCTAGGTAGTCCTCATGCATGTAGCCTTTCCTTGAGAAGGGTAACCTGTGAGACTTCCCAAATTGACAAGCACTACATTTATATATCATGTGTTGTTCAGAAACATTGGGTATTCCAATTAAACATTGATCCCTACATATCTATTTCAAGGTTCTTTCTCCTACATACCCTAATCTTTTATGCCAAATCTCAAGCTCTGAAAGTGTTTGATCTTTATAACTGTAGAGTGCAATATTCTTTGTGTCTTCTAGCTCAAAAGTGAAAATTCTACCTGATTTTTCTCCTTTAGCAATTCTCTTGAACCCCTGCTTGGGATCCTCCACAAATGCTCCAAATTGGTTGAATCTGACCTGGAATCCTTTCTCCACAATCTGTCCAACACTCATCAAGTTTTTTGTAATGGTTGGTACATAGAGTACCCTACTCAACAAGTTCTATTCAATCACAAGTCTTAACATTTCCAACTTTAACTACTGAGTGCTTGGTGTCATCACCTGTTTGTACTTGATGATTACCTTTTGGTTCCTCAAGATTAGAGAGTAGTGTTACATTGCCAGCCACATGATTTGAGCATCCTGAGTCAATGTAGAATAGGTGGTCATCATTTGTACCTGGTTTTGAAGTCATGTTCATGATCCGAAGAGAATCATCCTGCTCTTCTGTATAGTTGTTGTAGTCCTTTATGGTTTTGAATCCTCCTTGGTAGTTGCCATTGTAGTTGTTGTTGTAGTTGTTGTTGTAGCCTTGGTGATGGTTGAATCTACCTCTTGACTCTGAGTATCCACCTCTTTGATATCCTCTTCCTCTCTTATTCTTGTAATTCCTGAAACACTCATCTGTAGTATGATTTGATCAACCACAAATGTTGCATGGTGAGGGGTTATAGGATCTCCCCCTACCTTGCTTACCTCCTCTGCCCCTTCCTCTTGATGATCTACCTCTCCCTGCATAGTTGGCTTGGGAGGTAGTGCCTTCATCTTCCACCTTCTTGTTCTTGCCTTTATCTTTAGACTTTTTATATATAGGGCAGAAGAGTTATTACCTTTGGATGTGTCTCCATTCTTGTTGAGCTTTGCTTCATGAGTGAACAATTGTCCCATGAGAGTTGTAAGATCTGGAATTTGCATGTCCATGTAAAGATCCATGGCAGTGGTGAACCTTTCCCATTTGTCATCAGCTTTGATCCCATTGATCACTTGCGTTACAATGTGCTCTTCTTCAATCTCTTCTCCTATGCTTGCTAATTGATCTGCTACATCTTTAATCTTGGTTACAAACTCTAAAATAGCTTGCTTAGGTTGCTTCCTTAATGTGGTGAATTCAATCCACAACTGATTTTTTTTGGCCCTTGTGTTGGAAGAGAAATAAGATGACAAGGTTTCCCAAGTCTCTTGGGATGTCTTACAATTTCTAATATGTGGAAAAAGAAAATCAGAGATGGATTTGAGTAAATACGACCTTGCTAATGCATCCTTAGCACACCATGTGTTGAGCTTTTCATGTTCTTCCTTTGTTGGCAATCCTCTTGTTTTGAATGAGGGCAATTCCTCATCTCCTAAGATGTATCCATAAAGACTCCTTCCTTTTAGGTATGTCTTCATCCTTAGAGACCATGCCTGATAGTTGTTCCTATCCAATTTATCAATAAATGAAGGAAAACCATCTCCCATTTTACCTTACTTTGCTCTGATACCACTATTTGGAAAGATGGATGGACACTCCAAGAGATTGAGTAGGTACTGCCAAATCCTACTTTGTATCAGCCCTTTGATGCTTCAGAGTTGATAAGTGGACTTCCTTAGCTTTCCAATGACACCATAAAATGGCCTGTGTATTTTGGAAATGATGTATGTAAAGATTGAATCAAAACAGACAACTTTGAATCTCAAGCTTCAAGGAAAACCTTCTATTTTTGGCTTGACACTTGCTGGATCTTTCTACTAGCTTAAGCTAGATTTGTGGCCTCTCCCTCCCTCTTGCATGGGATTACAAAGATATGAAGGGTTTGGATCCGCACATCTATCAACACAGGGTCATGCTGAAGCCGGAAGCAAAACCACTTAAGCAACCCACCTACCGGATGAATCCAAACTATACATCACAGGTAAAGGCATAACTTGATAGGCTACTCAAAGTCGGATTTACTGTACCAGTAGAACATGCTGAATGGATCTCACCAATTGTTATTGTCCCTAAAAAGAATAAGCAGTTACGAATATGTGTAGATTACCGGAAACTGAACGCAGCTACAGTGCCTGATCCATTTCCGCTCCCTTTTCTTGACACAATGCTTGATAGAGTAGCAGCACATGAAATGTATTCATTCTTAGATGGGTACAATGGGTATAATCAAGTTAGAATGGCTGAACAGGATATACCGAAGACCGCCTTCATTACCAACTCGGGTGTTTTCGCATGTACTGTTATGTGGTTTGGATTAAGAAATGCCCCAAGTACGTTCCAAAGGTGTATGCAGGAAATATTTTCTCCTTACCTTACCTCTTTTATGCAAGTATATCTTGACGATTTTTCAATTTTCGGTAAGATGATAGCACACCTGTTCCATTTACGGTGCTGCTTTGAAAAGTGCAGAGAATACAGACTCTATTTAAACCCAAACAAATCCGTGTTTGCGGTTTCATGTGGAAAGTTACTTGGTCACATTGTATTTGCACAGGGCATACAGGTGGATCCAGATAAAATCACAGCTGTGTTAGAAGCACCTGTACCCACTACACCTAAGGAAGTAATGCGCTTTATGGGCCAAGTAAGATGGCATGGTCGACACTTGTGGTGGCTTGCTCATTTGGCAATACCACTGAACCGATTGATAACCAAGACCCCTCGACAATTTGACTGGACCCCGGAGTGTCAAACTGCTTTTGATCGTCTAAAGGGATTACTAACACAGGTTCCAATCTTACAGCCTCCTAACTGGGATCACCCATTTCATGTATTTGTTGATGCTTCAGATATAGCAATAGGAAGCGTTCTAATGCAACAAACCGATAAGGGTTCAGACCAGTGTACTATGCAAGCCAAAGATTAGCCCCTGCTGAAAAGAATTACTCTGTAACAGAGAGAGAATGTCTAGGTCTAGTATATTCTATCAAGAAATTCAGACATTATTTGCTGGGTCGTAGATTTACTTTTCATGTAGATCATGTTGCACTTGTCTATCTAGTTCGACAGCAGCATCTAGGTGGTCGATTAGCTCGATGGGTTCTACTATTACAAGAGTTTGACTACGAAGTTATTCATCGGCCAGGCAGTTCACATGCCTGAGCAGATTTTCTGTCTCGCTTAGATTCCGGCGAAGCTCCGGTCGGTATAGATGACACAACACCGGCAATTTATGTCTCTGAACCAACAAATGATGAAATTACAGACCCACCTATGCCATCTACATATTATGATCAGATCTTAACCTTCCTCACTGATGGATACCTTCCTACTCAGACTTCTACTGCAATACGAAGGAAAATTTCAGTTTTCAGTCGTTGATTTCGGTTGATTGCTGGGGAATTATACTATGTAGATCACACTAGAGTTTTACTTCGTTGTATTCCACCACATGAAGTTAACTCAGTCATTAATTTGGCTCACTCAATTCCTTCAGGTGGCCATTTTGCTGCAGACTTAACACACCGGAAAATTCTGCAAAGTGGTCTCTGATGGCCTACTATGTACAGGGATGTATCACAGTTTGTCAAACAATGTGATAGTTGTCAGAGATCTGGACAGCCCCTGCAACGTCATCTTTTTCCTCTACAACCTGTCTTGCCATTAGAGCCTTTTCAGAAGTGGGGTCTAGATTTCATTGGCCCTATTACACCACCAGCAATCCTCAGTAATAATCGTTATATTTTGACATGTACTGATTATGCTACCAGATGGGCAGAAGCCTGGGCTTTACGATCTGCCATAACTGTTGCGGTAGCTAAGTGTCTACTGAAGGATGTCTTTCCACGTTTTGGCTTACCGCTGGAACTTGTTACAGATCAAGGCACTCATTTTGTCAACAATTTAATGAAAGTACTCACACATTCGTTTCAGGTCACACATAAATTTAGTTCACCATATTATCCTCGTGCAAATGGTTTGGCTGAGAGTACAAACAAAACTCTGTTGAATTGCTTCGAAAACTCATTTTAGAAGCACTAAAAAGATGGGATCAACTGCTACCTGCAGTATTATGGGCATATCGGACTACATACAAGGTAACAACTGGATTAACCCCTTTCAAACTAGCTTATGGATTAGAAGCAATAGCACCGATGGAGATAGTTATACCAAGTTTACGAGTAACAGTCACTCAAAAACTGCTACCTGAAGAATCACTGTCATTTCGATTGGATACACTCAGAGAATTAGACGAGCATCCATGGCACAATTTTTTGACTATGCAGGAAGTACAGCTAAGACAAGCTCGAACACATGATCGATATCTAAAGACTCCAACTTTTTTGGTGGGACAACTTGTACTCTTTTACAATGCAAAGTCGAATCGCTCTGTTGGCAAATTCAAGTGACGATGGTTTGGTCCCTACCGGATTTTTGAAAAAGTGGGCCCAGCAACTTTTTGGTTGACTATGTTGACCGGAATTCCTCTTCCGAAAGTCATCAACGGTTTGAAGCTGCGGCCGTATCAACACACATCTAACCCACACTGAAACGTTTCACTTAGCCGCGTTTTTTTTGGCGTTCTCTTTTCTTTATTTTCTTTTCTTTTTTGGCATGCTTAATAAAATAAGTCTGTAAATATCCGCGTTTTTTTAACTAATTATGTCCACATCCGCCCTACCCTTGCCAGCTACTCACGCATGCACACCGAAGTTAAGAATTATCATTTCAACACCGCGCGATGATTAGTCATCCTTGATTGCTCTCCACTACAATGCATCTACTTAACCTTTTCTGTTTCGCCAAAAATCGCTATTGTGTTTGTGTGATTTGTGCTCTGTGTGCTTACCCTGTGCTCTGTGTGCTTGTGCTCACTGTCTCTGTGTGCGCCATGGAAGCTTTGGCTAACTATGCCGCCTTCCGTGATGGACTCCCTGCCGACGTAGGAGAGTTCCTGCGCATTCGTGGGCTATCCAACTTCACTGAACTGCCTTGGCATTCAGTGGAGTCCCACCCATTCTTCACCCAAATCATCTCCGCCATCGCCAACACACCTGCCACCGAGCAGAGTTGGACGATCACCTCCCTCCCATCCCGTACACTTATCACCTTCCAAGCTTTTGCAGAAGCGTTTATACTCCCTTCGCAAGGTCGGGAAAATGGCCCGAGTCTACCAGTCGCAAACGAGTATGCAATCCTGTGTCGACCGGAACCAGAAAGATCAGCTCTCAAATTCTTAGTAGCTATTCTCAATCTACAGAAACGCACCTATGGAATATCCCGTCCCTTCTACTCCGCCATAGATTTAGCGGCTCAAGAACCAGTAAACTTCGCATCATTTTTCTTCCACCGCATTCACCAAGAGTGTGTATCCATAATTAAACAGGTGAACAAAGGAGGCATGCCAAGGTCCAGGTTGCCGCACATTCTGTCCTTTCTTTTTCCGGCAATACTAGCAGCACAACCACCACCCTGAGGGCCTGTTCTAAGACATGAGGAATCTGTACAATTATGTGACGATGAGGAAGAAGATGAAGAGGAGCTAAACCAACTCTTCCGCAGAAAGTGGATCAGAATCAGTTCTTGTGAGAGCGAAGCACAGGGATCAGACAAAGAAAACAAAGATGAAGAAGAAGCAAAACATGACGAAGAAACATTCCACAACACCGCAACATCGATGCAGCATGAATCCTCCGCACAATCATCTTCCCAAGAGCAACAAGAAGAGGAAAATTGTACTGAAGCCGACACAACTTCTACAGAAGAAGCATCCCAGCAACAGTCTGAAAGGGAACAACAAGCAGATCAAGAACAAGTTGCTAAAGAAGTACTCAGAGAGCTGCTTAAAGCAGTTGACTCCACAGCCAAAGAAACTGCACAACACACCAAGGTAACACAATCCAATTCTGTTCTTCCCACTCCCCCACCGGAGCCGCCAATAGAGACC
Organism: Ceratopteris richardii; assembly: GCA_020310875.1. Lineage (NCBI taxonomy): Eukaryota > Viridiplantae > Streptophyta > Polypodiopsida > Polypodiales > Pteridaceae > Ceratopteris > Ceratopteris richardii. The sequence continues at coordinate 45,387,489 of CM035428.1, forward strand.
ATTATCCCCATCCAACCCATTCACCCTGCCGAAACCACTGACTCCTCTTTCTCATCCCCGAACTACTCACCACCCAACTCCCAACAACTCCTCACCACGTCCGCATCTCCACCTCGCCAACATCTCCCACTTCCTTCGATTCCCGTAATCTCTGAATTGGCAAACATGGGTCAATTGCTCATCAACCTATCACAGCAATTACCAATCCAAATGAGAGAAGTCACAGATAGCATCCGGAATGAGCTACAACACAAGGTGGACATCCTAGAAGCAGACATCATGCCCCTGCAAGAAGAGATAGATGCAGTTAAAGCCGAAAACCATAAGCTCCACTCACAAATTACCCAACTCCAAGCTCAACTTGCAGAACAACAGAAACTTGCTGAACAAAGAGATGCCGCACTAGCAGATCTCAACCAAAAGGACAAGCTATTAAGTGAAGCACAGGCCAAAAACAGTCAGTTGAAGATCGAGCTCAAGGATAAAGAAGATGTCCGAATAGCATTAGGAAATCTATTGGAAGAGACCAGAGTCCAACTCAATGAACTGGTGCAGCAAAACAAAGAACAGCAGAGCCAAGCTAAGCTAACAGAAGAAGAACTTCAAAGGACAAAAGAAAATCTATCAGATGTCAACAATATGTTCAAGCATTATTTGACCAAGGAAGCTCAGTCACAGAAGCTAATTTCAGATCTCAGACACGAAAAAGAATCATACTCAAGAACAGTAAACTTTCAAATCCAAGAAATCGAAAGAAGAGAGAATCAGCTGGAAAATCAAAAGGAAAGAGTACAGAAGATGGAGCAACAGGTTGCCGAAATGAAGACATCCAGAGATGCGACGCTGGCAAACGAATTTTACTTACAGGAAGCCTTTTTGCAGACCCAAGCAGAAATTTTGCTCAATGAAGCCATAGCTCTAAGTTCGGTACGAATAGATGCACAGTTAATAGAACCGGACACCCTAAAACAGTTATTAGAAACTCTAAAGAAAAAGATCGCCCGAACCTTTAGATTAGCTAGAAATATGTACTTAGAGAGGTATTATAGAAGAGCAATAGTTTTGTAAAACCTGCGGGTTCGAGTCCACCGTGCGTGCCAGAGTGTTAGCGGCCGCCAGATTGGGAATGTGTAACTGAATCTTGTTCGCACGAGTGAAAAGCTGTTACAAATAGTTTGTAAAAAAGTTATATAAATCAAAGAAAGGCGCGCCAGTGACGGTTCCGTGATGGATCACCAGACTGTCTGTCTGGGTGACTGAGCGGGTCGTTACTGTAGTGTCTGTTTGCTTAATCTCCAGTATTCTGAGTTTCATGTTCGTCTCTTGTCTTGTCTGCCGTCGATATCTGTTTCTGTTTGTTAACTTCATAGACGTTCGAGAGATCACGAGACTGTCTGTCTGAGTGATTGGTCTGTAGCATTTTTGTGTGTATTGAGTCGAGTAATCCAGAGTTTCTTGGCGACTTTCTGAGTGTTCTGTGTATATCTGTGTTTCGGCTTATCGGTTGTCTGATGGTATTCATTGCGGTTGTGAGTCTCAACTAGTTCGCGCATCAGGCTGTTTCTTTTCTTGAAATGTTCTGCAAATATGTGATGAAGTCTGTGCAATCGTAATAACTCTTAAGAAGCTTGGAGCACAACACACAAGGCTGAATGTATTACTAGAGAATGTACAAAGATAAGTAACCCATTAGGGCAATAGGCGTATATACAAGACGGGGGAAAAAAACCTCCTAAAGAGGGAAAAAGTGCCCCGGTGGTCCTAGAGTGTTCACACACATCACTACCTAAATATATCAACAAATCCCCCCTGGGAGTGATGCGGTGAACAAGGAGCTGGCACTCATGTATAAGGAAGTTCCAAGCTATGTGGAAATCACTCCACAAAAGAAAGTAAGCCCAAAGCTTTGCGGAAAGCTTCAAATTCTCCCTAGGAAGAGCCTTCGTGAAAAGGTCTGCAATGTTCTCCTGCGTGGGCACATATGCCAAGCTGATCTCCGCAGTAGAGAACCTCTCCCTGACATAGTGATAATGCACCTCAATGTGCTTAGTGCGAGCATGGAACATAGGGTTCCTCGCAACTGCCAATGCGCTTTGACTGTCAGTGAAGATGGTGGTGGCAGGAGACTGGCCAACACCCAAATCAGCCATAAGGCGTCTGAGCCACACACACTCAACAGTCGCTGTGAAAGCTGCCCTATACTCAGCCTCACAACTGGAAGTGGCCATAGTAGGCTGCTTCTTGCTCAACCAAGATATACATGAGATACCAAGCATGAAGCAAAAACCACTGGTGGACACACGAGTGTCATAGCAACCAGCCCAATCTGAGTCAGAAAAAGCATGCAAATCTGGCGGTAGTGATCCCCCCTTGGGATAAAACAACCCAAGTAGCCGAGTACCACTCAAGTAGCAAAAGATGCACTTAACCGCCTTCCAATGCGTGACTCCTGGGCAATGCATAAACCTGCTCATCTGTGAGACAACAAACTGAATATCTGGCCGAGTAATGCATAAGTAAATCAAGCATCCAATAGCCTGCTGATAGAGAACAACATCAAATGCATCTCCAGCATCATGAAGACTCAATCGTAAACCTGTCTCCATAGGAGTGGTAATAGGCTTACAGTCTTCAAGGCCAAAACGCTGCAATAATGTGTCAATATATTTTGTTTGACACAAAGCCATTCCACCATCAACTTGCATAAATTGAATGCCCAAATAGTGATGCAAATGCCCCAAATCAGACATCTCAAATGAGGCATGCAAATCAGCCTTAAAATCAGCAATATGCTTCTCAATAGGACCAGTGAGCAGCATGTCGTCTACATAGACAACAATGATCAGAAGCACATCATTAGCACGCTTAACATATAAGGTGCTTTCAGTTGGACTGTTCTCAAAACCATGTGCAATCAGATAGGCATGTATCTTCTCATACCAAGCACGTGGTGCTTGCTTTAAACCATATAACGCCTTCTTTAACTTGCACACCTGGTTTTCATGCCCTTTTTGCACAAAGCCACAGGGCTAAAAAACATACACTTCTTCATGCAAGTCACCATTCAGAAATGTTGTTTTAATGTCCAACTGATGTACATTCCAACCATGATGGGCTGCAAGTGCACAAATGCTCCGAACAGTAGTCATACGGCATGTAGGTGCAAAGGTCTCATCAAAATCAATGCCTCTTTCCTGCGCATAACCCTTTGCAACAAGCCTAGCCTTATACCTGTCAACTGTACCATCAGGTTTACGCTTCAGCTTGTATACCCACTTAGTGCCAATGGCCTTTTTTCCAGGAGGCAAGTCACATAAAGACCATGCACCATTCTTCATTATAGCATCATATTCAGATTGCATAGCAGCCATCCAATTTTCTAAATTATGTGCTTCATCAAAAGAAACAGGCTCATTCTCATCACAGAGACTAGATGCAGCCATAGCATAGCAATCTGATGCAAAGGAGGCACTATGAGAGCCTAAATGAGTACGATATGACAAAGGTGCATCTAATTTGCTGTCATGCAAAGTTTGCACCAGCCATTTTGGCATAGTTTTTGCCTGCTCAATATGAGCTCTCTCATCAGCAAGTGCATCATGAAAATCTGCATCAGAAATGGAATGATTTGCATCATCATATGAAACCTGCAAAGGCTGAGAAGTTTCCTCATTAGGACCAACACTAGACTGTCCACCTGTAAAAAGAGGCATCAAAGTATCATACATGTCTTTGGAGCTAACAGATGTCTCCTTAGTACATGAAAGCAATGGCTGAATAGCATCTTCCACAAATACAACATCACGGCTAACCAGAATGCGTTTAGTCTGTGGATGATACAGGCAATAGCCTTTACTTTCAGAACTGTATCCAACAAAAATACATTTAACTGCTTTATCATCCAATTTTCTGCGATGTTGTTCAGGCACTAATGCATATGCCAAACAACCAAAAACATGCAGATGAGCAACAGATGGCTTGCGGTCATGCCAAGCCTCATATGGAGTGATAGACTGCAGTGCTTTAGTGGGACACGTGTTCAGTACATATGCTACACACATGACAACCTCAAGCCAGAAACTATGAGGTAAAGCCTGACTCTTGACCATACACCTCGCCATCTCCATGAGAGACCTGTTCTTCCGTTCAGCAACTCCATTCTGTTGAGGTGTATACAACACTGTACACTGGTGTTTTATCCCACATTCAGCCAGAAATGCATTAAAATTTGAAGACATATATTCCCCCCCTCGATCAGAACGGAGGGTGCCCATTTTACATGCTGATAGATTTTCAGCCAAAACCAAAAACTGTTTGAAGCACATGAACACTTCGGACTTTGCTTTGAGTGGATATACCCATGCATGCCTAGAAAAATCATCAATGAAAGTCACGAAGTAAAGGTAATTTCCAAAAGAGGGTGTCTGCATAGGACCACAGACATCACTATGTACAAGCTGCAATTTCTGCGTAGCCCGAACTGAACCATCTTTTGGAAAGGAAGAACGCTGCATTTTGCCCAAAATACAGCCTTCACAAACATGTTTTCCAGGTGCCTCAAGTTTGGGCAAAGAGGACACCATTTCAGATTTCTGTAGGCGTAGCAAACTAGCAAAATTCAGATGACCAAAGCGTGCATGCCAAAGCATTGCATCTGACATAGCCTGAGAATCTTGAACTGCACATGCCGAATCATTCACAGATCTTTCATAGTCTATGAGCTTATACAGCCCACGACATAAAATGCCAGAAGCAATAATCACATCGCCATTTGAGAGATCATGAACTGTACACCTGTCATCAACAAATTTCACAACCAAGCCAATCTTGGCTAATGCAGAAACTAATAACAGATTCTTTTTTATCCCTGGCACAAATAAAGCATCTAACAAAGTGAAAGAACTACCATCAGTAGTAGTCAAAATGATCTTACCAACTCCCATAACAGGATAAGAGAGTTGTTGGTGCATGTAACAGTATTCCCTGTAGGGGCAGGCTCGAGTGAAGAGAAGAAACTACGCTGCGAGGTAATATGTTGGTCGCCCCACTGTCAAAGTACCAAACATCTGAGTCTACTGCAGACATGCACTGATCATGAGAAGATGGGTCAAAACTGCAGACAGTAGTAAACGCCCATTCTTCTTCCTGCACAAGATTTGTAGACTCTGTTTTTGGTGTAGAGGCCTCTGCAACAACCATTCCAGCCTCTTTCTTCTTTGCCTCTTTAGTAGCCAGTTTTGGACAGTTCTTTATGATATGATCATTGCCTTTACAATACTTACAAAACAGTTTCTGCTTTTCTGATTTTTTCTCATCTTTGTCTTGGTTCTTTGAATGTGCAGCATTTGCAAATTTCTGCTTACTAGTAGAAGAGCTCCATTTTCCTTTGCCCTTTTGACTAGCCAGGAAAGCTTGATCTGCAACTCGCATAATGGACCTGTTCTGCCTGGACTGATCTTCCTGCAATAGAACAGAGACTAACTCCTCAAATGATAAGGCATTCGGATTGCCTTTCATCATCAACCGAAGAGTAGAAGCAAAACTCTGATATGAGTCAGGAAGACCATTCAGAACGGTCTGCACAAGTGAGCTATCTGGTATAACCTCATTAGCAGAAATCAACTGTTCCTTCAAATCTTTGATCTTCGTTAGGAAACTGTCCATAGAATCACCTTCATTCATGTGCTCACTCTCCAACTATTTTCGGAGATAAGCAACACGAGCCTCATTCCTAGCTTGGTACAATGTGGTAACTGTATCCCAAGCATCCCTAGCAGTTCTGCAAGAGCGTATGTGAGGAATAATGGCACGTTTGACAGACAAAGCTATCAATGCATGTGCCTGGGCATCTCTGCCATCCCAACGAATCTGCTCTACAGTAGGTGCAACAGAAACAGTAGCACGAACAGGAATCTGCACAATATCATCTTCGACACCATCTTCATCAGCTCAAGCACCTCCAGCACCTGTATTTGTAGTACCTGTAGTTGCAGGTGTAACAGGACGTCTTTCAATACCCTGCACAATGTTCCACAATCCTTTTGCAACCAATACATGTCGCATCATATAAGCCCATAATGGGTAGTTGGTACCATCCAACTTATCCTCAACAGCCAACATACGGAATACATCACTGCTTTCAGCCATGGCCGGTGACTAAAATACCTTGATGGAGAAAATTGACTGTATCTCAAAAAGTTGAACGGAACTGCCCAGACGAGTTCTGCTAGACCTGTAGCAGACTTCGAGACGCTTAAACTGGCGAACAGAAACTGGTATATATCTTTGGCACAAAAGGACGAAATAGCCTACACAAGCACTGCGATAGTGCATTCGGAGGCCGAAACGAGCTCAGATCATGATTTCGGCACCACAAAGCAAAGCCGTTTTGATCTCGGAAACACCCTGAGTATGCTCACCAAATTTCGTGCGAATCTGAGACTGCAAACGGAGGAGTGTCGACGGTGCCCTAGATGAAGCGACGACCTGCTCTGATACCAATTGTTGGAGTTAGACGTCTGCGGAAGCACGCGGACAGCACAAGGAAGAAGAAGAAGCTTGGAGCACAACACACAAGGCTGAATGTATTACTAGAGAATGTACAAAGAAGTAGCCCATTAGGGTAATAGGCGTATATACAAGCCGGGGGAAAAAAACCTCCTAAAGAGGGAAAAAAGTGCCCCGGCGGTCCTAGAGTGTTCACACACATCACTACCTAAATATATCAACATCTAGGTTCAGGTTCCATACAGTAAAGTTTAAGCTACAGTAAAGATTCCCTGGATTACGTACTGAATCTTTAGTACGGGGTATCTGAACACTGGGATTTTCTGTGATTTCGGATATTGGACGGAGTGTGGTATCCATTCTGTGAAGGTTGAACGAATACTCTTGTCTGATATGTTCAGTAAGTTTACATGTAGATGTAACATAGCATCTTAGCGTATTCGGTACACATGGTTGAGCTAAGATTGTGAACTGTAATGTTTAAGTACAACAGATTTTTGATAAAGTCTCAGCATTAGTATATTGCTGGGTGTGAGCAGTGAGTTTGGGAACTAAGTACAGGGCCTCTGTCTAACAGACTCCTTCCACTCCCAAGAACCCAAGAATCGCTTAAACGCACTTCTGACAGTTAGAAGAATAAACAGCGTTTAACAGGGTACTTCTAGTAATCCTCAAGCTCGAGGACTCCTCTATTTGACAAAATGGAGTCTAATCGACCAAAAATGGTATTTACATTGTGAGCATAGTGATAATGATCACTCTTTGATTATAAAAGTAAATTTGATTGGAAAATTGGTTGGGCCTCATTACCAGATTATCTTTGATTGCTTTGTCTCTTGAATCCTTGTTGATCTTCCCTTTGGATTCCTTCTCTTAAGATTCCATGGCTTCATAGTCTAACATGAGCTTGCTCATCGCCAACACTCCCCCCTCTCTAGCATCTATCATCCCTGATAGGACTTTGTTAGGTGGGATGGTCAATGTAGTACTGTAGGACATCCGTTGCTAGATCATCTACCTATAATCTGAATCCCTTGCTAAATCGAATTGCAGACATTCCCAATAAATGTTGCCTAGGATCTCAAGGTGTGGTGTTCTGTAAAATTCCGATTACATTGCTTGCTGATAGGCAAACAATTGAAGAAGATGAGTGGGTTTTGATCGGAACACCTCAGAATGGTACAATTATGTTTCTCGAGATGTAGAATAAAAATGATGATTTGTACGCACTCTTTTTGTAATTCAGTGGGTTCAGATCCACCATGCATGCCAGTGTTAGCAGCTGACATGTACGACCACACTTTTGTAAGATACTTTGTAGTAGGAAAAGGGAATTATTTATACGGGGATCTCAATAGTTTCCAAAAATTTTGGAAAATCGAGTATTCATTATTTTCAAAGTGCGGAATGGTGTGATGAGATTACAAAGAAGAGAATGGTGTGGTATGTTATGGTGTGGTATTTGGAAGAGTCTCTATATGCAGAGTGGTGATTCCGAAAAGTCTGTAATATGAAGCTCTGTATTACAAACTGATATACACATTGAGTAGTGTTAAGATTCACAGATTGGAAGTGTAAGCAAAAACTATTTATAATAAACAAGTAGTCAATATGTTGTATATTATTGAACAATGCATTGTTAAAGTGTTATATTATTAATGTATTAATGTGTTTTTGATGTTTTTGATATAGCAGCTGAAGGTTCGTGAGGAGCGTGCAAAGCGTGAAAGGGCGGATATCAATAATCCGAAAAATTATTATGCGTAGAAGCTTCTATTGTTAGAAACAGTTAGAAAAAGTAATGGTTAGAATAAGGGTCGTTGTAGACTGCAGTTTATGTTATTGAAAGCAATGGCTTTCTGTAAAAGTTACCAACTTTTAGTTTCACGCTTGCTTTTCGAAGCCGCTCTCATGTAACCACTCTTTTCGACGTAATCAAAAAGTCCTATAAGTACATGCACTCTGTGGATTGTCGAAACAGAGTGCATGGGGGGATATTGCGCCCAATACTGCGTTCTGTCTCGCCTTTTGTTGCATCTATTTTTCTGTATGTTTTCAGCATCCGTAATCTCTGTATGCTCGTGAGCAAGATCCTGACAACAGTGGTATCACAGCTCTACACGCGTCAATACAGAGGGTTCTGTTTTCTATTTGCAATTCCAATTCTGATTCGGATTCCGATTCCGATTCCGTCTCCGTCTTTGTCTTTGTCTTCGTCTTAGGTTTCTGTTTTTGTTCCAGTTCCAGAACCAGAACCTACGTTTTCACCTACGTTTTCTTCGTCTTTGTCTTCGTCTTCGGTTTCTGTTTCTGTTCCAGTTCCAGAACTAGAACCTACGTTTTCACCTACGTTTTCACCTACGTTTACTCCTTCGGCTTACTCCAAGGCGTCGACTAAGGCAAAGAACTTAGGCAATAACTTAGGCAATAACTTAGGCAATACATTGGCAACATTGGCACCCAAGGCTCCCTTGGCGACCGTTGGCTACGTACAAGGCAATTTTAATTTTGAGTGGTGATAGAGTGGTTTAGATTCCCTAAGGCAAGAGGATTTGAACCCACAACCTCCTACTTTCAAGGGAAGTATTTTTACCACTACACTCTTTCTTGGAGTTGTTACTCAAGTTCTCTCTCCTTAATTTTAACATAGCTTTCAGTTTTCACTTTTGAAGGCGGAACGGTGCGACGCGATGCGGCGCGTCTCAGGGTACATCTTTTCAGGGTACACTTCTCAGGGTACACTTCTCAGGGTACACCAGGGTACATCCAGACAGGGTACATCCTGCTAGGGTACATCAGGGTACATCCAGATAGGGTACTTTTCTACTAGGGTACATTTCCTGAGGGTACATCCCGAGAGGAAAGCACTAGCTTAAGGGTCCAAGAGCACCATGGAGGATTATAGTAATTTACCTCTACCTGAGGCAACACTTGAACAACAACTTGAGCTTTTGCGGCATAAGCTTCGAGGAGCTCAAAATGAGATCCGACAACGTGACAAAGTCCTCCAGTAGATACAAACTGAGGCAGACAACCTTACGACGGTAGCTGGTTTGGAGGTGGGAATCCAAGCTAAGCTTCACACCCTACGACCACTTTATGTTAAACCTACATTTCCTATGAAGCGTACTTTTAATGCCCCATCTTACCCTAGTTCTCCTCCTCCTCCACAATCTAGTTACTCAACTTCACCTATTGCTTCATCTCTCCAACCAACCAAACCACCTACCCTTCAAACTTCAGCGGTGGATGCCCAACAGAAGCGACCACGAATCACCTGCTGGAATTGTGGTAAACTTGGACATACAAAAATAAGGTGCAGATTGCGACCTCTTCACATGAAACCAGCTAGAGCTCAATTGCATAACATGGAGGTCCATAATGAAGAAATTCCTCCTGTTTGGACAGAGGAATCATTGGAGAAGGACTTAAGTACCTTGGGTAACGATATCTCTCTTCACTCTCTCCTTTGCATGCAGGGTACAATAAATAATAAACTAGTTAATATTCTACATGACGATGGTAGTTCACATGACTTCATTTCACATTTATTAGTGCAAGAACTTAAATTACAAACGTTTCCTTCCTTGTATAAAGTGAAAGCTGCATTTCAAGGTAGTCGTTATAATGTAACACGAGAAGTGCAAGATGTTACGATTAGCATAGGCCCATATGTTGATTCATGAACATTTTTAATTGCACCTTTGCAATCTTACGATGTTATACTAGGTATGCCTTTTCGTCACCATTATAACCCACGTATTGACTACCATATGCATACTTTTAACTTTGAATTCAAAGGTCAAGTCATTAGTTTGTCTGCACGGCATGATTTTCAATCGTTTCCACTGATTAGTCACACTCAAGTAAAACGTGCATTTAGGAAAGGATTCAACTCATGCATTGTTTATGTCAATGTCATCAATGATTATACTCATACACTTCCTGATGCATATAAACCTTTCATGAGTACTTATAAGGACTGTTTTATGTCTGAGTATCCCTCTGAACTAGCACCATCTCGAGGATCCTTTGACCATAGCATAGATTTAGTCCCTAGTAGTTCTCCTCCTCATAAAGAACCTTATAGACATGGCCCACTACATCAAAAGGAAATAGAAAACCAAGTAAAAGACTTGCTACAAAAAGGACTTATAAGGCCTACTTCTTCCCCATTTGGAGCACCAGTTCTCTTAGTAGAGAAGAAGAATAAAACTTATTGACTGTGCATTGGCTATAGAGCCCTTAACAAGATTACCATCAAGAATAGATACCCTATTCCTCGAATAGATGATCTCTTAGATAAGTTACGAGGAGCTTGTGTCTTTAGTAAAATTGATCTTAAATCAGGTTACCATCAGATTCCTATGACACAAAGTGATATTTTTAAGACTGCATTTAGAACTCAAACTGGCCATTATGAATTTATGGTAATGTCCTTTGGACTTACTAATGCCCCTACGACATTTGTACGAATGATGAACAATATTTTTCTTGATTACCAAGTTTTTGTTCTTGTATTCTTTGATGATATACTTGTTTACAGTAAGAATGATAGTGAACATGAAAAGCATCTTGAAACAGTTTCTCATTTGTTACGAGAGAACACACTTTGTGCTAATCCTGAAAAGAGTTATTTCTTTCAGCATAAGCTAGAATATTTAGGACATATTATTTCAAGTGAAGGTGTGCATGTGGATCCGAAAAAGATTAGAGTTATCGTAGAATGGCCTACACCACAATCAATCAATGATGTTCGTTCTTTTCTTGGGTTGGCTAGTTTCTATAGAGAAGTTTGTTCGAAATTTTTCTTATTTAGCATTGCCTCTTACCTTGTTGTTGAAAAAGAAAATAAAATTTGCATGGGGACTTACCCAACAACAGTCTTTCCAAAAACTTAAACAAGCACTTTCACATGCACCTGTTTTACAGTTACCTGACTTTTCACAACCCTTTCATGTCGTTACTGATGCTAGTGGTTCAGGAATAGGTGCTGTTTTAATGCAAAATGACCATCCTATCGCATTTGAGAGTAGAAAGCTTAAGCCCTCAGAACAGAATTATAGTACGTATGATAAAGAATTGTTAGCCGTTGTGCATGCTTTGCGAATTTGGAAACACTATCTTATGGGCTCTGAGGTCTTAATCAAAACCGATCAACATGCTATTAAGCATTTATTAAATCAGCCCTTAATTTCAGATAGGCATATTGTTGATATATTTAGGTAGTGATGTGTGTGAACACTCTAGGACTGCCGGGGCACTTTTTTCCCTCTTTAGGAGGTTTTTTTCCCCTGGCTTGTATATACGCCTATTGCCCTAATGGGCTACTTATCTTTGTACATTCTCTAGTAATACATTCAGTCTTGTGTGTTGTGCTCCAAGCTTCTTCTTCTTCCTTGTGCTGTTCGCGTGCTTCCGCAGACGTCTAACTCCAACAATTGGTATCAGAGCAGGTCGTCGCTTCTTCTAGGGCGCCGTCGACACTCCTCCGTTTGCAGTCTTAGATTCGCACGAAATTTGGTGAGCATACTCAGGGTGTTTCCGAGATCAAAACTGCTTTGCTCTGTGGTGCCAAAATCGCGATCTGAGCTCGTTTCGGCCTCCGAACGCACTATCATAGCACTTGTGTAGGCTATTTCGTCCTTTTTTGCCAAAGGTATATACCAGTTTCTGTTCGCCAGTTTAAGCGTCTCGAAGTCTGCTACAGGTCTAGCAGAACTCGTTTGGGCAGTTCCGTTCAACTTTTTTAGATACAGTCAATTTTCTGCATCAAGGTATTTTAGTCACCGGCCATGGCTGAAAGCAGTGATGTATTCCGTATGTTGGCTGTTGAGGATAAGTTGGATGGTACCAACTACCCATTATGGGCTTATATGATGCGACATGTACTGGTTGCAAAAGGATTGTGGAACATTGTGCAGGGTGTTGAAAGACGTCCTGTTACACCTGTAACGACAGGTACTGTAAATACAGGTGTTGGAGCTGATGAAGATGGTGTCGAAGATGATATTCCGCAGATTCCTGTTCGTGCTGCTGTTTCTGTTGCACCTACTGCAGAGCAGATTCGTTGGGATGGCAGAGATGCCCAGGCACATGCATTGATAGCTTTGTCTGTCAAACGTGCCATTATTCCTCACATTCGCTCTTGCAGAACAGCAAAGGATGCTTGGGATACACTTACCACTTTGTACCAGGCTAGGAATGAGGCTCGTGTTGCTTACCTCCGAAAACAGTTGGAGAGTGAGCACATGAATGAAGGTGATTCTATGGACAGTTTTCTTACAAAGATCAAAGACCTGAAGGAACAATTGATTTCTGCTGATGAGGTTATACCAGATAGCTCACTTGTGTAGACCGTTCTGAATGGTCTTCCTGATTCATATCAGAGTTTTGCCTCTACTCTTCGGTTGATGATGAAAGGCAATCCGAATGCCTTGTCATTTGAGGAATTAGTCTCTGTTCTATTGCAGGAAGATCAGTCCAGGCAGAACAGGTCCATTATGCGTGTTGCAGATCAAGCTTTCCTGGCTAGTCAGAAGGGCAAAGGAAAATGGAGCTCTTCTACTAGTAAGCAGAAATCTGCAAATGTTGCACATTCAAAGAACCAAGACAAAGATGAGAAAAAATCAGAAAAGCAGAAATTGTTTTGTAAGTACTGTAAAGGCAATGATCATATCATAAAGAACTGTCCAAAACTGGCTGCTAAAGAGGCAAAGAAGAAAGAGGCTGGAATGGTTGTTGCAGAGGCCTCTACACTAAAAACAGAGTCTGCAAATCTTGTGCAGGAAGAAGAATGGGCGTTTACTACTGTCTACAGTTTTGACCCATCTTCTCCTGATCAGTGCATGTCTGCAGTAGACTCAGATGTTTGGTACTTTGATAGTGGGGCGACCAAACATATTACCTTGCAGCGCAGTTTCTTCTCTTCACTCAAGCCTGCTCCTACAGGGAATACTGTCACATGCGCCAATAACTCCTCTTATCTTGTTATGGGAGTTGGTAAGATCATTCTGACTACTGCTGATGGTAGTTCTTTCACTTTGTCAGATGCTTTATTTGTGCCAGGGATCAAAAAGAATCTGTTATTAGTTTTTGCATTAGCCAAGATTGGCTTGGTTGTGAAATTTGTTGATGACAGGTGTACAGTCCATGATCTCTCAAATGGCGATGTGATTATTGCTTCTGGCATTTTATGTCGTGGGCTGTATAAGCTCATAGACTATGAAAGATCTGTGAATGATTCGGCATGTGCAGTTCATGATTCTCAGGCTATGTCAGATGCAAAGCTTTGGCATGCACACTTTGGTCATCTGAATTTTGCTAGTTTGTTACGCCTGTAGAAATCTGAAATGGTGTCCTCTTTGCCCAAACTTGAGGCACCTGGAAAACATGTTTGTGAAGGCTGTATTTTGGGCAAAATGCAGCGTTCTTCCTTTCCAAAAGATGGTTCAGTTCGGGCTACGCAGAAATTGCAGCTTGTACATAGTGATGTCTGTGCTCCTATGCAGACACCCTCTTTTGGAAATTACCTTTACTTCGTGACTTTCATTGATGATTTTTCCAGGCATGCATGGGTATATCCACTCAAAGCAAAGTCCGAAGTGTTCATGTGCTTCAAACAGTTTTTGGTTTTGGCTGAAAATCTGTCAGCATGTAAAATGGGCACCCTCCGTTCTGATCGAGGGGGGGAATATATGTCTTCAGATTTTAATGCATTTCTGGTTGAACGTGGGATAAAACACCAGTGTACAGTGCCGTATACACCTCAACAGAATAAAGTTGCTGAACGGAAGAACAGGTCTCTCATGGAGATGGCGAGGTGTATGGTCAAGAGTCAGGCTTTACCTCATAGTTTCTGGCTTGAGGCTGTCATGTGTGCAGCATATCTACTGAACAGGTGTCCCACTAAAGCGTTGCAGTCTATCACTCCATATGAGGCTTGGCATGACCGCAAGCCATCTGTTGCTCATCTGCGTGTTTTTGGTTGTTTGGCATATGCATTAGTGCCTGAACAACATCGCAGAAAATTGGATGATAAGGTAGTAAAATGTATTTTTCTTGGGTACAGTTCTGAAAGTAAAGGCTATCGTCTGTATCATCCACAGACTAAACGCATTCTGGTTAGCCGTGATGTTGTCTTTGTGGAAGATGCTATTCAGCCATTTCTTTCATGTACTAAGGAGACATCTGTTAGCTCCAAAGACATGTATGATACTTTGATGCCTCTTTTTACTGGTGGACAGTCTAGTGCTGGTCCTAATGAGGCAACTTCTCAGCCTTTGCAGATTTCATATGATGATGCAGATCATTCCATTTCTGATGCAGATTTACATGATGCACTTGCTGATGAGAGAGCTGATATTGAGCAGGCAAAAACTATGCCAAAATGGCTGGTGCAGACTTTGCGTGACAGCAAATTAGATGCACCTTTGTCATATCGTACTCGTTCAAGCTCTCATAGTGCCTCCTTTACATCAGATTGCTATGCTATGGTTGCATCTAGTCTCTGTGATGAGAATGAGCCTGTTTCTTTTGATGAAGCACAAAATTCAGAAAATTGGATGGCTGCTTTGCAATGTAAATATGATGCTATAATGAAGAATGGTACATGGTCTTTATGTGACTTGCCTCCTGGCAAGAAGGCCATTGGCACTAAGTGGGTATACAAGCTGAAGCATAAACCTGATGGTACAGTTGACAGGTATAAGGCTAGGCTTGTTGCAAAGGGTTATGCGCAGGAAAGAGGCATTGATTTTGATGAGACCTTTGCACCTACATGCCGTATGACTACTGTTCGGAGCATTTGTGCACTTGCAGCCCATCATGGTTGGAATGTATATCAGTTGGACATTAAAACAGCATTTCTGAATGGTGACTTGCATGAAGAAGTGTATGTTTTTCAGCCCCGTGGCTTTGTGCCGAAAGGGCATGAAAACCAGGTGTGCAGGTTAAAGAAGGCGTTATATGGTTTAAAGCAAGCACCACGTGCTTGGTATGAGAAGATACATGCCTAGGCTTGTTGCAAAGGGTTATGCGCAGGAAAGAGGCATTGATTTTGATGAGACCTTTGCACCTACATGCCGTATGACTACTGTTTGGAGCATTTGTGCACTTGCAGCCCATCATGGTTGGAATGTACATCAGTTGGACATTAAAACAACATTTCTGAATGGGGCTGAGTATAAGGCAGCTTTCACAGCGACTGTTGAGTGTGTGTGGCTCAGACGCCTTATGGCTGATTTAGGTGTTGGCCAGTCTTCTGCCACCACCATCTTCATTGACAGTTAGAGCGCATTGGCATTTGCGAGGAACCCTGTGTTCCATGCTCGCACTAAGCACATTGAGGTGCATTATCACTATGTCAGGGAGAGGTTCTCTGCTGGGGAGATCAGCTTGGCATATGTGCCCACGCAGGAGAACATTGCAGACCTTTTCACGAAGGCTCTGCCTAGGGAGAAGTTTGAAGCT
Source organism: Ceratopteris richardii (assembly GCA_020310875.1). Taxonomy (NCBI): domain Eukaryota; kingdom Viridiplantae; phylum Streptophyta; class Polypodiopsida; order Polypodiales; family Pteridaceae; genus Ceratopteris; species Ceratopteris richardii. The sequence goes on from CM035428.1 coordinate 45,403,467, forward strand.
TTCCTCAAAGCTTTGGGCTTACTTCCTTTTGTGGAGTGATTTCCACATAGCTTGGCACTTCCTTATACATGAGTGCCAGCTCCTTGTTCACCACATCACTCCCAGGGGGGATTTGTTGATATATTTAGGTAGTGATGTGTGTGAACACTCTAGGACTGCCAGGGCACTTTTTTCCCTCTTTAGGAGGTTTTTTTCCCCCGGCTTGTATATACGCCTATTGCCCTAATGGGCTACTTATCTTTGTACATTCTCTAGTAATACATTCAGTCTTGTGTGTTGTGCTCCAAGCTTCTTCTTCTTCCTTGTGTTGTTCGCGTGCTTCCGCAGACGTCTAACTCCAACAAATCTTAAATGGGCATCATTCATTCAAAATTTCCAACCCATGATACAATATCAGCCTGGTAAAGCTAATGTTCTAGCGGATGCTCTTAGCCGTTTTCCTTCGCATTTTGTTGTTTTGAATAATATTTCTGCCATCCAAATTCATTCTTTTCAAGAAATGGTTTCCACTTATGCATCTGATTTGTATTTTTCACGTGCATGGCATGAATTCAACAATGGTGCATCTTTATCTGATGAACATTATACATTTCATAATGGTTTTCTCTATTTTCAACATAGATTGTGCATAACCCAAGCTTTTAAAGATTTTGTCATTAAAGAAATGCATGAACCATCTTACATGGGACATAGAGGCATACAAAGCACCATTTCTGCTTGCAAAGATTTATTCTTTTGGCCACACATGGAAAAAGATATTGCACATTATGTTTCTCAATGCATTGTATGTCAGCATGTCAAACGTCATCATGGTAAACCATTTGGATTATTAATGCCACTTCCCATTCCAAATGAACCATGGGAACAAATCTCTATGGATTTTATCACAGGTCTTCCCATCACTTCATCACATAATGATATGATTTGGACAATAGTTGATAGGTTTAGTAAATATGCATATTTCATTCCATGTAGAAAAAACTTTGACTGCACCTCAAGCTGCAAAATTATTCATTAAATGCATTTTCCCACATCATGGATTTCCTAAAGTAATGTTATCTGATCGTGATGTCAGATTTTGTAATCATTTTTGGGTAGCCTTATTTCAACATTTTGGTTCTAAAATAGATTTTAGTTCTGCATTTCATCCTGAAAGGAATGGACAAAGTGAGGCTACAATCAGTACTATTCTTGATTTATTGTGTTGTTATTCATTAGATAATCCTAGTAACTGGGATGAGAAGTTGCCATTGCTTCAATTTGCTTACAATAACACTGCACACACCACTACTGGTCGTGCACCTTTTGAAATTGTTTTTGGTAAAAAGCTTCCCACTCCCATGTCCCTCACCCAAACTGACTTTCCGATGGCTGATTCTATTGCTCAAGATCACGTTTCTATACTTCATGATGTTCACGATCACATTAGGAAAAGTCAAGAGCGATATACACATAATATCAATAATTAGCCAAAGAATTCAAGGAAAATGATTCTGTATGGTTGCGTATCATTAAAAGACGTCTCAAAAATATTTTGCAGCATCCTAAAATTAAACTTGCACCACGCTATTATGGCCCGTTTTGCATTATAGAAAAAATTAATGATAATTCATTTAGATTAGATATTCCATCTCATTGGACTATTCATAACTCTTTTCATATTAGTTTACTTAAACCATTTAAAGGAACTTTACCACTCACTCCACTGCTTGATGATCCTCCTTTAATTGAAGAACAATTTGAAATCTTAGTTCCTGAGAAAATCATTGATCATGATGTCACTACTACATGCACAGGTACTCAATATCATCGATATTTGGTTAAGTACAAAAGTGACTCTATTGAAGAATGTCAATGGATACATAAAACACAATTAACACCTCATTATGAACACTTAATTTCTGCATATCATACACAAACACATTAATGTAACAACTCCATGAACATTTCCATGCATGTGTATTTACATGGCACATGCCCATGTTTTTTATTCAGTGATGAAACATGTGACTGACCATCCATGTTTATTATTTTATCAACTGAGGTCAGTTGCTTTTTCAACTGAGGGGCATGTTATAACTTATGGAATATGTTGAACAATGCATTGTTGGATTGTAACATGAAATATGTTGGCCAATGCATTGTTGCTTATGGAATATGTTGAACAATGCATTGTTGGATTGTAACATGAAATATGTTGGCCAATGCATTGTTGCTTATGGAATATGCTGAACAATGCATTGTTGGATTGTAACATGGAATATGTTGGCCAATGCATTGTTGGATTGCAATAGTAACATGGAATATGTTGAACAATGCATTGCTATTGTTGAAATGTAACATGGAATATGCTGAATAATGCATTGTAATTGTTAGAGTGTTAAATTATTTTATCAACTGAGGTCAGTTGCTTGTCAACAGAGAGGCATGTTGTATATTATTGAACAATGCATTGTTAAAGTGTTATATTATTAATGTATTAATGTGTTTTTGATGTTTTTGATATAGCAGCTGAAGGTTCGTGAGGAGCGTGCAAAGCGTGAAAGGGCGGATATCAATAATCCGAAAAATTATTATGCGTAGAAGGTTCTATTGTTAGAAATAGTTAGAAAAGTCATGGTTAGAATAAGGGTCATTGTAGACTGCAGTTTATGTTATTGAAAGCAATGGCTTTCTGTAAAAGTTACCAACTTTTAGTTTCACGCTTGCTTTTTGAAGCCGCTCTCATGTAACCACTCTTTTCGACGTAATCAAAAAGTCCTATAAATACATGCACTCTGTGGATTGTCGAAACAGAGTGCATGGGGGGGGATTGCACCCAATACTGCATTCTCTCTCACCTTTTGTTGCATCTATTTTTCTATGTGTTTTCAGCATCCGTAATCTCTGTATGTGCGTGAGCAAGATCCTGACAACACAATATCCCGCACATATTTATCTCTGTTGACTATCTATTTTTGAATTTTCTCTTAGTCTCAGTGTATTGTGAAGATTCCAAAATCAAACAATGTGAAGTTAATTTAAGGAACGTAAACACATGTTATGATTGTAGTATTACAGTCATAATCCCTCTACCCATACCCTACCTTTGGAGAAGGTGTTGTATGTTTGTTACAAACATTTCAGTGATACGCAGATACCCATTTGGTATGCTCAATCTTATAGATAAATCCTTCTTCTATCAAATGATCTAATCCTCTTTGATAGTTTCCACATAATTGTCATTATATGTGTACGGTTTTTGCTTCATTGGCTTGGCATCTAAGGACATGGGAATTCTATGTGAACAAATATTTGGGCCAACTTCTTTCAAGTCTTTGTAACTCCACTGAAACACATCTCTATACTCTCTTCACAATGCTATCAAATCTTGCTCCTCGTCCTCCGCTAAATCATGTCCTATGTACATACAATGTTCTTCAAGTTCTATGGTCACAATAATTTTCTTATTCTTCTCTTTGTTGTCCTATGCCACTCTTGTGAGTGCTTCCCTATTAGGCATCCTTATCATAACCTTTGGATCTTTTATTTCATATTTCTTGAAATTCTCTAGGACCTCAAAGAGGGTCTCTTCCTCTATTGGCTTAGTTTCAAGTTTGTCTCCTTTCTTTCCTTGGGTAAGCTTACAGTTTCTTTCTTTTTTGATCTTTCTTCTTTATGACTTCCATCTTCTATTAAATACAGATTAAGTTCCTCAAAAGTACAAAGAGGATCAATGAAGATGACTCTCCATCTTCATCACTATCTTCTTTAGGTTAACTTGTACAAGGGTTCACACTCTTCAATAACCAACTCATAGATTATTGGTTCTAACATGAAAACTGAAATGGCATATCCATCCTCATCACAATCAGGATTACATTGTCCTTCATTCATAGCTACATCCATTGTGGCTAGAATTTTGGCCCAACCGTGGGGTTCAAATTCTACGTAAGGAAAAACAATAGGTGCATAGGTTGGGTCCTAGATGGATCTATGATTCTCCTTAGCTCCTACTTATCGAGCGGTTATTTTTGTCTCTTCTTGAAATACAACTTTGCACATCCATAAGTCAGTGTCTTCATGCATCCAAGAGGATCCTAATCCTATTGAGTGCATTGAATCCATGTCATTCATTTCTCTATGGATGGCGTTCCATTGTATAGGGTGTACATGTCTATGTGAGTAGTCCTTGAGGTGGACTTTAATGGTGACTCCTAATTGTTGCAAATACAAAGATTTGGTTCCCCCATCTTGTAATATTTGAAATTGTCTCATGAATGGTCTACCCAAAGTCTTCTCATAGACATGGTTTTTGCCAAACTCACATATGGAAAAAGTGTGCTCAAACTCCAGACCACAAGTAGTGAGAGTTATTCCTTCTTATAGCTCTAAAGGGTTCTCAATGTGGCCATCTACTAGAACTTCATCCTTGTTGGTATGAGTGCTAGCATTCCACAGTGCTTCCATAAGGATTTGGTAGCAATGGCCACTCTTGCACTTGAATCCAAGATAGATTTTGTTTTGTAACCTTGATATGTCATAAGAAGATAGGTATTTCATTCTTCAACTTCGCTCATACCACCAATTTTGTCCAAGGATATGTCATGCACTCTCTTATGTGATCCTACTTGGGAATGAGTCTTAGCTACCTCTCACACTTGATTGGTTATGTGTTTCCATAGTTTTGGTTTGACTTTGAGTAGCTCCTCCAAATTGAGATGACATTTCACTTTGGTGTTCCTTACTGCATTCGTGTTTCTAGGTACAACTGAGGTTTTGCGTGCTACTTTCTCTGCTAATTCATCTATTGAAGTGGATGGTTTAGAAGTGAAGCTAGTAGCACTCTTTGAATCTTTATAGATCTTGGAAAGCTCTAACCCTTCCCCTAGATTTTCCTCAATATCAATGCACATATGAATGCACTGCTCTATGATTTTAGGCTCTTTCAGATACACATAAGATCTCAATTTGGCACTTAGCAAATCATCCAAGAACAATGCCACTTGTTTGGTTGGTGTGGGTAACTGTAGAATCAAGCATCTCTCTAGGTATTGTCTAAATCTTCTTCACGCTAGTCTAACCATATCCTAGGGTGTTTGTTTGAAGCTATGGATGAGCGATGAGGTATTGTGTCTGATGCCACTCTTGGAGAATTCAATGATAAAGGGTTTTCGCAATTGGTCTATGTTTCTGAACTGACCTTGGTGTAGTGGTTGAAACCATGTCAGGATAGTGTCTTTGAGATTTAGACCAAAGCATTATATTGAGTGAACAAGTCATCCACCTGTTCAGCTCTTAAAATTTTCTAAAATCCATTACATGATCGTAAGGGTCTCCAGTGCCATCGAAGTAGTTCTTCATGGACTTAATCAGTTGACTTGGTCTAAAGATCGTAGGATTTTCTCTAGGTCTCGACAAAGGAAACTTAGTTCTTTCTTTGTGCGTACCATGAATGTGAGATGATCTTGCTCCTTGTTGGCCATAAGGTACATTCAATCTCAGTGGGGGAAAAAATAATTCACCCTTCCATTAGTAAGGATGCGTACCATGTTCCATTACCAAGAACATTCTTTCCGACCTCTTATCTAGATACACAACTTTCTCTGGTATCTTAGGATCCTTGAAATCATATATGGTGACTCTACATACTCCACTAAGTTGATCTCGCTTGAATCTCCAAAAAGCTTCATTCATTTCTCTATTCAAGAATAACTCTATGCTTCTTTTATCCTATGGAATCCACTCTAGTGTAATCACTCTAGTCAAGATAGATTTGCCTTGAGTTGTTCTAGGTTCTTGTCCTAGGTCTCCTTGCTCTAGGTCTTCTATTTCATTTTTTGGAGTCATGATCCCCAACTCATCTGTCCTTTCACATAAGCTGGTGATCACATACATGGTTCCTTGCTTATGAATGTACAAATCCTCTTCAAACTTGACCACTTGATGTTCAAACCAAAAGGGTTGATCCTAGTTTTTAAGTTGGACCACTGATCACCTTAGACCATTGTCATAGATGTGTGCACCCAATCGATTGTTTAAGAGGTATCTCAGTTAGGTCTTATGGTGTCCTTTAGGAGTTTCTAAGTAAGCCATTCTTTAGCTCCCTATAGGTCTTTCCATACTAAATGAAATCTCTAAGTCACTTGTTTTTTAGATCAACATGTAAGGATAGTCATTACATTTATGAGCCCACAATATTTTTGTTTGATTAACACTCACCTCGAATGATCTATTACTTTGTCGGTCTCTCCCTACATGTCTAGCTGATCTAAGGTTCATATGCCCTACTAATTAGCCCAATAACCTTTGTACAACCACATTGCTGATTCCTTTGATATCAATCGCTTGTTCCTTTTAACTTCTTTAGGATGTATTTCTTTATCTCAAAACATGCATCGTGAGGAATCTTACGTTTGTCGTACTTGATGTTCTTCATCCAATCAAATTAAATTCTTTGCCCTTAAGTTATCGTTTGACTGCGATTAATCTCTTCTTGAACTTGAGAATTAAAGGCCCTTTTAAAGTTGAGTGTTCCTATCGTGTCCCTAATCAATCAGAACCACTAATCGAACTTCGCCTATGTTAAAAAAATTGATCGAGGGGGTTGATAGTTCTTCTAATGTTGAGTCACTTATTCCTGTTTGCACTTGAAGGCCCAAGATATGCATTCCCAAGCTTGCATACACTGGCACCTTGCTTTAGTCTTCCCAAGAGCTCCAAAATCCTACAAAAATCTAAAAAATAGAGCTAAATTTGATCAAAATTTGCTGAATCCTAAAAGCTGCCCAATTTGCATGTCTATCGTGATAGACGATGACTATCATGATAGACCTATCTACAATAATAAATGGTGGACTGTAGTGATAGATGGTCCCTATTGTGGGTGGTTGTTTGTCATGATAGATCTTTCTATCACTATAGACAATTGTTTGGCACAATAGACATTATCGTTAGGGCAAAAAATACTCAAAAAAGGGCCATTTGCTAATGATGGATTAAGAAAATTGACAAATAGGGTCTTTCCATGTGTACAGGAATATAACATTTTTGTCTCTTTTAATCTTATGAAGAAATGCATTTTTTAAGAGAATATGCTTAAAAGCACCGCTTAAGTGACAAATTTTCTTGAATTTAGTTCACAATTTTTTGATTTCATACAAAAAAAGATATTTTTTGCACACCACATAATGCAAATCCTTAAATTTCCAATAGAGAAATGATTTTTGAAGATACAAAATATTTTTGTTCACAAAATTCAATGATGTTTTGGTCACAGTTGATACATCAAATTAAAAGATTGTGTTTTGCTTCCACGTGTACAAGGTTTTTTTGTCCATAAATACTAGTGAAGTTTATGAATCTCGGTTTCCCACTTTGAGCGTTCTCTACTCTTTCTCTGAGTGTTCGAATGGCTTCTATTTCTTGTCGTCCTTCCAATCGTGTAACCTCATGTGAGGTTTACAATAGTAGAGAGGATTCTTTATGGAAACCTCTTTCTGTGAAGCTTAATGATTGGGTGACTATGCTTCCTAGTTGTAGATGTGCCCATAAATTCAAGCATACTAAAAGGGATGACAACAAAAAACCATTGGAAAGGTCACATTTTTGGTTTCAAATTGAAGAGAGACAGTTGGTTTGCAAAAGTTCAACATGTTTATAGTGCAAAGGATCTCGTGCTAAACAATCATCTACAATTCCCGTCGTACTATAAGTGAAGTTTAACAATGCCCTTTTATTAGTTTCATTTGTTTTTGTATTACAAGATATATGTTTTTGTATTGCAGATATTTTTCCTTCCAATATTTTGAAGTGGGAACCAGTTGAATGTTTAACAAGAACATTCAAAGTCCTTCATAAGGATTATGCAGAACCTCTGTATGCAAACAAATCGTTGAATTTTTCAATAGCATTCAATTATTTCTCTACTTTGCAGATTATCAGGTGCCATCAGCGAGAAGGGCTTATGGAAATCTTGTACATCTGCCTACTCCTTGCATCTCTTAATAAGATTGGGATGTTCCTGATCATTCAACAGTTTCAAGTTTTTTATGCAAAATGAAAGATGATGTCCAAAGGGCAATGTAAGCAAGCCAACTTTCTTGAAGGATAAAGATTCAATGGTTTCTTCCTCTTCTCGTTTTTGTAGCATGTTTTAAAAACATGTTATTACAGAAAACAAAAACAATGTGGTTGAATAGGAGAGTTCCAATTTCAAATATTTATGATGTTTTAGGTAGGGAATGGGATAGAAAAGAAGATCAAAAGCTAGAAGACATCATTTTATGTAAAGTTAGCCCAAATGCTCTTTCAGTTTCATATCAAATATCTAGACAATCACTTTTTTTAGGATATGATTACAAAAGGTGGATATCAACGTGCTAGAGTGACACCAAATTTGGCACCATTGCTGAGGAGAAAGCCTCAAGGATGAGCATGTGATGGTAAGATGTAGATTTTTGATGTTGGATTCATAAGTAATTTCTTTCCCTTTTATTTCTTCTTACCTCGTTCATCACCATCATCATCCTCACCATCTCCCACCTCCATCTCCTTCTTTGCTAAATTTTTAGTTTTTTGGTCATATTCCCTTCCCTACCTCATTCCCCTCATCCCATTTTTGAGAGAGAGTTTTAGTGCATTGAGTCTTTTGTGCTTTGTGATCAATTTCTATAGAATTCAATAGCACCACCATCTCCAATAGCTTTCGTGGGTATGATAGAACTCTTTGTAGTTTTCGAGATGATGAAGTATATTTGTCGTGATAGATAGAAAAAGTTGGTATTTCATGTTTTCATGCATTGCCTGATAAACTACACTATTACATCATCCCAAAACACTAGAAACTTTTGCAAAATCTACATTCTTTTGGTCTATCATGATAGACACCGTCTATCGCAGCAAAAAAAATCACGATAGACACCCGTCTACCATGATAGACCCATCTATCATGATAGACAACATCTATCGTGATAGATGACCCCCCCAACAAAGACCATCTATTACGATAGAAACCATCTATCCCGACACTACAACAGATCGGCCGTATACCGAGATTTTTACCAAGGGAAATGAATGTGTGCATTTTTTCCCCGACCTCAGTGTAGGTATCAGTATGCGCATCGGAATTAAAGCACTGGTGTGGGCATCGGTATGAGCATCAATATAATCGTTGATATATACGTCGATATTACGGATGCTCATATCCACAGTTATACCGATGCCTGTGCTGGGTGTATCGTCGCTTATACCGGTGCCCGCTAGGTGTATCAACGATTATTCAAATGGCATTCCTGGGAGTACCGTCGCTTATACCGATGACCATATATGCAAGTTTTTTTTTTGGGCAGAGTGTGTTGTCTTTTGCTATAGCAATATTACCATGATGTTGCTTAGCAAAAGACAATACACTCTGCCAAAAAAAAAACCGAGTACACGTGATGTGTACTCTAATGTCAACCGAAATATGATTTCATAAAACAGAATATTATTGTACACAAAAGAGATAATCAGAATGAACCATGAACCATGTACAAAAAGAGTTATATATTGTTGGGAAGATGGATGAATACTTTAGGATGATGAGTAGGTACTTCCAAATCCAACTTTGTACCAGCCCTTTGATGCTTCAGAGTTGATAAGTAGACCTCCTTAGATTTCCAATGACACCATAAAATGGCCTATGTACGTTGGAAATGATGTAGGAAAAGATTGAAACAAAACAGACAACTTTGAACTTCAAGTCTTCAAGAAAACCTTTTATTTTTTACTAGACACCTGTTGTATCTTTTGCTTAGTATGACCAGCACAGTAGGAATTGGAAAAATTCCTTTTAGGGGCATCTAATTAGCTTAGCAAGCTAACTACTCCAAGTGGAATGACTTAAAAAGATTAACTATGCGTAGAGAAATGAGTTTAGCAAGTAAACCTTTACCCCCGATATTTTAGGACTGTTGTAGACTTCAACCAGTGATCACTTCGATGGACTTTCTCTGCAATGGCTGAATAGAAATCCTTCAAATTTTGATAGCATGTAGAAAACTTTGAGGGGGTTCCAATAAGCTATAGATATTTGAATTTGGTGGAGGAATGAGTGAGATATGATCTCCACAAGTTGACTGACTAACAGTGATTATTACAGAGACTCAGAAATGAACAAACGTAGATATTATGTATTAATGAACACTTGTGTACAAAATCATTGGCTTGGAAACCATAGCCAAATGATGTGGTATGGTGTAGGCAACAGTGTGGCCTTACACACGTACAAAGATGAGAGTGAAGAGCTCAAAAAGTGATCTGTGCTTCCGTGACTTTTTGATGATCACTTTTATAGTAGTTGAGTTCAAAATTTGAATTTGACTTCAAACTTTTGGCACTCTATAATCATGCTCCTACATCCTAGCAGATATTCTCTTAATTGATTGATGCTTTACAACTAATAAAGTCCACAACTCCCTTGGGTAGGTGGTTACAAAGATTCCAAATCTTTTACAAAAGGATAAAATGGTAATTAACCATTAGCATTGATTCCTATGCATCTTCATATCTTCAAGCCAAATGTGTAGGCTTGTGAATTGCACCAACAGCTCCCCCTCAAGCCAAACATTTTGGCTTGGTCTTTCTCTTCAGTCTTCATGTATATCCTGCAATCCAATCATTGATTTGAACATGCAAAGTTTGGTTCCATCCAAAGCTTTAATTAACAAATCTGCACAGTTCATGTTGGTTGATACATATGTTAGTTGAATGTCCTTGCTTAATAGCTTCTCTCTCACATGATGGTAATGGAACTCTATATGCTTGGTTCTTGCATGATAAATAGGGTTAGCTGCAAGGTGAAGTGAGCTTGTATTATCTCCAAATATCAATGGTGAGGTAGTATACAAACCCAATTCTGTATACAATACCTTGATCCATATGGCTTCTTGAGTAGCATTTGCCAATCCTCTAGACTCTACCTCTGTAGAAGATAAAGAAACAGTAGGTTGCTTCTTTGAAGAACATGATATTGGTTTATCACCTGCAAATGAAATATATCCTGAAGTGCTCCTCCTATCATCCTTGCATCCTGCCCAATTTGCATCTGAATAAATCTTGATATCCAAGTCTGAAGTGTAAGGGAAATACAAACCATGATGTTGAGTACCCTTGAGGTATTTTAATATCCTTTTGGTAGCCTCCAAGTGAGGTGCCCTAGGCTTGTGCATAAACTAACTTAGCACACTAACTCCATATGCAATATCTATCCTTGTTAAGGTAGCATAATTCAAGCTACCCACAATGCTTTGGTAACCTGTAATATCATCAAGAACATCTCCATCATGAGCACTTAATTTTAGATTTACCTCCATTGGAATGCTTGCAACTTTGGCATCCTCCAAATGAAACTTTTTCAACATATCCTGTATGTACTTTCTCTAAGTAATGTAGATTCCAGAGTTAGTATAAACTAACTCAAGTCCAAGAAAATACTTTAGTAGACCAAGATCACTGATCTTGAACTCTTTCATCATCTGGTTCTTGATTTGTTTGATTCCATTGACATCATTACCTGTAAGTATGATATCATCAACATATACACATAGGTATATTACCTCTGAATTACTTCTCTTGATGAATAGAGAAGTGTGTGCTTTGCTCATAACAAAACCTTGGTCTTGAAGGTATGTGGTCAACCTGTGATTCCATGCCCTAGGTGCCTCCTTCAATCCATAAAGAGCCTTTTTTTAACTTGCATACATGTGTTACCTTGTTAGGATCCTCATAGCCAGGAGGTTGTGACATATATACCTCCTCTGAAATCCATCCATTCAAGAAAGCATTTTTTACATCTAAATGGTACATGTTCCAATTCTTAGATACAGCCACACTTACCAATACCCTAATGGTTGGCATCTTGGCCACAGGTGAGAATGTTTCTTCATAGCCAATGCCTTGGGTTTGTGCAAAACCCTTGGCCACCAATCTAGCTTTGTATCTTCTTATTGACCCATCAGAATTTCTTTTGATTTTATAGATCCATCTAGATCCAATTAACTTCATAGCTTCTTTCTTTGGTACTAGTTCCCATGTGTCACTTTCCTTGAGTGCTTCAATCTCTTCATCCATAGCTTCCTTCCATTCTGTCTTCGTCATGGCCTCTTCATATGATCTTGGTTCTTCAATTGACAAGTCTTGCAAGATAAACAGAATGGTTAGTAACAAGAGAAGTGTCATACCCATATCTGATAGGTTTTTTGCTCTCTGTTGGAAGGTGTATTTTTGGAAAGCATTTTTGATGTAGAAAATTAGTAAAAAGCCAAAAAACTTGTAAAATATTTATGCAATGGTTGTAAAAATAAGGAAGAGTCTTCCTTATGTAGTCAAGGACCTCATGTAATTTTTGTAGAATTTTTAGAAACTCTTAGATAGCATATTTTTAGAAAATTAGAGAAAAAGACCTAATTTCAAGTGTGAAAAGGGACACTTGAAAATGTATATAAGTCAATTTTCTCTAATTTGGAGAGGTTGGTTAGTCATTTGCTCAAGCTATCAATAGAGAAGAGAGAGTTTCTGCAAAAATCGTGTTTTCTCCTGTTGAGTGTATTTTCTTTGATGTGAGAGCTTGTTTCTTGCTTAATCATGGAGATTTGTGAGTTATATTTGTGTATTACTGAGTGAGTTGTATGAAGGAAGAGGTTTACTGATGTAATGAGTGGAAAAGGATTGAAGAAAGTTCCAGAATTGTGAAAATCGTCTGAATGTACAGAATCGCGATTGTCTCGTCTCTGTGATACAGGTGATATTTTTCAATTTTGAGTTCATATATGTATTCTGCTGATAAAATAGCATGGTTTTGACACAAAGATCATAGAAAATGATGGAGATTTGCCTTAGATATGGTAAACCCTAGATTTTCTCTTCATCTTCAATTTTTCTCAGCAATCCAGCCATTAATCTCTTATTTCCTTGAATCTATTATCTTGAAGGGGCTGTGGTCTTATGGATATTCCTAGGATTGACAAAATAAAGATGATTTGTTGATTCTTTGTTACTTCATGATTGGAGAGGACAACTTGGAGTCCAAAACAAAACATTTTTTGGCGCCGTTGCCGAGGAACATTCCAAGAACTTCTTTGAAGTTGGACCTTTGCTGGATCTTCAGTTGATGATGGTAACCAACACAAGAACAAGGTAAAGCTCATCAATTAGGAAAAGTGCACATGAATAGGTAGATATCATTGGCTGTCTTTAGGGAAGAAGAAAGCAATGGATGTCTTGTAGAAGTGGAAGTGCTGAAATCTTTGTAAATTGATAGTTGCTCATCATATTGGTGAAGTAAAAGTGCAGGTGTGTGGAGGATTTGAGCCAAGAAGCTGAAGATGGAGGTAACTTGAATCTATTCTTGCATTTCTAGATTTCTTTTTGCCCAAGTACTAGACACCATGGGTGATCTTGGGAAGATAACATGGTGATATTAAGGAAAGGACAGTTAAAGTAGCTAGATGTAAGAATGAGGGATTCAGTTGTTGACCAAATCTGAGCATTAATCTTGAGTTGTTCTGCATTTTGAAAAAATATATGATTGAGTTTATCTTTACAAAAATTGATTGCCTTTCATAACACTTTTTCATTTGAGAAACTTTCTTTGGTACTTTAGTGATAGCTAAGGACATAGAAACTCATAACCAATCAAGAACCAAGGGATCAGCAGATCTCCAAAACCAGAAACCCTAAGTAAAGTGTTCTCCTTTATTTTTAGGGCAAAAATACCAAACAAATTCACAAAACCTATCAAAAATTATTAAACAAATTTCTTTTCTTGTTAGAAAGTTGGAGTAAGGTGTTGTGGATAAGAGTGATAGTGGAGAAGTGAAAAAAGAAACAAAAAAATGGTCAAAAAACCAGAAAATTAGAAAACACGATTCTCTGCACAGAATCGCGACTTTCTGAAAAAAGTGATTGATTTTGAAATAACATTTTAAGTGAAAGTTGAATTGAAGTTGTTGAAGGGCCTTGAAGGTAATCAGGAAGAAAAAACTACTCAAATTGGCATAAAATCAAAAATAGAGAAAAACACGATTTTCTGCACAAAGTCGCGATTTTCTGAAGAAGATTGTGATTTTGGTGCAAAAGTTCAGGAGTGGAGTGAATTAAAAAGGAAAGAAGGAATTGAAGCAAAACAAAGAGAAAGAAAGTTTAAAAAAAATAATAGAGACCAAAAAAATTCCAAAAACCCAGAAAATTAGAAAACACGATTCTCTGAATAGAATCGCGATTTTCTGTAAAAAGTGTTGTTTCTGGAATAACAATTCAAGTCACTATTGAATTGAAGTTGTTGAAGGGTACTAAGAGGAAATAGAAGAGAAGACCACTCAATTTGAAAAAAAAAAAAATCAGAAGTTTAGAGAAAACACGATTTCCTGCACAAAATCGCGATTTTCAGGGAAAGATTGTGATTTTGGTGCAAAAGTAATAGAGTCTGGTAAATCACAAAGGAAAGAGGATCTTGATTGGAAAGAAGAAGAAATAACACTCAAATTTGCACAAGATCAGATTTACAGAAAAAACAGGATTTGCTGCAGAAAATCGCGATTTTCTGTAAAGGGAAATATTGGAAATTGTGGCTTAATTGGGCAATTTGAGGAAGTCAGTTGCAACAATATCATCAAATTGAGCAAGAAATATTGAACAAATCAAAAAGTGAGAAAAAAGGGAAATTGTACAGAATCACAACTTTCTGAGTACAAAATCGTGATTCTTTGGGCACTATATAAACTGGGAATTGAGGGGGAAATTCATTTGTGAGTGAGAGTGAGAGAGAGAGAGAGAGTGAGCAGGGCTATCAAAATCGCGACTTTCAGCAAACATTGGCCATTGGAGACATTTTCACCCAAGCAAGAAAGGTAAGAATCCTAACATCATTCTTGAGTACATATTTTTGGCTCTGAGTGAAAAAATAACACAAGAAATAGAAAATAACAGAATCGCGAATTTCTGATTTTTTGAGTTTTCACTAAAAAAATCATTAATTTTTTGCTTAGTTGCTTTATTGAATGTTAAAATTTTGACAAGGCGATTCTATAGGTGAAAAGAAAAATTGAAAAATCAATAAGTTGAAATTCTGCCAAAATTTGGACAAAATCGCGATTCTGAGTTTTAACTCAAAATCGCGATTCTGTGAAAAGTGCCATCAACATCGCGATTCCCAGAACGCGATTTTCATAAGAAAATCGTGTTTTTTACAATCCGTGAGCAATCACGATTGTCTGGGAACAAAATCGTGGAAAACACGATTTCGTGAACAAAATCGTGGAAAACACGATTTCGTGAACAAAATCGTGAAAATCACGATTTTCACACAAAATCGTGAAAAACACGATTTCGTGCACAAAATCGTGAAAAACACGATTTTGATCACAACATCGTGAAAAACACGATTTTTACACAAAATCGTGGAAAACACGATTTTCACTCAAAATTGTGAAAAACACGATTTTTACACAAAATCGTGAAAAACACGATTTTCACTCAAAATCGTGAAAAACACGATTTTTACACAAAATCGTGAAAAACACGATTTTCACTCAAAATCGTGGAAAACACGACTTTGAACACAAAATCGTGAAAATCACGATTTTCACACAAAATCGTGAAAAACACGATTTTCACACAAAATCGTGAAAAACACGATTTTGACTCAAAATCGTGGAAAACACGACTTTGAACAGAAAATCATGAAAAACCCTAAATTCATCAGAAAATCGTGGAAAAACAAAACCTAAACAGAAAATCGTGGAGAAACACGATTTCTTTCATCAAGAAAATCGTGGAAAAGTCTAATTGCATCATAAAATCATGAAAAACACGATTTTCATCTGAAAATCGTGAAAAAACACTACTGGCAGTAGAAAATCGTGAAAAACCCTAATTTCATTAGAAAGTCGTGAAAAGCACAAAACCTAGGAAGAAAATTAAAACACACACAATTTTGGACAGAAAATTGTAGAAAACCAATACATTGGTTAGGAAACTGTGACAAACACTCTTTTGAGTATTAGAAATTTGTCAAAAATAGGTGAATGATACTTAGGTCTGGAAATAAAATAAATACACTTTCTAAACAAGACCTAGCAAGGAAGGGAAAAGAACCAAGAAGTAGTAAAAGATCAGAAAGAAGTTTAGGGCAAGAAAATAACATGGAAAACCTAAATGAAACAAATGAGTCAATAGAAACTGGGGATTTTAGAAACATCCTCAAATACATGTATACAAATAGGTTTGGAGCCTATGTATATCAGGATGGAATGCATAAATTCCTCATTAGATTGAGAAATTTAGAAGTTCCCCAGAATATAACCCCAGTAGCACAATTTAAGGATGGAAGATATGAAGATAGGCAAGGATGTGTATACATTCTCTCTCAAGACCCAGAAAATTCAAATGACCTAGGGCAATGTGCTGATAAGGGACCTTGGGAGCATAACATAGAACAAACAAATTTGCCCAGGCCAAATGAAAACCACACTAGCAATGAACAACAACATGGGAGGAGGACACATATTTCCCCAAATCCCTTTGACAAGGAACCAGATGGATACAATGACTTCCCACTTAGAAGAAGACCTCATTGGCAGCCTCAGGGTAGAATGCTTAGACCATACCAAGTAGCCAAATGCATGAAGAACCAATATGAAGGGTATTCAGATCCTCATGCTCATGCAGCAGAATTTAGACAACTAATTAGAGCTGAAGAAGTAGAGGATTACAAGGTGCAATTTGAAGCATTTGGATTAACCCTAACAGGACCAGCCTTATCCTGGTTCATTCCCCTGAGAAAGGAAATGTATCTGGACATTGAATCTTTTTTAGAAGCTTTCATTGGAGAATTTTCTAAGACTGGAATAAAACATAGTACATTCACATTAATACATAGTTTCAAACAACAAAATGAGGAAAATGTTAGAGAAGCAGCCAGAAGATTTAAACAATACATTGATAGATGCCCAAGAGAGGAAGTACCTTCCATGGCAAAACAAGTATCCCTATTCATTGAAGGTTTGAGAAGTGCTCAACTAAGAACCCTAGTGTACTATAGGAGATGTCCTGACTTAGCAGCCTGTGTGAAGGAGGCAATAGACTTGGAGGACAACAGAGGTCAAGATCTGTTGGCATTTGATCAACCTAGATCATATGAAGACAAAATTCCTCCAGCAAAAGAATTGGCTCAGGCCATTGCTAAAGCCCTAGAGGTAAACACTAAAGCTAATCTGATTAACTCTAGGATAAACACAAACAAAAAATGTTACATTTGTGGAGAAAATCATCTGTCACAACAATGCCCATATCAGAAGCCTCCACACTTGCAAGATAGGAAGACACTCAAATACTGCACACTAGAGAGGAAATGGACAAACCATACCAGGGAGGAATGCTTCTATAACAAACAACCCATCAAGGAAAGAGACTACATGGCTCAGAGGGAATCAGGTTATACTGAGCAACCAAGACCAGTGTTGGGACAACAGCCTCCTATTCCAACTAATGTGGTACCAGTCAAATATACACCCATAGAGGAAGGAAATTCAAGATTCAGATCACCTTATAAGGAAGAGTATCAATGGAGTGAGGGACATCAGGAAGAATGGGAAGATTATGAAATAAGAGAACCTGAGCTTAAAGCCCTAGATTTGGGAAATGGAAAAATTGAAATGGACATAGCAACATTCATGTACATTACTAACAACTACATGTCCAATCAAAAACCTCAATTCAAAGGGGGACCAAAGATAACATGTTATAGGTGTGGGGGAGAGCATTTCATCAGAGACTGTCCACAACCTCCAACATTCAGGATAGAGGGAGCATACTGCAAGGATTGTGGAAGAGAACACCTGATCAAAGACTGTCCAAAAAATCCCCAAAAACAACAGAACACACCCAATAGCATACCACTAAAAACAGTCAATATTATGGAACAAGAGGAATTGAGTGACAATGATCAAGTTGGAATCAATGTTATAACAAGGGCACAAGCTAAGCAACAAGAAACAAATAAGGAACAAAGTGAAGGTTCAGCCTCAAAGGTGAAAAGGAATAAACAAAAAGGGAAGTGGGAAAAGAAAAAAAGAATGGGCAAAAACTTGGAAGAAGACAATAAGGAACAATCAAAAAGTACTCCTCCCCAAAACACTCAAAATCAGTATGAAATAGGACACTCTCAGAGTCTAGAAACCCTAATCAAAGCATATAAGGGAAAAATCCAAGAAGGACCAAGTCCTGCAGATCATGCAGTGGCTTATCCTATACCAGAGTTAGAGCAAGAAAGAATGCTAAAGTGCAAACAAATTATCCAAGAAACACAACTCAGATTAGGGGAAGAAGACAGTTCTCAGAGAACAATTGAACAAATTGAGAAAACAAGAACATGGAAAAGTGTTAACAAAGAGGAAAATTCACAATTAACATTCCAAATGATCATAAATGAACAATGTAGCATTACATGTCATACAACATGGGAAAACCTGTTGAAACAAAATCCTCACCTACAAAACAAAATAAATAAAGGGGAAACAATACCTGGAAACCTTCATTCACCAACACAAGAATTAGAGGAATTATGGTATATTCCTATTGACAAAATAGGAGGATATTGTGAAGGAGAAGAAGGGAATTCAACCCTAAAATTACAATATGGAAAAAATTCAGCTAAAGCCATTTTGGATAGTGGATCAGGAGTGGCCATAATGACTAAACAAACTTGGGAGAAATGGGGAAGAAATGAATTACTACCCACTAAGATGAGGTTACAACTTGCAGATGGGCATATAGAAAAACCCCTAGGAATTTGGGAGAAAGTGATTGTGGACATATGCGGTATAGAAATAGAGCATACCTTTGCCATAGTAGAATTTCCACAATCCACTTCATATGAAATCATCCTAGGAAGACCTTTTATGAGACAAATGCAAATTGTACAAGATTGGGGTAATGATTGTTTATATCTCCAAAGCAAAGGAAGAATAACAAGAGTGAACCTGAGAAATGGGCATTATTGTGATGTATCTCCTCAAGAATGGTATAAAATACATCAAAATCAAGAAGAAAGTGAGGAATCAGATATGGAGGATCAGGAAGAGAGTGAATCAGCAATATGGAAGTGCAACATGATAAGAAATCTCACCAATAGAAAGAGAAGACTGAAAAGAGAGGAATGTGTGAAAGAAAGAAAAGTACAGGATGAAAGCTATGAGCCACAACAATTTAAAGATGAAGAGTTTGAGCCTTATGGGTGGAATCAAATCTTGGCTACTATGGATCTGGCCAGTGAAGAATATGTAGGAATGAAATTCCAAGACGAAGAAGGCTTTGATGTTTTCCACATTAGCATACACATGATAAGTGTACCAAAAACAGAAGAGGAGCAAAATAAAGAAATAATATTACAAAAAGGAAAAACACGGTATTTGGAAACAGTAAAAGCCGAGGATGCAATCAAAGACAAAATCTCAGGCAAATACAAGGAACATAAACACAAGGAAATAGAAAGAGATCAGACAAAAGAGAAGAAAGAGAAAGAGATCAATAAGGATCAATATTTTGATGTACCAGCAAATTTTAAAACTTATGAGGTAGAAGACAGACTACTCCTGAAAATGAAACCAGAAAGAGAGAAGAAAAAAGGAGAAGCTTATGACAATGAAGAACAAACAAAAAAGATTGTGATTACTCAGGAAGAAGGAGAAGAGAGACAGATAGTGATAGCTGATGATATGACCACACAAGAAGAAGAAGCCTTAAGGAGCCTGGCAAAGAACTATAGGGATGTATTTGCTTACAGTTATAAAGATTTAAAAGGGATTGATCCAAAAATCTGTGAGCATAAGATTCCTATGACACCTGATGCAAAACCAAGCAAACAGAGACACTACACATTTAATGATAAATACTCTGCCAAAATAAAGGAAGAAATTGACAAGTTGTTGGCGGCATTTCATTTATGAAATAGAGTACACTGAATGGATATCACCTATAGTTGTGGTGCCAAAGAAGAATGGAAAACTTAGGGTTTGCATCAACTTGAAAAAAGTGAATGCAGCAACTATAAGGGATAGTTATCCACTGCCAATAACAGATCATCTTCTTGAGAGAGTTGCAGGAAAGGAGGTTTACAGTTTCCTAGATGGTTTCTCAGGCTACAATCAAGTGCCAATAGCCTTAGAGGACCAACACAAGACTGCCTTTTCTACAGAATGGGGGGTTTATGCCTTTAGGGTTATGCCCTTTGGACTAACCAATGCTCCAGCAACCTTTCAAAGATTGATGTGTCATATTTTCAAAGAATTCCTGAGAAATGTAATGGAAATCTATGTGGATGATCTGTGCACTTTTTCTTTAAAAAGACAAGATCATTTACAAGATTTAGAAAAAATATTCAGAAAATGCAGGACATATAGAGTATGCTTAAATCCTGAAAAGTGTGTATTCTTTGTCAGACAAGGTAGAATGTTAGGTCACATAGTTTCAAAAAATGGAATTTCTACAGATGAGAAGAAGATAAAAGCAATAATAGAACTTCCAAGACCTACAAATGTGAAGGAACTCCAAACTTTTATGGGACATTGTGGGTACTATAGAAAATTTGTACACAAATTTGCTGATATAGCTAAACCCTTATATGCCTTAATCACAAAGTTTGAGTGGACTAAAGAATGTGACCAAGCCTTTGAAACATTAAAAACTTGTTTGGTGACAGCACCAATTTTAAAAACACCTCAGTGGGATAAAATTTTTCATGTACATGTCGATGCTTCAAATTATGCTCTGGGATGTGTGTTAGCACAACCTATAGAAGGAAGCAAATTAGATTTCCCAGTAGCATATGCAAGTAGACAATTAAACATTGCAGAAAAAAATTACACAACCACGGAGAGAGAAGGATTGGGAATGATATTTGCTGTCAAAAAGTACAGACATTATCTATTGGCCAACAAGTTTAAATTCTTTGTGGATCATCAAGCTTTACTCTATTTAGTAAATAAACCATGTCATACAGGAAGAATAGTAAGATGGTTTCTTTTACTAATGGAATTTGAATTTGAGGTGGTGGTTAGACAAGGAAAAACACACTTGAGAGCAGATCATTTGTCAAGAATCCAGTCAAAAGAACCTAGTTCACCGATAGATGATGATTTGCCAGATACATACTTATTCAAGGTGGAAACTGTTCCTGAATGGTCTATGTCATTAATTCCTTTGCTAACCATGGGACCGTGTAGCACATTAGGGAATAATACACATCTGGTGTTACAAAGCAGATTTTCATGTTGTTAGCTGGACATTTGTATCACCTCAGTCAGTCAGGTATACTGGAATTTTGTATTCCAGAGGAGGAGCAATATGAATATATAAGAAGAGCTCACGACTGGAACCCATGTACTCATGCTTCCAAGATAGTCACTTTAAGCAACCTTAATAGGATGGGAGTACATTGGCCAAACAAGATTCAAGATGTGGAGAGATATGTTGATAATTGTAAAAAATGTCAAACATTGAAGGAATCAGAATTGATAACTTTATATTGGTTTCAAAAAAACCCTGAATGGAGTGAACATATTGTAGAGGAATTGAAGAGAAAGAAGAAAGGGAAACAGGTAATAGCTGGTGCTGACTCAAGAAACTTACAAGTGATCTCGGAAGAATATCAACTCATAGGAGAACAACTATATAAGAGAGGAATGGATGGATATCTGAGAATTTGTGTTCCTGAAGGAAAGTATTTAGAAATGTTGGAAATGGCACACTCAGGAGTAGCAGGAGGACATTTTTCAAGTGATAGAACAGCCAAGCTCATATTGTACTCTGGCTTTTGGTGGCCAACCCTATTTGCTGATGCAAGAATTTATGTAAAAAGATGTGATGTCTGTCAAAGGGTGAGTCAACCAAACAAAAGAGATAATATGCCATTAATTCCTTTAATTTCAGCCAGAGCTTTTAGCAAATGGGGATTGGATTTTATTGGACCAATACATCCTCCAGCCAGACAAACCCATGCAGAATACATAATAGTAGCTACAGATTATTTGACAAAATGGGCTGAGGCCAAAGCTACTAAAAGAAATGATGCTCACACTACTGCCAGATTTTTGTATGAAAACATTATCACTAGATTTGGACTACCAATTGAACTGGTAAGTGATAGGGGATCTCATTTTTTAAATCAGATCATAGAAAACATGACCAACCACTTTTTGATCAGTCATAGAAAATCAGCCCCATATCACCCACAAGCTAATGGCTTAGCAGAAAGTACTAATAAAGTACTCTGTGCAGTATTATCCAAACTAGTCAACACAAATAGAAATGACTGGGATTCTCAACTTAATCATGTTCTCTGGGCCTACAGAGTGGCATACAAAACTGCAATAGGAACTACCCCATTTAATTTAGTATATGGCCAAAATGCAGTTTTACCCATGGAATTTCTTATTCCAACATTAAAAGTGGGTAATCAATATAATTGGACAGGACATGAATTATCCGAGAGAGTCATAGATTTGGAAAAACTGGGAGCTTCTAGACTCCAAGCAGTGATGAGTATATACGCAGACAAGAAAAGACAGAAAGCTTATCATGATGTTCACATTAAAGACAAAGATCTACAAGAAGGAGACCTGGTCTTGGCTTACACAGTTAAGGAACATCAGAGAAAATTTCAGAAAAAAGGTCATGGGCCATACATTATACATCAGATAAGTAAAAGTGGAGCCATTCAATTAGCTAACATTGATGGAGAAATCATGCCAAATTTCATAAGTGGATGCAGAGTTAAGAGGTATGATTGTCCATTAACTCCTGATGAATGGAGAAGACTGCAAAAGGCCCAAAATAGAAAAAAAGAAGAGAAGAACATCAGAAAAGAGGCTCAACAAGAAGCCAAGGAGAGAATAAGGAAATTGAAAGAAGTGTGTTTATGTGAAAACACTCTAAAGCAAAGAGAACATTTGCCTATGATATTGATGGATTATCAGAATAAAAATATTAGGGTTTTAATAGATTCAGGAGCTCAAGTGAATCTAATTAGCTCAGCCTTGGTCAATAAGTTTAACCTTAAGAGGGCTGGAAGCAGAATTCTGATCAAAACCCTGGGAGGGAAAATGATTCAGAGCATATCTTCACTTTCTATTAAAGTTAAATTTAATGATGAATATATGGATATAGATTGTGAAGAGTGGCCAGACCAATTCATGACTGAAAAGTTGATTTTGGGACAACCTTGGCTCAAACAAGGTAAAGTTGTTTTGAACTTTGAGAAAATGAAGCTTAATTTGACCATAAATGACAAAAAGTTTTTAATGTTTTTTCTGAGTAATGGACAGGAGGTTTATCTAGATGTTCTTGACCCAGATATGGAAGGATTTACTTTCTCAATGAAGGACAGGAACATATTACCAATACCAAGTGCTCAAGCTTCATACAAGCAAACCACACAAGAGATCTCGGGAGTAAGAACAACTGGTGAGACAAAAATAAGAAGACAGTTATGGACACATCAACAAAACAGAACTACAAACACATGGAGAAAGGGCACGCACAGATGGTATCCACCAAAACAGGAAGAGGGAATAAAATGGGTATGGAAACCAAAAGAGGCTACAAGAAGTTTGTCTATGAAACATGGATACTTGTATGATACAAAGACATTGAGAGTGAAGCATTGTTGGGTAAAAAAATCAGAATTGAGTCAATGGAAGAGAGATCATCCACACTTAACCTATTTTCAGATCGGTGGAACAAAATACTATTAAAAAAAAAAAAAAAAAAAAAAAAGAGAGAGAAAGAAAAAAGAAAAGGAGGGAGAATGAATGACAAAAGCAACATGTTCTTCTAAATTCTTTTTCCTTGAATGGGAATTAGGAGGGGAAGGAAAGCAGAAAAAATGTCATTATTATTTAAAAAAAAAAAAGCAGAATAAATTGAAAAAAAGAGGATAAATTGAAAAAAAAGGAGGAAAATGTGTTTTAATTTCTATCTAAAATTAAAAGCACAAAAGCAAGATATAGGGAGGGAGAAAATAACTTATCAGGGAAAATCTGTATTATTTTGTTCAAAATTTTGTGACCATCTTTTTTATTTTCTATTTTTTTTTGAAGTCTTTACATTAATCATCTTTTCCATCATCTTCTTTCTATTTAAGAATTGTTTTCTTTTTTGAGTAAGGAATTGACAATTGAAGAGAGCACATTAGATATCTTGCTACACCTGTATTGCTCACTTAAAAATTGAGTCTTTTGGAAAAAGAAAAAAATTGTTTGGAACTTGTCTCTTTCATTTGTTTATATCAGTGACATACCAGAATGAGACAGTATTTTTTTTATGTGAATTCTTGTGACTCATGTGGGTGGAGTGTTTTTTCTTTTCTTTGATATATAAACACAGGATGGTGAATACAAAAGAATTGACCATTCATGACTTCAAAGCTGATTCAGTAACCTTGTCAAGAGGACATTGGTTCTTGGACAGTGAGAGCACAGTGGAGCAGGTGGACCTGGAATCAGATGAAGATACAGGAATTCCAGAGGTAGAAGGAGCAGTAAAAGAACTGAAGGAAATTCTGGGAGTAATAGGTCAGCACATCTTCACAGTAGCAGTGGGAGGTTATAAATACACCATGTTGTGTCAGGAGTTTTATAGGTTTCAAAGAACTACTGTCAACTTGAAAAGATGGAAAGCTGTGGGATTGCATAAACTATTGGAGGAACCAATCTTCTTCATTGACTTTGAAAGGGTAGCACAGGTAATGAACAGTTTGGAAGAAGTTGGAACAAAGAATGATGCTTATTTCAGGTGCAAAGTGAAGAACAAAGATGATCAGGAGGTGCGTATTACCATTAAGGCAGAACATATTAGAGCTGCTTTACAATTTTTTCCAATGGGCACCAAACTGGATCAAAGCTTTGTAAAAAAGAATAAGGATACTTATACAGGATATGGAAAGTTCACGGATTTTAAAGGAAAAGAAAATGAAGAATATGCAATCAGAATGTTTTTGCAATATTTTTGTTTTCCCAAGCTGCCTAGATACACCATGCCGCACAAAT
The DNA here is from genome assembly GCA_020310875.1 of Ceratopteris richardii. Taxonomy (NCBI): domain Eukaryota; kingdom Viridiplantae; phylum Streptophyta; class Polypodiopsida; order Polypodiales; family Pteridaceae; genus Ceratopteris; species Ceratopteris richardii. The sequence continues at coordinate 45,428,528 of CM035428.1, forward strand.
CTGTAACTCTTTTGATGTTCAACAATAAAGACAAAACCAGACCATTTGGAGTTATGGATGTCTCACCATACATCCATGAACAGTTAAAGGAAGCAGCCAAACATTGGGAGCAGAAGAAATTTATGAATGGAGCCCAGTTTTTGACAAGAATTATTTATCATATCTTGGGTATGGAAGAACATTTGAAATTAGCTCCAGAGGCACAATACTTTAGAAATTTGATGTCAGGAGTAAAAAGTTCTCCCAAAAGGATGCAGGCTAAAGACACAGTGGGACAAACCAGTATGAGGGGAGCTGGGATGAAGAGGAAAATTATCTATGAAGAAGTAGTGCCTGTTAAGAAGAGGAAAGTGGATCCAAGAAAAATAGAAATGGAGCAGATTGAAGCAACAAAAGAAGAACATGTGGCAGCCCAAAAAGGGGTACAATCCTCTAGTGAACCTCACCCCCCACAGACCAGCAAAGAGCAAATATTTACTTATTTAACTCAGGGAAACAATAAAAGAGCAATGTACGAAGCCCAATATCAGAAAATGCTGGAAGACTATTCCTGCAAGGCTACAGATTGGATACAGGAGGAGGTGGAGCATTATGAAGTTTTACATGAGGAAATGATGGCAGCCGAGACCAAAGAAATATTTGTGAAAAAAGAAGTAGAGTTGCTGGTATACTTCAAAGAGTTGCAAGGACCTCCAGAGGCCAGGACTACTGTTGTAGTAAAAAAGAAAGTGCCAAAAAAGCAAGTCCAAAAGAAGAAACTAGTCAAGAAGGGAAAAGAAAAAGCAGTAGCTGAAGCTACAACAGTTAAAGACACAGAAGCAACAGTCATGGAAGCAACTCAAAAGTCTACCACAGTGAAGGAAGTATCAAAGTCTACAGAGCAAGAAGTAGGAGGATCCTCACGATTCTCATCCGAGTCAGATAATGACATTGAGAGTTTTTTGTTGAAAAGTTTAAACTTGTCAATACCCAACACTCCTAATGTAGCTATACAGGCTGTAGAAAAAATGAAGACACCTGAGGATACAAACAAGAAGTCTAAAGAAAGGAAGACTCATGAAGAAACTGTCCAACAGATGAGTGCTGAAGAAGAAAGAAGACTGTTAAAAGGAAAGGCAAGAATGACAGAAGAGGAAAACCAGAGGAGAGATGAAGATAGCTTTGGAATAGTGAATGTTGGTGTAAATTCAATATGGACCAAGCCTTCACAGACACAATTCCAATTGAATGCAAGTTTAGAGGAACTAGCAAAGAAGGTATTCAGCAGTTCATATATTCAGCAGAAGGATGCACCTAAAGAACAGGAAATCAAGAAGTTAGAACCAGAAAAGAGTGCTCAAGAGGTCTTAGGACAGGTGATGGAAGAAGGAATTATTCAAAGTATAAAAGATGTACTGCAGGAGATAAACAGTAATAAGGAATCTACATACAATGGTGAGCAGGAACAGGAAGAAGGAATAGATTCTATGGATATGGATGAGCAAGATCATGAATATACAAATCAGGGGAGTGATGATCAAATAAAAGCTTTTCATGCAAATGTATCAGATACAGCTCAAGAAACGGGAAGACAGGAAATGCAGAAAAATGATGATCAGATTATCCATGTGGCAGATATTGAATCAATAGTAGTTCAAGAAAAATTGGTACAGGGAGAGCAACTTAGGGAGGATCAATCAGGCCAGGATGAAAAAGAGCTAGATAACAATCAGGAAACCCTAGGACAGGGAGAAGAAATGCAAGGTCAAGAAGAAAGGAATTCATTGGAAGAGAGTAGAATTTCAAACCTCTCAGATCAGAAAAGTGCAAAGGACAGAGTATTGGAGCTTGAAGAAGATGATATTAATCAAGAAACAGAGAATGATGCTTCCAGTAATGAAGAACAAGATACAAAGGATATAGAGGATGAAACAAAAGCAGATGAAGATGAGGAAGGTAAAAGAGATAAGCAAATTGAAATCAGACAGGCAGAAGTGGAAGTGGGTTTGGAAAGGATACCCAAGAATATAAGGTCAGCCTGTCAAATAATCATGAATAATATTAAACAGTTCAGACCATCTAGCAGGAATATGATCATATCAGGCATGGTGGCTGAATCTGAATTTGAGAAAGGGAGTATGATTATCAAAGAACACAGAAAGGAAAAGGAGCAGATGTCAGAACAACTGAGGTCAATTCAGAAGAAAAATGAAGAGTATGTCAATAGAATAATTGCTTTGGAAGAAAGTGAAGTTCAGAAGCAGAACAAAATACAATATTTGGAGGATAAGAGTGTGAAGTTATCAGAACAGAATGCCAAGATGGAAATGGAACTAAAAACCATAGGAGGAAGATACAGAACACTACAAACCTCATATCAAATTTTGACTAGGGCCCATGAAGATATTAATAAGTTGTTGCTAGAAGAAGGTCTAGTAAGAGATGGAAGTAAACCTGCCCAATTGACAGAGGAAGAAAAAGATGAAATGCATAAAGAAATTCAGAAACTCCAAGAAGAATTAAAGGAAGCCAAAGAACTAGAAAAGCAGGCAAGTACACATGCTGCTACAGCTATGAGAGGGTATAACAAGTTGTTTTTGAATACAGAGCAAGAGAAGAAGGATTGGCAGGACAAGTTGGAAAGAGAAAGAATGGACTGGATGAAAGAAAGAGAAGATTTGATAACTCAGAATAAAAGCTTAAGGATGACCTTAGAAGATTTACAGAAACAACTGGAGAAATCAAAAGCTCAGGAAGAGGTTCAGAATCAGGTACATGCAGAAGATATCAATACAAGAGAGTATGAAACAGGAGATGCTGATAGAGAACAGGAAAACTATGAAGCAGTAGCCAAAGGATCTGAGGAAGAGTACACTGAGGACTTTGTTCAGAAGTTGCTGACTAGCAGAGAATCAAGAATGGAGTTTATGAGAAAAATGCATGATGATTATGAGAACCAGATTGTCACATTTGCTTTAAATAAAGGCATCAATCCAGATCAGCACCATTGGGCTGTAGATGGATTAGGAATTCCTTTTTGTATGGTATTGGAAAGCATAAAAAATTATCAGTTGGCCAGAGTGGGATTATCTCCAAATCAATATTTTGAATATGAAGAGGATATTAATGTTACAAAGGAATTATTTGAAAGAGCAAACCCAAAATGGAGGAATAAATGGTTGGATGCTAATAAAGAGTGTAGGAGAATCTGGAAGGAGGCACCTTTACACTTAAAGATTAACCCAGCTTATTGCCGTGTGGCCGGAAGAAGGGAGTGGACTGTTTTTTGGGAAAGAAGAAAAATAGGGCAGATTCCAGCAAAATGGCTGAACTTTCCAAAAATAGCAGGTCCGAAGGCAGGAACTTGGCCTACTAAAAGTTACATGGTGAATACTGCTGAGTCTGTCATATCAAATTATAAAGATGTCAATGACCCTGCTTGTATACTACTTGTCAGAATAATGAGGTTAATTCTAGCCTGTATAGAGACCTACATTGATACAGATGTCAGAATTTTGAACTACGTTGGTTTTAATTCGCCTACAGATGCTCTATTGTTTGATCTAAGTGAGACACCAGACAGGATTTGTTTGATGGCCTACTACAGTAGAATAATATTTTTGGGCAGTCATTTTTTGCAAATATTTGAAGATGCTTTTGATTATGGATTCTTTGAAAGGGAGTCAGAAATTTTTGGAAACTTATCTGTGGTTACAAAAGCAAGACTTACTGCCTATGAAGCTGCTTACACAGAATACTTGAAGAAGGATGTCATAGATAAGCCTGAAGCTGCAGTACAATGGAGGAAAGCCTTATTTGAAATGGTCAATAACTTGAATGTCACAGAAAGGAAGAGCCATGATTTGGTGTCACAAGTGTATCAAAGGAAGAAGAAATAAAGCTGAGCTCACATAAGGAAGTCTTTTGTCAGGAGCCAAAAGCTCTAGGAGGGGAAGAATGTTGGAAGGTGTATTTTTGGAAAGCATTTTTGATGTAGAAAATTAGTAAAAAGCCAAAAAACTTGTAAAATATTTATGCAATGGTTGTAAAAATAAGGAAGAGTCTTCCTTATGTAGTCAAGGACCTCATGTAATTTTTGTAGAATTTTTAGAAACTCTTAGATAGCATATTTTTAGAAAATTAGAGAAAAAGACCTAATTTCAAGTGTGAAAAGGGACACTTGAAAATGTATATAAGTCAATTTTCTCTAATTTGGAGAGGTTGGTTAGTCATTTGCTCAAGCTATCAATAGAGAAGAGAGAGTTTCTGCAAAAATCGTGTTTTCTCCTGTTGAGTGTATTTTCTTTGATGTGAGAGCTTGTTTCTTGCTTAATCATGGAGATTTGTGAGTTATATTTGTGTATTACTGAGTGAGTTGTATGAAGGAAGAGGTTTACTGATGTAATGAGTGGAAAAGGATTGAAGAAAGTTCCAGAATTGTGAAAATCGTCTGAATGTACAGAATCGCGATTGTCTCGTCTCTGTGATACAGGTGATATTTTTCAATTTTGAGTTCATATTTGTATTCTGCTGATAAAATAGCATGGTTTTGACACAAAGATCATAGAAAATGATGGAGATTTGCCTTAGATATGGTAAACCCTAGATTTTCTCTTCATCTTCAATTTTTCTCAGCAATCCAGCCATTAATCACTTATTTCCTTGAATCTATTATCTTGAAGGGGCTGTGGTCTTATGGATATTCCTAGGATTGACAAAATAAAGATGATTTGTTGATTCTTTGTTACTTCATGATTGGAGAGGACAACTTGGAGTCCAAAACAAAACACTCTCCCTTTGTGATCTTGTGATTGATTAATTTGAAGATTTAGGTATATGTTGAGAGCAGTATGGGCACCCAAGGACTGACTAGACAAGGAAGCCAGCGGAGAGAGTCAGAGCGAGGTGAAGGATTAAGTAGACAAAGCAGTCGACGCAAATCTGGCAGATAGGCCCTTCAAATTTTTTCAAATCAACATCTTTATAATAGTGGTTCTTATCACTAACAATCATTGTACATACCATTTCCTATTTTTGTAGCTCCATTTTGTGCAAGCCAAGGAGTCCTTGAGCTTGAGGAGCCTTAGAAGTACCTACATATCAGTTTTCGTATTTTTTTAGACTCCGTTTAAGCCCTCAAATTGGCCCTGGAACCTAATTTTTAACTAGGCCGGACACTAGGTCTAGACAGGGCCAAAACCTAGTCAAAAACTATAAATAGAGCTAGAGAGCTCATTTTTGTAGTTAGCTTGTAAGTGATTTGAACTTGTAAGAGCTTTTTGAAAGTAATCTAAGAACTTCATTGCTTCTCACTCTTTGTCTTACTGTGTGCGCGCATGTGTGTGTATGTGTGTGCATGTTGGTGTGCTTCTCACTCACGCACTTGTGCCTTCACTTGCTCGAAGTCTTCATACCATCCTCATGTCTTCCCGGATTGACATTAAAGGAGGTGCTACTCATCACTGAGCTACACCAAATTTTGGCGCCGTTGCCGGGGATCGAGCTTTGAGGACGAGCATGTGATGGTAAGACGTAGAGTTGTGACATTCACGTTGTAGGTAATTTCTTTACTTTTCCTTACTTTTCTCATCCTTACTTCATCATCATCATCACCATCATCATCCTCACCATCTCCCACCTCCATCTCCATCATCGCGAAAAAATTTCAGTTTTTTGACTATATCTCTTTCCCCCTTTCATTTCCCTCATTTCACTTGTGAGAGAGAGCGAGAGAGCGATATTGTGTGCATTGTTTTTGCATGTTTGTTGAGTTTCTTGCAAGTTCCAGCAGCATCATCCCCTCCAGCACGTTGCGCAGGTATGGAAATGTGCAGAACTGTCTCGCAGTCGCCAGCTTCTGTCGATCGCGATTGACAGAAACTTTCATCTTTTGGTAAAACTGAGTGCACCACAATAGTCTAGAGGCCTTGCACAACACAGATCCACAAAAATTTTTGAAAAAATTGCAAAATTTCAGTCCATCGCGATTGATAGCCAGTCAATCGTGATTGACACTGTCCATCGCGATGGACAGCCAGTCCATCGCGACTGACAGACCCCGACGGACACGTGTCCATCGCGACGGACACCCCTGTCCATCGCGACCGACAGAAAAATCGCGATTGACACCCCCTTTCGCCGAGATTCTTGTCCATCGCGACATATAGAGCCCCGACTGACACAAATTCACGAAAAACACCGAAAATTTCAGTCCATCACGATTGACACCCATCAATCACGACCGACAGCCCTGTCCATCGCGATTGACATCAGTCCATCGTGATTGACACCTATCCATCGCGATTGATACCTGTCCATCGCGATTGACAGCCCAGTCGATCGCGATTGACAGCCATTTTCGGCTAAATTTTTAGGGTTTTTTAATTTGAAGATTTTGGCTAATTTTGGACATGGATCATGGACTCTAGAGCACATAAGGAGGCTATAGGCAAATAACCCGAGGAAAACCTGTTGCCCTGTTGGCCTGTTTGAACCCTGTTTTAATCCCTGAAGCCTGAACTGACATAACTTTCTCATACGAAATCCCGAGGTAGGAAAACTGAGGGGTCCTTGGGATTGTTTTCCATAAAGGCAAAGGATAATTTGGTCTGTGAGTTACATGCATGAAAGTGGTCTATTGTGTCATTTGAACCTAAGTCTTGAGCTAACCGTGGGACTTTTACAGGTCCAGTAAGAGCACTTGAGGGCATTCAAGCAAGAGTAAGTGCAAGCTTGGGAACACGCGTCCTGGGCACACCAGGGCGACAACACAAGGAAGGAAACTCAAGGTTGGAAAATCCTCAACACCCTCTATCAATTCGTAGCTTAGGCTAAGTGCGGGAAGTGCTAGGAGTAAGTCAGGGCAACGATAGGCATCAATCCAGTTGAAGACTACCTATGCACTCAAGTTTAAGATTAAATATAATCTCTTCGTGATGCGGTGACCTTAAAGGAAAGAATCTAACATGGAACGATCAACTTACAGTGCGAAAATTAACTCAAATATTCCCGACGACGTGATTTCTGACAAGAGCATAAACACGGTAGCCACTAAAAAGAATCAAGTAACTGATACAAAAGAACTCAGCAACGAGGTTGTACTTGGGCAAATTTGGGCTATTCAATTAGGCTTATGAACCTTAGATCAGGGCGACATCTAGGGAGAGATAGACAAAGTCTTAGGTCTTCGGAGGCTAGTGTCAACCACACTGCTAGGTCTTGGGCACAGCAGTTGAGCCACCACTCATACTACCCTAGCTCTGAGACTAATGAATCAGAGATGTCTCAAGGCATGGATCGACCTACGGGAAGTTCAGGAGTGCCATACTTGCACAGGGTAGAAGGCCCCTACAAGACGCAGCTGGAATACCTTAGGACCAACCGATTAGGTGCTAGCATCTATGAGGACGGCCTAGGAAGATCTGTGGTCCAAATCAAAAACCCAGACCAATCTATTGGGCTAGAGCACCCTGCTGTCAAGTTTGAAAATGGTGCATACCTTGATAAAGAGGGAACCATATACGTGGTCACTAGTCACCCGGAGAGGACAGATGAATTCGGGAATGTGATCCCTGAGACGGACATAGAGGACCTCGAACAAGGAACATGGGTGCAGAGCCCAGGACCCCTCGAGGGAAATCTGTTCTTACGAGAATTCTCACTCCTGAGTGGATTCCCCAAGACAACAAGAGCATAGATCTTCTTCTGAACTGAGAGACTGATGATGCCTTTTGGAGGTATAAATCTGATCGACCAAATGATATAGGAACAATCATGATCTATGAGTTCAAAGATCCTGATAGCCCAGGCAGAGTGACCTACTTAGATCACGCTTTAGAGAGGATCTTTGTGGCTACAGAACATGACAGGCATGCTTACACTTGGAAGGGTGAATTCGTTTTCCCCCAACCAAGATCGAACGTGTCCTATGGTCACCCTGGAGCTGGAACATCCCAAGCTCATGGAACTCAAAGAGACAGAAGTAGAGATAGGCCAGAAGTAAGCTTTGCCAACCCAGGGGGCAGAGAAAGAACGAGGACAAAAACAAATAGAGTAGAACCTGAGGTACTTAGAGCTCCCAGGAATCAAAGACATGCGGATGAGTTCCCTCTACCACGACCTAGAGAGCACACAAGGACTTTGAGACCGACTCAGCTAGTCAAGTCCATGAAGAACTACTTTGATGGCACTGGAGATCCATACGATCATGTGGCTGAGTTTAGGCAAGTCTTGAGAGCTGAACAAGTTGAAGATCTGTTCACGCAGTACAATGCCTTTGGTCTAACCCTTAGGAACACTGCCCTGCCATGGTTTCAGCCACTAAACGAGAGGCAGTTCAGGAGCATAGACCAACTCCTAGAGGCTTTCATTATTGAATTCTCTAAGAGTGGCATAAGACATAATACCTCCTCCCTGATTCATAGCTTCAAGCAAACCCCTCAAGTGTTGGGGCTTCACTCACTAATTAGGCATGGATATATGAAGACATATGGAGACATATGATGGAGGAAAGAAGAAGTGAAGAAAAGACTTACAAAAAATCAAGCCTAAGTGAAGGGACAATTTCACTATTGTAAATTAGTACAAAATTAGAGTCTAGATTTTCATTTGATCTTCAGAACTTACGAGTTCAAGTCTAGAAGAATGTAAACCATAGGTATATAAGTTAATTTGAGTCAAAAATATGTAAGAGAGAACTCAATTTTGTAATTTGAGTGGGTAGAGAAAAGTCGTGTATTTTTCTGAGAGAGATGGTGAGAGAAAACTTCTGAGTCTGAGAGAGTTTTCCATGGCTGTGAGCAAAATTAGGTCAAGCCATTTTATACACATCTTCTCTGATAATCAACATATGTTTGTGTAGAAGGATTGAGTCTAATTCCTCTTGTACATTGAGTTCCAAGTCATTTCATATGACTGTGTAAGGTAGTTGACAGTTACGACTTTTCTGGCGCACATTTGACTGATCTTTTGAAGGTCAGATCTCGAAGCGTGGTGTAAAGTTTTTGGTAAGTGATAGCTCATTTTAAAGCTACTCTCCTCAACTACATTTGGTCAAAAGATCTTTAAGAAATGGGACGCATACTCAGAGAAATCAACTTAAGAGTGGAGGTATGTCAAATCGATGAAGTCAAATTTCAGTTTTCAGACATAGTGGAAAGATTGAAGCAAAATCAGAAGATTTTGAAGTTATTACTTGAAAGTTTTGTTTGTTATGTGTTGCTTAACATTAGCAAGAACTTCTCTTAGCAAGTGATCAAAAGATTTTGCAAAGATTGAGCTAATACAGGTCAGATTGAAGAATTGAAGAAAAGGCGCAGATTACTGTGAAGTGAAATTTTTGATTTTCACTAAGTTCAGAGTTGAAGGTTCAACATTTGAGTATTGCTAAGCTAATGGTGGTTATAGAGGTCTTCTAATACCACATTAGTTTGGTTCTTGTGGTGTTTCACACACCAACAAGTGGTATCAGAGCAGATAAGGTCTTCGAGAGTAAAGGAGAGCAGATACAAGAAGAATTGAAGAGTTCTTTGTCAAAGAAGGAGGAAGCTGAGGTGTTCAATAAACAAAAGTCATTAGAAGATTGTTTCGAAGTTACTTCCAAGAGTAAAGGTCTACAAAAGGTATCATTCTTTAATCTTACACTTACAGGTTGAAGCAGAAGCAAGGATACCATGGCAGATCATGTGTCCATTGACAAATTGGACAGAGATAACTATCCTGCTTGGGTAATGAGGATGGAAGCCTTACTTATGAGTAAGGATCTAATGGTATATGTGACAGGTGAAGAGGAGAAGCCTAAATTCGAAGATGAAAGTCATCCAAGAAAGGAAGAGCTAGAAGCTTTGAAGTTATGGCAGAAGAGAGATGCAAGTGCAAGAGCTTATATATACAACACTATTACAGATCATTTGTTGCCACACATCAGAGGTTTAGAAACAGCTGAAGATATTTGGAATGCTTTGGAAGACCACTTCCAAAACACTACTAAAGCTAGGAAAGCTAGCTTATGGTCAGAGTTCACCACATTCAAGAAAAAGCAAAATCAGAGCATTAGTGATTATGTCACTAAGATGAAGGACTTGGCAGATAGTCTTGGATCTATTGATGAGGATATTGAAGATCATAGGTTGATAGCACAATTACTTGCAGGGTTAAGAGGTGATGAGAGATGGAAGCCTTTTGTACTTTCAACAGAACTCTCATTAAACCATTATGTGTCAGAACTGAATCAATTACTTGGATTGATGCTCACATTTGAGCAAGACTTGAAGTCAGATGGAGACAAAGGTCAAAGTTCTGCAATGTATGTGAAGAACAAAAAGAAAGGAGATAAAGGCAAAGCAAAGGATGAAGAAGAGTCAACAACTCAAGCAAATTATGCAAGAGGAAGAGGTTTTGGCAGAGGTAAAGGTCGAGGAAATGGAAGAGGTAGAGGTAATCAGAACAATAACAAGAAGACATGTTGGATTTGTGGATTGAGCAATCATCTAGCATATGATTGTTGGCACAATCAACAAGGAGCAAGCCAAAATCAGAACAACAATGGCAGAGGAAGAGGTGGAAGGTTTCAGAATCAATTTCAAAGAGGAAGAAAAAATTCAAGAGGAAGTTATGGAAGAGGTGGTGGAAGAAATTGGAATCAGAACCAATCATACAACACCACATATTACAATTATGCAAATGATACACAGAATGACAACCATACAACATTGATGATGAATTCAATAAGTTCATCAGAGAAGGAGGATCTCAAGGTATTTTATATTGATTCTGGTTGTTCAAATCATTTGTCAAGTAATATAGAATTATTGTCAGAATTGGAAGAAGGCAATTCAAGTCATACAGTACAAACAGGTGACAATACAAAACATAATGTGCATTCAATTGGAAAAGTGAAGTGCAGGAGTGGAGCTGATTTATTAACAAATGTTTTGTATGTTCCAACAATACCAAAGAATCTGATTAGTGTTGGACAAATAGTGGAAAAAGGTTTTCAAGTCAGATTTACAAATGAAGGTGTATTTGTTGAAGATCCAGAGGATGCATACAAACCCATTGTTTATGGTAAGAAGGAAGGTAGACTTTTTACTCTCAAAGTACAAGGAAATGTTGGTCAAGCCCTAATCACACATGGTGATGAAGTAATTACAGAGTTAGATCTTTGGCATAAAAGATTGGGACATTTCAATGAAAGAGGAATCAAAACTATGGTGGAAAACCAATCTGTAATGGGGCTACCAAATGTGAAGAATCAACATATGATATACAAGTGTGAAGCTTGTCAGATGGGAAAAGCTCATAGACTACCATTTCAGAAGAAAGGTTTCAAGCATGATGGTTTGCTTGAACTCATACATACAGATGTATGGGGGCCAACAAAAGAAGGTTCAATAAATGGATCTAGGTATTATGTTTTGTTTATTGATGATGCTACAAGGTGGATAACCCTTTATGTTCTAAAAGAAAGATCAGAAGTATTTGGAGCCTTCAAACATTTTCATGCTTATGCAAAAAGAGTTACAGGTCAAAAACTCAAGAGGCTAAGGTCTGATGGAGGGGGAGAATATTTCTCCCAAGAGTTTAATGACTATCTTTGGAATGCAGGTATCAAGAGAGAGATAACTTGCAGGTACACACCTCAACATAATGGGGTGGCAGAAAGGAGAAATAGAACATTGGTTGAATTTGCAAGAGCAATGTTAAAGGAAAAGAATTGCCCTAATTATCTTTGGGCTGAGGCTGTAAATACAGCTACATATCTTGTGAATAGGTTACCATGTGGAGCTTTAAATGGTATGACCCCTTATGAAGCTTGGTGGGGTAAGAAACCAACACTTGACCATTGTAAAGTGTTTGGGTCAATTGCCTATGCTTATGTGCCATCACAACTTAGACATAAGCTTGAACCAAAGGCAGAAAAATATGTGTTTATTGGGTATGATGAAAAGCAAATGGGTTATAGGCTATGGAGTCCTTTAACTAAACATTTTATTGTTTCCAGAGATGTGACCTTTGATGAACAGAAGAGTTGGTATGCAGATAAAGATTGTGACCTTGAAACATTTGAAGAAGAGATAAGAAGGAGTGCAAGAGGTAAGTCACATATGCAGATAGATGGAGATGAAGAACATATGCAAGCAAGCACATCAAGAGTTGGATCATATAGAAGGAATGAAGATGGACCAATATTTGATGAAGAAGTACATCCAGATATACATGAAGAGTGTGAACCAAGAAGGTCAACCAGAATGAGGAAACAACCTACAAGGTATTCATATGATACTTCTTACTTGACTCAGAAAAATTATGCTTACATGGTTAAGGAAGATGAAGAACCTCAAAGCTATGATGAAGCAAAGGGTAAGAGACAATGGGAAGTAGCAATGAAGGAAGAGTTTGATGCACTTGAAGAGAACAAAACTTGGGAACTTGTCCCAAAGCCTAATGGTAAGAAAGTGATTGGAAATAAATGGGTTTACAAAGTTAAAAAGCATGCAGATGGAACTATAGCCAGGTACAAAGCCAGATTGGTGGTTAAAGGCTATGCTCAAACTTTTGGCATAGATTATGATGAGACATTCAGTCCTGTGGCAAAGATGTCAACCATAAGGACAATCATTGCCATTGCAGCATCAAAAGGATGGACATTAAGTCAATTGGACATTAAGAATGCATTTTTGAATGGATATATATCAGATGAGGTTTACATGGAGCAACCTCTAGGGTTTGCAGATCACAAGTTTCCAAATTATGTTTGCAGGTTGAGAAGAGCTCTTTATGGTTTGAAGCAAGCTCCAAGAGCTTGGAATTATAGACTTGTAAAGTATCTTAATGATCTTGGCTATCAAAGTTCAAAGGCAGATGCAAGTTTACTTATCAAAAGAACAGATGAAGGTATGATCTACATTTGTATATATGTAGATGACATTATAATCACAGGTACCTCAAATGAAGGAATTAAGGAAGTGAAGAAGCTACTTGAAAGAGAATTCAAGATAAGTGATCTAGGAAAATTGTCATATTTTCTTGGAATGGAAATCACTTATGCAGAACATGGTATATATGTATCACAAGAAAGGTATCTCTTGAATCTTCTAAAGAAGTTCAACATGGAAAATTGCAGAGAGGCATCAACACCACTAGAGGTCAATCATAAACTCAGTAGATATGATGGTGCAGAGTTCAAAGACATAAGGAAGTATCAATCTTTAGTGGGAAGTTTAATTTATGCTACACTAACAAGACCTGATCTTAGTTATGCAGTTGGTGTTCTGTCTCAATTCATGCATTGTCCAAAGGATCCACATTGGATTGCAGGTCAAAGAGTTCTCAGATATATCAAAGGAACTATAAAGGAAGGATTGTATTATCCTTTTACATCAGATATAAGGTTGAGAGCCTATAGTGATTCAGATTGGGCAGGAAGTCAAGATGACAGAAGGTCTACACATGGCTATATGATATACATTGGAGATAAGCTTGTGAGTTGGTGTTCAAAGAAACAACACACAGTGGCCTTATCATCAACAGAAGCTGAATACAAAGGACTTGTGGAAGCAGCAAAAGAAGTAATATGGATGCAGACATTATTCAAAAGCTTGGGAATTGATCAAGGTATACCCATCATTCATGGAGATAACATGAGTTCATTATATCTTGCAGCAAATCCTATATTTCATGCAAGGACAAAGCACATAGAGATACAGTATCATTTTCTCAGAGAAAAGGTAATGGAGAAAGAGATTGAAGTGGTGTACACTTCTACAAAAGATCAGATTGCAGATATTATGACAAAAAGCTTGGATGGAGTGAAGACAAGTAAGTTCAAGGAGATGGCAGGAATAAAAGAGAAGAAGATTATGTGAAGAAGTCAAGTTATGCTAATTAGTGATTGAGGGGGAGCTGTTGGGGCTTCACTCACTAATTAGGCATGGATATATGAAGACATATGGAGACATATGATGGAGGAAAGAAGAAGTGAAGAAAATACTTACAGAAAATCAAGCCTAAGTGAAGGGACAATTTCACTATTGTAAATTAGTACAAAATTAGAGTCTAGATTTTCATTTGATCTTCAGAACTTACGAGTTCAAGTCTAGAAGAATGTAAACCATAGGTATATAAGTTAATTTGAGTCAAAAATATGTAAGAGAGAACTCAATTTTGTAATTTGAGTGGGTAGAGAAAAGTCGTGTATTTTTCTGAGAGAGATGGTGAGAGAAAACTTCTGAGTCTGAGAGAGTTTTCCATGGCTGTGAGCAAAATTAGGTCAAGCCATTTTATACACATCTTCTCTGATAATCAACATATGTTTGTGTAGAAGGATTGAGTCTAATTCCTCTTGTACATTGAGTTCCAAGTCATTTCATATGACTGTGTAAGGTAGTTGACAGTTACGACTTTTCTGGCGCACATTTGACTGATCTTTTGAAGGTCAGATCTCGAAGCGTGGTGTAAAGTTTTTGGTAAGTGATAGCTCATTTTAAAGCTACTCTCCTCAACTACATTTGGTCAAAAGATCTTTAAGAAACGGGACGCATACTCAGAGAAATCAACTTAAGAGTGGAGGTATGTCAAATCGATGAAGTCAAATTTCAGTTTTCAGACATAGTGGAAAGATTGAAGCAAAATCAGAAGATTTTGAAGTTATTACTTGAAAGTTTTGTTTGTTATGTGTTGCTTAACATTAGCAAGAACTTCTCTTAGCAAGTGATCAAAAAATTTTGCAAAGATTGAGCTAATACAGGTCAGATTGAAGAATTGAAGAAAAGGCGCAGATTACTGTGAAGTGAAATTTTTTATTTTCACTAAGTTCAGAGTTGAAGGTTCAACATTTGAGTATTGCTAAGCTAATGGTGGTTATAGAGGTCTTCTAATACCACATTAGTTTGGTTCTTGTGGTGTTTCACACACCAACATCAAGAAACCGTGAGACTTGCAGGAAGAAGATTTAGGCAATACTTAGAAAGATGCCCTGTTTCGGAGCTACCCACACCAGCTAAGCAAGTGGCTTTATTCTTGGATGGATTGCTAAGTACCAAATTGAGATCTTATGTGTACTTGAAGGACCCTAGGACTATAGAAGAGTGTGTACGCATGTGCATTGACATCGAGGTTAACCTAGGGGAGGAGTTAGAGCTTTCCAAAATATACAAAGATTCAGATAGTGCCTCTAGCCTCTCTTCCACGCAATCCACATCAATTGAGGAACTCGAAGAGAAAGTGGCACAAAAACTAGGTGTCGCTAGCAAACAAATCCCAAGGTTTGCCCCAGTAAAGAGGTGCTATACTTGCGGTGGTGACCATATGGCGAATGCATGCCCCATTATGGCCCAACCCCAAGTAAATCCTAGTAGCCAGTACTACACCATAGAGCCAAGATACACAAATCACTCAGCACAAGACTTCCCATACAATAAGCAAGCGGTTAGGCAAACCTACCCTCAGCCATACCCTCAACAAGGCAGATACCAGAGTCAATACCCACGAGAACAGTATACTAGGCCTCAACAAAATTACCAACCGCAATATCAGGCCCAACTGAGACCCCAGTCAATGCTAGCACAACAACCACCTGCTCCTACTAATGTGATTCCGGTAAAGTATGCTGCTGCAGAAGAAAACCTGAATAGAGCTATAGTCCCAGTAACACCATTAATCTCAGAAAGTGATCCCAGTGACCATAGCTTTGATTCAACGCATGTTGATAGTCCCCAGGCTTACTACATGCAGTCTCTTGAACATGGTGAGTCTTACTACAGTGAGGAACTGAGTGAACCTAATTGGGAGTCAGATTACACAAACGTCATGTACGCAAACCCCAACCCTAGAACCCTACCTAGGCAAGTAAGACCTCCATTCCCTAGAGGACCATGCTACAGATGTCAAGGAGATAATCTCATTCGTGATTGTCCCGTGCCTCCACCTACACAACCCCAGTCAGTGACGATCCAAGGCATTTGCCAAGACTGTGGAAAGGAGCATCTCTTACGAGATTGCCCAAAGAACCCAAATAATATGTCAAAAATCACTCCTATCAACGTTATTGGGTTAGTTGTAGACTCCACAGGGTGTGTGACTCCCACTGCACCAGTACAAGTAATCACTAGAGCCCAAGCCTTGCAACAGAACCAAAGCGTAGGCCAGGAAAAGAGCCCAGATGTTAGTGAAACGGAGAGCATGACAAAGAAGAGGACTAGAGCTTGGAGAGATAGTCGTGAAAGAATGAAAAGGCAATGGGCAAAAAAGATGAGTGAACTCGAGGAAAGCCTCAGAGAAACAAAGGCCAGGATAACTGAACTCACATCTCAAACTCCCTCTCACACTACCCCACCTCCACCATTCCCAACTCCATCCGACCCGCCTCCTTCCAACCCGCCTCACCTAATTCCACCACCCCCTAGAGTAGGATCAGTCCTAGCAGATCCCACTCCCGAGGACCTTAATATGATGCTTAAAGCATATCAGGCTAGAATCCAAGAAGGGCCAAACGTAACTGATCATTAAAAGTGTTACCCTAGAGGAGAACTAGAGCTAGAACGAACCAAAATTTGTGCTAAGATGGTGGAATTGGCTCAGACCATGTTTGAGGTCAGTCGCCTATTTAACATCTCTAGTTCAACGAAGACACAGTTGCACTTTGATGGACTGTTAGAAAGAGTAGAGAAGCTGATTGCACAATCAGAAAAGGAACCCGCCTCTCAACACAAGGACAAGGCAAGTGAAAGAGTAAGCATTCCTGCCCAGGAAGCCTATGTGCCTAACTCTACGGAGCCAGACACATCATCTTCTATGAATCGGTTCACACCAGAATTCCTACGCGAGATTCAAGAAGACAAATGGGCTAAAGAGAGTGAAGTCCCACCTCCTATTAAACTTGTGGATGATGCACACGACCAATTCCCACGAGACATCCCATCCATTTATGAGGAGCAGGAGAGCACCCAATCTCAAGAAAGATTCGACTTTGAGTCTAACTCTCTGCAAGAATTACCCCACTTCACAGGCCCATGGGAAGCTAAGTCTACTTGTATGAGAGCACCCACGGTCATGGTACAAAATGAGGACTCAGTCATACCTAGGAACACAGAGGTAGTGAAAAACACTAAAGTACAGTGCAACCTCACCTTAGAAGAGCTACTCAAAGTAAGGCCAGAGCTATGGAAACACGTAGCCAAACAAGTACTAGAGATAGCAAAACCTCGTTCCCAGGTAGGATCTCATAGAACAGTGCCTGAAATACCATTGGATAAGATTGGAGACATGAGTGAAGGAGAAGAAGGAAATACCTATCTTCCAGTTACCCATCAGGGTTACACAACCAAGGCGATTTTGGACTCAGGTGCAGGAGTTGCAATTGCTATAACTTCCCTTTGGAAGCGTTGGGGCAAGCCAGCACTCCGACCGACGAGAATGAAATTGCAGATGGCAGATGGTCATATTGAGAGGCCCTTAGGATTGCTAGAAGGAATAACTCTCACCACATGTGGTGTCGAGTTCGAGCATACATTTGCTATATGTGATTTTAACAAAAACCATGCCTATGAAATGATCTTGGGACGACCCTTTATGCGACAGTTGCAAGTGGTACACGATTGGGGAACCAACTCCTTGTATTTGCAACACTTAGGTGTCACGACCAAAGTGAATCTCAAAGATTACTCGCATAGAGATGTCCCTCCTATCCAATGGAATCCCATCCATAGAGCCAAAGATGATACGGAATCTGTGCATTCCATAGGATCAGGATCCTCATGGATGCATGAAGACACCCACTTATGGATGTGCAAAGTGGCAGTAGAAGAGGAGAAAAGAGAAAAGGCTAGAGAAATAGGTGCAAACGAAACACATAGACCCATTCAAGACCCAGCCTATGCACTTGTAGTATTTCCTGATGAGGAATTTGAACCCCATGGCTGGGCAGAAATCTTAGCAACAATGGATGTAGCCATCAATGAGGAATAATGGACACCCCACTCTGATGAGGATGGCTATGACATTTCAGTCTTCTCCATAGAGACAATCATGGGAGAGGCAGTGTTAAAAGAGTGTGAATCTAGCCCTGATGCATTTGAGGATGCAAGTGACTCCGATCTAGAGTCAATCATTATGGACCCACCTTTTGCATCAGATGAAGAATACTTCTATGAAGTAGAATTTCAACCCCAGAGGCACGGAGAGCTTACAAATGATGTAAGGCTAGCCACGCATGTAACTCCTAAGGAAGAAGGAGAGAAAAGAAAGAAGAGAGAAGTCACACAAGCAGAGGAAGAATCTTTGTTTGAGGTCCCGGAAAATTTTAAGAAGTATGAGATAGATGACAGGAGAGTCATGATCAGAATGCCTAAACGAGAGGCACAATCAGGGGAGGCCTATGATAACAAAGAAACCACCAAGAAAATAGTGGTAGCTGTGGAAGAAGGAGAAGAGAGATGCACATACATAGGCCATGACCTGACAGAAGAGGAAGAACAAGAGCTAATAGCCTTGCTAAGAGAATACAGAGATGTATTCGCTTGGAGTTACAAGGATTTGAAGGGTGTTGACCCAGGCATATGCTCACACACCATCCCCATGACCTTAGATGCCAAACCCTCTAAGCAAAAGCCATATACATATAATGATAATTATGCTGCCAAGATCAAAGAGGAGATAGATAGACTGGTTGAAGTTGGATTCATCTATGAAATTGAGCACACTGAGTGGGTATCCCCCATCGTAGTGGTGCCCAAGAAAAATGGAAAGCTGTGTGTATGCATTAACTTAAAGAAGGTTAATGCAGCCACCATTCGTGATAACTATCCGCTTCCTATCACAGAGCATCTCTTAGAAAGAGTGGCAGGCAAGGAAGTGTACAGCTTCCTTGATGGATTTTCGGGCTACAATCAAGTAGCCATAGCTCCAGAAGATCAGCATAAGACGGCATTTGCCACTGAATGGGGCATATTTTCCTTTAGAGTAATGCCATTTGGGCTTACCAATGCACCAACAACCTTCCAGAGGCTGATGTGCCATGTATTTAAAGAGTTCTTGAGGAAGAACTTAGAAGTCTATGTTGATGATCTTTGTGCTCATTCCAACATCAGACAAACCCATATTCCTGAACTCAGACAAATCTTTGACAAATGTAGAGAATATCAAGTCTGCCTAAACCCAGAAAAGTGCGTTTTTATGGTCAGGCAAGGCAAGATTCTAGGGCACATAGTGTCAAAGAATGGCATATCCACTGATGAAGAAAAAGTGAGAGCTATAGCCGAGTTACCTAGGCCTAAGAATATCAAGGAAGTACAAGCTTTCATGGGGCATTGTGGTTATTACCGACGGTTCATTCACATGTATGCTCTCATTGCAAAGCCCATGTACGGACTTCTGACTAACTTTGAGTGGACTGATGAATGTGAGAATTCCTTCAATGAGCTTAAACGGCGATTATGTTCAGCACCAATCTTAACCACACCAGATTGGAATAAGCCTTTCCATGTTCATGTGTATGCATCCAATTATGCTATTGGGTGTGTACTCGCGCAACCTACTGGTGAAGGTAATATGGATCTTCCAATTGCCTATGCTAGTAGACAATTGAATGTAGCTGAATGAAATTATACAACCACCGAACGAGAAGGATTAGGCATGGTATATGCGGTTAAAAAGTTTAGACATTACTTGCTTGCAAATAAGTTTAAATTTTTTACTGATCATCAGGCACTGCTATATCTCGTGAACAAGCCATGCAATACAGGTAGATTAGTAAGATGGTTTCTCTTACTAATGGAATACGACTTCGAGGTTGTGGTAAGGAAAGGTAGGACTCACTTGAGAGCAGACCATCTCTCTAGACTCACATCTGGAGAAGCTCCACAAGGAGTGTCGGATGATCTTCGTGATGCTTACTTGTTTAATTTGGAAGTTGTACCTCAGTGGGCTAAGCCATTAGTACCAGTACTGACCTACGGGCCTAATCACCCAGTCATAAACACTCAAGGTAGAGAAGTAGTGAAAGCCCAAAAGTACCACATCATGGCAGGAAGTATGTCCAAGCACACGGATCAAGGGATCTTGGCTTGTTGTGTGGAAGAGGAGGAGTACGCTAAATGGTTGCAATTAGCACATGTAGGTGCATTAGAGCAACACTACTCAAAACAACGAACCCTACAGACCTTAAGGAGACTCGGAGTGCATTGGCCGACTATGGAAGCTGATGTCCAGAAGTTGTGCAAGGAATGCCCAATCTGTTGCACTAAACCACCTGTGGAACATGCCACTCTTTATCAAGTGTCCATAGTGCCAGATTGGAGTGAACCACTAGTATCCTTCCTAGGACGAAAACATTCCCTCCAGACATGACTCTGGCTAGGAAAAGGAGTTTAGAACAAGAAGCCCAGGATTACTCACTCATTGGTGATAATCTATACAAGCGTGGTAAGGATGGTTACCTGAGACTATGTGTCCATGAAAGTGAATATCTCAAGATCTTGGAAACTGCTCACCAAGGTGTAGCAGGAGGACACTTTGGACCAGATCGGGTGATCAAAGCAATACTATTTGCGGGCTTCTGGTGGCCGACCCTTCACATGGATGTACATACCTATGTGAAACGGTGTGATGTTTGTGAGAGAACTCAGTATCCTATACGCAAAGATGAGATGCCACTGAAACCCATGATGGGTGGACGTGCATTCTCTAAGTGGGGAATAGACTTTGTAGGTCCTATTAATCCCCTAGCTAAGGGTTCCCATGCTGAGTATATCATTGTTGCGACAGACTATCTAACAAAGTGGGTAGAGGTAAAAGCCACAACGAAGAACGATGCTCAAACAACAGCTAAGTTTTTATTTGAGAATGTTTTCACTAGATACGGGCTACCTATAGAGCTAGTTAGTGATAGAGGCACTCACTTCTTGAATGAAGTTATTGAAAATCTACTCCAAGAATTCTTGGTAGTACATAAGAAGTCTGCCCCCTACCACCCACAAGCTAATGGGCAAGCCGAAAGCACAAACAAGATTCTGTGCAATGTGTTGACCAAGCTAGTGAATAATAAACGCTCTGATTGGGACAAACATCTACACCATGCTGTTTGGGCATACCGAGTCGCCTACAAAACGGTACTCCAACCACCCCCTTTCAGATGGTATTTGGCCAAAATGCAGTGCTACCATTGGACTTCTTAATACCTACATTGAAAGTAGCACAAGAGCATGAATGGACGGGTCATGAACTCTCCTCAAGACTTTTTGACCTTGAACGATTAGGAGAAACAAGACTGAGGGGGGCTGCAGGGATATATGCAGCTAAGAAACGACAGAAGGCATACTTTGATGCCCACGTTAAGGATAAAGGGTTGAAGGCAGGCGACCTAGTACTAGTATACACGTTGAAACAACATGCGAGGAAACTAGAGAAAAGAGGCTACGGACCCATGATCATTAATAGGATCTCAACCAGTGGAGTAGTTCAACTCGCTACCCTCGAAGGTGATGTTCTTCCTAGCTATATAAGCGGGTGCAGAGTCAAGTTATATCAGGAACCTCTGACGGAAGAGATGCTATGTCTACTCAACATTGCTAAGAAACACAAAGAAGAAGAAAAACGAATTCGAGAAGAAGCTCAAGCAAAAGCTTTAGAGCGCATACGAAGAATGAAATTAAGAAGACAAGGCAGGGAGCAACCTGTGCCAGATGCATATGCAGATCAAGGATATCACGTGGCTATGTGTGAAGTTTCAGGTGTCAGCTCTCATAGGATAATTGATCGACGTCCTTTTATAACCTTAGATATAGGACAAGGAAAGGGTGCAAGGACTTTAAAAGCCTTGATTGACTCAGGTGCAGCCACTAGTGCTGTTAAATTGTCTTACTGTCAAGAGTTGAAATTAACTGTCAATCCCATAGAAGCATATCTCATAGGATTGGGAGGTGTGGAAACCCCTTGCATGGGCGAGGTGGAACTTCCCATCTACATTCAAGATGAAGTAATGACAGTCAAAGTACTAGTGTGTCAAGATGAGGACCTCACTGAGCCTCTTGTCTTGGGTCAGGACTGGATCTATGATCATGCAGTCAACCTATTCCTAAGAAGTGGACTTCTTCAGGTATGGGTAAATCATAGTCGAATTACAGTTGAATTGGAAAATGAGGCACTCAAGGAACTAGGTAAGGCACGAACTCCTGGTCCTTCCAGGGGTGCACATGAAGTTGACAATGCTATTCTTGTCCAAAAATGTATGATGCAGAAAGAGGATTGTCTCAACAACGGAGTCAAGGATAAGATGGTACTCCCTTCTTTTCCAAAGGCCAGAAGGATGCAGCAGCCAACGGCAGATCAAATACAGAAGAAGCAGAACACTACCTATATTGGAGGTCAAAAAAAGGAGCAAAGCATATTGTTTCAGCCGATGAAACAAGTATGGAGGCAAAAAGGCAAACACCCTGTTCCGACCAGGCCAACACCACGGCCAAAACCTCTTATTAGTAATCAACAACACGACACTAATAAGAAGTCCTTCATAAATTCTTCTGCGAAAGTGAAGTCTATTTGGGTACCCAAGAAGTCAATGAAGGCCAGCCCACAATCACGACAAATCTGGGTGCCTAAGGCTTGCTTACGGGCTCAAATAGCTACACCAAGGCCAAACCCTGTACAACATGGTTCACTCACGCGAACATCTGAGGCCCAGTCTTACACATCACGCACTAACACGTATTCTTCCATGAGCACAAGTAGAATCACTTGTAAATGGGTCCCTAAAAAGCCCCATTTTTCAAGTAAATACCCTATCACACTCTCCAGAGCCTCCACAAAGTCAAAATCAAAACCTATCCATTACATTTGGCAACCTAAAACTTGTAATAAACCCCCGGACCCCAATTGTAAATCCATGTCCACCTACTAACTACTTCACTCTCACACTACATCATTCCGCTTAGTTCTTAGGTCTACCCAATTCCTAACTACACACACGAGCACCGAGCACTTACTAACCCCCTAACCTCTCCCGAACCTCATGTTAATGTTGTAACGGGGACACAGTGTCATTTTTGTGTCCATTGCAATGTTAACATTTATTCATATATTCTCACAGAACCAGCTGCGAAGTTTTCAACATGGCTGAGGCGGCATGAACTAGCTCTCAAACAGAAACGAGCCAGCAAGTGGTGGACTTAGATAGTTTACCCGTTTTGCCTGAAACAAACGAAAGACTAGAAGAATTGCAGGCCATCAAAATCATACCTATAGCGGACCCTCCCAGTGGCCATACCATGCCCGTAGGAAAAAACTTCCCAGTGGTTTAGTGAAGTGGCAGGACCCTTGGGAGAGGGAACGTACCTATGGGAATCAGAGTTGGACTTCAATGGGAAGCAAGGTAAATACCATTTCTTTACAAGAGAATTTGAGAAGTTACAAAATGCAGAATGTCTACGTTCGATATGGGAGAAGGCATGATTGGATGCATATTTCAGTGCACGGCTCCCAAAGCCCGACTTCATGCGATGCTACTATCTCATCAACACCTTGACTCCAAACAAGAACCCAAAAGGTGCAAGCTCATTTGTGATTCCATCTCTGACAAAGGGGAATGAGCTCAAGAGGTTCAGGCTATCAAACAACTTGGTGAGGGAGGCTCTAGATATGCGCGGAATGCATATTCCTACAGAGAAGGAAACCCTAGTACCGGATTACATGAAGAATCGAAGTCTCACCAAACTCAAGGACATGGTGTCCATGATGCCTAATATTGCAATACACCTTCGCATGTGCATGCAACACTTTGCTTTTCCTGCCCAAGATAGATTCACCATGCCGCCCAAAAAGATTTGGTTTAGTTTGTATCTGGCAGAGACACAGAGCCTCACCATCAACTTACCCCACTGGATAATTGATCAGATACACCTAGCTCACAAACGATGGCCACGGAAACAGGTTTTATATGGATGCTGTGCTCTGACGAGAATCATTTATAGGTGTTTGGCTTATGACATCCCTATTCAACGGGCCCTAATGTGGAATCGTGTAGAGCAGTTTAGAGGCAGGACATCCACTGGACCCCCTTCTAAGAAGATGAGAGGTACTGTCCAAGTCCCTTGTGCTCAACCAGGTGGAGCCACCCTAACACCAGACGTCACCCCTCCACCCCAAAGAGTCCGACCATTCACACTCCGACTTCCAAGACGCAGTACCGATGGTCCTAACTTGATATTCCCTCCCATCCCAACCGATCTTGAATTTCCCAATGGTGCACCTTTCGAAGAACTCACGAATGAAGACTTCGAACAATTATTACAAGATGTCGAGCTGGAGGCAGAAGAGGCACAACAAGTGGAGAATGTGCAAACGCAAGCAACAACCTCCCAAGTACCTGTCACCACAGTTGAAGTGGATGAAGAGGATAATGAAGAAGAAGAACAGGAGGAAGATGAGGAGGATTATGATCAAGAGCATCATGATGAGCGACAAGAAGTGCCAGAACTTGTAGGTGCACCTGCATATACAGCTCAACTACAAAGGTTATACGACACAATCAAAGCAGTACAAGAAAGGCATCAACTCTCTCTTGTATCAGGTCAAGCTTTGATGCAAGAAATGCTATCAGATGATGGGGTGGATCAACATTTCATTGACACCCTCAAATTAGTGTCAGAATCTTTAGGAGTTCCGGAGGCTGTCCACACAGCAGTTCGCCAGTCCGTGAGGTATGACAAACGCAGAGTTGACACATTACCCCGAGCAGGTAAGACTATCAGGATACCCGTCACAGAACAAGAAGTACCCATTGAATCCACAGCTACCCCCATCACCACCATTGACCTCTCTGCTGAAACCTTCGTTCACATATCACCCATCTCACCCTAGCATCCCCCATCACCACCTTCTCCACCCCCACCCCCACCTCCCACCATGGAAGAAACGACAGTCATCACCTCTACCTTCACTTATAACCCATCCTCATTCACATCATTCTCATTCCAAGAACCCACCTCACAAGACACCCTCTTCTCTTTCGTCACCAATTCCTTGTACACTTCAACCTTTCTATCCTCCGAACCCATAACTGGCCATCCCATAATCCCAAGTGTGGTTGGAAACCCAGGACCCACAGAAGGCACCCTGTGTTTCCCAGCCTATCCCCCAATACGGGTACCTCCATTCCATGACCCTCACTTCCCATCTGGCCCCTACACCTCTTTCAACCTGACCTCACCACCCCAATACCCGTCCTTTGTGGAGCAGTTCATCCGCTCTCCAATGTTTCAGAGGCACATTTCCCCGATGTTCGCAACGACATCAATTTACACGAACAGCACACTCACTTCACCTACCATACCCACCTACATGGTAGCCCTTGTACACACCACTCTATCTGACCCAATGGATATTTCATCCACCACAGCACCTCTCCCCACAATTCCACCCTCTTCCCCTCCACTACCCCCCACCTCACCACTCACCACATCATTGGCACACACAGCATTCACTACCCCCCTCCCCAATCCCACCTCCCCTGCATTTCAAACTTTTCCCCTTGCATCTCATAATGTAAATAGCACGTTCAATACATTACTTCAGTGTGCACATCAACTACAACAAGAATACCATCAATTGGAAGAACGCACTACTGCCCTTCAGGCAGAATCTCAGCGTCTGCAAGCTAGAGTCAACACTCTTGAAGCTGATTATCAAACGCTCCTAACCGAGCATACCACCTTACAGCAGGCTCACTCCGAATTGGAATCAAAGACATCGACAGTAGATGATCAAGCAGTCAAGGAACTAGAAACAGTGCTCCAAGTGCAAATGATATCTAATGCTACACTCAGACGCAACCTTGGGCTATTAAGGAAGCATATGGCAGCAGCACTAGAAGAGAACAAGAGGCTTCAACAACAAAACCAAGACAACTTTGAAGCGGCTATGGAAGGAACTGCAGAAGCAACCATTAGCCCTACCAAGTATAGAGTAGTTCCATCGGAAGACATTCGCATCTTACTTGAGGAGCATGCAAATTTCTTGGAGTTATATGAAAAGTTAGAGACTGAATGTGCAAACCTAAAGAAACAGATAGCCAGTGCCCCCACAGCTCAACAGGAGCCGGTAATCTTGCAACACTCTACAGAAGAAGTAGAGACCCTCCCGAAACAGGTGGCAGAACTCCAAGCACGCCTCTTACCATATGAAAGGCCACCCTCGCCCGCTGAAGAACCAGAACCTGAAACAGTAGTGGAAATCCCCGTCGATGACAGCTATGAAGAGCCGTACGAGCCAATGCCAACACCCGGTGGTCGGACTACAGAGGAAGGACAGGACACTTTAGAAATTCAAGTTCCAGATTGGGTCAAAAGGGTCGAGAAAGTGGGTAAGACACATGATGATCGCATTGCCGTGCAAATGCAATCTCTCACAAATCTGGAAGAAACTGTCCTTCGGTCTTCTTACTTTCAGAACCTATCCCACCAACGGTTAATCACAACATGAGAGTCGCAATACATGCCTTATTTTGTCTTGCTACATGATTATAATGCAGAAGTTAAAAGACATATAGGGAAGGAGCCCACATTTGCCACTCAATTTGAGCCAGAGGACTTACCGATAGATGCGTGTGCGGGCTCGATTTTCAAGCCTAATTGGCGTGCACGTCTACTAACCGATTACCCTGAGATGATGAGCACCTGGGCAACCATGCCACTGTATATCAAGTATAATTCATGTTATTGCCCAATGGTACGTCGCAGATCATGGCAAGCATTTGCGATCAAGGTACGCAACAATAAAGAATGCTCAGCTTGGGTTAACTATCCATATTTTGCTCCACCTCAAGGGACCCCAACCGTGGCCTACATGATATCAACAATTCGGCACTGGTCTACACGTCTAAATAATGTACCCAACATAGCAGCGAAAATGTGTATGAAAATATTCGAGCTCATGACCATTGTCTTCACAACCTTTCGGATGGTACAAGCTCCATACATCTCTGCCCCTGGATTCTCTCAAGGTAACAAGGATTTAGTCTACGACATGAGCCAGACTCCCTCGATCACTATAATCTTTGCCTGGCATGCACGAATAAAGTACTTACCCGCATGCTTCAAGCAGACATTTGAGGAAATGTTCTCTACGGGATTCTCGGAATATCATTCAGAAATTTTCATTCCCAGACCCACCCATTTGCTACATCTATTCGTAGTAGAACAAGTGATCTATGCTGATCAGTTACGTCTGCCACATCCGGACATTCCAGGACCAATTGATTGGGATCGTATGATGACAGACTTGGCCAGAGGACTACGCATACAAGAACATCAGCTTGCCACTCAGGTTGTGGAATATTACATCCAACACTCCCAGCAACAAGGGTCTGTCAGGGACGACAGACGCGAGAGAGGGGGGGGTGTTGAGAGCAGTATGGGCACCCAAGGACGGACTAGACAAGGAAGCTAGCGGAGAGAGTCAGAGCGAGGTGAAGGATTAAGTAGACAAAGCAGTCGACGCAAATTTGGCAGATAGGCCCTTCAAATTTTTCCAAATCAACATCTTTATAATAGTGGTTCTTATCACTAACAATCATTGTACATACCATTTCCTATTTTTGTAGCTCCATTTTGTGCAAGCCAAGGAGTCCTTGAGCTTGAGGAGCCTTAGAAGTACCTACATATCAATTTTCGTATTTTTTAGACTCCGTTTAAGCCCTCAAATTGGCCCTGGAACCTAATTTTTAACTAGGTCGGACACTAGGTCTGGAAAGGGCCAAAACCTAGTCAAAAACTATAAATAGAGCTAGAGAGCTCATTTTTGTAGTTAGCTTGTAAGTGATTTGAACTTGTAAGAGCTTTTTGAAAGTAATCTAAGAACTCCATTGCTTCTCACTCTTTGTCTTACTGTGTGCGCGCATGTGTGTGTATGTGTGTGCATGTTG
The DNA here is from genome assembly GCA_020310875.1 of Ceratopteris richardii. Taxonomy (NCBI): domain Eukaryota; kingdom Viridiplantae; phylum Streptophyta; class Polypodiopsida; order Polypodiales; family Pteridaceae; genus Ceratopteris; species Ceratopteris richardii. The sequence continues at coordinate 45,456,417 of CM035428.1, forward strand.
GTGTGCTTCTCACTCACGCACTTGTGCCTTCACTTGCTCGAGGTCTTCATACCATCCTCACGTCTTCCCGGATTGACATTAAAGGAGGTGCTACTCATCACTGAGCTACAATATATCTTCTAGTTTCTTCATCTTGAGTTTGCCTTTGGACTTCCATGCCTTGAATTCTTCAAGATTGATAATGTCTTTATCATCTAAACTGGTGTCTTCATTCTGAGTAGGTTCCTCCTTAGAAAGACTAGGAAACTCCTCCTCCAAGTCATAGGGTAGTTTAACCTTCCTCCATTCATTCTCATACCAAGAATCATTTTCATCAAAGACAACATCTCTACTAACCATGAATCCCTTATTTGAAGGGTTGTAAAACCTGTATCCTTTCTGATTTAGATCATATCCAATAAAGATACACTTCTTAGCCTTAGGGTCTAGCTTACCTCTTATCTGAGAAAGAATGTGTACATATGCTACACATCCAAATGTCTTGCAATGATCAAGTGAGGGTCTCTTACCATGCCATGCTTCATAAGGTGTCATCCCATCAAGGGATTTAGATGGCAACCTGTTTATGAGATAAGTGGCAGTAGATACACTCTCTGCCCATAAGTAGTTAGGTAACTTTTTCTCATTCAACATTAACCTAGCTGTTTCAACAATCAATCTATTTCTTCTCTCTCCTACCCCATTCTATTCAAGAGTATACCTTGTGGTGATTTCTCTCTTGATTCCTCTGTCCTGCAAGAATACTTCAAACTAATTGGAGAAGTACTCACCTCCTCCATCTGACCTTATCCGCTTTAGGTTTCTTCTTGTCTGATTCTCAACAAGTGCAAGATATTGTTTAAAACAATTGAACACTTCATCTTTGTGCTTCATGAAGTATAACACAATCCACCTGCTATAATCATCAATAAAAGATACATAGTACCTTGATCCTGAGATTGAGGGGTCTTTGCTTGGTCCCCATACATCTGTATGGACAAGCTCTAGGTAGTCCTCATGCATGTAACCTTTCCTTGAGAATAGTAACCTGTGAGACTTTCCAAACTGACAAGCACCACACTTGTAGATCATATGTTGCTTGGATACATTAGGTATCCCAAGCACACATTGGTCCCTGCATATTTGCTTCAAGGTTCTTTCTCCTACATGCCCTAATCTTTTATGCCAAATCTCAAGCTCTGAAAGTGTTTGATCCTTGTAATTGTAGAGTGCAATATTCTTTATATCTTCTAGTTCAAAAGTAAAAAGTCTACCTAATTTTTCTCCTTTAGCATTTCTCTTGAATCCATGCTTGGGGTCCTCCACAAATGCTCCATATTGGTTGAACCTGACCTGTAAACCTTTTTCCACAATCTGTCCAACACTCATCAAATTTTTGGTAATGGTTGGTACATATAGTACCCTACTCAACAAGTTGTGATTTCCATCACAAGTCTTAACATTTCCAACTTTAACTACTGAGTGCTTGGTGTCATCACATGCTTGTACTTGATGCTTACCTTTTGGTTCTTCAAGGTCAGAGAGTAGAGCTACATTGCCAGCCACATGATTTGAGCATCCTGAGTCAATGTAGAATAGGTGGTCATCATTTGTACCTGATTTTGAAGTCATGTTCATAATCAGAAGAGAATCATCTTGCTCTTTTGTATAGTTCTTGTAATCCTTTCTGGATTTGAATCCTCCTTGGTAGTTGCCATTGTAGTTGTTGTTGTAGTTGTTGTTGTAGCCTTGATGATGGTTGAATCTACCTCTTGACTGTGAGTATCCACCTCTTTGAATCCTCTTCCTCTCTGATTCTTATAATTCGTGAAACACTCATCTGTAGTATGATTTGATAACCACAAATGTTGCATGATGAGGAGTTATAGGATCTCCCCCTACCTTGCTTACCTCCTCTGCCCCTTCCTCTTGATGTTCTACCTCTCCCTGCATAGTTGGCTTGGGAGGTAGTGCCTTCATCCTCTCCTTTCTTGTTCTTGCCTTTATCTTTAAACTTACTTTTATCAGTGCATAGGGCAGAAGAGCTATTACCTTTGGATGAGTCTCCATTCTTGTTGAGCTTGGCTTCATGAGTGAACAATTGCCCCATGAGAGTGTTGAGATCTGAAATTTGCATGTCCATGTATAGGTCCATGGCAGTGGTGAAGCTTTCCCATTTGTCATCAGCTTTAATCCTATTGATCACTTGCCTTACTATCTGCTCTTCTTCAATCTCTTCTCCTATGCTTGCTAACTGATCTGCAACATCTTTAATCTTAGTCACATACTCTGAAATACCCTGCTTAGGTTGCTTCTTTAGTGTGGAGAATTCAATCCACAATTGGTTTTTTCTAGCCCTTGTGTTGGAAGAGAAATAGGATGACAAGGTTTCCCTAGTCTCTTGGGATGTCTTATAGTTTCTAATATGTGGCAAAAGAAAATTAGAGATGGATTTGAGTAAGTAAGACCTTGCTAATGCATCCTTGGCACACCATGTGTTGAGCTTCTCATGTTCTTCCTTTGTTGGTAGTCCTCTGGTTTTGAATGAGGGCAATTCCTCATCTCCTAAGATGTATCCATAAAGATTCCTTCCTTGTAGGTATGTCTTCATCCTTAGAGACCATGCCTGATAGTTTCTCCTATCCAATTTATCAATAAATGAAGGAAAACCATCTCCCATTTTACCTTGACTTTGCTCTGATACCACTGTTGGGAAGATGGATGAATACTTCAGGATGATGAGTAGGTACTGCCAAATCCTACTTTGTACCAGCCCTTTGATGCTTCAGAGTTGATAAGTAGACCTCCTTAGCTTTCCAATGACACCATAAAATGGCCTATGTACTTTGGAAATGATGTAGGAAAAGATTGAAACAAAACAGACAACTTTGAACTTCAAGTCTTCAAGAAAACCTTCTATTTTTTACTAGACACCTGTTGAATCTTTTGCTCAGTATGACCAGCACAATAGGAATTGGAAAACTTCCTTTTAAGGGGTATCTAAATAACTTAGCAAGCTACCTATTACAAGTGGAATGACGTAAAAAGATTAACTATGCTCAGAGAAATCAATTTAGCAAGTAAACCTTTACCCCCCAATATTTTAGGGATGTTCTAGACTTCGACTAGTGATCACTTCGATGGACGTTTCTCTGAAATGGCTGAATAGAAATCCTTCAAATTTTGATAACAGGTAGAAAACTTTCAGCTGGTTCCAATAAGCTATAGATCTTTGAATTTGGTGGAGAAATGAGTGAGATATGATCTCCACAAGTTGACTGACTAACAGTGATTATGATAGAGACTCAGAAATGAACAAATGTAGATATTATGTATTAATGAACACTTGTGTACAAAATCATTGGCTTGGAAACCATAGCCAAATGATGTGGTAAGGTGTAGGCAATAGTGTAGGCCTTACACACATACAGAGATGAGACTGAAGAGCTCGGAAAGTGACTTGTGCTTTCGCGACTTTTTGATGATCACTTTTATAGTAGTTGAGTTCAAAATTTGAATTTGAAATCAAACTTTTGGCTCTCTATAATCATGCTCCTACATCCTAGGAGATATTCTCTTAATTGATTGATGCTTTACAACTAATAAAGTCCACGACTTCCTTGGGTAGGTGGTTACAAAGATTCCAAGACTTTTACAAAAGGATAAAATGGTAATTAACCGTTAGCATTGATTCCTATGCATCTTCATATCTTCAAGCCAAATGTGTAGGCTTGTGAGTTGCACCAACATATATTTCATAAATGAAGCATGTACAAGAGTGTGGCAAACCACTATCATATATGACGCTTTTACAAATGTGGCAAAGCATTGCATTGCCATATAAAAATCAAATACAAAATTTTGGTGTGCCACTATACACATGAAAAAAATGTTCCATATCGACAATCCTACAACAAACAACATTAATTAAATGAGATAAATTCACATAAAATTTACAAAAAACAAGTAAAAACCAAGTTTATAAATCCATCACCTCATCGCAAACGCTCCCATGAAACCACCGCACCGCGTCCCTCCAAGTCCTCAAATAGTGCAATCAATCCATGACGATATGCATAAGCCTCCTCTGTTCGTGTTGGAGGATGACCCATTGCCAGCTCCTGGAACAAATATACAAAACATTAGAGGAACATACATGAGAAGCTTAACACAAAAAAATTCAATAAACCAAATGGTGCTTACAAACTTGTGATGCATCGTGTCATATCCACTGCTGCCCATTTATATGATGGTCCAACCATATCAAATCCACTTACCTAAACAATTCAGTGACACTACTATCTGACCATCCATAAATGGATTGCAGATTGAGCATCGCGAGTAATGCATGTACCATTGTAAAGTGGTAAACAAGCTAGTCTTCACATGTTTTCATATTCTTCATCGACTTCTGATCGTGGAAATTATGTTGTGTCCATGAAACTGTCGACATCTTTTCCACCATCATGATCTTCGTCCATCTCATAAAATGTTTCAAGAATTTCTTCCATATGTTCATTTTGTGTAATGCTATTAGTACTTGCTTGTACGTCTAACTCCTTTTTTGTTCTCTTTCTCCACGAGAGGTTACAGGTGCAATGTCGTTTGGGTCCATCTGCTCACCTGGGGGACCATGCAAATGGTAGCGTAGGTTTTCTAGTCGCCTTTTATCAAAAGATCCATACTCTCTAACATGTGCAGTACAAATTTGTCGTTTTGATAAATTCGATACTTGCACTAAGTGCAAGGACATGCCATTCTCTCCTCCAGATCCAAACTAGCCATCTGATACAATATGGACATTTCAGAACATTTGAATTTTTATTAAACCTAAGAATCATACTCCTAAAGACTTAAACCTAAAATACTAAAACCTAAATACTTAAACACCTAAAAAAACCTAAAACCCTAATCCTAAAACCCTAATACTAAACACCTATATATGTGTATATGTGTTATATGTATTATATATATGCCTATTCCTTATATAATTAAAATCGTATTTTTATATATTTAATAATATATAATTAATTTATTTTTCTAAAGCACTACCTCTTTTCATATTTATTTATCTATATAATTTTCCTATTTTATATATTTATTTGTATATTCAAATTTTTTTCTTAATTAATTCTATTTTTATATATTTAATTATATATATTTAATTTATTTATTTAAAACACTAGTTCTTTTTATATTTATTTATCTATATAATTATCCTATTATATATATATATATATTTATATATTTAATTATTTTCTTACTTTTTTTCTATATTTTCTCTTTATATAAATTTAATTGAATTATATGTATGCATAAACCCTAAAACCCTAATCTTAAAAATCTAGACCTAAAATATGTATATTTTTGTATGCATGTGTATATACATGTATATATGTATGTGTATGTGTATGTGTGTATATATGTTATGCATGTGTAAAAACCCTAAAACCCTAATCGAAAAGACCAAGACCTAAAACATGTATATATGTGTATGCATTTGTATATATATGTGTATATAGATATGTGTATAAGTATATGTGTGTATGTGTATGTGTATATATATTTACTCTGATTAAAATCCTTACAATTAAACCTATTTTTATATATTTATTTATATGTATTTAATTAATTTATTTAAAACACTAGTTCTTTTCATATTTATTTATTTATATAATTATCCTATTTTATATATATATGTATATATATATTCAGATTTTTTTCTTAATTTTTTTCTATATTTTCTCTTTATATAAATTTAATTGAATTATATGTATGCCTAAACCCTAAAACCCTAATCTTAAAGATCTAGACCTAAAATATGTATATATTTGTATGCATGTGTATATACATGTATATATGTATTATATGTGTATGTGTATGTGTGTATATATGTTATGTAGGTGTAAAAACCTTAAAACCCTAATCAAAAAGACCTAGGCCTAAAACATGTATATATGTGTATGCATGTGTATATATATGTGTATGTGTATATATATGTGTATATAGATATGTGTGTATGTGTATGTGTATATATATTTACTCTGATTAAAATCCTTAAAATTAAACCTATTTTTATATATTTAATTATATATATTTAATTAATTTATTTAGAACACTAATTCTAATCATATTTATTTATATATATAATTATCCTATTTTATATATATATTTATTTATATATTCAAATTTTTTCTTATTTTTTTCTATATTTTCTCTTAATATAAATGTAATTGAATTATATGTATGCCTAAACCCTAAAACCCTAATCCTAAAGATCTAGACCTAAAATATGTATATTTCTGTATGCATGTGTATATACATGTATATATGTATTATATGTGTATTTTTATGTGTGTATATATGTTATGCATGTGTGAAAACCCTAAAACCCTAATAAAAAAGACCTAGACCTAAAACATGTATATATATGTATGCATGTGTATATATGTGTGAATGTGTATATATATGTATATATAGATATGTGTATAAGTATATGTGTGTATGTGTATGTGTATATATACTTATTCTGATTAAAATCCTTAAAACTAAACCTATTTTTATATATTTAATTATATATATCTAATTAATTTATTTAAAACACTAATTGTTTTCATATTTATTTATCTATATAATTATCCTATTTTATATATATTTTTATTTATGTATTCAAATTTTTTTCTTATTTTTTTTCTATATTTTCTCTTTATATAAATTTAATTGAATTATATGTATGCCCAAACCCCAAAACCCTAATCTTAAAGATCTTGACCTAAAATATATATTTTTTGTATGCATGCATATGTACATGTACATATGTAGTATATGTGTATGTGTATGTGTGTATATATGTTATGCAGGTGTTAAAACCCTAAAACTCTAATTAGAAAGGCCTAGACCTAAAACATGTATAGATGTGTATGCATGTGTATATATATGTGTATGTGTATATAGATATGTGTATAAGTATATATGTGTATGTGTATGTGTATATATATTTACTCTGACTAAAATCCTTAAAATTAAACCTATTTTTATATATTTAATTATATATATTTAGTTTATTTAATTAAAACACCATTTCTTTTCATATTTATTTATCTATATAATTATCCTATTATATGAATATATATATATATATATATATATATTCATATTTTTTTCTTATTTTTTTCTATATCTTCTCTTGATATAAATGTAATTGAATTATATGTATGCCTAAACTCTAAAACCTTAATCTTAAAGATCTAGACCTAAAATATGTATATTTCTGTATGCATGTGTATATACATGTATATATGTATTATATGTGTACGTGTATGTGTCAATATATGTTATGCATGTGTAGAAACCCTAAAACCCTAATCGAAAAGACCTAGACCTAAAACATGCGTGTATGTGTATGCATGTGTATATATATGTGTATGTGTATATATATGTGTGTATAAGTATATGTGTATGTATGTGTAAATAGCCTAAAAACCCTAATCCTACTTTTATATATTTGATGTTAAAAAAATTTAAAATCATAATTTTATATATTTAATGAAAACACTAGCTTATGTGTGTGTATATGTGTGCATGTGTGTATGTGTGTGTGTGTGTGTGTGAATGTATGCATGTGTGTATATGTGTATGTGTGTCTATGTATGCATGTGTGAGTATATGTGTATGTGTGTGTATGTATGCATGTGTGTGTATGCATTCATGTGTGTGTGTGCATGCATGTGTGTATGTATGTGTGTGTGTTCATGTGTGTGTATGCATGCATGTGTGCATATGTGTGTGTGTATCCAGGCATGTGTGTATGTATGCATGTGTGTACATATGTGTGTGTATGTATGCATGTGTGTACATGTGTGTGTGTATGTATGCAAGTGTGCATATGTGTGTGTATGTATGCATGCATGTGTGTATATGTGTGTATGTATGTGTGTGTATGCATGTGTGTATATATGTGTGTGTATGAATGTGTGTATTTGTGTGTGTGTATGTGTGTGTATGCATAAGTGTATATGTGTGTGTGTATGTATGTGTGTATGCATGTGTGTGTATGTATGCATGTGTGTATATGTGTATATGTGTGTATGCATGCATGTATGTATATGTGTGTGCATGTATGCATGCATGTGTGTATATGCATGTATGTATGTGTGTGTATGTATGTGTGTATATGTCTGTGTCTATGTATGTGTGTATGCATGTGTGTGTATGTGTATGTATGCATATGTGTATATATGTGTGTGTATGTATGTGTGTATGCATGTGTGTGTGTATGTATGCATGTGTGTATATGTGTATGTGTGTGTATGCATGCATGTGTGTATATGTGTGTGTATGTATGCATGCATGTGTGTATATGTGTGTATGTATGCATGTGTGTATGTATGCATGTGTGTATGTATGCATGTGTGTACAGGTATGTATATATTTATGCATGTGTACATGTGTAGATGTGTGTGTGTATGTATGCTCTATCTTCCTATCTCTATCTTCCTCTCTTTCATCTCTCTTTATCTCGCACTCTCTCTCTCTCTCTCTTTATCTCTCTATCTCTCTATCTCTCTATCTATCTCATCTCTCTCTCTCTCTCCCCTCTCTCTCTCCTCTCTCTCTCTCTCCCCCTCTCTCTCTATATATATCTCTCTCTCATCTCTCTCTCTTTCTCTCTCTATCAATAGAGAATAAAACAATCACTTACAAGTATGTCCCTCTTTTGGATCATTGTTGTCAAAACGTAATGTATGCCGCCTATCGTCGAATTCCAAAGAATCGACTGCAAAGAACTTTTGCAAAATCAAAAAGAAAAGAAATTATAAGACCTAAAGCATAGAGAAAGAAAAAGGCTAAGAGTATGCACACCAACTACCAAGATGTGAGATCTAAACACAGAGAGAGAGATTGTGTGTGTGTGTGTGTAGAGAGAGATGTGTGTGTGTGTGTGTGCACAAGACAATGCAGGTCACAATTCGGTTTGCGTGCAGAAGTTTGACAAAAGACAACCATTACTCAAACATGCACAAAATGCTCAATTTTGCTCTCGGGTTCCGAGCATGTTTAAAACACGACCTCGGTATATCCATCGATATAGGCGTCGGTATGAGCGTCGATAATTTCCAGTAAATTACCGATGCTTATACCGATGGATATATCGACGCTCATACCGACGCACATACCAACGGTCGCGAGACATCCCGACAATCCATTTTAAACGGTCATATCGATGTTCACTTGATTGTCGGTATCTTTAAGTGGACGTTTCCAATGTTTATACCGACGCCGGGAGTGACCGTGGGTATAGGCAACGTCGGTATGCCCCTCATATGTTGTAGTGTGACACACTAAAATCCATGATAGATGATAGATGACGGACTTCATCTATTGCGATAGACATCCATCTATTGTGATAGACACCCATCTATTGCAACAGATATGAACCATGATAGAGCCTATGTATTGCGACAGACAGAAAGCCACAATAGATGATAGACATAAGGGCAGAAAACAAAAAAAAAGGGGTCGTGTAAGGATCTCAATAAGTTTGCTTAATCTGGATTAATGCTATCAAATTGTTTCAAAAAATTCCATGCACGTGCATTTAAAATGTATCTTATGCAAATATATTATTTTTGTAAGAGAGAGAAAGTTCGTGTGATAATCATGAAAAGTGGTTTGGCTCAAAGTTTGTGCTTGTCGAGCGTTCACCAAATTTCAAGTTTCCCTCTTGTTCTTCCACCTATATAATGTGTGTTTAGGATGTTCTGCACTTTTTTACTCTCCTCTCCATAGCAGATTTGCTTCTCTCTTTCTTGTGAATCTGAACAATTGCACCATGGAGAATCTCAATCCAAACACTCTCACTGATCTTTCATCTAACCGAAGTCTGCGTGATAAGTTCCATATCAACATTGCAATAAGTCAAGTATGTAACAACAAGAAAGGTATTCCCATGGGCTCTTCAATCTTGTGAAGTTAATCCATCTCTCAAAGAAGGCAAAAAACATATCGACATATGGGTAAATGGGTCTGTTTATTTGATTGATCCACAAACTGAAAGATATCCACCTTTTCATAATCTTCATGATCTAATTAGATTTTTAGGTGATGACAATTTACATGACTATTGTTCAAAGCTCTATGAGATTTCAAATAACTATATGCAATACATAAACTATCTGCAGAGTGTACTACATTAGAGGGATCTAGAAAAAAGTTTTCGCATTTGTCTTCTCGGTTAGAAGCTTCCAAACAAATGAAAGAAACTCTTATAGGATTGAGAATGTGGTCAAAACCACTAAAACATTTTTTAGATTTGACTAAAAAAATCTGGTGAGAAGAAAAAGAGAATGAAAATTGTAAGAGATCATGTATCAAATGAGCTAGGTTTACACATGTTGAGAAGTTTTAAGCGTGTTCATTTTTTTAGTGAAATTATGAGTCAAAATTGTTGGTGCAATTAAAACCAAGCCCACACACTTGGTTAATTAGCTCATACTTGATTTATTGACATAACTAATACAAGGCTTCATATGATCGACCTCTTGTAAAAACTTCTTCACATTTACCTTTGTAAAAATGGTTGACATCCACGTGGAGTTAGGAAGCTCTACAATCATGACCCATTAAGTTGTGTGAGTGATGAGAGAATCTATTCTATACTTTAGGATTCACTTTTAGGTAGATCTTTGAATTTGAATTCAAATCTTGGCTCCAAGAACAACTAAAAAGAAGAGGATCAAATGACCTACGTGTAATCTCGAGCCAATGAGATCATTTTGAAGAGATTCATTGTGAAGTGAGAGCTTATCTCATAGCTCATTCACCTCTTACACATTGAGCAATGTATGATTGCCAATGACATTGTATTTGTATATGATTTAATACATATATGATCATTACATTCTCATTTCACTTCTCTCTTATAACTTCATCATGACAGTGATCTTCTCAGAGCTTGTTCTTAGTGCATGATTGATACTTTTTCATGATATAAATAGCGGTAGATTCAGCATATTATCTAGTACATGTCTACAAAGTTTCATTAGCATTGCTTCTCTGGATCATGATATTAACACATCTTTGATCATTGGTCTATTGACTGTTGTACCCGATAATGTTGGGATGATTTTGTGATTTGCAAAACATCTTTCTCTATGAGTAGTCCATCATGTTTGATGAAATCACTCATGATTGGTAGCTTACTAATCTAATTAGAGTTTCCCAAAAGGAATTAAGAAAATTGCTACTGTGCTTAGAGAACTATTCAAAACACTGAACATGTAAGAACAAAAATAGGAAGTTTCTTGATTTTGGATCAACTCGTACTTATTTGTTTTGATCCATTGATTAGTGGATCATGTTCCAAGCAACATATATGATTATTTAGTACATTAGCATGCTAAAGAGGCCCACTACACTCTCCAACAATCATTCTTAGCAGATGTGAAGAAGGATCAAGCAACACCACTTCATCTCTAAAGACTATCCACCATCTCGTCCAACAATGGTATCAGAGCAACAACAAGCAATATGGGAGATGGATTTCCATCCTTCATTGAAAAATTGGAGAGAAACAAATACTCAGCATGATCATGAAGGATGCAAGCCTACCTTCTAGGGAAAAGTCTATATGGATACATCTCAGGAGATGAAGAAATGCCAATCTTCAGGAGCAACCATCAACCTACAAGGGAAGAGCAAGAAAGGTTGACCACATGGTGTGCACAGGATGCTCTTGCCAGGTCCTATCTACTAAAATCAATCTTTGATTTCTTGTTAGCACACATTATGAATTGCAAGACCTCCCAAGAGACTTGGGAAGTACTCTCATCATATTTCTCCTCAAATACAAGAGCTAGGAAGAATCAGTTATGGATGGATTTTACAACTCTAAAGGAGCAACCTAAGCAAGGCATGGCTGATTATGTAACCAAGATGAAAGATGTGGCTGACTAGCTTTCAAGCATCGGAGAAGAGAAAGAAGAAGAACACATAGTAAGGCAGATTATTAATGGCATCAAAGCTGATGACAAGTGGGAGTCATTCACCATAGCAATGGACCTCTATATGGATATGAAAATACTTGACCTCAACACCTTGATGGGGCAACTCTTCACCCATGAGACAAAACTCAACAAGAATGGTGACAACTCTAGAGGTAACCAATCTTCTGCTAAGCAAGGCATGGCTGATTATGTAACCAAGATGAAAGATGTGGCTGACTAGCTTTCAAGCATCGGAGAAGAGAAAGAAGAAGAACACATAGTAAGGCAGATTATTAATGGCATCAAAGCTGATGACAAGTGGGAGTCATTCACCATAGCAATGGACCTCTACATGGATATGAAAATACTTGACCTCAACACCTTGATGGGGCAACTCTTCACCCATGAGACAAACCTCAACAAGAATGGTGACAACTCTAGAGGTAACCAATCTTCTGCCCTTTATACAGATAAGGATAAAGCTAAGGATAAAGGTAAAAGTAAGAAGAATGAAGAAGAGGCTAGTACCTCTCAAGCTAATTATGCAGGAAGAGGAAGAGGTGCTAGAGGAAGGGGCAAAAGAGGAAAGCAAGGCAGGGGGAGACCCTACAACAATTCACCTTGCAACATTTGTGGTCTTACCAATCTCACCACAGAAGAGGAAGAGGTGCTAGAGGAAGGGGCAAAAGAGGAAAGCAAGGCAGAAGGAGACCCTACAACAATTCACCTTGCAACATTTGTGGTCTTACCCATCACACCACAGAAGAGATAGAAGAAGAACACATAGTAAGGCAGATTATTAATGGCATCAAAGCTGATGACAAGTGGGAGTCATTCACCATAGCAATGGACCTCTACATGGATATGAAAATACCTGACCTCAACACCTTGATGGGGCAACTCTTCACCCATGAGACAAAACTCAACAAGAATGGTGACAACTCTAGAGGTAACCAATCTTCTGCCCTTTATACAGATAAGAATAAAGCTAAGGATAAAGGTAAAAGTAAGAAGAATGAAGAAGAGGCTAGTACCTCTCAAGCTAATTATGCAGGAAGAGGAAGAGGTGCTAGAGGAAGGGGCAAAAGAGGAAATCAAGGCACGGGGAGACTGTAGCTTAGTGATGAGTAGCACCTCCTTTACTGTCAATCTGGGAAGACGTGAGGATGGTATGATGACCTCGAGCAAGTGAAGGCACAAGTGCGTGAGTGAGAAGCACACAAACATGCACACACATACACATACGCGCGCACACACAGCAAGAACAAAGAGGAAGACAATGGAGTTCTTTTAGATTACTTTCAAAATTCTTATACAAGTTCAACTCTATTACAAGCTAACCTCAAAAATGAGCTCTCTAGCTCTATTTATAGTTTTTGACTAGTTTTTGGCCTTGTCCAGACCTAGTGTCCGGCCTAGTTAAAAATTAGGTTCTCTGGCCTATTTGGAGGTTCAAACGGAGTCTAAAAAATGTGAAAATTGATAGGTAGGTACTTCTAAAGCTCCTCAAGCTCAAGGACTCCTTGGCTTGCACAAAATGGAGCTACAAAAATATGAAATGGTATTTACAATGATTTTTAGTGATGAAAATCACTATTTTTTAGGGATTTCTTCTAACATTTTGACATACATTTCCTCGAGCTCCCTACTTGCTCCTTCTTCTTGTGTGCCCACCTCTTTGATGTATGAAAAATTTAGATGGCCTACTTGCCAGATCTTCTTTGAGTACTCTGTTTGCTTGTACCTTCTCTTCGCTCCGACTCCCTTCGTTGAATTCCTTGTCTTGTGAGTCCTTCAGTTCCTTGACTGCCAACACCCCCCCTCTCTCGCGTCTGTCATCTCTGACAGACCCTTGTTGAGTGGGTCGTTGTATGTAGTACTCCACTACGTCTGTGGCTAAATGATGTTCTGCTATTCTCAATCCTTTGGCCAAATCAGTGAGTAGGGCATCCTAGTCTACTGGCCCTAGAACTTCTGGATGTGGCATACGTAGCTTTTCTAAATGTAGGGCTTGTTCCACCGCAAATAACTATAATAGATGAGATGGTCTGGGAATAAATATATCTCTGAATGATATTCCCAGAACCTTGTGATGAACATTTCTTCAAACGTCTGTTTGAAGCAGGCAAGGAGATACTTTATACGAGCATGCCACGCATATACGACGTTAATGGATGGTGTGGTTCTCATATCGTAGACAAGGTCCTGATTCCCTTCATTAAATCCAATAGCCGAAAGATGAGGTTCTTTGATATTCTTAAATGTCCTGAATGTAACCAGCATGAGCTCAAAAATTTTGAGGCACATCTGTGGCATGACATCTGGGACGTTCTTGAACCTGGCTCCCCAATGCCGAATCGTCGAAATCATGTATGCTACTGTGGGTTGGCCTTTAGGTGGGGCTAGGTAGACATAATTGAGCCATTTTTCACATCCTTTGACTGTTAGCACTATTTTTGTGTACTCCGGCCAAGAACTTCTTCAAAAGACAGGGCAGTAGCAGGGATTATACTTGATATATAAAGGCATGTTATTCCATGTGCGTACCATCTCAGGGTAGGTTTCAAGCAGACGGATCCTCCAAGTATGTTGATGTATATTCCCCTGCTTGGCACTTTCTGGGATGTCATCCGGTGCAAACTGTGTCGCCGAGGTTGGTTCTTTTGTTGTGCATTGCTTGATTTCAGCATTGTAATCTTCCATTAATACACAGAATGGAACATACAGATCATCGGACATGCCAATCCTGTTGGGAAAGATGGATGGATCCTCCAGAAGATTAAGTAGGTGCTGCTAATCTTGCTTTGCACCAGCCCTCAGTGACTCCAGATATGATTAGTAGACACCCTCAGCTTCCAAATGATACCAAGAAATGCTATATGTACTTTGGAAAAGGTTTGAGTAATGACTTGATCAAAACATATGAGTTTGTGAATCACAAGGCTAGAAAACTTTCTATTTTGGTGTTGATACCTGCTCAATTTCATGCGGGTAACCCTCCATTGCTGCTTCCAGGTCGATTTCATGCGGGTAACCCTCCATTGCTGCTTCCAGGTTTTCTTCGTTCTGTTTCTACAGTCTTTTATTTTCTTCGAGTGTTGCAGACATGTGCTTCCGTAATAAGGCGAGATTGCATCGAAGCTTGAGATTGTCTGTGATCTGAGCATGTAACATGTCATCGAGCTGTTGTTTTTCTTCATTATCTGACTGGGGTGGATTGGCAACTAATTGATCATGTTGTGCTTGCAATGTAGTATACTGCTGTTGTAATAGCTGCTTCTCCTTCTCTAAATCAATGAATCGTGCTTGGAGCCTTTCATGGTCTCTGAAGAGACTCGTATGTTGTGCATCTAGGTGCTGGTAATGTTGTTGTAGCTGAGACATACACTGGTACATATTATTAAATACATTATTAACGGGGCTGGATGCGAGAAAAGTGTTGAATGCAGAAGGGAAGGGAAAAGGGAATGGAAGCATGTATGCTGTGCTTGAAAAGGGTGAAGTTGGTGGTGGGGGAATGGGAGATTGTGGACGTATGGGGGGAGGGAGAGGTGGGGAGGTGAGTGATATGTCCATGAGATCAAAAGTGGATGCAGTTGTGGGAGTGATTGTGAACATGAGAATTGTGGGTGTGGTGATGGTGGTGAAGGTGTAAAGTGGCGTGTGTAGTTGTGAATATGAACTGCCAAGAAGTGTGATCGGGGGAACGGGGTTTTCCGTGGCTACAGTTAGAATTACAGAGTCAGTAGTAGTGTACACAAGAGAGGTGGTGATCGGTTGTGTAGGTTGTGTGGGTTGACTAACGGTCTGTGCTTCAGTATAGGAAGTGGACCCTGGGGCGGTGACAGTAGTGGTTACACCGGTAGTGGGAGGTGAAGGTGGTGGAGTTGGAGGGAGAGGGGGTATTTTGGGGTGATGGGGGTGCACTGGATGTATGGGCTTCCTCAGTGTCAAGAATGGTATGAGCTGTGCCCGTGGCCGTGGATGTGGTGCCCTAGGGTTCTGATACTAATACATTCATTTGTTTTCCTGATCGAGGGGGGCGTCTGCCGTATCTTCGCTCTAATCTTCGCGAGTGTGCAAGGGCGGTATGCACCGTTTCAGGTACTCCCAATGCATCAGCAATCATATCAAGGGTTGCCCTGTATTGCTCATCTACACCTTCGTCTTCCAGGATCTGATTCATCAGGGCCTTTCCTGCTGCCAAGGATAACTTGTGTTGTTCTTGAACTCGATTGATGGTATCATATAATCTCTTCAATTGCTTTGTATAAGCAGGGGCTCCTTCAAGTCCCTGTACAACTTCTTGCTCATATTCATACTCTTCTTCATCAGACAATCCTTCTTGTTCTTCCTCTTGCTTCTCTTCGTGATCATCCTCCACTTCAACTACTGTTGGTTGGACTGGATGGGGTTGGGCGGTATCTGTCTGCTGCTCACTTGCCTGCTCTGCTTCCACTTCTAAATTGGTAGCATTGATTATTCTGGCCACCTCCTCATCCATTAGATCTTCCAATGTAAAGCCATGAGGGAACTCTAAGTCAGTTGGTACTGGTGGAAACACTAGGTTCGGGCCTTCTGTGCTGTGCCTTGGTAACCTTATAGTGAATGGTTGCACTCGCCTAGGAAGCCATGGGGTGGTTTCTGGTGTCAATGTAGCACCTCGGGCCTGTGCACAAGGCATCTGAACTGCACCTCTCATTTTCTTGGATGGAGGCCCTGCGGTTGATAGTCTGCGTTGAAATTCTTGCACCCTGGTCCACACAAGCGCACGTTGGATTGGAACATCATATGCCAAGCACCTGTAAACAATCCTCGTGAGAGCACAACATCCATACAGTACCGATTTTTGCTTTTTATACCACCGTTGATGTGCCAAGTGGATTTGGTCAATAATCTAGTGAGGCATGTTGATTGTTAGATCGAAGGCGTCTGCTAAATATAGACTGAACCATATCTTCTTGGGTGGCATTGTGAACCTCTCCTGAGCGGGGAATGCGAAATGCTGCATGACCATTCGCAAGTGAATGGCAATAGTCGGTGTCATTGCCACCATGTCTTTTAGTTTTGTCAGATTCCTATTCTTCATGTTATCTAGGACCATTGTCTCTTTTTCGGTGGGGATATGCATACCTTTCATGTCGAGGGCTTCTCTTACCAAATTATTCGTCAATTTGAACCGCTTCAGCTCATTGCCCCTTGTGAGAGATGGGAGGACAAAGGTGTTGTATCCCTTTTTCTCTTTGCTCGGAGTGAGGGTGCTAATCAAATACGAGCATCTAAGAAAGTCGGGCTTTGGCAACTAAGCTTTGAAGTAATCGTATAGTCCCGCTTTCTTCCATATCGGTTTCAGCCCTTCATTATTTTGAAGTCTTTCGAATTCCCTGGTGAAGAAATGATACCTGCCCCAGCGCCCGTTGAACTCTATCTCTGCCTCCCACAGGTAAGTGCCTTCTCCCATAGGTCCTGCCACGTCACTGAACCAATGTGAGTTTTTGCTGACTGGCATTGTGTGCCCCTGTGGAGGATTCTGCACCGGTATGGCATGTAATTCTCTCAATGCCATGGGACGCTCCTTCAATTCCTCCTCAATAGGAAGACTTTCAATATCCACAATCTGAGGGCTAGTGCCCGCCTGGGAGCTAGATCCTGCCTCGGCCATATCGAGGAAACTGGTAACCAATTCTGTGAGAATATACAAGTGAATGTTAACATTGCAAACGGACACCAAGCATTCATGTGTCCCCGTTACAACATTAACATGATTTTAGTGATAAGTTAGTAGGTCAATAAGTGTTCGGTGATCGTGTGTGTAGTTAGAGACTAGATAATCCTAAGAGCTAAATGGAAAGATGTGGTGTATGAGTGATGTAGTTAGTAAGTGGGTATGAATTTACAAATGAGGATCGGGGGGTTTATTACACGTTTTGGGCTGCCAAATAAACAGAATGGCTGTTGGTCTTGATTTTGTGGAGACTCTCGAGGGCTTTATAAGAGTGTCTGCTTGGAAATGAGGCTTTTTAGGGACCCATTTACAAGTGATTCTACTTGTGCCCATGGAAGAATATGTGTTCGTGCGTGATGTATAAGAATGGGTATCAGATGTTCAAGTGAATGAACCATGTTGTACAGGGTGTGGCCTCTGTGTAGCTATTTGAGCCCGCAAGCAAGATTTAGGCACCCAAATTTGTCTTGATTGTGGGCTAGCCTTCATCGACTTCTTGGGTACCCAAATAGACTTCGCTTTCGCAGAAGAATTTCTGAAAGACTTCTTATTAGTGTCGTGTTGTGGATTACTAATAAGAAGTTTTGTGTGTGCGGTTGGCTTGATCGCAACAGGTTGTTTGCCTTTCCGCAGCCACACTTGTTTCAATGGCTGAGACATCCTGCTTCTCATGTTCTTCTGGCCTCCAGCATAGGTAGTCTTCTGTATTTGATCTGCCGTTGGTTGTTGCATCCCTCTGACCTTTGGAAAAGAAGGGAGTTCCGTTGTGTCCTTGACTTCTTTATTGAGATCATCATTCCTCTGCATCACATAGTTTTGGACAAGAACAACATGGTCATCTTCATGTGTACTCCTGGAAGGACCAGGAGTGTGTGCCTTGCCAAATTCCTTGAGTGCTTCATTTTCTAACTCAATTGTAATGCGTTTCTCATTGACCCAAACCTGAAGAAGTCCACTCCTTAAGTTTAAGTTGACTGCATGGTCATAGATCGAGTCTTGACCCAAGACCAGAGGCTCAGTGAGGTCCTCATCTTGACACACTAGTACTTTCATTGTCATTAAGACATCTTGAATGTGGAGGGGAAGCTCCACCTCGCCCATGCAAGGGGTTTCCACACCTCCCAATCCTATGAGATATGCCTCTATAGGATTGACTTTTAATTTCAATTCTTGACAGTAAGAGAGTCTCACTTTACTAGTGGCTGCACCTGAGTCAATCAATGCTCACACAGTTTTTGCACTAATGCCTTGTCCTAGCTCTAAGGTCACAAAAGGACGCCGATCAATTATTCTATGAGATCTAATACCTGAAGCTTCACACATTGCCATGTGATATCCTGGGTCCACATAGTCATCTGCCCTGGGCTGATCCCTACCCTGTCGTCTCAGCTTCATCCTTCTGATGCGTTCTAAAGCTTCTGCTTGAGCTTCTTCTCGAATTCGCTTTTCTTCCTCTTTGCATTTCTTAGCACTGTTGAGTTGATTTAGCATCTCTTCAGTCAGAGGTGTTGGTGTAAATCACAAGAGCAATTAGCCTCTCCAATCTTTCTAGCAGTCCCTCAAAGTGCAACTGCGTCTTAGCTGAACTAGAGATGTTAAAGAGGTGACTGGCTTCAAACATGGTATGAGCCAATTCCACCATCTTAGCACAAATTTTGGTTCGTTCAAGCTCTAGTTCTGCCCTAGGGTAACACTTTTCATGATCGGTTACATTTGGCCCGTCTTGGATTCTGGCCTGATATGCTTTAAGCATCATATTTAGGTCCTCGAGAGTGGCATCTTCTAGTACTGATCCTACTCTAGGGGGTGGTGGGGTCGTATGAGGCGGTTTGGAAGGGGTTGGATCGGATGGAGATGGGAATGGTGGTGGTGGCGTAGTGTGAGAGGGAGTTTGAGATGTGAGTTCAACTATCTTGGCTTTTGTTTCTCTTAGTCTTTCCTCGAGTTCACTCATCTTCTTAGCCCATTGCCTCTTCATTCTTTATCTACTATCTCTCCAGGCTCTAGTCCTCTTCTTGGTTATGCTCTCAGTTTCACTAGCCTCAACATTTTTTTCCTAGCTTAAAATTTGGTTTTGCTGCAAGTCTTGAGATCTAGTGACTACCTGTACTGGTGTAGTGGAAGTCACACTTCCTGTAGAGTCTACTACTAACCCAATAACATTGATAGGAGTGATTTTTGGCATATTATTGGGATTCTTTGGGCAATCTGGTAAGAGATGCTCCTTTCCACAATCTTGGCAAAAGCTTTGGATTGTCGCTGACTGGGGTTGTGTAGATGGAGGTAAGGGGCATTCACGAATGAGGTG
Source organism: Ceratopteris richardii (assembly GCA_020310875.1). Classification (NCBI taxonomy): domain Eukaryota; kingdom Viridiplantae; phylum Streptophyta; class Polypodiopsida; order Polypodiales; family Pteridaceae; genus Ceratopteris; species Ceratopteris richardii. Next base: position 45,476,413 of record CM035428.1, read on the forward strand.
ATCTCCCTGACATCTGTAGCATGGTCCTCTAGCGAATGGGGGTCTTGCTTGCCTAGGTTGAGGTCTGGGGTTGGGGTTTGTATACATGATGTTTGTGTAATATGACTCCCAACTTGGTTCACTCAGTTCTTCACTATAATAGGACTCACCATGTTCAGGAGACTGCATCTAGTAAGCATGTGGACTATCTATGTGAGTGGAATCAAAACTACGATCACTCGGGTCACTTTCTGAAAGCAATGGAGTCACTCGGACTATGGCTCTGTTCAAATTTTCCTCAGCCACTGCATACTTTACAGGAATCACATTAGCTGGGGCTGAAGGCTGCTGAGCTAACAGAGGTTGAGACCTTTGTTGGTTTTGGTAGGGTTGTTGATAGGATTGCTGTAGTCTACCATATTGCTGTGGAGGGTACTGGTTCTGGTATCTTCCTTGTTGTGGATAGGGCTGAGGGTAGGTGTAGCTCAATGATGAGTAGCACCTCCTTTAATGTCAATCCGGGAAGACGTGAGGATGGTATGAAGACCTCGAGCAAGTGGCGGCACAAGTGCATGAGTGAGAAGCACACAAGCATGCACACACATACACACACACGCGCACACACGGCAAGACAAAGAGAGAGGATCAATGGAGTTCTTTAGATTACTTTCAAAAGCTCTTACAAGTTCGTTTCAATTACAATCTACCCTCAAAAATGAGCTCTCTAACTCTTTTTATAGTTTTTGACTAGGTTCTGGCCCTGTTCAGACCTAGTGTCCGGCCTAGTTAAAAATTAGGTTCCAGGGCTTATTTGAGGGCTCAAACGATATCTAAAAAATACGAAATTTGGCAGGTAGATACTTCTAATGCTCCTCAAGCTCAAGGACTCCTTGGCTTGCACAAAATGGAGCTACAAAAAGATGAAATGATATTTACAATGGTGCTTAGTGATGATAATCACTTTTAATGGGTGTAGAGGTTTTGAAAGATTAAGGTTGCCTTAGTGCTAAATCTGCGTGAATGTTCATAAGTGCTTCTTCCTAAAGAAAATTGTTGGCCTACTTGCCAGATCTTCGTTGACTCCCTTGTCTGCTTGTGCTTTCTCTCCCTTGTCCACTGCTAACAGTAGGTTTGCCTAACTGCTTGCTTATTGTATGGGCAGTCTTGTGCTGTGTGATTTGTGTATCTCCGTTCTATGGTGCAATATTTGAAAGAATCTTGGACAAGCTTGTCGAAGGTAGAAAAGTGCATTTCGAGGCGCCGAAGTTTGGTCAAGCCAACTCGCACAAGACCAACCCTTGAGCTTATCGAGACTCAAATAGACCTTATAGGCATGCTATAAGTGCAAAGAAACACACTATGTACTTTGGAGCATCAAGGAGAATGAGCCGATACAAAACAGATAGTTTCGCGGGTCGACTATCTCAAAAAACTTACTATCTATGGAAGAGACAATGAACTTTAAATGCCCATAGCGACCAGCGTGATTACAATTAGAAAAAATCCTTTTATGGGAGTGATACACATAGGGTTGAGTGTATGCAACGAACAAAATTATAAGGAATAAGAAAAATATGCTATAGGAATGAATGCGACATTCACTAGTGGTACTTCCTATTTTTCAGGAATATGTAGAGATTGACCCGGAGGAAGAAAAACTCAGATTTCTCCAAATCACCTAAACCAAATGCTCTGAACATTTACTGCCATAAACTAGACACTTATACCTTTCCAATGATGCATCTTGCACTCAATTTGGAGCTCTGAGCAGAGAGCAGCAGCCTCTGCAAGATTACTGTTGGCGAAGAAGATGATGCAGAAAATTGAAGGAGCAAGACAATGATGGTCACAAGTGTATGTATATTGCTCCATGTATTTTACAAGTGATTCCAAGTCTTTATATAGACTCTAGGAGTGTTTCACGAGTTTTACAAGTTGAATTTGAATTCAAATGAAGGTGGGAATGGTTGTTGGAGGGAATCAATTCACTTTCCTACAATCTAGGAAAAGTGAAGATCTAGTTTGATCTACTTTTAGGTGATTTGATTTGCTTGATTTAATGCAACTTCAACCACCACAAATTCATGGGATTTGGGCTCTATTTTTCTACCTTTACATGTGTAAAGCTCAAGGCTTTTACAACGGTAGATGAACCATAAAAAATCTCTCAAAAAAAAATACAATAAATGAGCATATGAAAAAGAACTCTCCAACGGATATTCTTTCGACGCGATAGCCTTTGATGTAGATGAAATCCACCTCAAGCATAGTGTAAGCATGATGTTCCAATAGCTCCCCCTCAAGCTAAAGTATGCTTGAGTCTTCATTCTCTAATAGGTTGAATACCTACCATAGCTTTGAATCTACAAAGCTTTATTCCATCAAGTGCCTTCGTCATTATATCTGCTACTTGCTTTTCAGTTGGAACAAAAAAAAGGTCAATCTCCTTTGCCATGAGCTTCTCCCTGATGAAATGGTAATGGACTTCTATGTGCTTGGTTCTTGCATGGAAAATAGGATTTGCCGCTAGATGCATGGAACTTACATTATCTCCAAATATGTGAGGTTTGGAATTCACAAGTCCCAAATCTGTATACAATGCTGTTAACCATATTGCCTCTTGAGTTGCTATGGTCAAGCCTCTGTACTCTGCTTCAGTTGAAGATAAAGCAACTGTTGATTGCTTCTTGGAACTCCATGACACTAGCTTTGAACCTGCAAATGCTAAGTAACCAGATGTACTTTTTCTATCATCCTTAGCTCCTGCCCAATCTACATCTGAGTAGATTTTGATATCCGAATCTGAAGAGTAAGGATAGAATATACCTTGTTGATTGTACCTTTGAGATACTTTAGTACTCTCTTAGCCGCATCCATTTGTGGTCTTCTCGGTGAGTGCATGAACTGACTAAGCACTCCCAAACTATATGAGATGTTTGCCCCTGTATGAGTAGCATTTATCAAGCTACCTACCAAGCTTTGATACTCTTTAATGTCTTCAATTTTCTCACCTTCAAAAACACTTAGTTTATGATTCATCTCCAAAGGTGTATCTGCAGGTTTAGTGTTCTCCATTTTGAACTTGAGAAGAAGATCCTGAATGTATCTTCTTTGAGTCAAATACATTCCTTCATCTGTGTATATCACCTGCATACCTAGGAAATATGTGAGCTCACCTAGATCACTGATTTTGAACTCCTCTTGCATGTGTCTCTTGATCCTTTGAATGCCATTTAGATCTGTCACAATAATATCATCTACATATACACATAGATAGATAACCTCATTGTGATCCCTTTTGATGAATAGAGAAGGATCTGAGCTGCTAGCTTTGAACCCTTGATCTTGAAGATATGTAACCAACCTGTAATTCCAAGCTCTAGGAGCTTGTTTCAATCCATATAATGCTTTCTTAAGTCTGCAAACATAAGATGGATGATTAGGGTTTTCAAAACCTGGTGGTTGTGACATGTATACCTCTTCACTTATCCAACCATTTAAGAATGCATTTTTCACATCAAGTTGGAGGAGTCTCCGATTCCTTGGAGCAGCTACACTTATCAATGTCCTGATTGTAGTCATCTTTGCAACTTGTGAGAATGTTTCCTTATAGTCTATACCATGAGTTTGTGAGCATCCTTTGGCAACTAATCTTGCCTTGTACCTGCAAACTGATCCATATGAATTTCCTCTGTATCACTTCTTGGATCTTGGACCTATGTATCATGCTTCCTTCCTAATTCATGAGAGTCAGAATCAAGATCATATGGTAGTGTTACCTTTTGTTTGTCTTCATCATACCAAGACCTGTGTTCTTCAAACACAACATCTCTACTTGTAGTGAATTGCTTGGTTGAAGGATTGAAGAACCTGTAACCCAGCTTAGTTGAATCATATCCAATAAATGTTGCCTTTGTTGCCCTTTCATCTAGCTTACCTCTTATTTGTGATGGTACATGAACATAAGCTAAACAACCAAAAACCTTGCAATGTCCAAGACTAGGTTTTCTTCCATGCCATGCTTCATAAGGAGTCATACCTTGAAGTGATTTGGATGGTAGTCGATTGACAAGGTACACTGCAGTTGAAATAGCTTCTACCCAAAGATAATGTGGCAACTTCTTCTCTTCAAGCATTGTTCGGGCTGATCCAACCAATGTCTTGTTTCTCCTCTCTACAATTCCATTTAGTTGAGGAGAGTACCTAGTAGTCACTTCCCTTTTGATACCTTTGTCCTGCAAGAACTCATCAAACTCTTTGGAGAAGTATTCTCCCCCTCCATCAGATCTGAGCTTCTTTAGTGATCTACCTGTATGATTCTCCACATGTGCAAGATAGTTCTTGAAGCAATCAAACACTTCATTCTTACTGTTGATAAAGTATAGAGCAGTCCATCTACTATGGTCGTCAATAAATGAGACATAATACCTTGATCCTGCCAATGAAGGTTCTTGACTTGGTCCCCATACATCTGTATGTACTAAGTCCAATAAGTTGTTGTGGATATAGCCTTTGTGGTTGAAGGTTGTCTTTGTGCCTTCCCAATCTGACATGCATCACACCTATTGATCATGTGTTGCTTTGATATGTTCGGCAGTCCTAGAACACTTTGATCCGTGCATATATCCTTCAAGGTTCTTTCATTCACATGAGCAAATCTCTTATGCCACACTTCAAGCTCACTTAGGGTTTGAGACCCAAAGTTGAATAGAGCTATGTTCCTAGTTTCTCCTACTTCAAAAGTAAAGAGCCTACCGTGCTTCTCATCTCGGGCTATCTTCTTGAAGCCTTGACATGTATCTTCCACAAAAGCTCCATGTTGGGTGAACCTAACTTGCAAGCCTTTTTCAACTATTTGGCCTATACTTATTAGGTTTTTAGTGATAGTGGGTACATAGAGAACCTTACTCAGAATGTTTGTCCTGCCATTGAAAGCTTTGACATTACCAATCTTCTCCATATTATGCTTCGTGTCATCCCCTGTTTGCACTTCATGTCTATGCTTTGGACTTTCCAAGTCAGATAGAAGAGCAATATTGCCTGCAACATGATTCGAACATCCTGAATCTATGAAGAACAAATGATCATCTTCTTTACCTTCTTGGTGGCTTAGATTCATAAGAAGCAATGAGTCTTCATGTGGTTGATCTTCTGAATAATTGTTGTAGTCCCTTCTATTATAGCTTCTATTGTTATTGTTGAAGTTGTGTCCACCTCTGCCTCTATTGCTGCCATATCCACCTCTTCCACTTCCTTTCTGGGTCTTCCCATTGAACCAGCAATTCTGAGTGGTTTGGTTGGTCTTATCGCATATGGCACAATGTTGAACATTCTGACCTTTGGCTTTGTCTTGCTTTGGTCCTTTCTTCTTCCCTTTCCACTTGCTCTTGCTTGCGAAGTTGGCTTGGGAAGTCTCTTCTTCATCTTCTTCCTTCTTCTTGCCTTTCTGCTTCTTATCCTTCTTATTTGCATATAGAGAACTAGTTGAATTACCATGATAAGAGTTACCTTCCTTTATGCTATTATTGGCTTCTTGATTGAAGAGTTGTCCAAGAAAGATGTTGAAGTCTGGAGTCTGCACATCCATGATGAGATCATAAGCCGTGCTGAAGGATTGCCATTGCTTATCACTTCGAATGCCGTTGAGAATTTGCCTCATGATGACCTCTTCTTCAATTAGCTCTCCAATGGATGCTAACTGATCCGCAACCTCCTTGACCTTGGTAACAAACTCTGTGATGGTTTGTTTAGGTGTCTTCTTCATTTGGTTGAACTCGTTCCAAAGATGATTCTTTCTTGCTTTGGTACTAGAAGAAAAGAAAGTCTCGAGGGCATCGCAAGTCTCTTGAGATGTCTTCCATCCTCTAATATGTGGTAATAGAAAGTCAGGGATAGATTTTAGTATGTATGACCTTGCTTGAGCATCCCTTGCACACCAAAGTGTGAGCTTATCTATCTCCTCTTGTGTAGGTCCTCCTTTGGATCTTGGAATAGGCATAACTTCATCACCTGCTACAATTCCATAAAGATTTCTACCTTGCAAATAGGCCTCCATTCTGATTTTCCAAGCCACGTAGTTGTGTCGATCAAGCTTCTCGATCATTGAGGAAAAGCCGTCACCCATCTTGATCTAGCTCTGATACCACTGAAAGAACTTGGAGAAGCTTGTCGAAGGTAGAAAAGTGCGTTTCGAGGCGACGAAGTTTCATCAAGCCAACCGGCACAAGACCCGCCCTTGAGCTTATGGAGACTCAAATAGACCTTATAGGCATGCTATAAGTGCAAAGAAACACACTATGTACTTTGGAGCATCAAGGAGAATGAGTCGATACAAAACAGATAGGTCCGTGGGTCGACTAGCTCAAAAAACTTACTATCTATGGAAGAGACAATGAACTTTAAATGCCCATAGCGACCAGCGTGATTACAATTAGAACAAATCCTTTTATGGGAGTGATACACATAGGGTTGAGTGTATGGAATGCACAAAATTATAAGGAATAAGCAAAATATGCTATAGGAATGAATGCGACATTCACCGGTGGTACTTCCTATTTTTCAGGAATATGTAGAGATTGATCTTGAGGCAGAAAAACTCAGATTTCTCCAACTCTGCTGAAGCAAATGCTTTGAAAATTTACAGGCATAAACTAAACACGTATACCTTTCCAATGAGTCATCGTGCACACAATTTTAAGCTGTGAGCAGAGAGCAGCAGCCTCTGCAAGATTACTCTTGGCAAAGAAGATGATGCAGAAAATTGAAGGAGCAAGACAATGATGGTCACAAGTGTATGTATATTGCTCCATGTATTTTACAAGTGATTCCAAGTCTTTATATAGACTCTAGGAGTGTTCCACGAGTTTTACAAGTTGAATTTGAATTCAAATGAAGGTGGGAATGGTTGTTGGAGGGAATCAATTCACTTTCCTACAATCTAGGAAAAGTGAAGATCTAGTTTGATCTACTTTTAGGTGATTTGATTTGCTTGATTGAATGCAACTTCAACCACCACAAATTCGTGGGATTTGGGCTCTATCTTTCTACCTTTACATGTGTAAAGCTCAAGGCTTTTACAACGGTAAATGAACCATCAATAATCTCTCAAAAAAAATACAATAAATGAGCATATGAAAAAGAACTCTCCAACGGATATTCTTTCGACGCGATAGCCTTTGATGTAGATCAAATCCACCTCAAGCATAGTGTAAGCTTGATGTTCCAACAGCTCCCCCTCAAGCTAAAGTATGCTTGAGTCTTCATTCTCTGATAGGTTGAATACCTGCCATAGCTTTGAATCTACAAATCTTTATTACATCAAGTGCCTTCGTCATCATATCTGCTACTTGCTTTTCAGTTGGAACAAAAGAAATGTCAATCTCCTTTGCCATGAGCTTCTCCCTGATGAAATGGTAATGGACTTCTATGTGCTTGGTTCTCGCATGGAAAATAGGATTTGCCGCTAGATGCATGGAACTTACATTATCTCCAAATATGTGAGGTTTGGAACTCACAAGTCCCAAATCTGTATACAATGCTTTTAACCATATTGCCTCTTGAGTTGCTATGGTCAAGCCTCTGTACTCTGCTTCAGTTGAAGATAAAGCAACTGTTGGTTGCTTCTTGGAACTCCATGACACTAGCTTTGAACCTGCAAATGCTAAGTAACCAGATGTACTTTTTCGATCATCCTTAGCTCCTGCCCAATTTGCATCTGAGTAGATTTTGATATCCGAATCTGAAGAGTAAGGATAGAATATACCTTCGTTGATTGTACCTTTGAGATACTTCAGTACTCTCTTAGCCGCATCCATTTGTGGTCTTCTCGGTGAGTGCATGAACTGACTAAGCACTCCCACACTATATGAGATGTCTGCCCTTGTATGAGTAGCATATATCAAGCTACCTACCAAGCTTTGATACTCTTTAATGTCTTCAATTTTCTCACCTTCATAAACACTTAGTTTATGATTCATCTCCAAAGGTGTAGCTGCAGGTTTAGTGTTCTCCATTTTGAACTTGAGAAGAAGATCCTGAATGTATCTTCTTTGAGTCAAATACATTCCTTCATCTTCGTATATCACCTGCATACCTAGGAAATATGTGAGCTCACCTAGATCACTGATTTTGAACTCCTCTTGCATGTGTCTCTTGATCCTTTGAATGCCATTTAGATCTGTCACAATAATATCATCTACATATACACATAGATAGATAACCTCATTGTGATCCCTTTTGATGAATAGAGAAGGATCTGAGCTACTAGCTTTGAACCCTTGATCTTGAAGATATGTAACCAACCTGTAATTCTAAGCTCTAGGAGCTTGTTTCAATCCATACAATGCTTTCTTAAGTCTGCAAACATAAGATGGATGATTAGGGTTTTCAAAACCTGGTGGTTGTGACATGTATACCTCTTCACTTATCCAACCATTTAAGAATGCATTTTTCACATCAAGTTGGAGGAGTCTCCAATTCCTTGCAGTAGCTACACTTATCAATGTCCTGATTGTAGTCATCTTTGCAACTGGTGAGAATGTTTCCTCTTAGTCTATACCATGAGTTTGTGAGCATCCTTTGGCAACTAATCTTGCCTTGTACCTGCAAACTGATCCATCTGAATTCCTTTTAACTTTATATACCCATCTGCAACCAATTACCTTTTGATTCGGCGACATTGGAACCAAATCCCAAGTGTCCATTTCCTTCAATGCATCTATTTCTTCGTTCATGGCCTTTTCCCAATTAGGGTTTCCCTTTGCCTCTTCATAGGTTGAGGGTTCCTCTGAAATAGATTCTTTTGCCAAGTATATTGAATGCTTCGTAACAAATGTGGAATCATATCCATACCTTTCTGGTTGTTTCTTCTCTCTTGCTAATCTTCTAGGTGCTTGTTTTGAGCATTCTCCAACCTCTTGCATCTTTGCTTTGCCTCTTGACTTCCATAGCTTGTAATCCCTTTCTCTTTCATCTTGGTCATCCTCTGTATCACTTCTTGGATCTTGGACCTGTGTATCATGCTTCCTTCCTAATTCATGAGAGTCAGAATCAAGATCATATGGTAGTGTTACCTTTTGTTTGTCTTCATCATACCAAGACCTGTGTTCTTCAAACACAACATCTCTACTTGTAGTGAACTGCTTGGTTGAAGGATTGAAGAACCTGTAACCCATCTGAGTTGAATCATATCCAATAAACACTGCCTTTGTTGCCCTTTCATCTAGCTTACCTCTTATTTGTGATGGTACATGAAAATAAGCTAAACAACCAAAATCCTTGCAATGTCCAAGACTAGGTTTTCTTCCATGCCATGCTTCATAAGGAGTCATACCTTGAAGTGATTTGGATGGTAGTCGATTGACAAGGTACACTCCAGTTGAAATAGCTTCTACCAATGGTTGTCTTTGTGCCTTCCCAATCTGACATGCATCACACCTGTTGATCATGTGTTGCTTTGATATGTTCGGCAGTCCTAGAACACTTTGATCCCTGCATATATCCTTTGAGGTTCTTTCATTCACATGAGCAAGTCTCTTATGCCACACTTCAAGCTCACTTAGGGTTTGAGACCCAAAGTTGAATAGAGCTATGTTCCTGGTTTCTCCTACTTCAAAAGTAAAGAGACTACCGTGCTTCTCACCTCGGGCTATCTTCTTGAAGCCTTGACATGGATCTTCCACAAAAGCTCCATGTTGGGTGAACCTAACTTGCAAGCCTTTTTCAACTATTTGTCCTACACTTATTAGGTTTTTAGTGATAGTGGGTACATAGAGAACCTTACTCAGAATGTTTGTCCTGCCATTGGAAGCTTTGACATTACCAATCTTCTCCATATTGTGCTTTGTGTCATCCCCTGTTTGCACTTCATGTCTATGCTTTGGACTTTCCAAGTCAGATAGAAGAGCAATATTGCCTGCAACATGATTCGAACATCCTGAATCTATGAAGAACAAATGATCATCTTCTTTACCTTCTTTGTGGCTTAGATTCATAAGAAGCAATGAGTCTTCATGTGGTTGATCTTCTGAATAATTGTTGTAGTCCCTTCTATTATAGCTTCTATTTTTATTGTTGAAGTTGTGTCCACCTCTGCCTCTATTGCTGCCATATCCACCTCTTCCACTTCCTTTCTGGGTCTTCCCATTGAACCAACAATTCTGAGTGGTGTGGTTGGTCTTATCGCATATGGCACAATGTTGAACATTCTGACCTTTGGCTTTGTCTTGCTTTGGTTCCTTTCTTCTTCCCTTTCCACTTGCTCTTGCTTGCGAAGTTGGCTTGGGAAGTCTCTTCTTCATCTTCTTCCTTCTTCTTGCCTTTCTGCTTCTTATCCTTCTTATCTGCATATAGAGCACTAGTTGAATTACCATGATAAGAGTTACCTTCCTTTATGCTATTATTGGCTTCTTGATTGAAGAGTTGTCCAAGAAAGATGTTGAAGTCTGGAGTCTGCACATCCATGATGAGATCATAAGCCGTCCTTAAGGATTGCCATTGCTTATCACTTCAAATGCCGTTGAGAATTTGCCTCATGATGACCTCTTCTTCAATTAGCTCTCCAATGGATGCTAACTGATCCGCAACTTCCTTGACCTTGGTAACAAACTCTGTGATGGTTTGTTTAGGTGTCTTCTTCATTTGGTTGAACTCGTTCCAAAGATGATTCCTTCTTGCTTTGGTACTAGCAGAAAAGAAAGTCTCGAGGGCATCCCAAGTCTCTTGAGATGTCTTGCATCCTCTAATATGTGGTAATAGAAATTGAGAGATAGGGTTTAGTATGTACGACCTTGCTTGAGCATCCCTTGCGCACCAAATTGTGAGCTTATCTATCTCCTCTTGTGTAGGTCCTCCTTTGGATCTTGGAATAGGCATAACTTCATCACCTGCTACAATTCCATAAAGATTTCTACCTTGCAAATAAGCCTCCATTCTGATTTTCCAAGCCGCGTAGTTGTGTTGATCAAGCTTCTTGATCATTGAGGGAAAGCCGTCACCCATCTTGATCTAGCTCTGATACCACTGAAAGAACTTGGAGAAGCTTGTCGAAGGTAGAAAAGTGCGTTTCCAGGCGACGAAGTTTCGTCAAGCCAACCGGCACAAGACCAGCCCTTGAGCTTATGGAGACTCAAATAGACCTTATAGGCATGCTATAAGTGCAAAGAAACACACTATGTACTTTGGAGCATCAAGGAGAATGAGTCGATACAAAACGGATAGGTTTGCGGGTCGACTAGCTCAAAAAACTTACTATCTATGGAAGAGACAATGAACTTTAGCCCATAGCGACCAGGGTGATTACAATTAGAACAAATTCTTTTATGGGAGTGATACACATAGGGTTGAGTGTATGGAATGCACAAAATTATAATGAATAAGCAAAATATGCTATAGGAATGAATGCAACATTCACCAGTGGTACTTCCTATTTTTCAGGAATATGTAGAGATTGATCCCGAGGCAGAAAAACTCAGATTTCTCCAAATCTGCTGAACCAAATGCTTTGAAAATTTCAGGCATAAACTAGATAGGTATACCTTTCCAATGAGTCATCGTGCACTCAATTTAGAGCTCTGAGCAGAGAGCAGCAGCCTCTGCAAGATTACTGTTGGCGAAGAAGATGATGCAGAAAATTGAAGGAGCAAGACAATGATGGTCACAAGTGTATGTATATTGCTCCATGTATTTTACAAGTGATTCCAAGTCTTTATATAGACTCTAGGAGTGTTCCACGAGTTTTACAAGTTGAATTTGAACTCAAATGAAGGTGGGAATGGTTGTTGGAGGGAATCAATTCACTTTCCTACAATCTAGGAAAAGTGAAGATCTAGTTTGATCTACTTTTAGGTGATTTGATTTGCTTGTTTGAATGCAACTTCAACCACCACAAATTCGTGGGATTTGGGCTCTATCTTTCGACCTTTACATGTGTAAAGCTCAAGGCTTTTAGAACGGTATATGAACCATCAAAAATCTCTCAAAAAAAAATACAATAAATGAGCATATGAAAAAGAACTCTCCAACGGATATTCTTTCGACGCGATAGCCTTTGATGTAGATCAAATCCACCTCAAGCATAGTGTAAGCTTGATGTTCCAACAATATTGGCTACTAGGGTTCACTTGGGGTTGAGCCATGATGGGACATACGTTCGCCATATGGTCACCACCGTGAGTATAGCACCTCTTTACTGGGGCAAACCTTGGGATTTGTTTGCTAGTGACACCTAGTTTCTGAGCTACTTTCTCCGCAAGTTCCTCAATTGATGTGGATTGCGAGGAAGAGAGACTAGAGGCACTATCAATATCTTTGTAGATTTTGGAAAGCTCTAACTCCTCCCCTAGGTTATCCTCGATGTTGATGCACATGCGTACACACTCTTCTATAGTCCTAGGGTCCTTCAAGTACACATATGACCTCAATTTGGTACTTAACAATCCATCCAAGAATAAAGCCACTTGTTTGGCTGGTGTGGGTAACTCAGGAATAGGGCATCTCTCAAGATATTGCCTAAATCTTCTTCCTGCAAGTCTCACGGTCTCTTGACGGGTCTGCTTGAAGCTATGTATCAATGAGGAAGTATTGTGCCTTATGCCACTTTTAGAGAATTCAGTGATGAACGCCTCTAGGAGTTGGTCTATGCTCCTGAACTGTCTCTCATTCAATGGTTGAAACCATGTAAGGGCTGTGTTCCTAAGGGTTAGACCAAAGGCATTATATTGCGTGAATAGGTCCTCAACTTGTTCAGCTCTCAAGACTTGCCTAAACTCAACCACATGATCATATGGGTCTCCTATGCCATCAAAGTAGTTCTTCATGGACTTAACTAACTGGGTCGGTCTCAAAGTCCTTGTGTGCTCTCTAGGTCTTGGTAGAGGGAATTCATCCACATTCCTTTGGTTCCTTGGGGCTCTAAGTCCCTCAGGTTCCACTCTATTTGGTTCCGTTCTCGTTCTTTCTCTTCCCACTAGGTTGGCAAAGCTTACCTCCGGTCTATCTCTATGTTTTTCTCTTTGAGCTCCATGAGCTTGGGATGTTCCAGCTCCTGGGTGACCAAAGGACACATTCGATCTTGGTTGAGGGAAAATAAATTCACCTTTCCAAGTTTAAGCATGCCTATCATTTTCTGTAACCACAAAGATCCTCTCTGAAGCATGATCTAACTAGGTCACTCTGCCTGGGTCATCAAGATCTTTGAACTCATATATCATGATTGTTCTGGCTCTTGGGTGACCAAAGGACACATTCGATCTTGGTTGAGGGAAAATAAATTCACCTTTCCAAGTGTAAGCATGCCTATCATTTTCTGTAACCACAAAGATCCTCTCTGAAGCGTGATCTAAGTAGGTCACTCTGCCTGGGTCATCAGGATCTTTGAACTCATATATCATGATTGTTCTGTTAGTCATTAAACTTCCGACTTCAGACTCAAAACACTTTCAAGTTCAGACATTTCCGAATCTTTCCTAACATTAAGTTACCTCTTAGTCACGTGGGTCCTTGGGAGTGGTAGGGGTCTGTTAGACAGAGGCCCTGTGCTATTTTCCCAACTCTACACAATCATAATTGCTCTCTCGCATCTTAGCTCAGTGCGCAACTCTGAACAACTGATGATTGTTCGGTGTACTGGACTTAGAATTCCCGAACTAATCCTGCTATAGTGATCTGAGCAGTAGTCCGGTGACTTGTGTCCAATAGAATAATCTACTTTAGTAAACGAAGATCACCTAATACGTACTTCTTCAGAACAGACAGGTATACCAAACACACATATATACCCTGAAGTTATGCAACTCATCGTATGCCAACCTCGAGCAACAAATTTCCTGACAACGATCGACTAGTCACAGACTTAACAATGTCCTACTCGCACTCCAACCATTACAGATGCTAGTCTTCCTGTGATCGGAATTGACAGTGAACGTAGACTACTGCATCGAACTTGGTCACTTACAAAAAATGTTAACAGGCGAACAGTTCGGGGCTACTTTTCACAATTCCTCGTTCAGCATACTAACTGACAAACAACACACTGCAACTCAATAACACTCAGAGACACACTCAACCATTACCGAACAGATTCGTAACACAAGATTACCAATTCGTAACTCTGCACTACGGTGCGAATAAACGACTAGACGGAGCACAGAATAGAACAGAACAGAGTAGAGTTCACTCTTCTCAATGACATACATACTACAAACAATACGCTTACAATTCCCCAAAAAACAGGCTCTCGACCACTCTTTTCTCATTTCCTTATATAGAAGATTTTTTACAAGGGTGCGCGAATCTTTAGTTACCTGCGCGTTTCCCGAAAGGTTCTTTTACATTTAAGACGCCTGTCCTAGTACATTTATCCTTGTTCGGCGGCCGTCTAACACTGGCACGCACGGTGGGACTCGAACCCGCAGGTTCCTATGATTCTGCTACGAGACCTTCTAAATACATGTTTCGGGCGAGCCTAAACGTTCGGGTGATTTTCTTTTTAATGGTTTCTAGCATCTGAACTAAAGTAGTCTGTTCTAATAACTGAGCGTCCGTTCTAACGGAGCTAATAGCTATGGCTTGGGTTAACAAAATTTCAGCCTGGGTCTGTAAGAAGGCCTCTTGTAAATAAAATTCATTGGATAATGTAGCGTCCTGGGATGTCTTCATTTCGGTGACTTTCTGCTGCATATCCGTGACTCGATCCTTTTGATTTCGCAATTGGTTATCTAGTCGCTCGAGTTGCTGGTTCTGAAATTCGATCGTTTTGGAGTATGCATCTTGTTCTCTTCGAGCATTTGCTAGATCTTTTTGGTATTTGGCTTCCCTGGTTAATTGGTGTCTCAGCATTCTATTCACCTCGTCCAAACATTCCTGGGCTCTTCGTAGCTTGTCCTTGACTTGTTCTGCTTCTCTCTGTTGGTCTTGATTTTTCTGGATGGTTTCCTGCAATTGGGCCTTCGTTTCTTCGACCAATTCTTCGAGGGATGAGCTGATGTCTTCTTTTTCTTGGAGTGCGGTCTTCAATTCCCGGATTTCTTCGTGTGCTGCGTGTAATAGCTGGTCTTTGGCGGCAAGCTGCTCCAGTGCTGCATCCCTTTGCTGTATGAAGGCCTGTTGTGCCAGAAAACTGTGCTTGGAGGTCTACTAATTGCGTCTGTAATTGATGATTCTCTTCTTTTACTGCATCGACTTCTTCTTGGAGAGGGATGATGTTGGCTTCCAGGAGGTCGAATTTGTGCTGTAGATCTTGCCGAATCGTGTTCGTGACTTCACTCAGCTGTACCGGAAGTTGTTGTGAAAGGGTAATGAGCATTTGGCCCATGGCGGCCAGTTCGAAAAAGACCGGAACGGAGGGAAGGAGAAGTGGGTGTTGTGGTGGTGCAAAGGCTTGGGTGTGGATTTGGGGGGATGTCCGGGGTGAATAATTGGGGGAGGATGAAGAGGATTCGGAAATTGGCGGGGGAAGAGGGTTGACTGGTGGGGATTGAGGACCAGGGGATGCAGGTTGAGTTACTTGATGGATGGGTTGGTGTTCACCTGTATTGTGGGCGATGGTGGATTCTACGGCCTTCAGCTGGGTGTTGAGTGCGCTGTTGGCCACTTGCTGTTCATCTTCTCGTCGTTCTGATGCTTCTTCGGTTGAGACTGGTTCTATTTCTGTGTGATTTTGCTAGTCATGGTGATCGGCCGATGATTCGTTGTGGATGGAAGTGGCTGTGTCATGGAAGGTCTCTTCTTGTTCTTCGTTTCGGGTGTCCTAGTCCTTTCTGGCGGATCCTTGTGCTTCGCTTTCTGAGGAGCTGATCGGGATTCTCTTAATGCGGAAGAGTTGGTTGATCTCCTCATCTTCTTCTTCATCGTCGTCGAGTGGTTGGACTGATTCTTCGTGCCTAAGTACGGGACCTTGGGGTGGTGGTTGTGCGGCAAGGATGGCTGGGAAGAGGAATGATATGATATGGGGAAGGCGAGAGCGCGGGGTGGTTCCCTTTTGGAGTTGCTTCACTATAGCTACGCACTCTTTGTGGATTCGAAGAAAAAAATAGGAGGCAAAATTGACTGGTTCTCGGGCAGCTAAATCTAGGGCGGAATAAAATGGGCGTGAGATGCCGTAGGTGCGCTTCTGAAGATTGAGTATGGCGACTAAGAATTGCAGGGCAGATCGTTCGGGTTCAAGACGGCAGAGGATAGCGTATTCGTTGGAGGAAGATCGGGGGAACAGTTCGGTCATGCGGGCGGGGGGAATACTAGGGCCATTTTCACGGCCTTGCGGGCTGAGGCGGTAGGCTTCAGCGAAGGCTTGGAAGGTGATGACTGTTCGCGAAGGGAGCGAGAGGAAGACGCATTGGTGTTCGGTGGCGGGGGACTGAGCAATGGCAGTGATGATTTGCGCGAAGAAGGAATGGGCTTTCACTGAGTGCCAAGGCAACTCAGCGAAGTTGGCCAACCCTCTGCAACGCAAGTATTCACCTACCTCGGTAGGGATACCATCGCGGAAGGCAGCATAGTTGGTTATCGCTTCCATGGCGTTTACTGAGACAGACTATGAACACGGATGCAGAATGCACGAGTGCTCAGAATACTAACATACGACACAATAGTATTTTTCGGCGCTGTCGACAGAGTTAAGTAGGAGCAACATGGTGGGGAGGAAAAAGGGGTTGGGTATCATTGTGCAGTGCGGGAATGATGCTTGTTTTCATGCAAGCGTGCGTACTCGAGTGACTGGTAAGGGGGCGGCTGGTCACATAAAGATTGTACAAAACACGGCTATTTATAAAAAGGGAGAAAGAAAAGAGAAAAAGATTAAACAAAACGCGGTCTACTACCGACAAATTTAATGCGGGCTAGTGGCGTGATGATATGGCCGCAGCTTCGACCCATTGATTACTTTTGGGAGTGGATTTCCGATCAACGTAGTCAACCGAAATGTTGCCGGACCGATTTGTTCTGAGATTTTAAAAGGGCTGAACCATCGTAGTTTGAACTTTCCTGCTGCTCTATCTGACTTTGCGTTATAGAAGAGTACAAGCTGACCTACCGAAAAGATTGGAGTCTTCAAATATCGATCGTGTGTCTTGGCTTGCCTTAGTTGTACTTCGTGCATGGTTAAAAAGCTGAGCCATCGGTGCTCATCAAGTTCTCTAAGTGCGTCCATTCGTGTTGTCAGCGAATCTTCCGGTAGCATCTTCTGAGTGATTGCTACACGTAGACTTGGGATGACTACGTCCATGGGTGCTATTGCTTCTAAGCCATAAGCTAGTTTGAAAGGTGTCAAGCCTGTTGTTACCTTATATGTAGTTTGGTATGCCCATAATACTGCAGGTAGTAGTTGATCCCATCTTTCCGGTGCTTCCATGATTAGTTTCCGGAGGATATTCAACAGTGATTTGTTTGTACTTTCGGCCAAACCATTGGCACGAGGGTAATACGGAGAGCTGAGTTTGTGTGTCACCTGGAATGATTGGGTGAGTGCCTTCATTAATTGATTTACAAAGTGAGTACCTTGATCTGTCACCAATTCAAGTGGTAAGCCAAATCGTGGGAAGACATCATTTAGCAGACATTTTGCTACTGCAACCGCTGTAGCAGACCGTAAAGCCCAAGCTTCTACCCATCTCGTTGCGTAGTGTGTACAGGTTAGTATGTATCTGTTGTTACTGAAGACTGTTGGAGGTGTGATTGGACCGATAAAATCTAATCCCCATTTCTGAAATGGTTCGAGTGGCATAATAGGCTGCAAGGGAAAGAAGTGTCGTTGCAGTGGTTGTCCAGACCTTTGACAGTTATCGCAGTGTTTGACAAATTGGGCCACATCTCTGTACATAGTTGGCCACCAGAGACCTCCTTGCAGAATTTTCCGATGAGTCAAATCTGTGGCAAAGTGACCACCAGTAGGGGTCGAGTGAGCCATCGTGATGACTGAGTTAATTTCATGCGGAGGGACACAGCGAAGTAGGATTCCGGTGTGATCTACGTAATATAGTTCTCCAGCAACTAACCGGAATCGGCGACTAAAGACTGCAATTTTCCTTCGGACTGGTTTGGCTGTCTGGGATGGAAAGCATCCTTCGGTGAGAAAAGTTAGAATCTGATCATAATATGTAGGTGGTGCTTGTGATTTGGCAGTCTCATCGGTCAGTGGCTCAAAACTATAGATCGATGGAGTCGTGTTATCTATGCCTATCGGAGCTTCATCGGAATCTAGACGAGATAAGAAATCTGCTAAGGCATGTGCATTTCTGGGTCGGTGAATGACTTCATAATCGAATTCCTGCAAGAGCAGCACCCACCGTGCTAATCGTCCACCTAAATGCTGCTATCTTACTAGATAGACAAGGGCAGCATGATCTACATGAAAGGTGAATTTCCGGCCTAGTAGATAATGTCTAAACTTTTTGATCGAGTAAATCAATCCTAGACATTCTCTTTCGGTGGTAGAATAGTTCTTTTCTGCAGGTGCAAGCCTTCTGCTGGCATAATAAACAGGGCAAAACCACTTATTTGTTTGTTGCAT
The DNA here is from genome assembly GCA_020310875.1 of Ceratopteris richardii. Classification (NCBI taxonomy): domain Eukaryota; kingdom Viridiplantae; phylum Streptophyta; class Polypodiopsida; order Polypodiales; family Pteridaceae; genus Ceratopteris; species Ceratopteris richardii. Next base: position 45,494,894 of record CM035428.1, read on the forward strand.
TAGAACACTGCCAATCGCAATATCTAAAGCGTCGACAAAAACATGGAACGGATTGTCCCAGTCCGGTGGTTGTAAGATTGGTGCCTGCGTCAATAAATACTTGAGTCGATCAAATGTGGTTTGGCATTCTTGAGTCCATTCGAACTGTCGGGGAGTTTTGGTGATTAGTCTGTTCAGTGGTACAGCCAGATGAGCGAGCCACCGTAAGTGTCTGCCATGCCACCGTACTTGACCCATGAAACACATTACTTCTTTTGGAGTAGCGGGTACTGGGGCTTCTAAAATTGCCGAAATCTTATCTGGGTCTACTCGGATACCTTGGGCAGATACAATATGACCAAGTAGTTTGCCACACGAAACGGCAAACACAGATTTGTTTGGGTTAAGGCAGAGTCTGTATTCTCCGCACTTTTGAAAACAGCATCGTAGATGAAGCAAATGTGCCATCATCTTCCCAAAAATCGAGAAGTCATCGAGATATACTTGCATAAATAAAGTGAGATAAGGATAGAAAATCTCTTGCATACATCGCTGAAAGGTGCTTGGTGCATTTCTTAATCCGAACCACATTACAGTGCAAGCAAAGACACCCCAATTGGTAATGAAGGTAGTTTTTGGTATATCTTCTTCAGCCATTCTAACCTGATTGTAACCACTGTATCCATCTAAGAATGAATACATTTCATGTCCTGCTACCCTATCGAGCATGGTATCCAAGAAGGGGATCGGGAAAGGGTCTGGTATGGTTGCTGCATTTAATTTCCGGTAATCCACGCAGATTCGAAGTTGCTTATTTTTCTTTGGCAGAATCACAATTGGTGAGATCCATTCAGCATGCTCCACTGGTACGATGAATCCGACCTTTAATAATCTATCAAGTTCGGCTTTTACCTGTGATGCATAATTGGGATTCATCCGGTAGCTGGGCTGCTTATTCGGTTTAACTTTAGGCTTCAACATGACTCTGTGCTGATAGATGCGCGGATCTAATCCTTTCATATCTTTGTAATCCCATGCAAAGACGTCTGAGAATTCGCGAAGAAGTCGAATCAAGTCAGTTTTAAATGATTCCGGTAAGTTTTGCCTTATCTTTACAGGTCGCGGATGATCTTCGTCTCCTAGATTGTACATGGTCAACTGGTCTTCGGAGACATAAAATTATTGCGGTTTCTCTGTATCGTCTGTTGACTTGAACAGCGATTGTAATTCATCGCCATGTCTTGGGACAGTATCTTCCTGCTTAGCTTTTTCGGTGATAGGTACTATTGCGCAAACTGAAGTGTTCCAGTTATCTATAACGGACTGCAGATCAACAGTCCCTAAAGACATTAAATCAGCGTTATTCTTCAGAAATTCCTCTTCTTCATCATCTGATAGTCCATCTAACATGTGGACTGGTTCAACAAAATATGGTCTGGCGTGAAGTTTGCAAGGTTGTATAGCATCTAATTTTACCACATATCTACGGTTGGCATCTTTGAACATAAGCTCTTGTGCAGACCAGTCCTGTATTACCTTCGCATGCTTCAGCCAAGGTCGGCCGAACAGAAGGTTGTAATCCAAAGTGGATTCCGGCATATCTAGTATAACAAAGTTCATTTTGAAGATCGTACCTTGTAAAGTAATGGGTTCATTCCGCACAAGTCCTACGAGATGGACTCTAGATTGATCTGCCATTCTGACAAAAAATTGAACTGGTTCGATTTCGGTCCATCCTAACCTTTTGCATAAGCCTGTAGTCGCAATGTTAACACCAGAGCCTCCATCAATCAATACCTGCGTAATTTTATGATTCTTATACCATACTGCAATCAAGGGAACTGAATGATCAACCATAGAATCAGGTTCCGGTTGCACTGCTGCTGTTGCCGGAATACAAGAAGGTACCGGACTAAACTGTTGTTGGAACTGTTGTCGAATTCCAGGTACTAATGCCAGTAGTTGGCCTAGAGGCAGGGTGATAGATGCCTTGGATAAAATTTCCCAGGCCTGTTGAGATTGGTTGTCCTGTTCCTTTGAACTTGAGGTCTCTGCTGATGCAGAAGTATCTGCTGTTATGTCTGCTGCTGATGATGGCTCCGCTGCTGCTTCCTTTTGTTGTGTTCCTTCCTTTGTCGATGAAGCTTGAGTCACCGGAATAAGTTCTGGGAACACTGGTGGTTCTGTTGCGGTCCAGTGACTAGCCTTGTTATACATCCTATGTTGTTCTCGTATCCCAGGTTCGAATATTTTTGCTGCTGACTGCAGTTGTTTACCGGATCGGGTCTGGACTGTAGCAGTTTGTGTTTCTACCGGTGTGATTTGTACCATGTTGGCCATTGGGTTTTGTCGCTCCTTCTTCCTTTGATCATACTCAGCTGCATCTTTGCAAAATCTTCTAATGTGCCCGAATTCACCACAAAAATGACAGCGTGGCGGTGGTAAATTGGGATTTTCCGGTGGTGGTCCGTTCTGCCAACGGTTTACATTATAATTGTTGTTCCTTTGTCCTCGATAGTTCCGATATCCCTACGGTTGATTGTCTCTCAGTTGCGGAGGCACATAGTGAGTCGCTGGCTGTCCATGTTCTTGAATAACTACATTGACCATTGATGTTCCCTGTACTCTAGCGTTGTAGACACAGTTTCCGGTGGTGTGTCCGGCAGTGTTGCAGATAGCGCAAAACGTTTGATTTAGTGCACAATTGTCACTAGTATGACCTGAATTTTTGCATGTGACACAGTATATTTGTCTGGTTATATCTTCAACCATATTTCTGTTTGTTTTTAACCACTCCAGATCGTCTGTAAGTCCACCGACTTTGGATTCCAGTTGCAGAGCCATGGCAATGACTGCATCCAGCATCATAGCTCCGACACATCTTATGATCATGATCTGCTTCAGTTGTGGGGTTAAGCCATTGATGAACCACTGAGTGATGACATTATCAGGTAAGTTAGCGTGGGCCTGTGGTATCTGTCGTAAGTGTGTTCTAAAGAGTGTAGCATACTCCTGGACAGTCTGATTTGCCTTCTGTCGATTGTTCTGTAAATAATCAAAGATTTCGGCGGGATTCTTCTTTAGCCTGAATCGTTGCAGAAAGGCGTCTCGTACTGCGTCATAGGTACCGAAATGATTAATATCATATTCCGTAAGCCATCTAGCTGCTTCGTTGACCAGTGTAGATTGAAAAACAATGGCCTTATATGCCTGATCCGGTGGATGGTTAAGAACTGCATAACTTATTTCGAAAGTACGTACGTGAGCGTCCGGATCATCTCCTAGGAATCCACCGAATTTCGTGTATGTTACTCCTGTTGGAGGCGGCCTTGGCTGACATAACTGTTGTTGCTGTTGTTGTCCGTTCATTATGAGTATATTAGGCCCTCCTTCTGTATCTGGAAGTTGATTAGATGAACTATCAGAGCTTGTATCGCCGGATGGTGTGCCTTCCGGTGTGCTGTTTTTACTTAGAATGCGTCGGATTTCTGCTTCGAACAGTTTTCCTTCCTTCTGGATATCCAATATCCGAAATCTTTCTTCCAAGCACGCTGGTTGGGCTGAGGATTCCGCAAAAAATGCTAAGCCTTGGCCGACAGTTGGTGTTTCTATCACCGGAAAATCACCGGAATGAACTGAAATTGTGCCAGAATGCAGTGTTTTTCCGCTTTTACCGATCTCTTTTCCTAGAGTGTTTCTGATCGTGGATAATTCTGAATCTTGATCCAAGATTGTTAAACTGGTTTCCAGCGGCGTCTTGGTAGATTCTGGAATTACTATATCTTCGATAGGCTGGGTCAAAGTATCACCAGAATGTACCAAAGGCGTTGATCGTTCCACCGGAATATGACCGGAATTAATTCTAACGTCCTTAACTTGCTTGACCACTGGGTCAGACCGCTGTGGTCACGATTTGAAGCCATTGCTTTCGGCATAAGATGTTTTGAAGAGGTCACACATTCGGGCTGACGTTCTAGAACTGCTTGCTTCTTACGATTTGGGAGGATACATTCGTGGCATCATACATATGTGGCCAGAAACCTAGATGTCAAGGATCACAATGATTATTAGGGAATTATACCCCACTACGGGTCATCTTGTTTTTGTTGATATAGCAGGTTTAGCATAGTTCATAGTGGCCAATAATTTACGAGACACATGGCGCAAAGGATCGTGCTCCTGGAGCTGCTGTTTTTGGGAAGAAGGCTGTCGTATCCTAGAGGACAGAGGGCTTCGAAGGGAGCAATATTCTACGGGGGTTCGACATGAGAAAAGGGGTTGCCTCCCATTTTTGGACAAGTTTCTAGGCGGCGTGTGGTCTCGATCTCTGGCCTTCACCTCCCGTCTCGGGGCGTGAGCAAGCTTCTCTATCGTTGGAGACAATGTGCTGACGGTCATAACACAAAGGATGAGATGCGCATGCAGTATCCATGGAAGAAGGAAGGAGAAATTGTCAGTCGAAGGGCCTTGTCAAGTATCGTGGTGGCTTTAATCCTTTTAAGGCTCCTGAACTTAAATGGTTCTTGAAGTTACTTTCATGATCGAACAGAAGATTCATGAGATGTTGCTAAATGTTAGTGAAGAATTCTAGAAAGAAACTAAAAGATACATGCACTGCTGCTTACAACAACCAAAAAAAGATTTTGACACTCAGATAGTGAAGCACTATGAAGTGATGGGCTTTTAGATTATGATCGTTGAACAAACAGATGACAAGGAGCTATTTTCATGGGAAATTTCCCGGGCTGAATTGAATTATCATTGGCAATGCTCCAGACAAGGGACGCGCTACTGCTCGGAAAGAACTGCAAGGGCATGGAGTAGGGGAAATTTCCCACAATAACCTTATGCATTTGACTTGATCGAAGGAAGATTCATCAAGGATTGGTGCACTTCTTCTCTCACATGAATCTATTAATTAATTACTTCCATGCATAAGATGAATGTTGGCTTTCCCATGTGTGTGTTCCAATGAATGCTTTGTTTTTGCTAAACCCCTTACATGGATTGTGCATGAATCAAATGATGCAAAGGAGAACCTGCATGAATCTTTGTACCTTTAGCGCATGCATGCTTAAGGCAAAGGTGATGTTTCCTGCTCAAAACAGATTATGTCAGATCATGTGATTTGACGATTTGTATCATAAGAACGTTACTCAGGCAAACTCCGCTCTATGAAATGATTGAACAAATAGTAAATAATCTGAAAGGAATGCAGTGCATCTGAAAGATCTATTTTTGTATATTGTATTGTCTCTTTCACAGGTCGTCACACGAAAAGAGCAGTTAATAGATATGAAAGTTCCTATAACTCTTGCGTAGATATTTTCCTATTTCAATCATGCATTTTAGTACCCTGATGTGTCATTTATGTTATTGCATTAGGACAGACGAAGAAGATTATTTGTTGCTTATAGAACAGTTGACGTGCTAATGAGCGACTGTATTTACTTTCTGATACACTTATTTGTTTTGATTGAGTTTTTTGCAAACATGAGATTCAAGGTGCATTAAAACTTAAATGTTTTGATGAGTTTTCTGCAAACATGAGATTCAAGGTGCATTAAAACTTAAATATGCTGCATGATTTTGAGAATTGCCTTAGTGCGACATTAAGAAATGGGTGCTATTAGCAAACGGAAATGATTTTTGAATCTATGTTCCATCTGTGCATAAACATGGCTTGAGATGCATTAATCACGCAGATGAAGTAATAATCCTCCCTGAGATTTGAGCACAAAAACTAAGGAAACGAGCTTGACTGCGTATTAAACTTCATGACTGTTTGCTTTTCCATGACGGGGGCTATACGGTTGATGTGTTGTATGTGATGGAATCAATAGAATGAACAATGAGGTGTTAAAGTGATTTACTTACTAAAAGGAATCCGCAGTATAAATAGAAATAAAAACTGTTGTTCCAAAGAATTTGAAAGGTTTGCTTTCTTGCTGCGTGAAGTATTATGTGAAGCATACTTGATGAAGTCGATTGGAGGTGTTTGCTATATATATTTATGTATAGGTTTACTTCAACAGAGTTCATCTAGAAGCAAATTTCAGAAAAATCAACTCAATCGAGCTTTCACCTACTTAAGATATATGCAGATTCTTACATTTGTCTTCAGGTTTATGAATAAACATGAGAACTACAATAGTCATGGAGATAAAGTTGAAAGCCTTGATTATTTTCAAGGGAATCTTCTCCAAAAGTGTCCTTGCTAAAAGAATTAAATCACAAATAATGAGAACTCGAGGTGAAAGAACCCTTCAAAGTTGGAGCACATAATGGCATCTAGTCTATGAAGAAAACCACTTTCATTTTTCCCTCCTTTCCATGAACTCCTCGACATACCTGGTGAACCCGACGTGAAAGGAGGGGGTGAGTGAGTTATAGAGCCACAAAGATTAGCATAATCAAAATGGAAGAGATCCTACTCAATTCCTACGCTTTCAAGAAGAAGATAGGCGTCAAAAAGCCATCCAATCACTTCATGAACGTCTAGTCAATCGGTGTGGCTTTTTCAATGGAAAGAATGTCTCAAAGTTCTGCAAAGAATATGAACTCGAGGCCAAATATCTAGGTGTCGGATGAAGTCCGATGACGGAAAAAGAACTATGTGAAAACTTTATCTATGTGTCGGATTACGACGTGCGAGACCAAATAATGCGAATAAATCAAACGACATGGTCCCAATACAAAGTGACACTCCTCAAGCAGTTTATGCTAGAGGATCTTGATAAAGTAACTCGTAGATCTTTCCTGAGGTGGGTTCATATACCCAAAGATCAGCCAATTCTTGAGATCAAAGAAGAGTTTGAGCGACAATATGATGATCTTTCTGAGCACGATAAGAGGTGCATAAGTCATGAAAGGGTGTCGTTGTTTCTTCGAACAATCGACGTTAAAGCCAGAGAGGAGTTAATTCCACTTCTACAAGATATAGACTCCGACTCAGGACTCACAGAGGATTGGACGCTTGTCCATGAAGCTGTGATGAAATACGTAAAGAAACAACAAACAATTGAGAAATTTCTAAATGATTGGAGAACAGATCTTCAAATAGATGAAAATTATAACCATGTTCCAAGCATTTTACCAATCGTGGATAATGTTCAAGTCCATGAGGTTGTAGAGACCCCATTTGGGCATGAAGTAGATATACATGGGCTTGATATCCATAGTGATGATGGGAAATATGAAGAAACCTCTAAAAGTGCGATTGATGTAACCTCAAAGGTTACAAGGTGCCAAGAGCCCCTAGACTTCTTTACAATGATTACATCTTTAGGTACCATAAGTGGACAAAGCCCGAAGATGGGAGGATCAAAGGAGCAAGTGGAAGCTAATCAAAATCAAACCAAACTAAACCAACATCAAACCAAACAAACAATAAACATAAAACAAAGCAAAAACCAACAAAACCCAACAAGAAATCAAGATGAAGCTTCCTCTACTCCGATAAACTCCTCACATCGAATAAAAGATAATCAAACAAATCAAGAAACATATCAAGATGCAAACAAAGAGATAGAGATATCTAGAAGGCTCATAGGTGACCAAATGGAGATAAAAGATGAGATACAAATAGAGAACCTAATAAATATGTCTGAAGATCAAGCTCGAGATGCATCCTTACGTGATGACATCGGGCAAGATGTGGAGTATGATTGGATGTCACTTGATGGTGATGATCCCCTTCTAACACAAGATTCGGATAGAACTTCTGATCTAATGACTGAATTACATGAAGGAACTCCCATGGAACATGATGTTGAATCTAAGGACCTGTCAATAAAAGATCCGATGGGTAAGAAAATGGATATGCAGAAATCCACATTATACATGCATATAGAGATGCAAGAAAATGAGCCTACTTATATGAAGGAGGACATGCAAATAATGAGTCCTCTAGAGATTGAAATGTGTGATGACGAAGATGAGTATGATGCTAATCTAGAGGATGTACAAATGATAAGCCCTCTAGATAGTGATATGTATGGCGATGGTGATAAGCATGATCCTAATCCTACCGATAGTCTAGATCAAGATCAAGATACTGATATTCTTTTGAGCGATATCACATTGGACAAAGATCCTACACATAAAAAAGAGGATAAGTTGGATGGAGTTCAAAATAATGATATGTATGTAAATGATGCCACATTCCATGAAGAGAGAAATATGAATGAACATGAGGGGGATGAGAAAATACCATTGATCATTCCTCTAAATACTGATATGTATGTCAAAAATAATCATGTTGAGTTGAGTCCACACGTTGAAGAAATTGAGCAAAAAGTGGCAGATGAAATGTTTATTGTGACATATGATAAATCTGATGTGTGTATTGCATCGAAGGATATTCAATATAAAACTATTAAGTCAAACAATTGCATTGATAAAGCTCGAGCTGATTTGGATGCATATGTTGAGATTCTCATACATGATGAGATTCTTGAGCAAGAATCAGTGATTGAAGAATCAATGCTTGAAGAAGGTGGACTAAGTACATCCTCAGAAGAGAACGAGCAAGAATCGTTGGAGATGGATGTAGAATCCTGTGATGACATTTTGGATAAAGAAATTGAAGATCAAGATTTTCTTGATTATGAGGATATGGATTCCATTCACATTGAGGGAGAAATATTTTGGGAACATAACAAAGACAATGATGAAGAGTTCCTGGAAAGACTAGAACAAGAAGCAGATACCATAATTAATGGGACTCAAGTAGAAAGGAATCATGATAGATTGGAAGACAAAAATGATTATGTATTATCATCCAAGCATGATGTTCACTTCTACTTGATGAAGGAATTGAATGAATCTAATCAATACGTTTATTTCGATGAAGATGAAGAACATATTCGAAATGATGCAATTGAAGATATTTCCTCTAATGATCCCAAGCATGAAATGAATCAAAATCCATGCTTGCACGGAATTTTTAAAGATGATTTAAGCATATTAAAAATCAACACTCTATATTCATGTGTGTTTGACTCATCAAGAGTAACCTCACATGAGAGGATCATGAATAAAGGAGACTATGCCCAAACGATTGAAACATGGATGTTTGAATTTTCCAAGAGCTATGTATGCCAGTCGAGCCTACAAGGAATGGACGAGCAAATGAAATGGCTTGTCCACATATCTAATCTTTTTAAAAATGATTCACGGGTTGATGCGATCCAAAGGTGGCTTCTTAAGAAGCACAGTTTCTTTGGTGACCATATATCAAGGGAGATGGGTCTGAAGGGAAAAACCCTAATAAATGAGAATTAATAATACCAAAAGGAAATTTGTAAATAAAAATGTATATATCTTGTGTTTTTTTTGCTTTAATCTTAAGATAAATAGAAGAAACCAAATAAAACTAAAAATGCAAGAAATTAAAGTGGGAACACCTATGGTAATGAATACATGTTGGATGAGTGGATTGAAGTCAAAATAATTCAAATAGATATTTTTAATGTTCAAATGAATGAAGTTTTTAATACGCGATTCTTGAATGTGATGCTACTAATTTCTCTTATGCAGTTTTGAGAACAGGTGTTGATATGGAGCTGATTGAAGATCTAGAGTTTTGAGAGATTGTATAGAGGCAACCACTTTTGAGCTGCATGCTTATGTTTTATTGCAAATGGTTTTTGAAGTTCTTTCATGGACTGCATATGTATAAAATGTCATTTTGATGTGACGTTTCTCATGATTTGTTTAGTTTCTATGAGTACAGGAATGATCAAGCAAAGCCAACAGAGATGATGACTAAAGAACAAAGTCGTGAAAATCTTTTTCATTAGCTATCGTGCTTTAACCCTGATCTTTTCTTTGCACCATCTTTGAGATGCATTGCATGCCAAATATGCATGTAAGAATATATAGAAAACACGATGCATAAATGAAATGTAAAGAGCACGAGTAATATTTTGGTTAAAACCCATAGTTGCACGAGTGATTGCACTTGTATTGAATTGTATATCCATGATAAAAATTGAGTGTAAATCCTCAACACCGAATTCCTAATACCTCCCCTATTTGCACCATGCTGTTTTTTTATGCACTTAGAGTATGCATATGTAGGGCTCATTACATGGCCGTGCATAGGCACATTTGTTTTAACCCATGCACTTGAATTTTTATAATGATTTGTAGATACCGAGATCGATGGTGGTACATCCGGAGGATGTACAGGTTCAGAGGGGGTGGATGTGGTCACGATTTGAAGCCATTGCTTTCGGCATAAGATGTTTTGAAGAGGTCACACATTCGGGCTGAAGTTCTAGAACTGCTTGCTTCTTACAATTTGGGAGGATACATTCGTGGCATCATACATATGTGGCCAGAAACCTAGATGTCAAGGATCACAATGATTATTAGGGAATTATACCCCACTACGGGTCGTCTTGTTTTTGTTGATATAGCAGTTTTAGCATAGTTCATAGCGGCCAATAATTTACGGGACACATGGCGCAAAGGATCGTGCTCCTGGAGCTGCTGTTTTTGGGAAGAAGGCTGTCGTATCCTAGAGGACAGAGGGCTTCGAAGGGAGCAATATTCTACGGGGGTTCGACATGAGAAAAGGGGTTGCCTCCCATTTTTGGACAAGTTTCTAGGCGGCGTGTGGTCTCGATCTCTGGCCTTCACCTCCCGTCTCGGGGCGTGAGCAAGCTTCTCTATCGTTGGAGACAATGTGCTGACGGTCATAACACAAAGGATGAGATGCGCATGCAGTATCCATGGAAGAAGGAAGGAGAAATTGTCAGTCGAAGGGCCTTGTCAAGTATCGTGGTGGCTTTAATCCTTTTAAGGCTCCTGAACTTAAATGGTTCTTGAAGTTACTTTCATGATCGAACAGAAGATTCATGAGATGTTGCTAAATGTTAGTGAGGAATTCTAGAAAGAAACTAAAAGATACATGCACTGCTGCTTACAACAACCAAAAAAAGATTTTGACACTCAGATAGTGAAGCACTATGAAGTGATGGGCTTTTAGATTATGATCGTTGAACAAACAGATGACAAGGAGCTGTTTTCATGGGAAATTTCCCGGGCTGAATTGAATTATCATTGGCAATGCTCCAGACAAGGGACGCGCTACTGCTCGGAAAGAACTGCAAGGGCATGGAGTAGGGGAAATTTCCCACAATAACCTTATGCATTTGACTTGATCGCAGGAAGATTCATCAAGGATTGGTGCACTTCTTCTCTCACATGAATCTATTAATTAATTACTTCCATGCATAAGATGAATGTTGGCTTTCCCATGTGTGTGTTCCAATGAATGCTTTGTTTTTGCTAAACCCCTTACATGGATTGTGCATGAATCAAATGATGCAAAGGAGAACCTGCATGAATCTTTGTACCTTTAGTGCATGCATGCTGAAGGCAAAGGTGATGTTTCCTGCTCAAAACAGATTATGTCAGATCATGTGATTTGACGATTTGTATCATAAGAACGTTACTCAGGCAAACTCCGCTCTATGAAATGATTGAACAAATAGTAAATAATCTGAAACACTAGGAATGCAGTGCATCTGAAAGATCTATTTTTGTATACTGTATTGTCTCTTTCACAGGTCGTCACACGAAAAGAGCAGTTAATAGATATGAAAGTTCCTATAACTCTTGCGTAGATATTTTCCTATTTCAATCATGCATTTTAGTACCCTGATGTGTCATTTATGTTATTGCATTAGGACAGACGAAGAAGATTATTTGTTGCTTATAGAACAGTTGACGTGCTAATGAGCGACTGCATTTACTTTCTGATACACTTATTTGTTTTGATTGAGTTTTCTGCAAACATGAGATTCAAGGTGCATTAAAACTTAAATGTTTTGATGAGTTTTCTGCAAACATGAGATTCAAGGTGCATTAAAACTTAAATATGCTGCATGATTTTGAGAATTGCCTTAGTGCGACATTAAGAAATGGGTGCTATTAGCAAACGGAAATGATTTTTGAATCTACTTTCCATCTGTGCATAAACATGGCTTGAGATGCATTAATCACGCAGATGAAGTAATAATCCTCCCTGAGATTTGAGCCCAAAAACTAAGGAAACGAGCTTGACTGCGTATTAAACTTCATGACTGTTTGCTTTTCCATGACGCGGGCTATACGGTTGATGTGTTGTATGTGATGGAATCAATAGAATGAACAATGAGGTGTTAAAGTGATTTACTTACTAAAAGGAATCCGCAGTATAAACAGAAATAAAAACTGTTGTTCCAAAGAATTTGAAAGGTTTGCTTTCTTGCTGCGTGAAGTATTATGTGAAGCATACTTGATGAAGTCGATTGGAGGTGTTTGCTATATATATTTATGTATAGGTTTACTTCAACAGAGTTCATCTAGAAGCAAATTTCAGAAGAATCAACTCAATCGAGCTTTCACCTACTTAAGATATATGCAGATTCTTACATTTGTCTTCAGGTTTATGAATAAACATGAGAACTACAATAGTCATGGAGATAAAGTTGAAAGCCTTGATTATTTTCAAGGGAATCTTCTCCAAAAGTGTCCTTGCTAAAAGAATTAAATCACAAATAATGAGAACTCGAGGTGAAAGAACCCTTCAAAGTTGGAGCACATAATGGCATCTAGTCTATGAAGAAAACCACTTTCATTTTTCCCTCCTTTCCATGAACTCCTCGACACCGCGTTATACCTTCTTCTCCTAGGGTTGTCTTTAGCACTTTACGTGTTCCAACCTTATGGTTCTTAGGATACGTTTCGCTAGACCGAGTAACCGGCATGTATCATTGCGCAGTAACACTATCTGAGCAGTTTGCAACAATCTTGCTCTGTTGCTACTGTCAGTCAATCGAACGATAAATGTGATGTTTGATTCTGACAAACAGCTGGCACTCTAATGCCACTTTCTCACAAGTAACTGGCAGTCTGATGCCACTTTCCCACAGATAACTGGCAATCTGATGCCACTTTCCCACACATAACTGGCAATCTGATGCCACTTTCCCATAGATAACTCGCAATCTGATGCCACTTTCCCACAGATAACTGGCAATCTGATGCCACTTTCCCACAGACGGCACCAAATGTTAGTCGTTAAACTTCCAACTTCAGACTCAAAACACTTTCAAGTTCTGACGTTTTCGAATCTTTCCTAACATTAAGTTACCTCTTAGTCACGTGGGTCCTTGGGAGTGGTAGGGGTCTGTTAGACAGAGGCCCTGTGCTATTTTCCCAACTCTACACAATCATAATTGCTCTCTCGCGTCTTAGCTCAGTGTGCAACTCTGAACAACTGATGAATGTTCGGTGTACTGCTTAGAATTTCTGAACTAATCCTGCTATAGTGATCTGAGCAGTAGTCCGGTGACTTGTGTCCAATAGAATAATCTACTTCAGTAAACGAAGATCACCTAATACGTACTTCTTCAGAACAGACAGGTATACCAAACACACATATATACCCTGAAGTTATGCAACTCATCGTACGCCAACCTCGAGCAACAAATTTCCTGACAACGATCGACTAGTCACAGACTTAACAATGTCCTACTCGCACTCCAACCATTACAGATGCTAGTCTTCCTGTGATCGGAATCGACAGTGAACGTAGACTACTGCATCGAACTTGGTCACTTACAAAAAATGTTAACAGGCGAACAGTTCGGGGCTACTTTTCACAATTCCTCGTTCAGCATACTAACTGACAAACAACACACTGCAACTCAATAACACTCAGAGACACACTCAACCATTACCGAACAGATTCGTAACACAAGATTACCAATTCGTAACTCTGCACTACGGTGCGAATAAACGACTAGACGGAGCACAGAACAGAACAGAACAGAGTAGAGTTCACTCTTCTCAATGACATACATACTACAAACAGTACGCTTACAATTCCCCAAAAAATAGGCTCTCGGCCACTCTTTTCTCATTTCCTTATATAGAAGATTTTTTACAAGGGTGCGCGAATCTTTAGTTACCTGCGCGTTTCCCGAAAGGTTCTTTTACATTTAAGACGCCTATCCTAGCACATTTGTCCTTGTTCGGCGGCCGTCTAACAGTTCCTACCTCATTTGGCTGGCCAGATTTATACCTCCAAAAGGCTTCATCAGTCTCTCGGTTCAAGAGCAGATCTATGCTCTTATTGTCTTGGGGAATCCACTCTTGTGTGATAATCCTAGTGAGAACTGATTTGCCTCGAGGGGTTCTAGGTTCTACACCCATGTTTCCTTGCTCTAGGTCTCCTAAGTCCGCTTCTGGGATCACATTTCCGAATTCGTCTGTCCTATCTGGATGACTAGTGACTACATATAGTGTTCCTTCTTTGTCCAAGTATGCTCCATTTTCAAACTTGACAACTGGGTGCTCTAGTCCAATGGATTGATCTGGGTTTTTGATCTGGACCACAGATCTTCCTAGGCTGTCCTCATAGATGCTAACACCTAATCGGTTGGTCCTAAGGTATTCCAGCTACGTCTTGTAGGGGCCTTCTACCCTATGTAAGTATGACACACCTGAACTTCCTGTAGGTCTCTCCATACCGTGGGACATCTCTGACTCACTAGTTTCAGAGCTAGGGTAGTGCGAATAATGGCTCAACTGCTGGGCCCAAGACCTAGCAGTATGATTGACACTAGCCTCTGAAGATCTAAGACTCTGTCTATCTCTTTCTAGGTGTCTTCCTGATCTAAGGTTCATATGCTTAGCTGAGCTATCCCAATTTTTACCCAAGGTACAACCTCGTTGCTGAGTTCTTTTGTATAAGTCACTTGATTCTTTTTAGTTGATTATTGTGTTTATGATCTTGTCTGATATCACGTCGTCATGAACACTTGAGTGAATTTCCGCACTTGAATGTTGATCGTCTCGCGTTAGGTTCTTTTCCTTTGAAGTTGTCGATCACAGACAGGTTATCTCTTCACTTGAACTTGATTTCTTAGATAGTCTTGACTTGTCTCGTGCCTATCGTTGCCCTGGCTTACTTCTAGCACTACTCGCACTTAGCCTAAGCTAGCAATGGACAGAGGGCATTGAGAATATTCCAACCTCTCTTGCAGATCCCGTGCTCTTTGGTGCTCAAGAACCCAGTTCTCAAGCTTGCAGATTACCCCTTGCTTCGGATGCCTTCTAGTGCTCTCAGTGGACCTGTAAAAGTTCCAAAGTTAGCTCAAGATTTAGATTCAAAGGACACAAAAAATCACTTACATTCATGTAATTCAAAGATCACTGTTCTTTTGGCTTTAGGGCAAATAATCCTGAAGACCCCTTAGCTTTTCTTCCCCCTGGGTATAGTCCACTTCAAAGTACTATGGCTAATAATCTTGATATTAATTTTACCGTAACCAGTGGAAGTTTTGGTTGTACTCCCTGCGACTTTCCAACAAAACAAGAATCACAGCAATTGGATTTTGTGTGAGGAAGATATGACAGTTCAGGGATCTAGGGTTAAAACAGGGTAAAACAGGTCATCAGGAAAACAAGGTTTTCTCTCCAGTTACAAGTGTCAGAACCTCACAAATCACTATTTGCTTGATAAGTATGCCTAGAATTTTCCCCAAAATCAAGTAATATAAACCCTAAAAAATTGGCCGAAAAAGCCTGTCAATCGCGATCGACAGGTCTGTCAATCGCGATTGACAAAGGTGTCCGTCGGGGCCTGTCCGTCGCGATCGACACGTCAGTCGCGATCGACAGTGTCAATCGCGATCGACAGAGTCAGTCGTGAGTCCTGTCAATCACGATCGATGGTGTCAATCGCGATCGACACTTTTTCTGAGATTTTCACCGTGATTTCAGTCAATCGGGGATGTGTCCGTCACAATGGATACGTGGCAACGTGAGTTTTGGTGTCAATCGTCAAATTTGAGTCGATCGCGATCGACAGTGTCAATCGCAATTGACTCAATCGTACGTGGCAATCGGTCGGTCATGGGTCTATCGGTCGCGATCGACACGACTGTCGATCGCGATTGACAGGGTCTGTCGATCGTGGTTGTCGATCGCGATTGACAAGCTCTGTCGATCGTGGCTGTCAGTCACGATCGACGGTGTCGGTCGCGATTGACAAAGGAACTCAGAATTTTTTTACTGTGTTTAGTGATTTAGGATGTGCTCATCATGTGCATCATTATGGTGTACTTTGTTTTACCAAATAGAAGATTTTTTTGTCGATCGCGATCGACAGATGTCGGCGACACAGAGACAGTTTTGAGCTTGTCCGTACCTATGTAGCCTGCTGGACAGGGTGATACAACAACAACCTGCAAGATGTTGAAGAATCACTCACGAATTTGACGTACAGACAAAGATAAAGAGAAGCGGAATTAAATATTCAGAAAATCAAAAGCCTTAATGAAGAGACAAATTCACGGCCATTATGTACAGCACAGAATCTTGCAGAATCAGAGTCTGATAGAGTTCGTTACAACGAATCAAGCTGTATATAAAGAGAGAACGTGCATAAGAATAATAGAGAGGGAAGTGCGAGCTAGAACGTGCGTGAGAAGAGCGCGCAGTTTAAATAGAACGCATATAGAGGTCAGAAGAAGAGAGAAACAGAGAGAGAGAGAGAGAGAGAGTGAAGTTCTCAGAAGGCGCGAGAGATCGCGTATGTACAGATGAATAACAGAAACCTGAAATGCCAGGTATTCATCTGGGAGAGATGGTAGAAGAAACTACTCAGTGTAGGAGAGTTTCCATAGCTTGAGCAAGACGAGGCCAAGCAAGTTTGTACACATCTTCTCTGATAGAAAACACATGTTCATGTGGAATTTTGCGCGCATTGTTCGTATGTGAAGAACTCTGAGTATTTTCGTGTTACGATAGAAATTTCGTTAACATTTAAGTTCGTTAACAGTTACAATTCGTTCAGTAAACATGTCCCCCAGTACTCTCTCAGTAAACGAATGTTTCGGTCAATTACAGTTATCTCAGTCAACGAATGTTTCAGTCAATCACAATTATCTCAGTAAACGCATTTTCGGTCAGTTACAGTTTTCTCAGAAAAAGTGTTTTCCGGTAGAACAACGAAGTATATCTCGCAGAATAAATTAAGGTTTTGTATAAGAGATAGCTTAGTAGACATCTCTACTATCAGTTCGTCAAGGATTTCGGTGAAATGGATATGTACACACAGTACAAAGTCTAACCAAAAAGAGACATTCTGAATCGGAGAAGTTTTTTCTTAAACTTCAAAAAGTGTTCACTCAGTGAAGGAAGTTCACGCATCACTTCCTTACTTCTTGTATACTCACTTGAAGTAACTACAAACAGAATAGGAGTTGATTCCAATATAACTACGGTGTCAGTCTGGTGACAGTCCGGTGAAGTTCTAGTGAATTTTCTAGTAAATTCAAAAGGTAGTCTTATATGTTTGAGTGGCAGTAACCTTGCTACGCTACTGCTGATTATAGAGGTGTTCTAATATCGCTCTAGCTTAGCATCTTTTCGATGGCGCGACGATTTCTGCACGCTTGACAAGGTCCAAGCCTTTGCTGCGACGACCATCAAGAAGTGATCTCAGAATCGTGAGATCCCCAACATTGGTATCAGAGCCTAGAGTATTCACCATCATGGGTATCAAAGCGGGTTAACCACAACAAGTGGAACCAGAACGAGAAAGATTCTGAAGAGCAGAAAGATTCTCAAAAGTTCACGGAAAGTAACAGAAACAAGAAGATCATGGCAGATCATGTCCAAATTGATAAATTGGATAGAGATAATTATCCCGCATGGGTAATGCGCATGGAAGCCTTACTTATGAGTAAGGACTTAATGACGTATGTGACCGGAGAAGAAAAGAAGCCGACCTTCGAAGATGATAGTCAATTGGAAAAAGAAGAATTAGAAGCCTTGAAGTTGTGGCAGAAGAAAGATGCAACGGCAAGAGCTTACATTTATAACACCGTTTCAGACCATTTACTACCGCACATTAGAGGCCTGGAGAAAGCTGAGGACATATGGAGTGCGTTGGAAGATCATTTCCAAAATACTACGAAAGCTAGGAAGGCTAGCTTATGGTCCAAATTCACAACGTTCAAAAAAAGGTCGAGTCAAAGCATTAGTGACTATGTTACTAAGATGAAGGATCTAGCAGATAGTCTCGGATCCATAAATGAAGATGTCGAAGATCACAGATTGATAGCACAACTGCTAATAGGTTTGAGAGGAGATGAAAGGTGGAAACCTTTCATACTCTTGACTGAACTATCTTTAAATCATTTTGTACCAGATTTAAATCAGTTGCTTGGTTTGATGCTCACATATGAGCAAGACCTGAAAGGAGATGCAGATAAAGGACAAAGTTCTACAATGTACATGAAGAACAAGAAGAAAGCAGATAAAGGTAAGTCAAAAGACGAAGAAGAGCTGAGTTCTCAAGCTTATTATGCACCGGTAGAGGAAGAGCAAGAGGTTTTGGAAGAGGAAGAAGTAGCCAGAATAACAATAAGAAGGCTTGCTGGATTTGTGGACTAAGTAATCATTTGGCTCATGATTGCTGGCACAATCAACAAGGATCAAATCAAAATCAGAACAGCAATAGCAGAGGCAGAAGCGGAAGATATCAGAATAACTTTCAAAGAGGAAGACAAAATCAAAGAGGAAGCTATGGTAGAGGTGGAGCAAGAAGCTGGGGACAAAATCAGTCCTACAACACCACCTACAACAACTACGCAAATGATACACAGAATGAAAGTCATACATCATTGATGATGAACTCAATCAGCACATCAGATAACGAAGACTTGAAGGTATTTTACATTGATTCTGGATGTTCTAATCACTTGTCAAGAAATATAGAACTGATGTCAGAATTGGAAAAAGGTAGTTCCAGTCATACTGTTCAAACATGTGACAATACGAGGCATAGTGTACATTCAATTGGAAAAGTGAAGTGTAAGAGTGGAGCAGATTTGCTAACCAATGTTTTGTATGTTCCGACAATACCAAAAAATTTAATTAGTGTAGGACAGATAGTTGAGAAAGGTTTTCAGGTCAGATTTACAAATGAAGGAGTATTTGTAGAAGATCTCGAGAACGGATATAATCAGATTGTCTCTGGTAAGAAAGAAGGCAGACTCTTTACTTTAAGAGTACAAGGGAACATTGGCCAAGCGTTGCTCACACATGGTGAAAAGGTGATTACAGAACTTGATCTCTGGCATAAGAGATTAGGTCATTTCAATGAAAAAGGAATTAAAGCTATGATTTCAAATCAGTCAGTACTGGGATTACCGAATGTACAGAACCAACACATGATTCACAAGTGCGAAGCATGTCAGATGGGAAAAGCCCACAGGTTACCTTTCCAGAAGAAAGGATTCAAACATGATGGAGTACTTGAACTCATTCATACAGATGTATGGGGTCCAACAAAAGAAGGATCAATCAGCGGATCGAGGTATTATGTTATTTTCATTGATGATGCTACAAGATGGATAACTCTTTATGTTTTGAAAGAGAAATCAGAAGTGTTTGGAGCTTTCAAGCATTTTCATGCATATGCTGAAAGACTCACAGGTCAAAAGCTAAAGAGACTGAGGTCTGATGGAGGGGGAGAATACTTCTCCCGAGATTTCAATGATTATCTTTGGAATGCAGGCATTAAGAGAGAAATAACCTGCAGGTATACACCACAACAAAATGGTGTAGCAGAAAGAAGGAACCGAACTCTAGTTGAGTTCACACGAGCTATGCTAAAGGAAAAGGATTGTCCAAATTATCTTTGGGCTGAAGCTGTAAATACAGCTACATACTTGGTAAACAGATTACCATGTACGACATTAGATGGAATGACCCCGTATGAAGCTTGGTGGGGAAAGAAACCAACACTTGATCATTGCAAAGTGTTTGGATCAGTAGCTTATGCTTATGTACCATCACAACTCAGACATAAGCTTGAACCAAAAGCAGAGAAATATGTGTTCGTCGGATATGATGAAAAGCAAATGGGTTACAGGTTATGGAGTCCTCTAACAAAACAGTTAACTGTTTCCAGAGATGTTACATTCGATGAACAGAAAAGTTGGTATACAAATCAAAGTCATACAATGGAAGAATTTGAAGAAGAAGTAAGAAGAAAAGAGAAAGGGAAATCAATTGTGCAGGTGAATAGAGATGAAGACTATATGTAGGCAAGTACGTCCAGGATCGGATCAGGTATGAGAAATGAAGATGAACAGGGATTTGATGAAGAAGTGTATTCAGACACTCATGAAGAGTTTGAACCAAGAAGGTCAAACAGGAATAGAAGACAACCAGAAAGGTATTCTTATGATACCTCGTATATAACTCAGAAAAATTATGCATATATGGTCAAAGATGATGAAGAACCTCAGAACTATGATGAAGCTAAAGGTAAGAAGCAATGGGAAGAAGCAATGGAAGAAGAGTTTAGCGCAGTGGAAGAGAACAAGACATGGGAACTTTTTCCAAAACCAAATGGTAAGAAAGTGATCGGAAATAAATGGGTTTTCAAAGTTAAGAAACTTGCAGATGGAAGGATAGCCAGATACAAAGCTAGACTGGTTATCAAGGGCTATGCTCAGACGCATGGCATAGATTACGATGAGATGTTTAGTCTGGTGGCAAAGATGTCAACCATAAGGACAGTGATTGCTATAGCAGCATCAATAGGATGGAAGCTAAGTCAGCTAGATATAAAAAACGCATTTCTGAATGGATACATATCAGATGAAGTCTACATGGAACAACCGGAAGGGTTTGTAAGTTCACGATACCCAAATTTTGTTTAAAGATTAAGAAAAACACTTTACGGACTAAAGCAAGCTCCAAGAGCTTGGAATTACAGGCTTGTGAAATATCTTAATGAACTTGGATACCAAAGTTCAAAAGCAGATGCAAGTCTACTCATCAAGAGAATAGAAGAAGGTATGATCTACATTTGCATTTATGTAGACGACATTATAATCACAGGTACTTCAGATGAAGGAATTAAAGAAGTAAAAAGATTACTCGAAAAGGAGTTTCAGATCAATGACCTAGGAAAGTTGTCATACTTTCTAGGAATGGAAATCACATACACAGATCATGGTGTATATGTTCCACAAGAAAGGTATCTCCTAAACTTACTGAAGAAGTTTAATATGGAGAATTGCAGAGAAGCTTCAACACCGCTTGAAGTAAAGCATAAACTCAGCAAATACAGTGGTGCAGAGTTTAAAGATATGAGAAAGTATCAGTCGTTAGTAGGAAGCTTAATCTACGCTACACTAACACGACCGGATCTTATCTATGCAGTGGGAGTTCTCTCACAGTTCATGCATTGTCCGAAGGATCAACACTGGGTTGCAGGACAGAGAGTTCTTAGATATATAAAAAGAACTACAAAAGAAGGATTATATTATCCTTTTACGTCAGATATAAAGTTGAGAGCATACAGTGACTCAGACTGGGCAGGAAGTCAAGATGACAGAAGATCAACACATGGGTATATGATATACCTAGGAGATAAGCTAGTAAGCTGGTGTTCGAAGAAACAACACACAGTGGCTTTATCCTCAACAGAAGCAGAATATAAAGGACTTGTAGAAGCAGCTAAAGAAGTGATATGGATGCAAACCTTGTTCAAAAGCATGGGTATTGATCAAGGTATACCTATCATACATGGAGATAATATGAGCTCGCTGTATCTTGCAGCAAATCCAGTATTTCATGCAAGAACAAAGCACATAGAAATTCAGTATCATTTCCTAAGGGAAAAGGTAATGGAGAAGGAGATAGAAATAATATACACTCCTACAAAAGATCAGATTGCAGATATTCTGACAAAGAGCTTGGATGGAACAAAAACAAGCAGATTCAAAGAAATGGCAGGTATAAAAGAAAGAAAAATATATGAAGACAGGAAGAGTCAAATTAGTGATTGAGGGGGAGCTATTGAAGAATCACTCACGAATTTGACGTACAGACAAAGATAAAGAGAAGCGGAATTAAATATTCAGAAAATCAAAAGCCTTAATGAAGAGACAAATTCACGGCCGTTATGTACAACGCAGACTCTTGCAGAATCAGAGTCTGATAGAGTTCGTTACACCGAATCAAACTGTATATAAAGAGAGAACGTGCATAAGAATAACAGAGAGGGAAGTGCGAGCTAGAACGTGCGTGAGAAGAGCGTGTAGTTTAAATAGAATGCATATAGAGGTCAGAAGAAGAGAGAAACAGAGAGAGAGAGAGAGAGAGTGAAGTTCTCAGAAGACGCCAGAGATCGCGTATGTACAGATGAATAACAAAAACCTGAAATGTCAGGTATTCATCTGGGAGAGATGGTAGAAGAAACTACTCAGTGTAGAAGAGTTTCCATAGCTTGAGCAAGAAGAGGCCAAGCTAGTTTGTACACATCTTCTCTGATAGAAAACACATGTTCATGTGGAAGTTTGCGCGCATTGTTCGTATGTAAAGAACTCTGAGTATTTTCGTGTTACGATAGAAATTTCGTTAAGAGTTAAGTTCGTTAACAGTTACAGTTCATTCAGTAAATGTGTCCCCCGGTACTCTCTCAGTAAACGAATGTTTTGGTCAATTACAGTTATCTCAGTCAACAAATGTTTCAGTCAATTACAGTTATCTCAATAAACGCATTTTCGGTCAGTTACAGTTTTCTCAGAAAACGTGTTTTTCGATAGAACAACAAAGTATATCTCGCAGAATAAATTAAGGTTTTGTATAAGAGATAGCTTATCTTATAGCTAGACATCTCTACTATCAGTTCGTCAAGGATTTCGGTGAAATGGATATGTACACACAGTACAAAGTCTAACAAAAAAGAGACATTCTGAACCGGAGACGTTTTTTCTTAAACTTCAGAAAGTGTTCACTCAGTGGAGGAAGTTCACGCATCACTTCCTTACTTCTTGTATACTCACTTGAAGTAACTACAAACAGAATAGGAGTTGATTCCGGTATAACTACGGTGTCAGTCTGGTGACAGTCCGGTGAAGTTCCAGTGAATTTTCCAGTAAATTCAAAACGCAGTCTTATATGTTTGAGTGGCAGTAACCTTGCTAAGCTACTGCTGATTATAGAGGTGTTCTAATATCGCTCTAGCTTAGCATCTTTTCGGTGGCGCGGTGATTTCCGTAGGCTTGACAAGGTTCAAGCCTTTGCGGTGACGGCCATCAAGAAGTGATCTCTGAATTCGTGAGATCCCCAACACAAGAGTGCTCAAGAAACAAGCAAAAAATCCAAGCACACAAGTCGCTCTCTTGATCTCTCTCACAAGTGGAATGAGGGAAATGGGAGGTAGAAGGTGATATGATCAAAACTGAAATTTTTGCAATGATGGAGATGGAGATCGGATATGGTGAGGATGATGATGGTGAGGTAAGAAAGAGAAAAATAAGAAAAAGTAAAGAGATTAACTACAACGCCAACATCACAACTCTACGTCTTACCATCACACGCTCGTCCTCAAAGCTCGATCCCCGGCAACGACGCCAAAATTTGGTGTAGCTCAGTGATGAGTAGCACCTCCTTTACTGTCAATCCAGGAAGACGTGAGAATGGTATGATGACCTCGAGCAAGTGAAGGCACAAGTGCGTGAGTGAGAAGCACACAAACATGCACACACATACACACACACTCGCACACACAGCAAGAACAAAGAGGAAGACAATGGAGTTCTTTTAGATTACTTTCAAAATGCTCATACAAGTTCAACTCTATTACAAGCTAACCTCAAAAATGAGCTCTCTAGCTCTATTTATAGTTTTTGACTAGTTTTTGGCCTTGTCCAGACCTAGTGTCCGACCTAGTTAAAAATTAGGTTCTCTGGCCTATTTGGAGGTTCAAACGGAGTCTAAAAAATGTGAAAATTGATAGGTAGGTACTTCTAAAGCTCCTCAAGCTCAAGGACTCCTTGGCTTGCACAAAATGGAGCTATAAAAATATTAAATGGTATTTACAATGGTTTTTAGTGATGAAAATCACTATTTTTGTAGGGATTTCTTCTAACATTTTGACATACATTTCCTGGAGCTCCCTACTTGCTCCTTCTTCTTGTGTGCCCACCTCTTTGATGCATGAAAAATTTAGATGGCCTACTTGTCAGATCTTCTTTGACTACTCTGTCTGCTTGTACCTTCTCTTCGCTCCGACTCCCTTCGTTTCCTTGTCTTGTGAGTCCTTCAGTTCCTTGACTGCCAACAGAGACCCTACAACAATTCACCTTGCAACATTTGTGGTCTTACCAATCGCACCACAAAAGAGGAAGAGGTGCTAGAGGAAGGGGCAAAAGAGGAAAGCAAGGCAGGGGGAGACCCTACAACAATTCACCTTGCAACATTTGTGGTCTTACCAATCACACCACAGAAGAGATAGAAGAAGAACACATAGTAAGGCAGATTATTAATGGCATCAAAGCTGATGACAAGTGGGAGTCATTCACCATACCTGACCTCAACACCTTGATGGGGCAACTCTTCACCCATGAGACAAAACTCAACAAGAATGGTGACAACTCTAGAGGTAACCAATCTTCTGCCCTTTATACAGATAAGAATAAAGCTAAGGATAAAGGTAAAAGTAAGAAGAATGAAGAAGAGGCTAGTACCTCTCAAGCTAATTATGTAGGAAGAGGAAGAGGTGCTAGAGGAAGGGGCAAAAGAGGAAAGCAAGGCAGGGGGAGACCCTACAACAATTCACCTTGCAACATTTGTGGTCTTACCAATCGCGCCACGGAAGAATGCTTCAAGAATACAAGGAATCAAAAGGGGAAGAGGCTTCCATAGAGGTAGCTATGGACAATATAGAGGTAGGTACAACAATGGTGGAGGAAACTATAACCATAACTACAATCAAGGCTACAATAAAAACAATTATCAACGAGGTTTCAAATAAATAAGAGATTACAAAAAACTACACAAAAGACCAAGAAGATTCACTACTCATCATGAATATGACATCCAAGCAAGGTAAAGATGATGAGCATATTTTCTATATTGATTCAGGTTGTTCCAATCATGTGGCTGGAAATGTAGCTTTTTTATCTGATCTTGAAGAACCCAAAGGAAAGCATGAAGTACAAACAGGTGATGATACTAAACACTCTGTCAAGAAATCTAGAAATGTCAAAACATCTTATGCTAGCATGAACCTTTTGAGTAAAGTTATGCATCTGCCAACTATAACCAAAAACCTAATTAGTGTTGGGTAGATTGTAGAGAAAGGTTTGCAGGCCATATTCACTAAGCATGGAGCATATGTGGAAGACACTCAACAAGGCTTCAAAAGGATTGCTAAAGGTGAGAAGTCAGGTAGAATATTTACATTTGAGATTGAAGACACAAGGAACATAGCGCTATTCAGTTATAGAGATCAAACCTTATCTGAGTTAGAGATATGGCACAAAAGGCTAGGACACATAAGAGAAAGAACCTTGAAGCAAATATGCAGGGATCAAAGTGTGCTTGGCATTCCCAATGTGACCAAGCAATATATGATATACAAATGTGGAGCATGTCGATTTGACAAAGCTCATGCAAAAGTTCATAGATAATACGTCCTTTTTTTATGTTCGAATAGAGAATCTGAGAGCGACATAATACTTTTGATGTACTGTACCTTCTCCTATTCAAACATAGTGTCTGGCAATGATAGAACCTTATCTCTCTTTGAATGGACACTAATCTTCTTTGTTTCTAGCTCACAGAGCACTAAGAAGCTATAGGTGCAAATGACGACAATAGAACAGATCCTGGTCTCTCATGATTGTGAGATGGTGCAATGCCAGTAGATGTAGCATGCACTCGCTCTACAGTTGGACTCTTCAATTAATCAATCGATGATCAGAAACTTCTAGCTGCGACTCGCTGAATTCTACGCATTAATCTGAAGCATTAGCAGAGCAAAGAATAGAGTTGGATATGGTGAAACAACACACTTCGAAGGAGTGATGTTAATGTCTGTGATTGCATTGGGCTTATAGTTCATGTGTTTTGGTTGATCCCATTCTATTAGTCATCAGGGCTCAATCCTGCAAGTCTCAACATGCAAACATAGACAATGAAGAAGAAGACGGGGTGAGGGAAGGAGAACATGTTCATCAGCAGAACAAACAAGAAGTATGGACTAGGGTATGGAAGACATCAGAACAACAGCTGCAGTAAATGGTGTCGACTACTCGCGTTGGTATTGAGACATAACTATCGACTGTCTTGATAAGATAGCCTTCATTGGACGAGGGAAGGCGAAAACGATGACGACATGGAAAGAGATGGCCAAGCAATGCTCGCTCGTAGAAACTTCGGATCACCTAATGGGAGGGATGGATAGTTGTGGCCGTGGGCGTCCTTATGCATCATGAGCATCTGCCACATAACCTCGATATCACCATCTCCACACCTCTGCACGTCCTCGTAGATGGCCTTCATTGCACGTTTCCATCCATGGTGATGGTATATGCAGCTGAAGATGCACTGCCAAGACGACTGCAGCCTACGCAGAGACCTGATGAATTTGATGCACATCATTCTAGCCAGACTGACATAGCACGCCAATTACTCTCTACACCCCAAAATTAGCACTAACCAACTAGTCTAAGCCCACCCACATAGTTTCTTGCGTACCCAAGCCTACTCTAAGGCTTAGTTGATGTGCAACGGGCTACTCTAAGCCCTCCTCTCACGTTGACTTATCTTGGTATTGTACAAGTGCAGGGCTACTCTAAGCCCCCCCTTGTGGTGTCCAGCTGTTCATTTCAAGCTTTGCAATTATTTTGAAGTGGTACTTTTGGCAAGTGTCTTTAATAGTGTTTCTAAACACTTTATCCTCAAAGCTTTGTAATGACCAAAAGTGAAGGTAGCTCATCATCTATGGCTAACTTCTTACCCTCTTTCACCCCTATTTTTATGCCTAAGGATGAATGTCTCAATGGACAAAATTACAATCTATGGAAAGATGTCATGCGCACATATCTCTACACGAATCTTCTTCATGAGGTAGTAGATGGGTCAAACCCCAAACCCAATAGGGATACCAACTTAGACAATTGGCATGTGTGGAATTTCAAGGACAAAAGAGCTTTAGGTCATCTGTTACTTGCCTGTGACGAACTGACAAAAGGACATGTCACGGCCTACAAGATGTCCAAGGATGCTTGGGATACGTTAGCCGCTTTGTATGAAGACAAAACCCCTTCAAAAATATATGCATTAGAGGCCGAGTTTCATAATTTGACCATTCGGCCACGTGACACAATTACCAAGGTCATAGCCCAATTTGAGGACTACCAGCGTAAATTAGCACTATGTGGTAGGCAGATCTCTAGTGAAGACATGGCGATTAGGCTTCTTAACAAGTTACCTAAGTCGTACGAGACATTTGTCACAACTTTGTATAATCGCGGCCAAGTCTTATCTTGGGAAGACGTTCGTCGACTATTGCTCCTTCACGACTCGCGAGCCAAATCGACTTCCTCCAAGGAGTCTGCCATGAAGGCCAAAGGCCCATTCAATAAGAGCAAAACCAGAAGTCATCATGCTAGCAATGGATCTAAGCAAGGATCGCAAAATTCATCGAAGAAGTTCACTTGTAATTTTTGTGCAAAATCAGGACACTTAGAAAAGTTTTGCTATAAAAAGAAACAATCATCGAAGGCTTCTACATCTAGGAAAGCATCCAAAGGATCCCAACATAGATCCCACTACTCAAGTGAGTAACTCTTCATCTCCACAGAAGCGAATGCCATAGTTACTTCTAGCTCCCCGCATGAGTGGATCTTTGATAGCGGAGCTACCTCCCATATGTGCAAAGACAAGGACTCCTTTCAAGAACTCGAAGAGCACACGGGAGAAGTCTATCTTGACAACCCAAAAATTTACCCATTGGAGGAAAAGGGAAAGTTCAAATCACCAACAATCAGGGGAAATGCAAGTCTTTATCCAATGTTCTTTTTGTTCCAAATTTATGTATGAATCTACTTTCCATCAAGGCCATTACAGATCAGGACAAACAAGTATGGTTTGATAACACCTCAGTTAAGGTAGTTGATCCCCATACAAAGGATGTCATTGCTCAAGGTATTGAAGAAAAGGGCCTCTACAAACTATCTTGCTTTGTATCCAAAGAATCAACCTCAAGTTTGTGGCACCAAAGATTTGGCCACACTTCTTACTTATCAAAAATCTCTTCATCCCAACTTGTGAAGAGATTGTCAAAGATAGGTCAACTTACTGATGTCTGCCAAGCTTGCACCCAAGGCAAGCAACATAGGGCCCCAGTTCCCAAGGAAGCTTCAACACGAGTGCGGAACCCTCTAGCCCTTATCCACATGGACTTATGTGGACCAATGAACACCCCATCCTTGAGTGGATCCCTCTACTTTTATCTTCTAGTAGATGACCACTCTCGCTATATTTGGGTGTACTTTTTGAAGTCAAAGGCAGACACATTCTCTAAGTTTCAAACTTGGATCAAGGAAGTTGAGAATGAAGCTTCACCTAAAGTTAAAACCATCAGAATAGATGGAGGTGGTGAGTTTATCAATCATGACTTTGATAACTTTCTCAACCAGAAAGGGATCAAAAGACAAGTCTCAGCCTCATACTCCATCCCAGAATGGAGTAGCTGAAAGAAAGATATGTAGTGTGATGGAAATGGCAAGAACTATGCTTCATCACAAGGATCTACCCTACAAGTTCTGAGTAGAACCGTGCATACTGCCGTTCACATTCTTAATTGAGGATTTACAAGTGCATTACACAACAAAACACCCTTTGAAGCATACTATGGAAGAAAAGCAAATGTGTATTACTTTCTAGTCTTTGGCAGTGAGGCTTTTGTCCATGTACCAAAAGAAGAAAGATACAAGTTACAATCAAAGTCCAAGAAACACATATTCATAGGGTACAGTGACCAATCAAAGGCATACCGTCTATATGATATGGAAAACCACTCCATCATCATTTCGAAGGATCTGATCTTCAATGAAGTTTCCTCATACTCAAGAAAAGATTCAAGTACAAGTCTTAGTCCACCTATCTACACTTCAGAGGGGGACTAAGTATTTCCAAACTCAAACTCAGAAGCAAGTACTTCAAGTCATCTGAGAAGATCTCACAGACTTATTGACAAGAGACAGCGAGAACAAAGTCATTATGTCAATTACACCTTAATGCATCAGATTCAACAAATCCCAAAACCCTCTAATTACAAAGAAGCTCAAGGACAACCTAAGTGGGAAGAAGCTATGCAAGTAGAAATGGATGCAATGGAGAAGAACAAAACTTGGGCTCTTGTACCTAAGCCCACAAATCATCAAGTCATAGGAGTTAAGTGGCTTTATAAAGTTAAGTACAAGTCAAATGGCACATCAGAAAAGTACAAAGCAAGGTTGGTAGCTAAGGGATACAACAACAACATGGCATTGACTATGAAGAAACCTTTGCTCCTACTGCAAGATTCACAACCATAAGAATCATCTTAGCACTAAGTGCTCACTTTAAGTGGCCCATGTACCAGCTGGACATCAAAAGTGCATTCCTCAATGGAGATCTTCAATAAGAAGTATATGTTGAACAACCTGAAGGCTTCAAGATCAAAGGCAAAGAAGATCAAGTCAACAAGCTTCACAAAGCACTTTATGGACTTAAGCAAGCTCCGAGGTCCTGGTATGAAAAGATTCACAAATTCTTGGAAGACAAGGGATTTCACAGAAGCAATGCTGATGCTAATCTCTATATCTATCAAAAGGAGTCTCTAGTAGCCATCATCATTATCTATGTAGATGACTTGATCTTGACAGGCTTAGACAAAGAATGCGTCCAGTTTATCATCACACAGCTTCATCTTGAGTACTCTATGACAGATCTTGGATTACTACACTACTTCTTGGGTATGGAAGTTTGGCAAACAAAAGAAGGTATATTCCTATCACATAAGAAGTACTGCTTTGATCTACTTTCCAGATATAACATGGACCAGTGTCGCTCAGTTTCTACACCACTTGATCCAAACATCAAGCTTACACTGAAGGACTCATCATCACTTATGGATGTGCATACCTATTGACAACTTGTTGGCTCATTACTCTATCTTGCCAACAATAGACCAGATATTGCTTATGTAGTTGGTATACCCAGTGAGTTTGCACATCAGCCTCATCACAATCATTGGGATGCTGCTCAGAGACTACTACGATACCTTGCCCTCACTCGACATCATGGTCTTTGGTATAGAGGGGGCATCGAACTTATCGGATATTCAGATTCTGATTGGGCTGGTGATCGTGATTCTCAACGGTCTACTTCTGGGTATATATTCTTGCTTGGCTCAGGACCTATCTCTTGGGCAAGTAAGAAGTAGCCTACAGTTGCTCTATCATCTATCGAGGCCGAGTACCGAGCATCTAGCTTTGCAGCATGTGAGCCCATCTGGCATCAACATTTATTATCTGACATTGGTGTTTTGCAGGATACTCTGACATGTCTTCGCACGGACAGCTAGTCAGCCTTCGCCATCGCCAAGAATCCAGTGTTCCACGCTCGGACGAAGCACATCGAGATCCATTACCACTTCATCCGCGAGAAGCTCATATCTCAGGAGATTACTCTAGAGCAGTGTAGGAGAACCTGGCGGACATGTTCACGAAGGCTCTACCTTCGGTTCTGCTTCAGCACTTGGTGGACCTTCGCAACATTCAACCGCTCCAAAATGGAGCTATAGAGGGGGTGTTGACGACATGATTGCTCCTACTTCATCTACATTTGTATCCGCATGAGTGCATCTCCATTTTGTATCTAGGAGGCACTCCATTTCTAGTCTATTTCCATTTTATATTGTATTCCCTTTGTATTTGGGCACCTTGCCATGTGCTTCTACCAGTTGTATTCATTCTCCTTTCAGGAGACTTATCCCACATATGATGTACTTTTGAGAACCCCTCCCAAATCTATATAAGGAGGTCCTCTCCCCTCATTTGTACTTGCTTAGAAGCTTGAGGAACCTACTCCATGCTCTTGGCAAGCTCATTTCTAATCCACATGAGTTTACCCATTTCATGGTCTACTCATTTTGTGTGTCACACATTCTTCGTTTTGTGAGAGTACTTTACTTTTCATTTTTCTTCCGCATGTGTACTCTCTACAAATAGGTCCTCGACTTGTTTAGCTCTCAAAACTTGTCTAAAATCTGCTACATGATCATAAGGATCTCCACTCCCATCGAAGTAATTCTTCATAGATTTAACTAGCTAGGTAGGCCTCAAGATTCTAGGGTGTTCTCTAGGCTTAGGCAAGGGAAACCCATCCATGCCTCTTTGGTGTCAAATTTCAGTGTGTCTCTTGATCTACTCTTTTTGCATCTAATCTTGATCTCTCTCTTCCTAAGGGGTTTTCAAAGCCACTTCAAGTCACTCCGTAGCTCTTTCCCTTTGGGTTTCATGATTCAAGGATGTTCTTGCTCCTTGGTGGGGATGGAAAATATTAGATCTTGGCGGAGGGAAAAAAATTCACCATTCCATGTGTATGCATGCCTACCATGCTCTATTACCAAGAACATTCTCCCCATACTCTATTACGAAGAACATTCTCCCCGATGTATTGTCTAGGTAGACAATGTTTCCTAGTATCTTTGGATCTTTGAGCTCATAGATGGTGACTCCGCCTATTTTACTAAGTTGATCCATCTTGAATCTCCGAAGTGCTTCCTTTGTTTCTCTACTCAACGAT
Source organism: Ceratopteris richardii (assembly GCA_020310875.1). NCBI lineage: Eukaryota > Viridiplantae > Streptophyta > Polypodiopsida > Polypodiales > Pteridaceae > Ceratopteris > Ceratopteris richardii. The sequence continues at coordinate 45,526,547 of CM035428.1, forward strand.
AGTTCTATGCTTTTTTGTCTTTAGGAGTCTTTGTAATCACTCTAGTCAAGATAGAATTGCCTCGAGGAGTCTTGGGTTCTTGTCTTAAGTTTCCTTGCTCTAGGTCTCCTATCTCATTCTCGACAATGAAATTTTCAAACTCATTTGTCTTGTCTAGTAAGCTCGTAATGACATACATGGTTCCTTGCTTATCAACATGCAAACCCTCTTTGAATTTAACCACTATGTGTTCAAGTCCAAAGGGTTGATCGAGATTTTTGAGTTGGACAACTAATCACCATAGACCATCCTCATAGATGCATGCACCTAATCGGTTGGTCCTAATATACTCCAATTGTGTCTTATAGGGACTTTTTGGTGTCTGTAAATAGGCTATACTTGCACTACCTACTGGTCATTCTATGTTAAAGGACATCTCCGAATCACTCATTTTCGAATTGAGTATATAGGGATAATCACTAAGCTATTGGGCCCACAATCTAGCTATATGGTTGACACTAGCCTCTGATGATCTAATACTTTGTCGATCTCTCCCTAGGTGTCTACCTGATCTAAGGTTCATATTCCCTACTAATTAGCCCAATCACCCTTGTACAACAGTGTTGCTGATTCCTTGACATCAATCACTTGCTCCTTTTAATTTTTGTAGTATGTATTTCCTTGTTTTAAACCATGCATCATCACGAGCACTTAGGTTTGTAGCACTTGATGTTCTTCATTCGATCATATTAAATTATTTGCCCTTAAGTTGTCCCTTGATTGCAATTAACCTATTCTTAAACTTGAGAATTTAAAGGCTCTTACGACTTGAGTGTTCCTATCGTGCACCTATCAATCAAAAACCACTAATCACACTTAGCCTATGCTAAAATGCACTGAGGGGGTTGAGAGATCTTCCAACCTCAAGTCACTTCTCCTTATTGCATTTTTATGCATAGGATGCATGTTCCCAAGCTTGCACACACTAGCACCTTGCTTTGACACCCTTGATTGACTCTTGGTCAACCTCTAAAAGCCCCAACTTCAGATCACTCTTTAAATTTAATTGATAGAAAATTCTGATTTAGGCACTTTTCAATGACCCTTTTTTTCCCCCTTTGTATTGATACAAAATTCTCTAGCGCTCCCTTGGTTTCTAATCCCCTTGATGGTTATGTAGGATTCAAAACGAGCTTTCCAATGCACTCTAGAGCTCAAAAAACGGATTTTGTATTAAAATGATCTGTCAATTTAGGGTTCTAGGGTTTCAAATAAGCAAACAGGATCTCTGAGAATATTTGTGTATTTGTCTAAGGCCTCTATAATGGTGTAGGTAAAATCCCTTAAAAAATGCCAATTTTTTGCCCAAAATTTTCAAAAAATTAACACCTTAGTTTTTCTAAAATTGTCTATCTATCATGATAGACCTGTTTGTCGTGATAGAAAAGTATCTGTCATGATAGATCTCTCTCGTTGCAATAGATTGTGATTTCTGTTTGTCGTGATAAACAAGTGTCTCTCGTGATAGACAGTGTCTATCATTTGCCATGTCTGCCTGTCGTGATAGACGGGTGTCTGTCGTGATAGACAGGTGCCTATCGTGGTTTGTTTCTATCATGATAGACAATGTCTATTGTTTGTCATGGTCTCTATCTATCGTGATAGATGATGTCTCGCATGAAAGATGGTGTCTATCATCATTTCCATCTAACGTGAGAGATGGGTGTCTATCGTGATAGACGGGTGTCTGTCGTGATAGATGGCATCTATTGTCTGTTGTGGTTTATGGTCTATCACCATAGATGGTGGCTATCATAATTTTTGTATATCATGATAGGCAAGTGCCTATTATGATAGATTGTGTCTATAATCATTTCCATTTGTCACAATAGACGGGTGTCTATCATGATAGATGAGTGTTTGTCACGATAGACAGGTGCCTATTGCAATAGATGGATGTCTATCATGGATTCTTTATGTCACGATAGACAGGTGTCTATTGTCTAGCATTTGTCGCAAATTTTGATGTGGCATGATACATGGGTGTTTATTGTGATAGACGGGTGTCTATCATGGTTTTGGTCTGTCATGATAGATCACAAAAGCACAAAATTTTGTGATGCTTATAGTGATTTGGAATGCTCTAATGGTGTTGTTTATCAGTCCATGCATGAAACAGGAAGTGCAAACTTTTTCTGTCTATCCTGATAGATAGAGGTCATCATCTTGGGACCTGTGTAGAGGTCTATCGTACCTACGAAAGCTGCTAGAGATGATGGTACACTTGAAACCTGCACGAAATGCTAAAAAACACACAAAACTAGAATGTAGAATAGCTCTATCTTGCTCTCTCTCACAAGTGGAATGAGGGGAATGAGGTGGGGAAGGGAATATGACCAAAAAACTAAAAAAATCATCAAATATGGGGATGGAGGTGGGAGGTGGTGAGGATGATCATGGTGATGATGATGATGATGATGAAAGTAAGAAAAAAGTAAAAAGTAAAGAAATTGTCTATGACGCCAGCATCACAACTCTACATCTTACCGTCACATGCTCGTCCTCCAAGCTCTCTCCCCAGCAATGGTGTCAAATTTGGTGTCACTCTAGCACAATGGTGAGTACCAATGTGAGGAGATCCATCTCATAAATGTCAATCCGTGGAGACATTAGAATTGGTATGATGACCATGAGCAAGTGAAAGCACAAGTGCATGAGTCAGAAGCACATTAGCATGTACACGCACATGCACACAAGGCAAGAAAAAAGAGAGGAACAATGGAGTGATTTCAATTACACAAGATATTTACTACAAAAGTTTCAATCTCTAACAAGCTAACCTCAAAAATGAGCTTTCTAGCTCTTTTTATAGCTTTTCATTAGCCTTGGCTCTGTATACACCTAGTGTCTGGCCTAGTTAAAAATTAAGTTCTAGGGCTTATTTGAGGGCACAAACAAAATGTAAAAATTATGAAAATTGGTATGTGGCTACTTCTAGTATTCCTCAAGCTGAAGGACTCCTTGACTTGAACAAAATGGAGTATAATCTACCAAAAATGGTATTTACAATATTGGTGTAGTGATGAAAATCACTTTTGATTGAAAATAATTCATGAAAATTTGATTAGGCCTATTCTTTGCCAGTGTCGCATAATGTTTCCAACTCCTTGCTTCTTCTAACTCCTTTCTTTGGCTTTCTTTTCTGTTGACCCTTTTAACAAGCTTGCTCCCTTCATTTTTAGTTCTAATGAAGCATCATTTATCCTTTCTTTACCATTTGACCTATTGAAATCAAGTTATTTTCTTATTGAATGAACATGCAATACCTCTGATAGCACCTTGGTTACATTTTCACTTCCCAATCTAATATTTTCCACATGTGCAATGGTGTTTTGTGTTATCTCTATATACCATTTTGTTTCAATCTCATCTCCTTTGGTGTAGTCATGTCTCATTCTTAGCATTTGATCATTGCTTCCATTTGTTGTTGATGTTCTTGCATAGTTTTTTTTTTCTTCCTTTGATTGGGTTTATCAATCCCATGCCAACATGTCGATAATATGTGATTAGGTTTGTCAAAATCATAGTGAATAATATCTTTTATAATTATTGTTTCCTCCTCTACCTCTTGCTTTGCAGCTACCTCTACATCTCTGTTGAGTGTTGCCTTCATTTGATCCTTCACTTTGGCCTTCATTGGCTTGATGATTTCCTTGGCTATTGTAGCTATGTTGACACTCAAGGTCAAGCATGAGCATGGAAGTGCATCAAGGAAGTGGACACACAAGAAGAAGGAGAATGTAGGGAGCTCCAAGAAGTGCATGTCAAATTTTTAGAAGAAATCCCTATGAAAATAGTGATTTTCATCACTAAAAGCCACTATAAATATCATTTCCCATTTTTGCAATCCATTTTTTTCAAGATAAGGAGTTCCTACCAATTTTCATAATTTTTAGACTCCGTTTGAGTCCTCAAATAAGCCCTGGAATGTAATTTTTAACTAGGCCAGACACTAGGTCTGGAAAGGGCTAAACCACTCAAAAAACTATAAAAATGACTAGAGAGCTCATTTTTGGGGTTAGCTTATTGTAGATTTGAGCTTTTTTAAGAGAACTCTTTTATAATCCAAGTCCTTCCATTGTTCCACTCTTTGCTCTTACCTTGTGCATGTGTGTGTATGTGTGTGCATGCTTGTGTGCTTTCACTCACGCACTTGTGCCATCACTTGCTCACGGTCTTCATACCGGTCCTCATGTCTCCACGGATTGATATTTATGAGGTGAATCTCCTCATGTTGGTACTTGCCATTGTGCTAGAGTGACACCAAATTTGGCGCTGTTGCCAGGGAGAGAGCTTGGAGGACAAGTGTGTGATGGTAAGACGTAGAGAAGGTAAAACAATCATCATTTTCTGTTCAGCTTCTGATTCTTTCTCTATCTTTAGCTTCATCATCATTACCATCTCCATCCACCTTCATGTTCTCATATTTTCTCATCTTTCGACTCTACATTCACCTCATTTTTCATTTGTGGTTGCAAGCAAGATGCCTAGAGGGAATATAGAGCCGAAACGCTCAAGAAAGACACTTGAAACACTCTCAAAACACCAACAAATCTGAGCAACCAATTTTGGGCATGAAAAGACCTACGCCAAGTATCGTGAGTGTGGTATCGCAGGTTTGGAGATAGATTTTGCACATAGGAGTGGCAGGAGGACCTAAGGTATACATATTTGCAAAAATGTTTGAATTTGGACTTCAACAACTCCAAGTATCATGTCTAGTTGAGTTCAGGTATCGCGATATGAGAACTCCTATGTATTGTGATACTTGTTGAGTATCGTGTATCGTCTCCCTATGTATTGCAATACCTCATGTGTATCGTGTATCATCAAGTTGAGTATCGTGTATCGCGACCAGTTGGTATTCTGTATCGCCGGATCGTGTATTGCAATACTTCCCAAGTATCGTGTATCGCGGTAGCCCAAGTATCGAATCACGACCAAGTATTGTCTATCGTGTATCATCCTCAAGCCAAGTATCGTATTATGAAATATTTGGTATTGTTTATCGTTGCGTGAGTATGGTGATCTTTCCAAAGTATTGTGTATCGTGACCTTCTAATATCATGTATCATGAGTGCTTGTATCATGAGTGCTTGTATCATGAGTGCTCAAGTATCATGTACATCACCCCGATACTCATCAAGTATCGTGTATTGTCCAAGGACAAGTATCGTATCATGGAATTCCATGTATCCTATATCGTATAGTTCAAATATCATGTATTGTGGCAAGGCAAGTATCGTGTATCGTCTGCTCCCAAGTATCGCTGACACTTCCTACGTATTGTGTATCGCCTGTTCTGAAGCAATCCTAGAGAGGTCCTGTTTCCTTGTTTTAACCCCCAGAACCTTGAACTGACATAACTTTCTCATACGAAATCCATTTGTTGTGATTTTGGGTTATAAGATATAGTAGTTTGAAGTTGACCCTCAGGTGGGATTAGGAAACCACGGGGACTCCAAAGGACCTTGAGCAATACAAAGGGGAACTTTGGGACCAGAAGACAAAGCATATGAAACTAAGATATGGTAGACACTTAGGCAAGGATAGACAAAGCATTAGATCATCTGAGGCCAGTCTCAACCATATAGCTAAGTCATGGGCAAAACAACTTAGTGGCTATCCCTACACGCTAAGTTCTGAAACAAGTGACTAAGAAATGTCTTTTGACATGGAGAGACCCACATGTACATCATGAACTACCTATTTACAAACACCAAAAGGTCCCTATAAAACACAATTGGAGTATATCAAGACCAACCAATTGGGTGCACACATCTATGAGGATGGTCTGAGGCGATCAGTTGTCCAACTCAAAAGTGCTAATCAACCTTTTGGACATGAACACCCTGTGGTCAAATTCAAAGAAGGCTCATATATTGATAAGGAAGGAACCATGTATGTGGTTACCAACTTACCACATAAGACATATGAGTTTGGAAATGTCATTCCAGAGAATGAGATAGGAGACCTAGAGCAAGGAGATGTAGGACGAGAACCAAAGATGCCTAGAGGCAAGTCAGTTTTGACCAGAGTGATCACTCTAGATTGGATCCCTCAAGACAACAAAAGCATCGAACTATTCTTGAATAGAGAAACAAAGGAAGCCTCTTGGAGATTCAAGCCATATTAACCTAGCAGAATGGGCAGAGTCACCATCTATGAGTTCAAAGACCCTGAGACACTAGGTAAAGTCGTCTATCTAGATAACACATCAGAGAAAATGTTCTTAGTAACGGAGCATGATAAGCATGCATACACTTGGCAAGGTGAATCAAATTTCCCTCCACGAAGATCTAGTGTTTCCCATGGTCACCAAGGTGATCATCCCAAGCTCATGAGGCACAATGAGAACGAACAAGAGAGAGACTGGAGGTAAGTTTTGCACACACTGTGGGCAGAGAGAGTTCTGGACTTGAAAGTGGAAGACCTGAAAGAGAGAGACATCGAACACATAGGCATCAAAGAGATGAGCATGATTTTCCATTGCCTAGACCCCAAGAACATCCAAGAATGCTTAGACCCTCTCAAGTGGTCAAGGCAATGAAGAACTATTTTGATGGGTCAAGAGATCCTTATGATCATGTGGACGATTTCAAACAAGTTTTAAGAGCGAAAGAGGTTGAGGATTTGCTCACCCAGTTTGAGGCATTTGGTTTGACTCTCAAGGGTATTGCCTTAGCTTGGTTCCAACCCCTAAACAGTCACAATTATCGAAACATAGGTCAACTACTAGAAGCATTCATTGTAGAACTTTCCAAGAGTCGCATCAGGCATAATACATAATCCTTGATCCAAAGCTTCAAGTAGACACCCCAAGAAACAGTGCGATTTGCAGGAAGATGATTTAGATAGTACTTAGAAAGATGCCATATTCTAGAGTTACCCACACCAGCTAAACAAGTGGCTTTGTTTTTAGATTGCTTACTAAGCACAAAGTTAAGATCATTTGTGTACTTGAAAGAGCCTAGATCCATAGAAGAGCGTGTGTGCATGTGCATTGAAATGGAAGACAACTTGGGAGAGGAGTTAGAATTGTCCAAACTCTATAAGGATTCTGACAGTTCTACTAGTCATACTTCTAGAACCTCCACTGAGATAGATGAGGTAGTTGAGCAAGTTGCCAAGAAGCTAGGAGTTCAAAACAAACAAACACCAAGGGTCACCTCATTGAAGCAATGTTAAAACTGTGGAGGAGACCACCTGGCTAATGTTTGCCTAATGCAAAACTAGAACATGGGAGAAATGAAGGCTCCATATTGCAGCATTGAAAGAAAATACACAAACCATATGGCTCAAGATTGTCCATACAATAGGCAAGCTATTAGACAAAATTATCAACAACCTTACCAACAAGGTAGGTATCATAATCAATACCAACAACCGTATTATAGGCCACAACAGCAATATCAGGCACCATATAGGCCACAACCAATCCTAGGAAACCAACCACCAGCCCCTGCCAATGTGATTCCAATTAAGTATGCAATGGTAGAGGAAAACCCTAATAGAGCATTGGTGCCTATAACCCCATTAGTCTCAGAACATGACTCTCATGCTCATAGTTCTGACTATTCCCATGAAGATAGTCCACAACCTTATTACACAAAGTCACCTGAGCATAGTGAGAATTATTCTTATCCATATGAGGCACCACCTATGGAACCGAATTGGGAGCCAGAATACTCTAATGTCATGTACACGAATCCTAACCCCAGGTCCCAATCCAGACAAGTAAGACCACAAGTCCCTAGAGGACCATGTTTTAGATGTCACGATGACCATTTCATTCGTGAATGTCCCCACTCACCAACTCTAGGACAAGGAAAAAACATCACAATACAAGGTTTTTGTCCTAAGTGTGATAAAGAACATATTCCGAGAGACTGTCCAAGGAACCCCTCTAGTGCACCCAAGGTTACAACAATTAATGAGGTAGGCTTAGTGGTAGATTCAAGTGCAAGTAGCATCCTGTACAAGCAGTTATTAGGGCACATGTCGTACAACAAACGAAACCAGCTGATCAATCAGAGTCAAGTGAATCAAGAGAGCCTAGTAAGAGGAAAACAAAAACTTGGAAGGATACCAGGGAGAGAACCAATCGCGAGTGGAATAAAAAGATATCTGAACTAGAAGAAAGCCTGAAAGATGCAAAAACAAAAATAGAAGACATTGCATCTCATAGCCCCCACATGCCAAACCTCCATCCACTCCACTTCATACCATCTCACCACCCATTGTAAATAGTCTGCAACCCAAGACTATTCTTGCAGATCCAACCCCAGAAGGCTTGGACATGATGTTCAAGGCCTACCAAGCTCTACTTCAAGAAGGACCAACAGCTGCAAACCTAGACAAGAGCTACCCTAAAGCAGATTTAGAGATTGAACGAACAAAAATGTGCATGAAAATGGTAGAGCTAGCTGAGACTATACTCGAGACCAGTCAATGGTTCAATCAGACAAATTCTATCAAACTAGGTTTGCATTTCCAGGGCTTACTCGAAAGATTAGAGCAGTTGGTAAAAAAGCCCCAGGTTTCTTTACCTCCACAAGTGCAACCAATTATTGAAAGAGAAAGCTCACCACCAGCGAGAGCTTATGTTTCTAATTCCACGGATGTTGAAACACCTCTTTCAATTCAACACTACTATCAAGAGTTCTTACGGGAAATACAAGAGGAGAAATGGGCCAAGGAGAAGGATAATCCCCCTCCTATTCCTGAAATTGATGACCTTCATGATCAATTTCCCCAAGACATTCCATCTATTTATGGTGACCAAGCAGAGCAACAAGAGGAGGAAAGATTAGATTTTGAATGAAATGTTTTACAAGAGTTGCCACAATTCATAGGCCCATGGGAATCTGAATCTCTCCAAATCAAAGCTCTCACCATCTTGGTAAGAAATGAAGACTCAGTGGTTCCAAGAAACACTGATGTCATGAAGTACACTAAAGTTCAGTGTCATCTCACCATAGAAGAGGTGCTCAAAGTACAATAGAGTTATGGAAACATGTGGCGAATCAGGTTCCAAAACTTGATTCCAATGTGTCAAAAGCAGGCTCTAAGCAAAAAGTCCCAGAGATACCTCTAGACAAAATACAGGATATGAGTGAAGGAGAAGAAGGTAATACTTATCTTCCAATCACCTACCAAGGTTACACAACCAAAGCGATCATAGATTCAGGTGCAGGCATGGTGATTGCAACCACCTCATTGTGGAGGCAATGGGGCAAACCCGCATTAAGACCAACTAGAATGAAGCTTCAAATGGCTGACAGCCATGTTGAAAGACCTCTAGGATTGATAGATGGGATAACTCTAACCACTTCTGGGGTAGAGTTTGAGCACACCTTTGCTATATGTGAGTTTGAGAAAAATAATGTCTACGAGATGATCGTAGGAAGACCCTTCCTACGGCAATTGCAAATAGAATAGGATTGGGGAACCAAATCCTTATATTTACAACATTTAGGGGTCACAACCAAGGTCAATTTGAAGGATTACACCTTCAGAGATGTACCACCCCTATAGTGGAATCATATCCACAAGATGCAAGAAGATTCAATCTCTATGCATTTCAAAAATTCACCTGACCCATCATGGATGCATGAAGATACTCACTTGCAGATGTGAAAGGTTGCAGAGGAAGAGGAAAAATGACTAAAAGCGAGGGAAAAATGAACCTCTCAAGGAGAAAGACCAGTTAGCAACCCAGCCTACATACCGATGATCTTTCCTGATGAGGAATTTGAGCCTCATAGTTGGGCAGAAATCTTGGCCACCATGGGCATTGTTGTCAATGAAGAACAGTGGACACCTCATTGTGACGAGGAGGGTTATGATATTTCAGTGTTCATGTGTCAGCCCGTGCTAGAAAAATATGACCCTAGTGACTTCATAAAAGAAGAAGAGAATGATGATGATCTAGAGTCCATTGTAATGGATAGTTGCTTTAACTCAGAAAGGCACTATCTAGAAGACATAGGAGTATTTACTCAAAGAGAAGAAGAACCATTCACAAGCATTAAAATAGTAAATTCAAAAGGAAGGAAGTGAAGGTGGCCAAAAGAAAAAGAAAATAAAAGTAGTGAAACAAGAAGAGGAGGAATCATTGTTGGAGGTACCAGAAAATTTCAAGAAATATGAAGTTGAAGACATAAAAGTTTTGGTACGAATTCCTAAAGGAGAGGCCATCGTAGGAGAAGCATATGATAATAAAGAAAAGACTAAAAAAATTGTAGTAACTGTTGAAGAGAATGAAGAGCAATGTACATACATAGGAGATGACTTAAGCACAGAAGAAGAAGCAGAGCTTGCAGCTCTATTAAGGGAATATAGGGATGTGTTTGCATGGCACTATAGAGACTTGAAGGGGGTAGATCCAACAATATGTTCTCATATGATCCCCATGATTGTTGATGCCAAACCCACCAAACAAAAGCCCTACACATATAATGACACTTATGCAGCTAAAATAAAAGAAGAAATTGATAGGTTGATTGAAGCTGGATTTATCTATGAGATTGAGCATACTGAGTGGCTGTCCCCCATTCTAGTGGTGCCCAAGAAGAATGGGAAATTGGGAGTGTGCATTAACCTTAAAAAAGTTAATGACGCTACAATCAGAGATAGCTATCTTCTTCCAATCACTAAACATCTATTGGAGCATGTTGCATGCAAGGAAGTTTATAGCTTTCTTGATGGATTTTCAGGTTACAACCAAGTATCCATTGCCCCAGAAGATCAACACAAAACCGCTTTTGCCATAGAGTGGGGAATCTTTGCATTTTGTGTGATGCCATTCGGGCTCACCAATGCTCGTGCAACATTCCAAAGGCTCATGTGTCATGTCTTCAAAGAGTTCTTGCGAAAGATCTTAGAAGTATATGTGGATGATTTATGTGCCCATTCCCAAGAAAGAAAATACCACATCCCTGAGCTCAGACAAATCTTCACCAAGTGTAGAGAATATCGAGTGTTTGTGAACCCAGAAAAGTGTGTTCATGGTACATCAAGGTAAAATCTTAGGTCATATTGTTTTGAAGAATGGAATATCAACAGATGAGGATAAAGTAAGAGACATAGCTCAGCTTCCAAGGCTAAGGAACGTTAAAGAGGTACAACCCTTTATGGGCCATTGTGGATATTACCATAGATTTATCCACATGTATGCGATCATAGCTAAACCTCTTTATGCCTTGTTGACAAATTTTGAGTGGAACGACGAATGCGAAAATTCCTTCAATGAGCTGAAGAGACGTTTGTGCACAACACCAATACTTACCATTCCTGATTGGAATAAGCCATTCCATGTCCATGTAGATGCCTCCAATCATGCAATAAGATGTGTGCTAGCACAAACCATAGGTGAAGGAAATCTAGATTTTCCTATAGTTTATGCTAGTAGACAACTGAATTCAGCCAAGCAAAACTATACAACAATCGAAAGAGAAGGCTTAGGCATGGTATATACAGTGAAGAGGTTTAGACACTACCTATTGGCAATCAAGTTCAAGTTTTTCACTGATCATCAAGCTTTATTATACTTGGTCAATAAATCTTGCAATACAGGATGCTTAGTAAGATGGTTCCTCCTTCTAATGGAATATGACTTTGAAGTTGTTGTTAGGAAAGCTAGAACCCACCTTAGGGTGGATCACCTTTCTTGCATCACTTCAGTGTTGGTGTAATTCAAGCCTTAACACTTGGCTTGGATATCAACCTTGAAGACTCACATAAAGCTTGGACCTTGAAGGCTTAGCTTGGAACCTTTGAAGGATATATTTACATGAAACAATGATCATAGGAACCAATGCTTATTGGTTATTACTTTTTATCTCTTGTAAAAGTCAATATGACTCTAACCACTCATGTAATCACACCTACTAGTTTAAGTCATGGAAAATTTGATTGATTGAGTAGGTGAATGATTGAGAGAATATCTCATTCACTTTTAGGTACAAGATTCTAGGAGATTTGAATTAGAGTTCAAATTCAAATCCTCACTCAAACCATATATATGTGAAGGAAAAAGTCGCGGGTAATACTTCACTCTTCCCGAGGCATTTCTGAGTAAAATCATTGAGTGTGTGAGTGCTACACCATAGCCTACACCTCTGAGTACCATTGAGCATCACATTCTATGCCAATGGGAATGTATATCAATGTGAATTAATACATATCATTACATTCATAATCTCTGGTTTCTCTGAGTGACCATCTTCAACTCTGTCAACTTCCAAGAGGCATATATCAAGTTCTACTGAACCAAATTGGATGATTCAAAGTGCATTGGATTCAGCTCAAAGTCTACTATACACCTACAAAATTTCAAGGCTATTGGATCAACCATTACAGAGAAATCTCAATCGAGGTGCTCACTGGTCTGTGACTGTAAGTCTCCTAAAAAATCGGGGGTACACCTTATTTTGCTAAAGTGATTTCTCTGAGTGTGGTTTATCATTTCCTTTCATTCCACTTGCAAATGGGAGCTTACTAAGCTAATAGAATATCTCTAGAAGGAATTTTGCTAATTGTAACTACACTGGTCACACTGAGCATAACACTGAGCAGGTGTCAATACCAAAATAGCAAGTTTTTCAGGATTCTTGAAGTCACAAGTAGTCTGTTTTGATCTAATCATTACTCAACTCATTTCCAAAGTACATATAGCATATTTTGATGTCATTTGGAAGCTAAGCAAGTATACTAAGCATATCTGGAGTCAAAGAAGGGCAGGTGTGAAGCAGGTTTTGCAGCATCAACTCATTTCTTGAGTGCATCCAATCATCACTTCCAACAGTGGTATCAGAGCATATAAGGTAACATGGGTGATGGTTTCCCTTCCTTCATTGACAAATTAGACAGGAACAACTACCAAGCTTGGTCTCTGAGAATGAAGACCTATCTACAAGGAAGGAGCTTGTTTGGATTCATATCAGGAGATGAGGAATTGCCCTCATTCAAAGCTAGAGGCCTACCCACCAAGGAAGAGCAAGAGAGACTCAATCAATGGTGTGCAAAAGATGCTTTGGCAAGGTCATACCTTCTAAACTCTATTTCTGATTTCCTTCTACCACACATAAGGAATTGCAAAACTTCCCAAGAAACTTGGGAAACCTTGTCAACTTACTTTTCATCAAGCACAAGGGCCAGAAAGAATCAGCTATGGGTTGAGTTTACAACTCTTAGGAAGCAATCAAAGCAATCTGTCTCAGATTTTGTTACCAAAGTCAAGGACATTGCAGACCAACTTGCAAGTGTTGGAGAAGAGATTGAGGAAGAGCAAATAGTCAGACAAGTAATCAATGGACTAAAGGCAGATGACAAGTGGGAAAGCTTTACCACAGCAATGGACCTATACGTGGACACCCAAGCACCTGATCTAACAACTCTGATTGGACAACTCTTTACACATGAAGCAAAGATCACAAAGAATGGAGAGCAATCAAAAGGTAACAATCCCTCTGCCCTTTATACTGATAAGAAGGTAAAAGATAAAGGTAAAAGCAAAAAGGTTGATGAAGAAGGCTCTACCTCCCAAGCAAACTATGCAGGGAGAGGTAGATCTTCAAGAGGTAGGGGCAGAGGAGGTAAGTCAGGTAGGGGGAGACCCTACAATCAATCTCCATGCAATATTTGTGGCTTGTCTAACCATACCACAGATGAATGCTACAAAAACTACAAGAACCAAAGAGGAAGAGGTCACCAAAGAGGAGGATACTCTCAAGGCAGAGGCAGATTCAACCAATCTCAAGGCTACCATGGCTACAACAATAATTATAACAACAACTACAATCACAATGGCAACTATCAAGGTGGATACAGGAATAGGAAAGACTACAACAATTATGCAGAGGAGCAAGATGACTCCCTATTGATCATGAATATGACATCTAAGTCAGGTATCAATGATGATCACTTATTCTATATTGATTCAGGTTGCTCTAATCATGTAGCTGGAAATGTTGCATTACTTTCTAATTTGGAAGAACCCAAAGGCAAGCACCAAGTGCAGATATGTGATGACACTAAACATTCAGTTGTTAAAGTAGGCAATGTCAAAACTAGTGATGGTAATCAGAATTTATTGAGCAGAGTATTGTATGTTCCAACAATCACCAAGAATCTGATGAGTGTAGGTCAGATTGTGGAAAAAGGTCTACAGGTCAGGTTCACTCAACATGGTGCATATGTGGAGGATCCAAGACATGGATTCAGAAGGATAGCCAAGGGAGAAAAATCAGGTAGATTGTTTACCTTTGAACTTGAAGACACTAAGAGTATTGCTTTGTACAACTATAAGGATCAAACACTATCAGAATTGGAGATTTGGCACAAGAGATTAGGTCACATTGGAGAGAGGACCTTAAAGCAAATGAGTAGGGATCAATGTGTGCTTGGGATACCTAATGTATCCAAGCAACACATGATATACAAGTGTGGGGCTTGTCAATTTGGTAAGTCACAGAGATTGCCTTATACCAAGAAAGGTTTCATGCATGAAGATTATCTGGAATTGGTGCATACAGATGTTTGGGGACCTAGCAAGGAGCCATCCATATCTGGATCAAGGTACTATGTGTCCTTCATTGATGACTATAGCAGGTGGACTGTCTTATATTTCATGAAACATAAAGATGAAGTATTTAATTGTTTCAAGAGGTATCTTGCACTAGTTGAAAATCAAACAGGTAGACATTTGAAGAAGCTAAGGTCAGATGGTGGTGGAGAATACTTCTCCAATGACTTTGAAGATTTCTTGCAGGAAAGAGGCATCAAGAGGGAGATTACTACAAGGTACTCACCTGAACAAAATGGGGTAGTAGAAAGGAGGAATAGACTCATTGTAGAGACAGCTAGGTCTATGCTAAATGAAAAGAAATTGCCAAATTATCTTTGGGCAGAGAGTGTATCTACTGCCACATATTTAATTAACAGGTTGCCATCAAAGACACTTGATGGAATGACACCCTATGAGGCTTGGCATGGTAAGAGACCATCTCTGGATCATTGCAAAATCTTTGGTTGTCTTGCATATGTGCATATTCCCTCACAGGTAAGGGGAAAGCTAGACCCTAAAGCTGAAAAATGTATCTTCATTGGTTATGATTTGAATCAGAAGGGATACAGGTTCTATAACCCCTCAAACAAAGGCTTCAAGGTAAGCAGAGATGTCATCTTTGATGAGAATGATTCATGGTATGAAAATGAATGCAGGAAGGTAAGTCTACCTTATGACATGGAAGAAGACTTCCCCAAGCTTATCAAGCAAGAACCAATTCAGAAAGAAGACACAAGCTCAGATGATGAAGACACCATCAACATTGAAGAGTTCAAGGCTTGGAAATCCAAAGGGAAAATGAAGATGAAGAAGCTAGAGGATATACCAGAATCCTCAACTCAAGCTATGAGGAGATCTCAGAGAGAAAGTAAGAAGCCTATTAGATATGGGTATGATACTTCTCTTGTAACTAAGCATTCTGTATATCTTGCAAAGGATCTCTTGAATGAAGAACCAGGTACATTTGAAGAAGCAATCACTAAACCAGAATGGAAGGAAGCAATGGATGAAGAAATGCAGGCTCTCAAGGAGAGTGACACTTGGGACTTGGTACCCAAGAAGGACTCCATGAAGGTGATAGGATCCAGATGGATCTACAAACTCAAAAGAAATTCAGATGGTACAATAAACAGGTATAAAGCTAGGTTGGTAGCCAAGGGTTTTGCACAAACCCAAGGCATTGATTATGAGGAGACATTTTCTCCTGTGGCCAAGATGCCAACTATCAGAGTTATGGTGAGTGTAGCTGCATCCAAGAATTGGAACATGTACCAATTGGATGTGAAGAATGCATTCTTGAATGGATGGATATCTGAAGAAGTCTACATGTCACAACCACCTGGCTATGAGGATCCCAAGAAGGTAAATCATGTTTGTGAATTGAAGAAGGCTCTGTATGGATTGAAGCAGGCACCTAGAGCATGGAATTACAGGTTGACAACCTATCTCCTAGACCAAGGATTCATAATGAGCAAAGCAGATACTTCATTGTTTATCAAAAGGAACAATTCAGAGGTAATATACTTGTGTGTCTATGTTGATGACATCATTATTACAGGAAATGATGTTCAGGGAATTAGACACATCAAAGGACAGATGATGAAGGAATTCAAGATTAATGATCTTGGATTATTGAAGTACTTCTTAGGACTTGAATTGGTCTACACAAATTCAGGTATCTTTATTACTCAGAAGAAGTACATTCAGGACATAGTCAAGAAGCTTAATTTGCAGGAAGCTAAAGTCTCAAGCACTCCTATGGAAGTCAACCATAAACTCAGTGCTCATGAAGGAGAAGAACTCCAAGATATTACAAGTTACCAAAGTATGGTAGGTAGTCTAAATTATGCTACCTTAACCAGGATTGATATATCATATGGTGTTAGTGTACTTAGCCAATTTATGCACAAACCAAGAGTACCTCATTTAGAGGCAGCAAAGAAGATAGTAAAGTACCTAAAGGGAACACAAAATCATGGTTTGTATTGGGGTGTCTCCAAGAGCGTTTGATGAGCTTGCTCGAGTGTGGTGTAACGTTGATTGAGGTCTACATTTTCTTCTTCTATAATTGTAAGCCGTCTCTGTAGTTGTTGATGATTCGTAGTCAGTTGATGATGACGGTCTTCGAGAGCCTGATACTCACTCTGAAGTTGATACACGCATTGATGTAATGCCATGAATATACTATTTACATGAAACGATGCAGGGAAAGATGAAGATGCAGGGGGAATGGGGAAGGGGAAGGGAGTTGTGAATGTTGTGGAGTCAAGTGGTGAGGTAGGTGGAGGGGGTATGGGAGATTGAGGCTGCGTGGGGGGTGGGAGTGGTGCTGTGGCTGGTGATGTTTCCATTTTGTCGAACGTGTGTGTCACTGTGTAGATGGGAACAGTGGGTGGGGTGGATGTGATATTTGTGAAGAGTGTTGTGAAAGTGGGCATGGTAACTCCTCCGAATTGGATGCCGGGAGAGAGAGAAATTCCCATGACAACTGTGGTAATGGCAGAAATAGGCGTGGTAGTGCCAGGTGGTGAGGTGACTTGTGTAGTGAGAGGTGAGGTGGGGGGTGAGAGTGGTTCCGCCTGATGTGCTTTTGTTTGTGTGTTACCTCCTGGTTCTAATACATTGATGTGGATTTGTTTGCCGGATCGCATGGGGCGAGTAGGCACTCGTTTCTCAAATCGATGAATATAAGTCATGGCTGCATGAACAGCCTCATCTAAGCCTACTGCGTCTGCGTGCAGGTTCATCGATTCAATAAACATGTCATCCACGCCTTCCTCGGCTAACATTTGGCTCATGATCATCTTTCCTGTCTCGAGCGACAGTTTGTGTTGTTCTTGGACTCGCTTCATAGTTTCGTATAATCTTTTTATTTGGGCCGAGTATGCCGGGGCACTTGCTAGTTCTGAAAGTTCGTCATATTCCTGATCATACTCCTCGTTTGCCTCTTCTTCTTTTGTCTCTTCTTCATCCTCTTCTACTTCGACTACTCCCGGTTGGGTCGGGGCTGAAGTTGTAGTAGTAGGTTGTGGTCCTTGCGTCTGCTCTGCTTCTGTCTCCAGATTAGACTCATTGATCAAACGGGCAATTTCTTCATCTGTCAAATCAGCAAGGGTGTAACCCTGTGGGAACTCCAAGTCCGATGGAATCGGAGGGAACACCAGGTTGGGTCCTTCTGCACTTGGTCTGGGTAGGCAAATGGTAAATGGTGGGACACGCCTTGTTTGTGGAGGGGTAACTTCTGGGGTGGTGGTGGCTCCCCTGGCTTGAGTACATGGTAATTGAACTCCCCCTCTCATTTTCTTCGTTGGAGGACCCGCCGTTGATAGCCGTCTTTGGAACTCTTGGGACCTGGACCATACTAGTGCTCTTTGAATGGGCACGTCGTATGCTAAGCACCTATAAATTATTCTTGTGAGAGCACAACATCCATGAAGTACATTTTTCTGTTTCTTATTCCACCGTTGATGGGCTAGGTGTATTTGATCGATGATCCAGTGTGGTATATTGATGGTGAGATTCTCTGTCTCCGCTAGGTACAAGCTAAACCATATCTTTTTTGGTGGCATAGAGAAGCGTTCTTGGGCGGCAAAAGCAAAATGCTGCATGATCGTTCGTAGGTGGAGAGCAATGGTAGGTGTCATTGCTACCATGTCCTTCAATTTATTGAGATCCTTATGCTTCATCCTGCCTGGAACCAACATTTCTTTCTCAGTGGGAATATGCATACCTTGCATGTTCAATGCTTCCCGTACCAAATTGAGGGTCAGTTTGAATCTCTTGAGTTCGTGGCCTGGCAATAGTGAGGGCAGCACAAAAGTACTATCGCCTCCCTTGGCCCTGCTAGGAGTGATGGTACTGATAAAATAGGAGCAGCGTAGGAAATCTAGCTTAGGCAAATGTGCCCTGAAATAGCTATCCAAGCCCGCTTTGGTCCATACGGATCGCATTACTTCTACATTCTGATAGTTCTCAAATTTGCGAGTGAAGAAATGGTAGCGTCCCCATTTGCCATTGAACTCAATTTCTGCTTCCCAGAAGTAGGTGCCATCACCCAATGGTCCTGCGACATCACTAAACCAATGAGCGTGTTTCCCCACTTGAGAAGTGTGTCCCTGAGGAGGGTCCTGAATAGGGAGCACATGCACCACTTGAAGTTCTTGAGGCCTCTCGGTGAGTGGTGGTTCAAGGAGGAGGGTTTCAATGTCCACAATCTGTGTGCTAGACCCTGCCTAGGAACTGGTGCCTCCTACTTCTGCCATTGTTATTGCTTGGTTGCTAGTTCTATGAGAATATAGAATCATGCGTTAATATTGTAATGGACAAGATAGAACACTTTTTGTCCCCGTTACAACATTATCATGAGGTGAGTAATGGGTTAGTGGGTCAGTGAGTGCTCGATGATTGTGTGTGTAGTTAATGAAGGGATAGTCCTACGAGCTAGATGGAAAGATGCAGTGTATGAGTGATGTAGTTAGCAAGTGAGGATGAATTTACACATGGGGTCCGGGGGTTTATTACAAGTTTTAGGCTGCCAAACACAATGGATGGCTTTTGGTTTTGGTTTAGTGGAGACTCTGGAGGGTGTTATGAGTCTATCTGCTTGGGAATGAGGCGTTTTTGGGACCCATTTACAAGTGAGTCTGTTCGTGCTTCTGGGCGACTGTGTGTTCGTGCGTATTAAACAAGAGTGGGTAACGGCTCCTTGAGTGAGTGAACCCTGTCGTGTATGATGTGATTCGTGCATGACTAGTTGAGCCTGCAAGCAAGCCTTAGGCACCCAAATTTGTCTTGATTGTGGGCCAGCCTTCAGCGACTTCTTGGGTACACAGATAGATTTCACTTCCTCAAAAGAAGTTTTGGATGTCTTCTTATTAGTATCATGTCGTTGATTACTAATAGGAAGTTGAGATAGTTGTTGTGACTTGACTGCAATAGGCCGCTCGCCTTTCCATACCCATAATTGTTTCAATGGCTGAGTCATTCTGCTTCGCACGTTCTTTTGGCCTCCAGCATAGGTAGTCTTCAGTAATTGATCTAGCTTTGGTTGCTGCATCCTTCTGGCCTTTGGAAAAGACGGGAGTTCCGTTGAGTCCTTGACTTCTTTATTGAGATCACCATTCCTCTGCATCACATAGCTTTGGACAAGAACAACATGGTCAACTTCATGTGTACCCCTGGAAGGACCAGGAGTCTGTGCCTTTCCTAGTTACTTGAGTGCTCCATTATCTAGCTCAACTGTAATTCGACTCTGATTTACCCATACCTGAAGAAGTCCACTTCTTAGGTTTAGGTTGACTGCATGATCATAGATCCAGTCTTGACCCAAGACAAGAGGCTTAGTGAGATCCTCATCTTGACACACTAGTACTTTAACTGTCATTAGAACATCTTGAATGGAGAGGGGAAGTTCCACCTCACCCATGCAAGGGGTTTCCACACCTCCCAATCCTATGAGATATGCTTCTATAGGATTGACATTTAACTTCAATTCTTGATAGTAAGAGAGTCTAACGGCACTAGTGGCTACACCTGAGTCAATCAAGGCCCGTGCAATCTTTGCACCCTTTCCTTGTCCTATCTCGAAGGTTACAAAAGGACGTCGGTCAACTATTCTATGGGGGCTTACACTTGAGACTTTACACATAGCCATATGATATCCTGGGTTCGCATAGTCATCTATCCTTGGCTGATCTTGTCCTTGTCTTCTCATCTTCATTTTTCGGATGCGTTCCAAGGCTTCTGCCTGAGCTTCTTCTCGAACTCGTTTTTCCTCTTCTTTACGTTTCTTGGCAGTGTTGAGTCGATTGAGCATTTCCTCCGTGAGAGGTTCCTGATATAACTTGACTCTGCATCCGCTTATGTAGCTAGGGAGAATATCGCCTTCTAAAGTGGCTAGTTGTACTGCTCCACTAGTTGAAATCCTGTTGATGATCATAGGTCCGTAACCACGTTTTTCTAGCTTTCTCGCATGTTGTTTCAGAGTATATACCAAAACTAAGTCTCCGGCCTTTAATCCTTTATCCTTAACATGGGCATCAAAGTACGCCTTCTGTCGTTTCTTAGCTGCATATATTCCTGCTGCAGCTCTTAGTCTGGTTTCACCTAATCGTTCAAGGTCAAAAATTCTCGAAGAGAGTTCATGACCCGTCCACTCATGCTCTTGTGCTACTCTCAATGCGGGAATCAAGAAGTCCAAAGGTAGCACCACATTTTGGCCAAATACCATCTGAAAGGGTGTGGCTTGGAGTACCGTTTTATAGGCCACTCGGTATGCCCAAACAGCATGGTGTAGCTGTTTGTCCCAATCAGAGCGTTTATTATTCACCAATTTGGTAAGCACATTGCATAGAATCTTGTTTGTGCTTTCGGCTTGCCCATTAGCCTGTGGGTGATAGGGAGCAGACTTCTTGTGTACTACCAAGAATTCTTGGAGAAGATTTTCAATAACTTCATTCAAGAAGTGGGTGCCTCTATCACTTACTAGCTCTATGGGTAGCCCGTATCTAGTGAACACATTCTCAAATAAGAACTTGGCAGTTGTCTGAGCATCATTCTTGCTTGTAGCTTTCACCTCTACCCACTTGGTTAAATAGTATGTGGCCACAATGATATATTCAGCATGTGAACCCTTAGCTGGGGGATTAATAGGACCTACAAAGTCTATTCCCCACTTAGAGAATGCACGTCCACCCATCATGGGTTTCAGTGGCATCTCATCCTTGCGTATAGGGTACTGTGTTCTCTGACAGACATCACACCGTTTCACATAGGTATGTGCATCCATGTGAAGGGTCGGCCACCAGAAGCCCGCAAATAGTATTGCCTTGATCACCCAATCTGGTCCAAAATGTCCTCCTGCTACACCTTGGTGAGCTGCTTCCAAGATCTTGAGATATTCGCTCTCATGGACACATAGTCTCAGGTAACCATCTTTACCACACTTGTATAGATTATCACCAATGAGTGAGTAATCTAGGGCTTCTTGTTCTAGACTTCTTCATTTGGCTAGTGTCATATCTTGAGGGAATGTTCTCGTCCTTAGGAAATCTACTAATGGTTCACTCCAATCTGGCACTATGGACACTTGATATAGAGTGGCATGTTCCACAGGTGGTTTACTGCAACAGATTGGGCATTCCTTGCACAACTTTTGGACATCGGCTTCCATAGTAGGCCAATGCACTCCGAATCTTCTAAGTGTCTGTAAAGTTCTTTGCTTTGAGTAGTGTTGCTCTAATGCACCTACATGTGCTAATTGCAACCATTTTGCGTACTCGTCCTCTTCCACACAACAAGCCAATATCCCTTGATTTGTTTGTTTGTACATGCTTCCTACCATGATATGGGGCTTTTACTACTTCTCTATCTTGAGTGTTTATGATTGGGTGGTTAGGCCCGTATGTCAGTACTGGCACTAATGGCTTAGCCCAGTGAGGTACAACTTCCAAGTTAAACAAGTAAGCATCAGGAAGGTCATCCGATACTCCTTGTGGTGCTTCTCCAGATGTGAGCCTAGAGAGATGGTCTGCTCTCAAGTGAATCTTGCCTTTTCTTACCACAACCTCAAAGTCGTATTCCATTAGCAAGAGAAATCATCTTACTAATCTACCGGTATTGCATGGCTTGTTTACCAAGTACAACAGTGCTTGATGATCAGTAAAAAATTTAAACTTATTTGCAAGCAAATAGTGTCTAAACTTTTTAACTGCATATACCATGCCTAATCCCTCTCGTTCAGTGGTGGTATAATTTTGTTCAGCTGCATTCAACTGTCTACTAGCATAGGCAATTGGGAGATCCATATTACCTTCACCCATAGGTTGTGCAAGCACACATCCAATAGCATAATTGGATGCATCCACATGAACATGGAAGGGCTTATTCCAATCTGGTGGGGTCAAGATTGGTGTTGAACACAATCTTCTTTTGAGCTCATTGAAGGAGTTTTCACATTCATCGGTCCACTCAAAATTAGTCAAAAGTCCATACAGAGGCTTGGCAATGATGGCGTACATGTGTATGAAGCGTCGGTAATAGCCACAATGCCCCATGAAAGCTTGTACTTCCTTGACATTCTTTGGCCTAGGTAACTCGGCTATGGCTCTTACTTTCTCTTCATCGGTGGATATGCCATTCTTTGACACTATGTGTCCTAGAATCTTGCCTTGCCTGACCATGAAAACACACTTTTCTGGGTTCAGGCAGACTTGATACTCTCTACACTTGTCAAAGATTTGCCTGAGTTCAGGTATGTGTGTCTGTCTAATGTTGGAATGAGCACAGAGATCATCAACATAGACCTCCAAATTCTTCCTCAAGAACTCTTTAAACACGTGACACATCAACCTCTGGAAGGTAGCGGGTGCATTGGTAAGCCCAAATGGCATTACTCTAAAAGCAAATATGCCCCATTCTATGGCAAAAGCTATCTTATGCTGATCTTCTAGAGCTATGGCTACTTGATTGTAGCCCAAAAATCCATCAAGGAAGTTATACACTTCCTTGCCTGCTACCCTTTCTAGTAGATGCTCCATGATAGGAAGTGGATAATTATCTCGAATAGTGGCTACATTGACCTTTTTCAAGTTAATGCAAACTCGTAGCTTTCCATTCTTCTTGGGCACCACTACAATGGGGGATACCCACTCAGTGTGCTCAATTTCATAGATGAATCCAGCTTCTACCAGACGATCTATCTCTTCTTTGATCTTGGCAGCATAATTATCATTGTATGTGTATGGCTTTTGCTTGGAGGGTTTGGCATCTGAGGTCATGGGGATAGTGTGTGAGCATATGTCTGGGTCAACACCCTTCAAATCCTTGTAGCTCCAAGCGAATACATCTCTGTATTCTCTTAGCAAGGCTATTGACGCATGCTCTTCCTCAGTTAGGTCATGGCCTATGTACGTGCATCTCTCTTCTCCTTCTTCTAGGGCTACCACTATTTTCTTGGTGGTTTCTTTGTTATCATAGGCTTCTCCTGATTGTGCCTCTCGCTTAGGCATTCTTATCATGACTCTCCTGTCGTCTATCTCATACTTTTTAAAGTTTTCAGGGACCTCAAACAAAGATTCTTCCTCTTCTGGTGTGACTTCTCTCTTCTTTCTCTTCTTTCCTTCATCCTTAGGGGTCACTTGTGTGGCTAACCTTACATCATTTGTTATCTCTCCGTGTCTCTGGGGTTGAAATTCTACTTCATAGAAGTATTCTTCATCTGATGCAAAAGGTGGGTCCATAATGATTGACTCTAGATCGGAGTCACTTGCATCCTCAACTACATTAGGGCTAGGTTAGCATTCTTCTAGAACTGCATCTCCCATGATTGGCTCTATGGAGAAGATTGATATGTCATAGCCATCCTCATCATAGTGGGGTGTCCATTGTTCTTCATTGATGGCTACATCCATTGTTGCTAAAAATTCTGCCCAGCCATGGGGTTCAAATTCTTCGTCAGGGAACACTACAGGTGCATAGGCTGGGTCTTGAATTGATCTGTGTGTCTGTTTCGCACCTACGTCTCAGGCTTTTTCTCTCTTCTCCTCTTCTACTGCCACTTTACACATCCATAAGTGAGTGTCTTCATGCATCCATGAGGATCCTGATCCTATGGAGTGCACAGACTCTGTATCATCTTTGGCTCTATGAATAGGATTCCATTGGATAGGAGGGACATCTCTATGAGAGTAATCTTTGAGATTAACCTTGGTCGTGACACCTAGGTGTTACAAATACAAGGAATTGGTTCCCCAATCCTGTACTACTTGCAACTGTCGCATAAATGGTCTTCCCAAAATCATCTCATAGGCATGGTTCTTGCTAAAATCACAGTAGCAAATGTGCGCTCAAACTCTACACCACATGTAGTGAGAGTTATTCCTTCAAGTAGTCCTAAAGGCCTCTCTATGTGACCATCAGCCATTTGCAATTTCATCCTCGTGGGCCTGAGTGCTGGCTTATCCCACCGCTTCCATAGGGAAGTGGTGGCAATAGCAACTCCTGCACCTGAGTCTAGAATTGCCTTAGTTGTGTACCCCTGATGGGTAATGGGAAGATAGGTGTTTCCTTCTTCACCTTCACTCATGTCTCCTATCTTGTCTAGAGGAATTTCCAGCACTGTCCTATGAGAACCTACCTGGGAACGAGGTTTTGCTATCTCTGGTACTTGTTTGGCTACATGTTTCCATAACTCTGGCCTAAGTTTGAGTAGCTCTTCTAAAGTGAGGTTGCATTGCACTTTAGTGTTTTTCACTACCTCCATATTCCTCGGTATGACTGAGTCTTCGTTTCTTACCATGACTGTGGGTGCTCTCATACAGGTCGACTTGGCTTCCCATGGGCCTGTGAAGTGGGGTAATTCCTGTAAAGAATTAGACTGGAAGTTTAATCTCTCTTGACTTTGTGCACTCTCGTGCTCTCCATAAATAGAGGGAATATCTTGTAGGAATTGATCATGTGCGTCATCCACAAGTTCAATGGGAGGAGGGACTTCACTTTCTTTAGCCCATTTGTCTTCTTGAATCTCCCGTAGGAATTCTGGTGTGAACCTATTCATAGAAGAAGAGGTGTCTGGTTCAGTGGAATTGGGCACATAAGCTTCCTGGCCGGGAATGCTTATTCTTTTACTTGCCTGATCTCTTCCTTGGTTTTGTTCTTCCTTGGCAGATCTTGCAATTATGCTCTCTAACTTCTCTAATAGTCCATCCAAGTGCAATTGTGTCTTAGCTGAGCCAGAGTAGTTGAAGAGGCAACTGGCTTCAAACATAGTCTGAGCCAACGCGACCATTTTCGTGCATAGCTTGGTTCTTTCTATCTCTAGGTCAACTCTAGGGTAGCACTTGTCATGATCCGTCACATTTGGCCCTTCTTGGATTCTGGCCTGATATGCCTTAAGCATCATGTCTATGTCTTTAGGAGTGGGGTCAGCTAACACTGATGCTACTCTAGGGGTTGGTGGGATGGTCTGAGGTAGGGGAGCAGATGGTGGGTTAGATGGTGATGGAAATGAGGGTGGTGGTGGTATGTGAGATTTTGTTTGAGAGGTGAGTTCAACAATTTTGGCTTTTGTTTCTCTTATGCTTTCTTCTAAGTCACTCATCTTTTTTGACCATTGTCTTTTCATTCTCTCTCGGCTATCCCTCCAGGCTCTCGACCGTTTCTTGGCTATGCTCTCGGTCTCACTAACCTCTGCACTCTTCTCTTGACCTATTCTTGGGTTCTGTTGCAAAGCCTGGGCCCTAGTGACCACTTGCATTGGTGCAGTGGAAGTGACACTTCCTGTTGAGTCTACAACTAACCCAATAACGTTAATTGGAGTTATTTTTGGCATATTATTGGGATTCTTTGGGCAGTTTTGTAAGAGATGCTCCTTCCCGCAATCTTGACAAAAGCCCTGAATTGTTACTGATTGAGGTTGCGTAGATGCAGGCATTGGGCAATCACGAATGAGGTGGTCTCCTTGACATCTGTAGCATGGTCCTCTAGGGAATGGGGGTCTTATCTGCCTAGGTTGAGGTCTAGTATTGGGATTTGTGTACATGATGTTTGCATACTCTGGATCCCAACTTGGTTCACTCGGTTCTTCACTATAGTAGGATTCACCATGTTCAAGAGACTGCATATAGTAAGCCTGAGGGCTATCAATGTGAGTGGAATCAAAACTATGATCACTCGGGTCACTTTTTGAGAGCAATGGAGTCACTGGGACTATGGCTCTATTCAAATTTTCCTCAGCAGCTGCATACTTTACAGGAATCACATTAGCGGGGGTTGGAGGTTGTTGAGCTAACACAGGTTGTGGCCTTTGTTGTTTTTGGTAGGGTTGTTGATAGGATTGCTGCGGTCTACCTCATTGTTGTGGAGGGTACTAGTTCTGGTATCTTCCCTGTTGTGGATAGGGCTGAGGGTAGGTGTAACATAATCCTGGTAGGAGATGGTTGAACCACACCCTAAGAGAGAGGATTAGGAAGTAATCCTCAACCATGGCTTTTGGGGCAAGTGGTTAGCCCATCACATTCCTAACCAAGAGGTTGTGAGTTCAATTCCTTACAGTAGGTTTGTCTAACAGCTTGCTTATTGTATGGACAGTCTTGTGCTGTGTGATTTGTGTATCTCCGTTCTATGGTGCAGTATTGGCTACTAGGATTCACTTGGGTTTGAGCCATGATGGGACATATGTTTGCCATATGGTCACCACCACAAGTATAGCACCTCTTTACTGGGGCAAACCTTGGGATTTGTTTATTAGAGACACCTAGTTTTTGAGATACTTTTTCAGCGAGTTCCTCAATTGATGTGGATTGTGAGGAAGAGAGGCTAGAAGCACTATCGGGATCTTTGTAGATTTTTTAAAGCTCTAGTTCCTCCCCTAGGTTATCCTCGATGTCGATGCACATGCGTACACACTCTTCTATGGTCCTAGGGTCCTTCAAGTACACATAGGATCGCAACTTTGTACTTAGCAATCCATCCAAGAATAAAGCCACTTGTTTGGCAGGTGTGGGTAACTCAGGAACAGGGCATCTCTCAAGATACTGCCTAAATCTTCTTCCTGCAAGTCTCACAGTCTCTTGAGGGGTCTGCTTGAAGCTGTGTATCAATGAGGAAGTATTATGACTTATGCCACTTTTAGAGAATTCGGTGATGAAAGCCTCTAAAAGTTGGTCTATGCTCCTGAACTGTCTCTCATTCAATGGTTGAAACCACGTAAGGGATGTGTTCCTAAGTGTTAGACCAAAGACATTATATTGCGTGAACAGGTCCTCAACTTGTTCAGCTCTCAAGACTTGCCTAAACTCGGCCACATGATCATATGGGTCTCCTGTGCCATCGAAGTAATTCTTCATGGACTTAACTAACTGAGTCGGTCTCAAAATCCTGGTGTGTTCCCTATGCCTTGGCAGAGGGAAATCATCAGCATTCCTTTGGTTCCTTGGGGCTCTAAGTCCCTCAGGTTCCACTCTATTTGTTTCCGTTCTCGTTCTGTCTCTTCCTACTGGGTTGGCAAAGCTTACCTCCAGTCTATGTCTATGTCTGTCTCTTTGAGTTCCATGAGCATGGGATGTTCCAGCTCCTGGGTGACCAAAGGACACATTTGATCTTGGTTGGGGGAAAATAAACTCACCTTTCCAAGTGTACGCATGCCTATCGTTTTTTGTGACCACAAAGACCCTCTCTGAAGTGTGATCTAAGTAGGTCACTCTGCCTGGGCTATTAGGATCTTTGAACTCATATATCATGATTGTTCCTACCTCATTTGGTTGATCAAATCTATACCTCCAAAAGGCTTCATCAGTCTCTCGGTTCAGGAGCAGATCTATGCTCTTATTGTCTTGGGGAATCCACTCTGGTGTGATAATCCTAGTGAGAACAGATTTGCCTCAGGGGGTTCTAGGTTCTACACCCATGTTTCCTTGCTCCAGGTCACCTAAGTCCGTTTCTGGGATCACATTCCCAAATTCATCTGTCCTATCTGGATGACTGGTGACTACATATATTGTTCCTTCCTTGTCTAGGTAGGCTCCGTTTTCAAACTTGACAGCTGGGTGCTCTAGTCCAATGGATTGGTCAGGGTTTTTGATCTGGACCACAGATCTTCCTAGGCCGTCCTCATAGATGCTAGCACCTAATCGGTTGGTCCTAAGGTATTCGAGTTGCGTCTTGTAAGGGCCTTTTACCCTATGTAAATATGGCACTCCTGAACTTCTTGTAGGTCTCTCCATACCGTGTGACATCTCAGACTCGCTAGTCTCAGAGCTAGGGTAATACGAATGATGGCTCAACTGTTGGGCCCAAGACCTAGCAGTATGATTGACACTAGCCTCTGAAGATCTAAGACTTTGTCTATCTCTCCCTAGGTGTCGACCTGATCTAAGGTTCATAAGCCCAATTGAATAATCTCAAATTTTCCCAAGTACACTTTGCATTGCTGAGTTCTTTTGTATTAGTCACTTGTTCTTTTTTAATTGCCCTTAGGGTGTCACTTCTTGTCCATTTAATCTTCGTCGCAAGTAACACTTAAATTTTATCGTACTTTGAGTGTGGTCGCTCAATTTAAGTTCTTTTCCCTTAGGTTGTTTCGCAATTGTAATCTCCTAACACTTGCACTTGAGTGATTAGAGTTCTTGGACTTGGTCGTTCTTAACGTGTCCTTAATTAATCAAGACCTCTATCTGTACTTAGCCTATGCTAGGGATTGACAGAGGGTGTTGAGAATTTCCAACCTTAAGTTTCTTCCCTTGGTTGCCCTTGTATGCCCAGGAAGCGTGTTCCCAAGCTTGCACTTACTCTTGCTTCGAGTACCCTTTGATGCTCTCAAAGAACCTGAAAAAGTCCACAATTAGCTCAAGAATTGAATTCAGTTGACAGACAGCTCACTTTCATGCATGTAATTCACAGACCCAATTGCCTTTTGCCTCTATGGAAAACAATCCCAAGGGAAACTTAGTTTTCCTACCCCGGGATATGATCACTTCAAATTACCCTATCTAATAATCCTAACATTAATTCTACTGTAACCAGTTGAAGTTTTGGTTGTACTCCCCATGAGCTTTCCAACAAAACAATAATCACCGCAATCGGATTCCGTATGAGGAGGTTATGTCCGTTCAGGGTTTTGGGGCTAAAACAGGATTTAAAACAGGTTAACTAGTAGACAGGACTTCTCAAAATGCTCTGGGTATAGGCCTCACAATGCTCTACTAACCCTTAAAAGTTCCCCACAATTTGCCAAAAAATTAGACCACTATTTTTTGCCCTAAAAAATTGGCCAAATTTGCCCGTCAATCGCATTCGCAAGATCTGTCAATCTCGATTGATAGGTCAGTCGTGATCGACGTGTCATTCGCGATTGACAGGTCCGTCATGGCTGTCAATCGCGATTGATGGGTCAATCGCGATTGACACGTGGCCCAGATTTTCAGTCGATCGTGGTCAGTCGGTCGTTGACTCTGTCAGTCGCAATTGATGGGTCGATCGCGATTGATAGGTCCGTCGCGAGGGTCTGATCGTTGTGCTCAAGCAATCGTTGACTAGGTCGGTCGCGATTGACAGGTCCGTCAGGGCTGTCAGTCGCGATTGACGGGTCGATCGCGATTGATGGGTCGATCGCGATTGACACGTGTCATGCGTAAGTTCAGTCGATCGTGGTCAGTCGGCCGTTGACTCTATCGGTCGTGATTGACGTGTCGATCGCGATTGACAGGTCAGTCGGCAAGTATCCGTCGTGGTTTGTCGATCGCGATTGACAGGTCAATCGCAATTGACAGAAAACTGAGGAATTTTAAAATTTCAAGCACACATTTAGGATGCCCTAGGCCTACACATCATGGTTATACACTTTGTTCTGCAAAATTGTCAACTTTTCTGTCGGTCGCGATTGACAGAGGTCAACGCCTCGGGACCTGCACAGTCAAATTTTTTACCTGCTGAAGCTGGTGCAGTTGCTGGGGATGCTGATTCCTACAGAAAATCTCAAAAAAAACAGAAAGTCACAAGCACACAAACGCTCTCTCGCTCTCTCTCACAAGTGAAATGAGGGAAACGGTATGGGTGGGGTGATATGACCAAAAACTGAAATTTTTCGCGATGATGGAGATGGATGTGGGAGATGGTGAGGATGATGATGGAGATGATAAAAACAAAAGAAAATAGATAAAAGTGAAGAAAATACCTATGACTCCAACGCCTCAACTCTACGTCTTACCATCACACGCTCGTCCTCAAAGCTCGATCCTCGGCAACAGCGCCAAGATTTGGTGTAGCTTAGTGATGAGTAGCACCTCCTTTAATGTCAATCCGGGAAGACATGAGGATGGTATGATGACCTCGAGCAAGTGAAGGCACAAGTGCATGAGTGAGAAGCACACAAACATGCACACACTTACACACACACGCGCACGCAAGGTAGGACAAAGAGAGAGAAGCAATGGAGTTCTTTAGATTACTTTCAACAAGCTCATACAAGTTCAAATCAATTACAAGCTAACCTAAAAAATGAGCTCTCTAGCTCTATTTATAGTTTTTGACTAGGTTTTGGCCTTGTCCAGACCTAGTGTCCGGCCTAGTTAAAAATTAGGTTCTCTGCCCTATTTGGAGGTTCAAACGGAGTCTAAAAAATGTGAAAACTGAGAGGTAGGTACTTCTAAAGCTCCTCAAGCTCAAGGACTCCTTGGCTTGCACAAAATGGAGCTACAAAAATATGAAATGGTATTTACAATGGTTTTTAGTGATGAAAATCACTAGTCTTGTAGGGATTTCTTCTAGCATTTTGACATACATTTCCTGGAGCTCCCTACTTGCTCCTTCTTCTTGTGTGCCCAACTCTTTGATGCATGAAAAATTTAAATGGCCTACTTGCCAGATCTTCTTTGACTACTGTGTCGGCTTGTGCTTTCTCTTCACTCCGACTCCCTTCGTAGGCTTCCTTGTCTTGTGAGTCCTTCGGTTCCTTGACTATTGCCAACACCATTCCACCATCAACTTGCATAAACTGAATGCCCAAATAGTGATGCAAATGCCTCAAATCAGACATCTCAAATGAGGCATGCAAATCAGCCTTAAAATCAGCAATATGCTTCTCAATAGGACCAGCGAGCAGCATGTCGTCAACATAGACAACGTTGATCAGAAGCACATCATTAGCATGCTTAACATATAAGGTGCTTTCAATTGGACTGTTCTCAAAACCATGTGCAACCAGATAGGCATGTATCTTCTTATACCAAGCACGTGGTGCTTGCTTTAAACCATATAATGCCTTCTTTAACCTGCACACCTGGTTTTCATGCCCTTTCTGCACAAAGCCACGGGGCTGAAAAACATACACTTCTTCATGCAAGTCACCATTTAGAAATGTTGTTTTAATGTCCAACCGATGTACATTCCAACCATGATGGGTTGCAAGTGCACAAATGCTCCGAACAGTAGTCATACGACATGTAGGTGCAAAGGTCTCATCAAAATCAATGCCTCTTTCCTACGCATAACCCTTTGCAACAAGCCTAGCCTTATACCTATCAACTGTACCATCAGGTTTACGCTTCAGCTTGTATACCCACTTAGTGCCAATGGCCTTCTTGCCGGGAGCCAAGTCACATAAAGACCATGTAAATTCTTCATTATAGCATCATATTCAGATTGCATAGTAGCCATCCAATTTTTTGAATTCTGTGCTTCATCAAAAGAAATAGGCTCATTCTCATCACAGAGACTAGACGCAGCCATAGCATAGCAATTTGATGCAAAGGAGGCACTATGAGAGCCTGAACGCGTACGATATGACAAAGGTGCATCTAATTTGCTATCATGCAAAGTCTGCACCAGCCATTTTGGCATAGTTTTTGCCTGCTCAAGATCAGCTCTCTCATCAACAAGTGCATCATGTAAATCTGCATCAGAATTGGAATGATGTGCATCATCATATGGAACCTGCAAAGGTTGAGAAGTTGCCTCATTAGGACGAGCACTAGACTGTCCACTTGTAAATGGAGGCATCAAAGTATCATACATGTCTTTGGAGCTAACAGATGTATCCTTAGTATACGATAACCTTTACTTTCAGAACTGTACCCAACAAAAATACATTTTATTGCCTTATCATCTAATTTTCTGCGATGTTGTTCAGGCACTAGTGCATATGCCAAACAACCAAAAACACGTAGATGAGCAACAGATGGCTTGTGGTCATGCCAAGCCTCATATGGAGTGATAGACTGCAGCACTTTAGTGGGACACCTGTTCAGTACATATGATGCACACATGACAGCCTCAAGCCAGAAACTATGAGGTAAAGCTTGACTCTTGACCATACACCTTGCCATCTCCATGAGAGACCTCTTCTTCCGTTCAGCAAATCCATTCTGTTGAGGTGTATATGGCACTATACACTGGTGTTTTATCCTATGTTCAACCAGAAATGCATTAAAATCAGAAGACATATATTCCCCCCCTCAATCAGAACGGAGGGTGCCCATTTTACATGCTGACACATTTTCAGCCAAAACCAAAAACTGTTTAAAGCACATGAACACTTCGGACTTTGCCTTGAGTGGATATACCCATGCATGCCTGGAAAAATCATCAATGAAAGTCACGAAGTAAAGGTAATTTCCAAAAGAGGGTGTCTGCATAGGACCATAGACATCACTATGTACAAGCTGCAATTTCTATGTAGCCCGAACTGAACCATCTTTTGGAAAGGAGGAATGCTGCATTTTGCCCAAAATACGGCCTTCACAAACATGTTTTCCAGGTGCCTCAAGTTTGGGCAAAGAGGACACCATTTCAGATTTCTACAGGCATAGCAAACTAGCAAAATTCAGATGATCAAAGCGTGCATGCCAAAGCTTTGCATCTGACATAGCCTGAGAATCATTTACTGCACATGCCAAATCATTTTCATATCTTTCATAGTCTATGAGCTTATACAACCCCCGACATAAAATGCCAAAAGCAATAATCATATCGCCATTTGACAAATCATGAACTATACACCTGTCATCAACAAATTTCACAACCAAGCCAATCTTGGGTAATGCAGAAACTGATAACAGGTTCTTTTTGATCCCTGGCACAAATAAAGCATCTCACAAAGTGAAAGAGCTACCATCAGCAGTATTCAAAATGATCTTACCAACTCCCATAACAGGATAAGAGGAGTTGTTGGCGCATGTAACAGTATTCCTTGTAGGGGCAGGCTCAAGTGAAGAGAATAAACTGTGCTGCGAAGTAATATGTTTGGTCGCCCCACTATCAAAATACCAAACATCTGAGTCTATTGCAGACATGCACAACTCATGAGAAGATGGGTCAAAACTGCAGACAGTAGTAAACACCCATTCTTCTTCCTCCACAAGATTTGCAGACTCTATTTTTGGTGTAGAGGCCTCTGCAACAACCATTCTAGCCTCTTTCTTCTTTGCCTCTTTAGTAGCCAGTTTTGGACAGTTCTTTATGATCATTCCCTTTACAGTACTTACAAAAAAATTTTTGCTTTTCTGATTTCTTCTCATCTTTATCTTCCTTCTTCGAATATGTAGAATTAGCAGATTTTTGCTTACTAGTTGAAGAGCTCCATTTTCCTTTGCCCTTCTGACTAGCTAGGAAAGCTTGATCTGCAAATCGCGTAATGGACCTGTTCTGCCTGGACTGATCTTCCTGCAACAGAACAGAGACTAACTCCTCAAATCATAAGGCATTCGGATTGCCTTTCATCATCAAATGAAGAGTAGAAGCAAAACTCTGATATGAATCTGGAAGACCATTCAGAACGGTCTACACAAGTGAGCTATCTTGTATAACCTCATCAGCAGAAATCAATTGTTCCTTCAAGTCTTTGACCTTCGTTAGGAAACTGTCCATAGAATCACCTTCATTCATGTGCTCACTCTCCAATTGTTTTCGGAGGTAAGCAATACGATCCTCATTGCTAGCTTGGTACAATGTGGTAAGTGTATCCCAAGCATCCTTAGCTGCTCTACAAGAGCGAATGTCAGGAATAATGGCACGTTTGACAGACAAAGCTATCAATGCATGTGCTTGGGCATCTCTGCCATCCCAGGAATATGCTCTGCAGTAGGTGCAGCAGAAACAGCAGCACGAACAAGAATCTACAAAATATCATCTTTGACACCATCTTCATCAGCTCCAGCACCTATATTTGCAGTACCTGTAGTTAGAGGTGTAACAGAACGTCTTTCAACACCCTGCACAATGTTCCACAATCCTTTTGCAACCAATACATGTCGCATCATATAAGCCCATAATGGGTAGTTGGTACCATCCAACTTATCCTCAACAGCCAACATACAGAATACATCACTGCTTTCAGCCATGGCCGGTGACTAAAATACCTTGATGCAGAAAATTGATTGTATCTCAAAAAGTTGAACAGAACTGCCTAGATGAGTTCTCCTAGACCTGTAGCAGACTTTGAGACGCTTAAACTAGCAAATAGAAACTGGTATATAACTTTGGCACAAAAAGAAGAAATAGCCTGCACAAGCGCTGCGATAGTGCATTCGGAGGCCGAAACGAGCTCAGATCGAGATTTCGGCACCACAGAGCGAAGCGGTTTTGATCTCGGAAACACGCTGAGTATGCTCACCAAAGTTCATGCGAATTTGAGACTGCAAACGGAGGAGTGTCGACGGCACCCTAGATGAAGCGACGACCTGCTTTGATACCAATTGTTGGAGATAGACGTCTACAGAAGCACGCGAACAGCACAAGGAAGAAGAAGAAGCTTGGAGCCCAAACACAGAATACTGAATGTATTACTAGAGAATGTACAAAGATAAGTAGCCCATTAGGGCAATAGGCGTATATACAAGCTGGGGGGAAAAAACCTCCTAAAGAGGGAAAAAAGTGCCCCGGTGGTCCTAGTGTGTTCACACACATCACTACCTAAATATATCAACAACTTCGAGCCACTATGAGTGCATGTCAAGTCTGAGTTGCAAGGAGCTTCAAAGGAAGATTAGGGATCTGTAAACACTTTGATAAGAGGTCAAAATGACATCAATAAATTGATTTCTAAAGGTTTGATTGAAGGTGTTTTACTTTGTGTAGATTGAAAGAATCTACAACTTTCTAGAAGGCAAATTGTCCATATTCAAACAATTTGGTCATTTCAAACACCAAATACAATGAGATAATGATGTAGATGAAGATGATTATGAGAGAAAATCTTGTATTTTGAGTTATTGGTCTTCAACTGAGGTGTTTTAAGTGTTTTTGAATAGCCAAGAGAGAGGGTTCTCAAGTTTCTTGAAGATAACTATTTAATATTTAGAGGTTATTAGCTCTAAAGTAGCAAAATAAACAGCATCAAATTTTCACGACAACAAACATAACTTCTATTGGAGATTCATTTTTATTTGGAACTTTTATGAGAGAGTCTTCTTGTTGTGCGAGCTCTTGTTTTAGAGCTTGGGAATATTAAATATGTATTATCTATGATGGATGTTGTTTCATATAAGAGTAGAGGAGATTATGTCAAGTTTTGACATGTATAATGGCATAGTGATACTAATTTCGGTTTATGTCATTTCAACTTTTATTTGATGTCGTGGTTTTATCAGTGGATTTACAATGGCATTGTATTCATATTATTTTTTGGCCACTTGAGCATAGACTTGTTTGCTGATTTCAGACAATTACATGAGAGATTGATTGGATATTTTCTTGCTACATGCATTTTCTTCTTTGCAGGTATATGATCCGAGTTGGATTCTCAAATGTACACTTTTTTATCACTTTGATTGGATTGTCTAAGCTTGTGGTCACTAGTGTGATCATTTATTTTCTAATGTGATTCTTGTCATTTTTGCATGGTGATTTCACATGGTTATTTGGTTATAGAGTCCATTTTACAAGGGAAAAGCTACTAAAATTTTAATATCCTTGATGCTACAAAGGTGTTCTAATAGATTCTTGATGCTTATGTGATAGCTTTGGATCTTTTCTTATCTCCATTCACTTGGAGTTGGTCACAAGTTATTCATGATAGGTTGGACGATCTTACTAGGTTCATTCTTGAGCGGGAGACTTATCACCATTGTATTCACATGTATTGCCATCAATTTTTAGCATATGTATTTGCCATTATCTATTCTTGGATGAGTAGAAAGGGATGATAAGTTATTTTTTCTTTTTTTTTCTACTACTTATCTTGACTTGAATGCTCAATTTATAGGGGATAATCTATGAAATGTTTCCTAGTATTCTTTCATATCTAAGTCATTTTAGAGATTTTGTGAGCAAGGTAATGTTCATGATTTTATGGGCATTCTAGATGCATGGCTATGTGATCAATTTCTCACATGGTTTCTTCTCCAACAAGACATTTATGATGCAATTCGTGCATATGGGTATGTAAGCATGATCTATTGATCATAGAGTACAATTTCTATTCTCTTGTTACATTGGTAGTCTCTTGGACGTTTTCTTGATCTGATGGTACCCACTTTCTAATATGGAAAGATTATATGTGGCATACATTGGTTCATGTTAGGTGAAAAATGTGTGTGCATAGAGATGCACACATGCCTCATAACATGACTGGCCACATATGGATAGATATGGATGTGATGGCTAGCTCCGCTATCTAGTTACAACTTGTGGATTATATGCAAAAACGAGGAATCAAGAGAGGGAATACTACCAGGTATACACCTAAAGAGAATGAAGTGGTAGAGAGGAGGAATAGAACCATTGTCGAAGAAGCAATGTGCATATTGAATGAAAATAAGCTACCAAATTGCTTATGGGTTGAGGCAATATCCACTACCACATACTTCATAAATAGATTAATGTCAAAAGCCTTGGATGGTATGAAGCTTGGAATGGAAGAAGGCGAAGCTTGGACCATTGCAAGATATTTGGGTGCATTGCATATGCACACATACCAACTCAAATTAGAGGTAAATTAGACCCTAAGGCAGATAAGTGTGTATTTATAGGCTATGAACTTAATAAAAAAAGTTGTAGACTATATAATCCTAGAAATAAAGGTTTAATCGTGATTCCAGATGTTGTCTTTGATGAGAAAAAGCATGATTTGAATATTATTGTAGAAATATCAAGCTACCGTATGGCTTAGAAGAAGATTTTTTAACACTCTTAGGTAAGATTACACATACACTTGAAGAATCAAGTGATTCCGAAGATGATCAAAAGACTTCTAGGAAGTAAATCAATTAATAAAACTCCAAGAACAAGGCCAAGATACAAGATTTGAGGAATGTTGTAAGAATCCTTACAACAAACCATAAAAAGATCTACTAGGGAGAATAAGAAGCCAGAGAGGAATGGCTATGATGACCAAACATTCTATCTATTTAGCATAAGACATCAACTTTAAAAAGCCCTCATCTTATAAGGAGGAAAGGAAAAAAAGAGAGTGTATGAATGATGTGGAAGAAGAAATTGAAGCCTTTTAAGACAATCACACTTGGGAATTCGTGCCCAAGTCTCCAACCATCAAGATCATTGGATCCATATGGATATAAAAAGTGAAGAAGAATATCAATGGAATCATTAACAAGTATAAAGCTAAAATTGTGGCTAAAGGGTATGCTTAGACTCAAGGTATTGACTAAGAGGAGGCCTTCTCACATGTGGCAAAGATTTCGACTATTAGAGTACTCATAAGCATTACAACATCTTCCAATAATTGGAAGATCTATCAAATGGACGTGAAGAACACATTCTTGAATCGATGGATACTTGAAGACGTTTTTATGGCTTAACCCCTTGGGTTTGAAGATTCACATTTTCCTGAACATGTATGCAGATTAAGGAAATCCCTATATGGTCTAAAACAAGATCCAAGATCTTGGAATCATAAACTTGTGACCTATTTGTAGGATAAGGGTTTCATTATTCGTAAACTAGATCCTTCACTCATTCATGAAGAGGGCACATGGAGAAGTCATATACGTTTGTGTATGTGTAGATGACATAATACTCATTGATAATGATGCTGAAGGTATCAAAAAATTAAGCTACATATGTAGGAGGAATTCAAGATTAGTGATCTAGACTAGCTCACATATTTCCTTGGTTTGGAAGTAGTGCACAGAGAGAAGGGTAAGTATCTCACCAAAAGAAACATTTCTAGGACATGCTAGCCAAGTTCAACATTGAGAATAGTAAGGTTGTAAGTACACTCAAGGAGGTAGATTCAAAGTTAATTTATCATGACAGTAATCTATTTGAAGACATAACAAGCTACCAAAGCTTGATGGGAATTTTGAATTAAACTCACAGGGGTAGACATTTTCTATAGCGTAAGTGTTCTAAGTCAATTCATGCATGCTCATAAAAAGATGCACATGGAAGCAAGTAAGAGAAAACTTAAGTATCTAAAGGGAGCCATAAATCAAGTTTTATTTTATCCATACACTTGGTAGATATAAAGTTATTCTTTGATATAGATTCTGTAGGATCAAAAGATGAGAGGAGTACTTCAAGGTTATCTTAAATTTGCAGATACAAAACTCGTTTCATGGTCATCCAAGAAGCAACCAATGATTTCTCTTTCATCTAGTGAAGTTGAATATAGAATTTTGGCAAATGCAACTTATGAAGCAATGTGGATTAAGACATTATACTTAGATTTGGGTATAAAGTCCTCCACTCCTCATATTTTGGGAGACAACAAAAGTTCTCTTCACCTTGAAAAAAATCCAATTTATCATGTTAGGACCAAACACATTGAGGACCATTATCATTATGTTAAGGAGAAAATCACAAGCAAGTAAATTGAACTCTCATATGTTAGAGTTTGAGGTCTACGAAAGCACTCAAACAACACAAGGGGGAAGAATAGTAACCCATTAGGGTTATAGGCGTATATAAAAGCTGAGAGGAAAAAAACCTCCTAAAGAGGGAGAAAATTGCCCCAATGGTCCTAGTGTGTTCACAAACATCACTATCAAAATATATCAACAAAACCCCCCTAGAAGTGATGCAGTGAACAAGGAGTTGGCACTCATATATAAGGAAGTGCAAAGCTATGTGGCAGCAACCCACAAAAGGAATTAAGCCCAAAGCTTTGGGGAAAGATTCAAACTTCTCCCTATGGAGAGCCTTTGTGAAAAGGTTTGCAATGTTATCCTATGTGGGCACATATGCCAAACGGATCTCCCTATCAGAGAACTCTCCCTGACATAATGATAGTGAACGTCAATGTGCTTAGTGCGAGGGTGGAACATAAGTTTCATCGCAACTGCCAATGCTCTATAATTGTTAGTAAAGATGGTGGTAGTAGAAGAGTGACCAACACCCAAATCAGCCATAAGGTGTTTGAGCCACACAAACTCAACAGTTGGTGTGAAAGCTGCCCTATACTCAACCACACAACTAGAAGTATCCATAGTAGGCTGCTTCTTGCTCAACCAAGATATGCATGAGCTACCAAGCATGAAGCAAATACCAATGGTTGACACACAAGTGTCATAGCAACCAGGCCAGTCAGAGTAAGAAAAAGCATTTAAATCTAGTGGTACTGATCCCCCTTGGGATAAAACAATCCAAGTTATTCGGTACCACTCAAGTAGCAAAAGATGCGCTTAACTACGTTTCAATGCTTGTCACTTAGGCTATGCATAAACTTGCTCATTTGTGAAAAAAAAAACTAAATATATGGCCGAGTAATGCATAATTAAATCAAGCATCCACCAACCTATTGATAGAGAACAACATCTAATGCATCTCTAGCATCATGAAGACTCAACTGTAAACCTATTTCCATAGGAATGGAAATAGGTTTGTAGTCTTCAAGGCCAAAATGTTGCAATAATGTGTCAATATATTTTTTGTTTGACACAAGCTATTTTGTGATCAACTTGCATAAATTGAATGCCCAAATAATGATGCAAATGCCCCAAATTTGACACCTCAAATGAGGCATGACAACAATGATAAGAAACACATCATTTTCACACTTAACATATAAGGTTCTCTCAGTTGGACTGGTTTCAAAACCATGTGCAATCAAGTAGGAATGTATCTTTTCATAACAAGCACATGGTGCTTGCTTCAAACCATATAATGCCTTTTTCAATCTATGCACTTTGTTTTCATGCCCTTTCTGCACAAAACCATGGGGCTGAAAAACATACACTTCTTCATGCAATTCACCATTCAAAAATGCAATTTGTATGTCCAACTAATGTGCATTCCAACCATGATGAGGTGCAAGTGCACAAATGATAGGAACAGTAGCCATTCGGCATGTAGGAGCAAAGGTCTCATCAAAATCAATGCCTTATTCTTGAGCATAACCCTTTGCTCCAACCCTAGCCTTGTACATGTCAAATGTTCCATCACACTTACACTTCAGCTTCTATACCCACTTAGTGCCAATGGCCTTCTTGCCAAGAGGAAAGCCACATAAAGAACAGGTACCATTTTTCATAATACCATCATATTCTCATTATATCGCAGCCATCCAATTTTCTAGATTTTGTGCTTCATCAAAGGAAACATGCACATTCTCATATTTAAGCATAGTTTTTGCCTCCTCTATATCAGACCCCTCATCAACAAGTGTATCATGTAAATGTGCATCAGAAATGGAATGATATGCATCATCATCTGGAACTTGCAAAGAATAAGAAATTGCCTCATTCGGACCAACACTAGACTATCCACATGTAAAAAGAGGCGACAAAGTGTCATACACATCTTTCGATCTAATTGATGTCTCCTTAGTACATGAAAGTAATGGTTGAATTGCATCTTTCACAAAAACAACATCACAGCTAACCAGAATGTGTTTATTTTGTCAATGAAACAGATGATAGCCTTTGCTTTCATAATTGTACCCAACAAAAATACATTTCACTGCTTTATCATCCAATTTCATATGGTGTTGTTTAGGTACTAATGCATATGCAAGACAAACAAAGGCACACAAATGAGCAAAAGATGGCTTGCGACCATGTCAAGCCTCATATGGGGTGATACACTACAATGATTTAGTGGGACACTTGTTAAGTACATATGTTGCACACATAACAACCTCAAGCCAAAAACTATGTTGTAAAGCCTGGCTTTTGACCATACACCTCAACATCTCCATGAGTGATATGTTCTTCTTTTCAACAACTCATTTCTCTTGAGGTGTATATGGCATTGTACACTAATGTTTTATCCCATGTTGAGCCAAAAATGTATTAAAATAAGAAGACATATATTCCCTCCCTCGATCAGAATGGAGGGTGCCCATTTTACATGCTGATAGATTTTCAACCAAAACTAGAAACTGTTTGAAGCGTATAAACACGTTGAACTTTGCGTTCAATGGATATACCCATGCATGCCTGGAAAAAGCATCGATGAAATTCACGAAGTAAAAGTAGTTCCCAAAAGAAGGTGTTTGCATAGGGCCACAAACATCATTGTGAACAAGGTGCAATTTCTGAGTAGCTCATAGTGACCCATCTTTTGGGAAGGAGGAACACTACATTTTGCCCAAATACAGCCTTCATAGACATGTTTACCAAGTGCCTCAAGTTTAGGCAAAGAGGACATCATTTCAGATTTTTGTAGGCATATCAAACGAGCAGAATTCAGATGACCAAAGCGTGCATGCCAAATCTTTGGATCTAACATAGCCTAAGAATCTTTAACTGCACATGTTGAATCATTCATAGATTTTGCATAACCTATGAGCTTATATAGGCCAAGACATAAAATGACAAAAGTAATAATGACATTGCCATTTGATAGATCATGAACTATACATTTATCATTAATAAATTTCACAACCAAGCCGATCTTGCCTAATACTAAAATTGATAGCAGATTTTTCTCGATCCATAGAACAAATAAAGCATCCAATTATGTCAAAGAACTACCATCAGCAATCATCATAATGATCATACCAACTCCCATGATAGGATAAGAGGAGTTGTTGGTGCAGTTGAGCATTCCTTGTAGTGACAGGCTCAAGTGAAGTGAAGAAACTAGGCTACAAGGAATATGTTTGGTTGCCCCGCTATCAAAGTACCAAACATCTGATTCTATTGTAGACATAGATTGTTCATGAGAAGAATATGTGTCATAACTACAAACAGTAGTAAATGCACATTCTTTATTTTGCACAAGATTTGCAAACTCTAATTTGGGTGTAAAGGCCTCTAGAACAACCATTCAAGCCTCTTTTTTCTTTGCATCTTTTGTAGCCAGTTTTGGACAACTCTTTATGACATAATAATTTCCTTTATAGTAATTGCCAAACAATTTCTACTTTTTTGTTTTCTTCTTTTCTTTTTCATCTTCATTTGATTATGTAGCATTAGCAGATTTTTGCTTACTAATAGATGAGCTTCATTTACCTTTGCCCTTCTGACTAGCCAAGAAAGCTTGATGTGCAACATGTATAATGGCCCCTTTGTTCTACCTAGAGTGATCTTCTTGCAAGAGAATAGAAACTAATTCCTAAAATTTTAAGACATTTGGAGCACCCTTCATCATCAATCAACGAGTAGAAGAAAAACTTTGGCATGAACCTATTAGCAAAAATCAACTTCATCAGCAAAAATCAACTACTCCTTCAAACTTTGATCTTTTTCAAAAAACTATCCATGGAATCTCCATCATTCATGTGATCACTCTCCAACTATTTTTGGAGGTAAGGACCATGAAACTCATTCCTTGCCCGGTATAAAGTGGTAAGTGTATCCCAAGCATCATTTGTTGTTTTGCAGGAGTGAATGTGAGGAATAATGGCATGTTTGATAGACAAGGCTATCAATGCATGTGCCTGAGAATCTCTACCATCCCAATGAAGTTGTTCTATAGTTGGTGCAGTAGGAACCACAACATGAATAGGAACTTGAAGATCACCATCTTCAATGCCATCTGCATCACCCATAGTAACTATGTTTGTAGTTCTAGTAGGACATTTTTCAACACCCTACACAATATTCCACAATCATTTTGCAACCAATACATGATGCATCATATATGCTAATAATGGTTAATTGGTACCATCCAACTTATCCTCAATAGCCATCATATAGGATACATCACTACTTTCAGCCATGGCCACTGACTAAAATACCTTGATATAGAAAAATGACTGTATCTCAACAAAAATGTACAGAATTACCCTATAGAGTTTTGTTAAACATGTAGAAAACTTCGAGGTGCTTATACTGGCAAACCAAAACCTATATATATGTTTGCCACAAAAAGACAAAATTTCCTACACAAGCACTATGTTAGTGCACTTGGAGGTTGATACTACAAAGCAAAGTTGTTTTGAACTCCTAATCACCTTGAGTATGCTCACCAATTTTCATGCGATTCTACGATTATGACCAGACAGGTGTTGATGATGCCCTAGATGAAGCGTAAACCTACTTTGATACCAATTGTTGGAGTTTGAGGTTTGTGGAAGCATGCAAACAATACAAGAGAGAAGAAGAAGCTTGGAGCACAATGCACAATATTGGATGTATTACCAAGAGAATATACAAATATTAGTAACCCATTAGGGTTATAGGCATATATACAAGCTAAGGGGAAAACCCTCCTAACGAGGGAAAAAAGTGCCCCGATGGTCCTAGTATCTTCACACACATCACTACCAAAATATATCAACATCATATTTATCTACATAGCAACAATGTGCATATATGATGACCAAAGCATTTGATGAAAGGCCATGATTGGAATTTAGGAAATATCAATGGATTGAAGACTCATCTTAGGCTTGAGGTAGAGTTGTTGGTGCATGAAACAATCCTAAGTGCTTGACTTATGCATTAGGACTTGTCTTGATATTTTGAGGCTTAATCTTGTACACGTGTCATTATACAATGGATGAAGTTCTAAGATTAACATTAGGATTTATCTTTGTCAAAAGAAAGAGAGATGTTTGGAGAGAATCTCATGGACACATTGGGAGAAAAATATAATGAATTCATTTGATGATCAATTCAAAATTAAAATCAATTCCTAAAAGTATGGATCACTCTTACGTGGAATCAATCAACTGTTATGGGGAAAAGTGTACATATATACTAGTCACTTTATTCATGGGATATGTGTTGATCATCATACTCATTTTGAGTGATTCAAGTCTTTCCTCAAAGCTAAAGAAGTCCTCCATGTAGTGAGTGTATCATATCTAAATAAGGAATAAATTTCACTTCATTTTCATAGCTTCATTGATCCCTATTTATTATCATAGTGCATTTAGTAAAGTTATCTGAGTTATTTATTTGTGTGCATGGTGTTATAA
The DNA here is from genome assembly GCA_020310875.1 of Ceratopteris richardii. NCBI lineage: Eukaryota > Viridiplantae > Streptophyta > Polypodiopsida > Polypodiales > Pteridaceae > Ceratopteris > Ceratopteris richardii. The sequence goes on from CM035428.1 coordinate 45,570,913, forward strand.
TCTAATCTATTGATTAGTCTCTAAATTAAAGATAGCAATAAACATACCGACAAAGTTTCATAATCATTGGAGTTGCAAATGTTGAGTTATGAGCAAATCAAGTTGACCATGTTTGTGTATCTTCATCTTCTCGAAAAGTCAGGATCACCCCCTTGACGTCTTATGCATATTTCTCTTACTATAGTCCACCTAATTCATGAAATAACTTGTTATAGTTCAATCAAACCTCGATTTGAAATTTTTCAAAAGGCCTCATGTGAATTCCTACCATGTTATGAGCTCTAATTGAGTTATTGAGTGCCTTCTTCCATAAATAGAAGGTCTTCTCAAGTTGATATGTACACAAAAGTTATTTTGATATAGAAATTCAAGGATGATGCTCCAAAGTACTATTGTGATATAAATGCATATATTTGAAGCTTAGGGAGTCTATTAAATGTTTATAAAGCTATTTAGGTTGTTCCAGAGTTGGATTTTGCCAAGATCCTCTCACCTTTGTGCATTATCATCACTCCTCACAAGATTTTGTTGAAACATGTGATGTACATCACATCCTATCAAGCACAAAGGAAACATAGCACTACCCATGGAGGAAAGGAAGTTAAATTATCTTTTGGATGTAGTGCATGATCCCAATATAACAAAAAACCTAGTTTTTGTTGGAAAAATGTTTGACCAATGACTATGAGCCAAGTTCAATGCGATTGTTTACATGTAGAAGAGTACAAATGAAATGGAAGGTTGGTCACCAAAGTGAAAAAAGTGGGTAGGATGTTCATGCAACCATGTTGGCAAAAGGTGTAGGTGTTATTGCTTAAATAGAGATTTGGCACAAGCAAATGGGACATGAAAATTTTTAGAGGTTGAAGTTGATGGAGTCAAAGGAGCTCATCAATGGACTACTAGATTTCAAGGTTGCAAAGATGTAGAAGGTGTCAAGGGAGCACTAGATTGTGCCCTATAACTAGACTAGGGAAATGTTGATGGGCATGTTAAACAATAACCTACATCATCTACTTTGACTGTGAAGATTGAAGAAATCAATGCTATTTCTTATGATGCTACTGTGTTGAAACTTGACAGTACTATGCCTTATGAGGCTTTTGTGGCTGATCCTCTTCCCACACATGGTGGCTAGATTATGGTGCTTCTTTCCATGTGATACCACATAGAGAGTGGTTTTCTTCTTATGCAACAAAGTCTCTTGGTACTATGAAACTTGATGCTTCTTATCAGTGTGACGTTGATGGGATTGGAGATGTGGTTGTGCAATTCATTGATGGTTCAAAATTTTCTATGCATAATGTATGCCATGTACTTCAATTATCATGTAGTTTGATGTCAGATGGTTGACTTGATAACCTTGGTTACAAGGTGGGCTTCTATGCTCAGTCCTTTTGCATATCAAAGGGCAATGTGGTTTTTGCAAAAGGAAGCAAAGTTGGCTCACTTTATCCTTTATTTGTATCATAGAAAGAACATGTGAGCTGTTACCGAACAACATATGGCTTGTATTTTTCATGGACATTTGGGCCATATATCAAGTAGTGGAATGGAAAATCTTTCTCGTTTTGGCTGCTTACCTCTGATGTCTTTCTCTAGTTTTTCATTTTGTGAGCATTGTCAATATGAAAAGCAAACTAGGAATGTGCACAAGACACACATTGACTCTCCAATTCAGCCTTTAAATTTTGTTCATATTGATGTATGTGGTCCTATGCAGATAAGGCCATTAGGTGGTTCTCTTTACTTTTTCACTTTCATAGATGATGCTACTAGAAAACTCTGGGTATATCCTATCAAAACAAAGGATGAAGTATTCCCTACTTTCAAAAAAGGCTTGCCTCAATCGAGACTGAAAAAGCTTAAGGCTTTATGTTTAGATAATGGGGGTGAGTATGCCTCACACAAATTCAAGCTTTTCTGTCACTCTAGAGGAATTCCGAGAGAGTTTATGGCACCTAATACCCCAATACAAAGTGGTGTAGCTAAAAGGATGAATAGAACTATCCATTAGGGGAAAAAGTGAACCCAGCATGGGCCTTCTAAGGATCCCTAATTTTTAGAGATTAAGCTTAATTTTGTTCTTGTTTAAAGGGGCAAAGTGCATCTAATAGGTCACTTTTTAGTAGGCTAGAGTAGGTTTTCTTTAGGCTTTACTAGGCCTCTCTCTTTCTTCTTCTAGAGAGAGAACAAGAGAATCTACTTTCCACATCATCAAACTCGTGCATGTATTTGAATAAAAAATGATTTTTTTAAAGTGTCATTTTTCAGTGTATATTAACTCGAAAGGGCCTATTTATTAATATATATGTCAGAAGTCACTTTTTTGGGCCCATTTTTTAAAGTTTCTTTTAGAAAAAGTATAATTTTCAAGCTTCCTCCATACATAAGTGCCACATCATCAAATCGGTGATTATGCTTCTCCCAAAAAATGACTTTTTTCAAATTTCATCATTTTCATCCATACAGAGTGGAAAAATACACCTTAACCCATACACATATAAGAAAACACATTTTTTGAGCAAAACATACGCTTTAGAGTTTCTTCCAACCAATTTTCCAATTTTTTTTTATCTTGGTCATTAACAAAGATGTTCTTGACATGTATCACAAACTTCATAGTAGAATGTCCTCATGCTCTTGCATCAACAAGTATCCATGTCATGTGCCAAGAGAGTTTTCTCCAAATACACAATGCAACAATGATGCCAATTCTCAAAATGAACGTCATGCAGTTGGAGAAAAAAGTATTGATCTTTGGACTCATGGTTCACTATATCCTCTTGATCCAATATCTTATTACCATCCAACATTCCATAACCTCTCAACTTTACTTCAGTTCATTGGTGTGGATGAAGCTGGACTATTAGGTTACTGCAAGCGATTATCTACACATTCACATGCTACTACTCAATATTGGTTCCAACAATATCAACTCCATCATATGAGGGTGGTCACTTTAGAAAGCACAATCATATCTTTACAAAAACAACTTGCAGATTTTGAACAGGATGTGGAAGCAAAGGAGAGTACAATTTCAAAGTAAAATGCCAATCTCTAGCACGTGAAAGAGACTCCACTTGGTATGAGATGTAGGAAAATAGCATTATCATCCTTTGAAGCTCTTTCATTAGGTGGTAGAGCATGCAAATGACATATATATGTAACAAGGTGAGTGTTTGTTTTACTTTTATATGTTTTAGTGAAGATTTGTAATGGAATCTTTCATTGTGTAGGTTATTTATTCAAGACATAAGTGCTTCACCAACAACACAAGACCAATTCAAGCTGATGAATAGTTGTATAAACAACAAAGAAATCACTTCTGTTATAGACACACCCATAGGAAAGTGTATTAGAGTTGTTGTTGAAATTAAGTTTTCACAGAAGTTAAAAAACCTTATCAAAGTGAAAGATGTGTAGGCAAGATGTGACAAAGTAGGCATCAGTAGAAATAGGTATACTACAATGTACACCCTTCTGAGCCAATTCTTACAAGCACAAGGTATTTCTCAAAGTATATTTCCATGCCCATATAAAGTGTCTATCAAGAAAAAAACTTCTAATGAGGATGTGAGTCGTACTATTGGACAATATTTATTCATAGAAGACACTATGCCTACCTCTCTTTATCATCCAAATATTCCCAAGAAGCAATCAAAGATCCTATCTACACAAGGATTTACTTACACTAAATTCAAGAATATATTTATGGACCTTTAGAAGCTTCAATAAGTAATGGTTCACTTTTATAGTTCAACAATCAAAGGTACCCCTACTACATTTTTAGTTGGTGTTGAAGTTTTATTGCATTCAAGTGTCATATTAAGGTAATGTTTCCTCTTTTGTGCAGATTGTAATGATAAGTTCAAGTTCATACTAAAGCTTGATGAGTGCCAAATCATAAAGGGTCGGCGACTAGAAAGGTTGAGTCTGATACTAATGAATGAAGTTATGGACCATGCAATGAGTGATGAAACTTTAGGATCCACTTCCCATTTTACTTACAGTGTGCAATCAGAGAGCGATATAAGGTGGTTAGGTGCTATAGAAGTTCCCAAAGAAAGAAACAATGTTATTTCATGGATTTTTAATAGGACTCCATGGATTACAAAAGTAATCTCTTCTCAAATAACATGGGCAAAAGTTTTCTGTAGATTATATAGGTGATTTTGAGGTAGAATGGCATTTGGCTGGAGACCTTAAGAGTATAAAATGCATGTTAGGTCGTAAACAAGGAGCATGTTCTCTCTATCCTTGCCCATATTGTACACAATGTTACAAAGGATCTAAAAGACAATCTAAACCTGTAAGGGCATTGATGAGAGTTGATGACTCTGAAGAAATTGATGAAACAGACTCATGGAATCATAGGGAATGGGAGATATCACTTTTGAGGTATCCAATGTTTTAAGAAGTGACTTGTGATAAAATATGCAATGATTGGAACCCCATTATTCCATTTTTATTGGTCAATGTTCACTTTCGTACTTTGCATGCATTCATGAGGATCTTTGATAAACTTTTGAAGCTCCATGTTGAGTATGCATTTGCAATGAAACCACTAGAGAGGTCTCCAATAGTAATCCAACAAATTGAAGATCTTTTGAATTCTATTGGTTGTCATGGTGGCCATGTATCTTTAGTTGTTAAGAAGTATGGTGAGTCTCAAGAGATTTTACAATGATTGGGAAGAAGGCAAGACGTTTCTTTAAAAGAGATGTGAATAGTTAAGATGATGGGAAATGGGAGCTTTGGAAGGACCTCTATTCTATTACAACAAACAATGATAGTCAGATTGGTCTCATTAATAAGTGAAAGAAGGTTTGGTCATTTTTAGATCAATTGTTACATTTGATGCACTTGGTTTCCACTAACGCTTCACAATGAGAATTATTGCAAGTGCCTTTGAAGGCGTTTACACAGTCATTCATCTTATCATGGGGAGAAAGCAACATTACAGATTACTTGGTAAGTTTGCTTAAATCTTTTTATTAGGTCTTAAATACCATGTGTATATCTTATTGACTAGACCATAGCATGTTATTTTTGCACATGGAGCATATTTTATGAATCCATATGGATCACTGGACATTTTTAGTGCACAATGAATGGAGAAGTCACATTATAGGGCTAGAGGTGTTTACTTTAAAAACATCCATCATGGGGGTGATCTACTACAATCAAACTATTTAGAAGAAATGTTCAACTAGTTTTCTCATATGACATTCGCTAGAAAATATGTAATGGAATGAGCATGGGAGTCACGAATAGCAAAGATTACAAGAAAGATACAACATGATCTTGCAAGAGAGAAGTGGATGTCATCATCAGGACTGCTACATCATGACCAATGGCGTGCACAAAGATTCCACGAGGGTTCTGATTGGAAATAGTTTCCCAACTCTTAAAATGCATTATTTTTTATCAAAAATTTTTTCAAGGTTTTTATAACTTCTTTCTCTTCAAATAAATTTTCAACTTTTTTTGAATATTCTTTTATTGTTTTAAAACTAATTTTTATCCATTTAAATGTGAACACGACAAATCTTAAGTGAAAGGCTATAAATAAAGGTGTCCTTCTTCATTTTACCACTCATGTGTTGAGATATCAAGCTCAACATGTGATGATCCAGGATGACACGTACCAGTTTTTCATTTCTCTGACATGTATAGTGGTCATACCGATATATGTCAGGGATACTTCATTGAGCTTTATTAGATTTATCTACCGACAGTGATGGCACATTTGTTTCTTGCCGGCTCACTAATTTGTGGATATTAGGTTTTTTCCTTATGTACTGATCTTTATATATTGCACTTGTTGTATTCTTGTTTTTAAGTCATTCTTGTACATTCCTTTTATGTAATAGAAGAAGAAGAAGAAGAAGATTATTCTTCCTTGCCTCAATCTGTGTGTGTGCTTCTCCTTGAGGGTGAGAGTGTGTGTGTGAGCTCTCTTCCTTATCTCCTTCCTCGTGAAATGGTATCAGAGCTAGCGTGGCTATAGAGAGCTCGTGGAGAAGGCGACGGTGAAGACTACGCGGCAAGACGTGGAGGAAACGCGATTTCACAAACGGCCTCCGTTTGCTACGAAAATCACCGTGAAGGAGCCATCTCGACCTCCGTTTCCAGCCCGCAAGGTCGAGCCCAGAGAAAAACCAGGTCAGTTTCAGAAACTATAACTTGTGTTGTGTTCGGCGACACTCATATATTCCAGATCCAAAATTTCAAGTGATTCCGTGTACTGTTGATACACAAAAACTGTGTTTTTCTAAGATCAAACTATCACATCATAGTGCGACAGTGTTCAAGCAGAAGTGCTGCTTGTAGTGTTTTGCAGTGTTGTGAATTGTTGCAGAAATGGAAAATGCAGATGGAATGAGTCAGCTTATGAGCGATAAGGTGGACAAGAACAACTTCCATGCTTGGAGATTCAGAATGACGAATTTCCTGATGGGAAAAGGCTACTGGAAGTACATCGAAGGAGAGAATGAAAATGCTCCGCAGTTACCAGAAAGGAATTGGACTGCAGATCAGTTAAGAGCATATGAGGAATGGAATCAAGGAGCACGAAAGGTAATGTATTGGCTATCAGTTAGCATACAGGATAGCATGATTGGACACATACAGGATGCCAAGGCTCCAAAAGAGGCTTGGAATAACTTGGTCACTTTGTATGAGACTAATACAAAGGCACGGAAATTGCAACTCAAGAACGAGCTGCATACATTGGAAAAGAAGAGCATGTCGGTAAGTGTCTACACTCTAAGGCATATGTGAGTCACTTGCATCTATTGGCGTGAATGTAGATGATGATGATAAGGTGGAAGTGTGCCTTCGTGGTTTAGGAGCTGCATATAAGCAGTTCAGAACTTCCATACAGACTAGGGAATCTGGTATCTATGCTGATTATTGAAGAAAAGAATCTTGGTGAGGACTGGAACTCCCAAGGAAAGCCTAGTTTTGAGCAGGTATTCTACTCTGGCAGAGGAAGAGGCAGAGGTAGAGGTTTTGGAAGTGGAAGAGGAAATAGTAACCAAGACCAAGGTCAACAACAGAATCATGCAAGAGGAAGAGGAGAGTTTCGAGGCAGGGGGAGCCAAAGAGGTCGCAGAAATTTCCAAAGAAATGATTCAGGTAATGATAGTAAAGGATGCTGGAATTGTGGTAAACCTGGACACTTTGAACGTGATTGTAGGTTAAAGAATCAAAATAATAGAAGGCAGCAAAACAACTATGCATCCACAAGTGCAGATGATTCTAAGAAGCTGTTTATGGTTCAACATCACATGATGAATACGATGTCTGTTGGTGTTTCAAAATCGAATGATAATGTCTGGTATGTTGATTCAAGTGCTTCAAATCACATGACCAGTCATGTAGAATGGTTTAGTAGTTTGCAGAAAATGTCAGTTCTTGGATATGTTGAAAGAGGTGATGATACATCGCATCCTTTTGAGCATACAGGAAACATAGCATTGTCTATGGAGGACGGGAAGGTAAAACATCTTGCTGATGTGTTGGATGTTCCAAATATAACAAAGAATCTAGTTTCTGTTGGACAAATGGTTGACCAGGGATTACAAGTCAGGTTCAATGCTGATGGATTATATGTAGAAGAGTACAAGCAGGATGGACGATTGGTTGCCAAAGGAAACAAAGTGGGTAGGATGTTCACCTTAAATGTGAAGATTCCTGAAATGAATGCAGCCATGTTTGCAAAAGGTGCAGGAGTTATTCCAGATATAGAGATATGGCACAAACGGATTGGACATGCAAACTTGCAAAGGCTGAAAATGATGCAGTCAAAGGAGATTGTCCATAGACTACCAAATTTCAAAGTTGCAGAAATGCAAAAGGTATGGGCAGCATGTCAATTTGGTAAACAGTCAAGAGCATCATTTCCACATGACAAGCATGTTAGTGAGAATGTACTAGAAGTAGTACATACAGATGTTTGGGGTCCAACAAAGACCACATCTATGGGCGGTTGCAGGTTTTATGTTACCTTCATTGATGATCATACACGCAAAGTACGGGTATATTTTATGAAAGAGAAGAGCAAGGTGTTCACTCACTTCTAGAATTTTAAAGCTATGGTGGAAAAGAAGACAAGGAAGTACATTCAAACATTAAGATCTGATGGAGGAGGTGAATACATGTCAAATGACTTCAGCAGTTTTCTAAAAAATCATGGAATTCGGCGTCAGTTTTCATGCAGGTACACACCACAACAGAATGGTGTTGCTGAACGCAAAAATAGACATATTGTAGAAATAGCAAGAGCCTTGATGGCTGAGAAGAATATGCCTCATTGTTATTGGGCAGAAGCTGTGCATACTGCTATATACATCATGAACAGAATTCCGACTGCTGTTTATATCAAGTTACACCTGAAGGGAAGTTTACAGGTAAAAAGCCAAACTTATCACATCTGAAAGTTTTTGGTATTGCATATGTACATTTTCCAGATGAGTTGAGGACGAAGCTTGATCCAAAAGCAGAAGAATGTGTCTTCATGGGATATTCCCTTGAGCAAAAGGGGTACAAATGTTATAACCCACTCACACGACAGGTGAAGGTGAGCAGAGATGTGGTATTTGGTGAAATGTCAAGCTTCTATGCAGATGCCAAAGAAGGACTGCATCTTGAACCAAATGACAAAGAAAATGCTGAAAAATCTAGTGCAGAATCTCTAGTTTTGAGTGGACCGGATGCATCACCAAGCAATAGTTCCAACTCAAATCCATGGAGTGGAAGATTGCATGGAAATTTCTGTCCAGCAAATTCATCAAATACATCCAAGAAAGGTAAAGAAAAGCTTTCTGCTAGTAGTAAAATAGGTGCAGGTTTTGAAGATGTAGATGGAGATTCAAGTGGTTCAGAAAAGAGTATTGATGAGGAACTTGGATTGCCCTCTGTGAAGACTCCAGGAGTAAGAAGGGCACATGCAGATGATACAAGAAGAAGTGACCCAGGACCAAGAAGATCTGGGAGGATGCGTAATTCAGTGCAACGATTGACATATGATAGTTACATGGCTCGCCATTGTGCCTACATGACTGTTAGTCGGCCGCCGAGTGAGACAAATGTAATGACTGCCGGATGTAACGGGGTTCCTTGAATTACGCGCAAAAGTTGGTACGCGCACTTTGTAAATCTATATAAAGCAATGTAAGGAGAATGCTCGAGAGAGACGTCTTTCTGGAATTGCCGGATTGTTTGCTTAAATTTTTGTCAGAGTCCTGTTTACACTGTTGTGGAGTCTGAGTAATGTAAATGTTGAGTTTTGTATCGGATGCTCACATTGAAGATCACTGTAACGAGTGATTGAATGACGGATTGTGTGTCTGAGTACTGTTATCGTGTTGTATTGCTACGTATTCTTTGGTTATTGAAGTACCTTGAGTCAGTTTGAGTAGTTATCTGGCTATGTGAATTGAATAGGTAATCTGTTGCCCTGTCGGAGTATGTTCTGTGTGTTTCCATCAGACTCATTGCATTCGGTGTAATAACTGTGACCCCGAATATGAGTACGAACTAGTATCTTCGATAACGTGGACTTTTGAGATCACTGGCAAGTGTGGTGACGAATGAATCTGTCAGCTATAGTCTTCGCTTTGGTTGATTTACGGTATAATAGCGGAGCTGTAGAATGGACTACTGCTCTGTTCCAATAGCAGAATAGTCTGAAGAAGTTCGATACGCAGGCATAAAGAAACCCAATATTGTCTAGTTACCGCAAGTAACTAAGCTAAGACGTGCATTAGTGTTTTGATGTTGTGATTAAGAATTGGGAAAAGAGTACAGGGCCTCTGTCTAACAGACCCCTACCACTCCCAAGAACCCACTTGGTCTGATAACGCCTTTCGGTAATAGAAAGTTTAATACAGTTTACGGTGAATCACTATTTTACGTTTAATATTTGTTCGGTAACGATTTCGGCTAGTTATTAACACAGCGTAACTGTGTAACATTTAACACTTGGTGCCGTCTGTGGGAAAAGTGGCATCAAGATTGCCAATCATCTGTCAGAATTAGATTATCGTTCGATTGGCAGTAGCAATAGAACTAGATTGTTGCAGACTGTCCCGTTAGTAATACTACGCGATTAGTACAAAAGATGATACATGTCGGTTACTCAATCCGGTGAAACGTATCCCAAGAACCATCAGTCTGGAGTACTAAAACCAACTTTGGGAGGTGGAAGTACAACTAGGACTGACCCAATTGTCAAGAAAGTTAAGAATGTTAAAATTGATTCTGGTCATATTTCGGTGGGACCTGTTACGCCTCTGGAACATTTCGGTACTATTTCGGCACAGTCTGTCAAAGATATAGTAATTCCAGAACCTACCAAGACGCAGTGGGAATCTAGTTTAACAACCTTGGAAAAAGATTCAGATTCATCTACGATTAGAAACACTTTAGTCAAAGAAATCGGCGAAGGCGAAAAAACGCCGAAATTGGGCATAATTTCAGTTCATTCCGGTGATATTTTGATAAGAGAATCACAGTTTTTCGGTGAAGATTTAGCATTTTGTGCTGAATCCTGAGCCCAATCACCGTGCTCGAAAGCAAGTTCCCATACACTGGACATCAAGGAGGAAGGAAGGCTGTTCGAAACAGAGGTTCGAAGCATATCAAGCAAGATAATCACACCGGAAAGTGCGCCATCCGACGATACAGATTCCGGTAGTTCAGATATTCAGGCCCGAGATACAGAAGGAAGGTATAATACACTCATGATGAACGGACAACAACAACAACAGTTATGTCCACCAAGGCCACCTCCAACGGGAGTGACATACACAAAGTTTGGTGGATTTCCAGGAGATGATCCGGATGCTCACGTATGCACCTTCGAGATAAGCTACGCAGTTCTCAATCATCCACCGGATCAGGCCTACAAAGCCATTGTCTTCCAATCTACACTTGTTAATGAAGCAGCTAGATGGCTTACAGAATATGATATTAATCATTTCGGCACCTACGAAGCAATACGAGATGCTTTTCTGCAGCGATTCAGGCTAAAAAAGAATCCAGCCGAAATTTTTGATTATCTGCAGAATAACAGACAGAAACCAAATCAAACTGTACAGGAGTATGCTACTCTCTTCAGAACACACTTAAGGCTGCTACCACCGGCCCATGCTAACTTACCAGATGACGTTATCACTCAGTGGTTCATGAATGGCTTGGTTCCACAACTTAAGCAGATCATGATCATAAGATGTGTCGGAGCCATGTCCCTCGATGCAGTCATTGCAATGACTTTGCAACTGGAACACAAAGTCGGTGGATTTACGGAAGATTTAGAATGGTTAAAAGCAAACAAGAATGTTGCAGAAGATATGACTAGACAGGTATACTGCAACATATGCAAAAATTCAGGACATACCAGTGCCAATTGCGCACTTAATCAAACATTCTACGCTATCTACAACATTGCCGGACACACCACCGAAAACTGCCCATACAACGCTAGAGTACAAGGAACAGCAACTGTCAATGCAATTATCCAGGAACAAGGACAACCAGCCAATCACTATATGCCTCCACAAATGAGAAACAACCAGCAACAAGGATATCAAAATTACCGAGGACAGAGGAATAACAATTATAATCCAAACCGCTGGCAAAACGGACCACCACCGGAAAATCCCAATTTACCACCACCACACTGCCATTTTTGTGGTGAATTTGGACATATTAGGAGATTTTGCAAGGATGCAGCTGAGTATGATCAAAGGAAAAAGGAACGTCAAAATCCAATGGCCAACATGGTAAAAATCACACCGGTGGAGATACAGGCTGCTGCAATCCAGACCCGTTCCGGTAAACAACTGCAACCGGCAGCAGAAATATTTGAACCAGGGATACATGAACAACACAGAATGTATAACAAAGCTAGTCAATGGACCACAGCAGAACCACCAGTCTTTCCAAAGCCTATTCCGGTAGCCCAGCCCTCGTTAACAAAGGAAGGAACACAACAAAGGGAGTTAGCAGTAGAAACATCATTAGTAGTAGATACATTGCCCACCGTAGACACCTCCGCATCAGCAGAGGCATCAACTTCAACATCAGTAGAGCCTGTCAATCAATCTCAATAGGCTTGGGAAATCTTATCTAAGGCATCTATCACTCTGCCTCTGGGCCAACTACTGGCATTAGTACCTAGAATTCGCCAACAGTTCCAACAACAGTTCAGTCCGGTACCTTCTTGTATTCCGACGACAGCAGCAGTTCAACCGGAACCTGATTCTACGGTTGATCATTCAGTTCCCTTGATTACTGTATGGTATAAGAATCATAAGATTACGCAGGTATTAATTGATGGAGGCTCTGGTGTTAACATTGCGACTGCGGCATTATGCAAAAGATTAGGATGGACCGAAATCGAACCAGTTCAATTTTTTGTCAGAATGGCAGATCAATCAAGAGTCCATCCTGTAGGACTTGTGCGAAATGTACCCATCACTTTGCAAGGTACGACCTTTAAAATGACCTTTGTTATACTAGATTTGCCAGAATCCACTTTGGATTACAACCTTCTTTTTGGCCGACCTTGGCTGAAACATGCAAAGGTAATACATGACTGGTCTGCACAAGAGCTTACGTTTAAAGATGCCAATCGTAGATATGTGGTAAAATTAGATGCTATACAACCTTGCGAGCTACACGCTAGACTGTATTTTGCTGAACCAGTCCATATGCTAGATGGATTGTCAGATGATGAAGAAGAAGAGTTTCTGAAGAGTAACGTTGACTTAATTTCCTTAGGGACTATTGATCTACAGCCCGTTGTAGATAATTGGAATGCTTTAGTCTGTACAGTAATACCTGTCATAGAAGAGGCTAAGAAGGAAGACACTGTTTCGACACATGATGATGAATTGCAGCAACTTCTTAAACCAACAGACAACACAGAGAAACATCAACAGTTCTATGTCCCCGAAGATCAGCTGATTACTTACAATTTAGGAGATGAAGATCATCCGCGTCCTGTGAAGATAAAGCACAACTTACCGGAAACATTTCAAGCAGATTTAATCTAGCTACTCCAAGAATTCACTGATGTCTTTGCATGGGACTACAAAGACATGAAAGGATTGGACCCCCGTATCTACCAGCACAGGGTCATGCTGAAGCCAGAAGCAAGACCGATAAAGCAAACCAGCTACCAGATGAATCCCCACTATGCCTCCCAGGTAAAGGCAGAACTTGATAGGTTATTGAAAGTTGGATTCATCGTGCCAGTAGAGCATGCTGAATGGATCTCTCCGATTGTGATTGTGCCAAAGAAAAACAAGCAATTGAGAATTTGTGTAGATTACCGGAAATTAAATGCAGCAACCGTACCGGATCCCTTTCCAATTCCCTTTTTAGATACCATTCTTGATAGAGTAGCAGGTCACGAGATGTATTCATTTCTAGATGGATACAGTGGCTACAACCAAGTAAGAATGGCCGAAGAAGATATACCAAAAACTACATTTATTACCAATTGGTGTGTCTTTGCTTGTACGGTAATGTGGTTTGGATTAAGAAATGCACCAAGCACATTTCAAAGATGTATGCAGGAGATATTTTCTCCTTATCTCACTTCATTTATGCAAGTATATCTCGACGATTTTTCAATTTTCGGTAAGATGATAGCACATCTGTTTCATTTACGGTGCTGCTTTCAAAAATGCAGAGAATATAGACTCTGTTTGAATCCAAACAAATCGGTGTTTGCGGTCTCATGTGGCAAGTTACTTGGCCACATTGTATCTGCACAAGGTATCCAAGTAGATCCAGATAAGATTTCGGCAGTATTAGAAGCTCCGGTGCCAACTTCTCCAAAAGAAGTTATGCGCTTTATGGGCCAAGTACGGTGGCATGGAAGGCACTTACGGTGGCTTGCTCATCTGGCTATACCACTAAACAAGCTAATCAGCAAAACACCTCGACAATTTGAATGGACCCAGGAATGCCAGATAGCCTTTGATCGTTTAAAGCATTTATTAACACAAGTTCCTATCTTACAACCGCCGGACTGGGATCACCCATTTCATATATTTGTTGATGCTTCAGATATAGCAATAGGAAGTGTATTGATGCATCAAATTGATAAATGGTTCAGACCAGTGTATTATGCAAGTCGAAGATTAGCACCTGCTGAGAAAAATTACTCTGTAACAGAAAGAGAATGTCTAGGGCTAGTATATTCGGTCAAGAAATTTAGACATTACTTGCTAGGTTGTAAATTCACATTTCATGTAGATCACGCTGCACTTGTCTATCTAGTTCGGCAGCAGCATCTAGGTGGTCGATTAGCGCGATGGGTCTTACTCTTGCAGGAATTTAATTACGAAGTCATTCACTGGCCAGGCAGTTCACACGCCTTAGCAGATTTTTTATCCCGCTTAGATTCCGGTGAAGCTCCGGTGGGCATAGATGACACGACACCCACGATTTATGTATCAGAACCAATTAATGAAGAATCTGCAGACCCACCTATCCCATTTTCATATTATGATCAGATCTTGACCTTTCTCACTGATGGTTGCCTTCCATCTCAGACTTCTAGAGCAGTATGCAGGAAAATTGTAGTTTTTAGCCGCCGATTTCGGTTAATTGCTGGAGAATTATATTATGTAGATCACACCGGAATCCTACTTCGATGTATTCCACCGCATGAAGTTAACTCAGTTATCACTTTGGCTCACTCGATTCCTTTCGGTGGCCACTTTGCTGAAGATCTAACTCACCGGAAAATTCTGCAGAGTGGTCTCTGGTGGCCAACGATGTACAGAGATATATTACAGTTTGTCAAACAATGTGATACTTGTCAAAGATCGGTTCAGCCTATACAACATCATTTTTTTCCTCTGCAACCCATCTTACCAATGGAACCTTTCCAGAAGTGGGGTCTAGATTTTATCGGTCCAATTACACCACCAGCAGTCTTCAGTAACAACCGTTATATACTGACCTGTACAGACTATGCAACCAGATGGGCTGAAGCCTGGGCTTTACGGTCTGCTACAGCCGTTACGGTAGCAAAGTGTCTGCTAACCGATGTCTTTCCACATTTTGGCTTACCACTGGAAATTGTCTCAGATCAAGGCACTCATTTTGTAAACAATCTAATGAAGGCACTTACACATTCGTTCCAGGTCACACATAAATTTAGTTCTCCTTATTATCCTCGTGCTAATGGATTGGCCGAAAGTACAAACAAATCTTTGCTGAATATCCTTTGAAAATTGATCATGGAATCACCGGAAAGATGGGATCAACTGCTACCTGCAGTGTTATGGGCATACCGGACTACCTACAAGGTAACAACAGGATTGACACCTTTCAAATTAGCTTATGGCTTAGAAGCTATAGCACCAATGGAGATAGTCATACCAAGTTTACACGTAGCAATCACTCAGAAACTTCTACCGGAAGACTCACTATCAATTTGGTTGGACACACTCAGAGAATTAGATGAGCACCGATGGCTCAGTTTCTTAACTATGCACGAAGTTCAACTAAGACAAGCAAGGACGCACGATAGAAACCTGAAAAATCCAGTGTTTTCGGTAGGACAGCTTGTACTTTTTAATAATGCAAAGTCAAATAGATCCGCCGGCAAATTCAAATTACGGTGGTTCGGCCCTTACAAAATCTCAGAGCAAATCGGTCCAGCAACTTTTTGGTTAACTACGTTGATCAGAAATCCACTTCCAAAAGCAATCAACGGCTCGAAGCTGCGGCCGTATCGAAGCGCTACTAGTCCGCATTAAATCATTCGGTGGTGGACCGCATTTTTTAGCTTTTGTTTTTTACTTTTCATTCTGTTCTTTCTCTTCTTTTTTAATAGCCGTGTTTTGTCATAAGCCGCCCTCCTTACCAATTACTCAAGTATGCATGCCAAATTAAAAGCAATATCATTCCAGCACTGCACAATGATAACCATCACTTCCTACCCCCCCCACCGTAATATCTATACTTAAGCTCTTCGGTTGCGCCAAAAAACGCTATTGTGTTCTTGTGATTGTGATTGTGTGTTCTCTGTTCTGTGTATCCGTGTGTTGTGTCCTGTGTATTCGTGTTCGCGTGCACAATGGAAGCGTTGGCAAACTACACAGCCTTCTGTGATGGTATCCCTACCGAGGTAGGAGAATACCTGCGTATCCGAGGGTTGGCCAACTTCGCTGAGCTGCCTTGGCACTCAATGGAAGCCCATCCCTTCCTCGCACAAATTATCCCAGCCATCACCCAATCTCCCATCACCGAACGACAATGGCTCTTCCCCTCCCTACCATCTAGAACCGTAATAACCTTCCAGGCCTTCGTTGAATCCTTCCGCCTCACTCCACAAGGCCGCGAGAATGGCCCAAGTATCCCCATAGCCCGCATGACCGAACTTCTCCCCCGCCATTCATCGAATGAATACGCCATTCTCTGCCGCCCCGAACCTGAAAGAACCGCATTGCAGTTCTTAGTTGCGATCCTTAATCTCCAGAAACGCACCTACGGTATCTCCCGCCCATTCTATTCCGCCATCGACCTTGCCGCA
Organism: Ceratopteris richardii; assembly: GCA_020310875.1. Classification (NCBI taxonomy): domain Eukaryota; kingdom Viridiplantae; phylum Streptophyta; class Polypodiopsida; order Polypodiales; family Pteridaceae; genus Ceratopteris; species Ceratopteris richardii. The sequence goes on from CM035428.1 coordinate 45,587,480, forward strand.
CAAGAACCCGTTAATTTCGCCTCATTTTTCTTTCACCAAATCCATAAGGAGTGCGTCGCCATAGTGAAACAAGTCAACAAAGGAACCATCCCTCGATCTAGACTTCCCCACATCCTTTCTTTTCTCTTCCCAACCATACTCGCCGCTCAACCACCACAACGAGGACTAGTTTTAAGGCACGAAGAGTCAGTTCAACTACTAGAAGATGAGGAAGAAGAAGATGAAGAAGAGCTCAATCAGTTGTTCCGCCGGAAACGCATCAAGATTAGCTCCTCAGAAAGTGAAGCACAAGGCTCAGCCGGAAAGGATAAAGATGATGATAAAGAAGACGAGAAGCAAGAAGAAGAGACGTTCCATGATATAGCCACCTCAATGCATAATGAATCATCGATTGAGCAACAAGAACAACAAGATCAAGCAGAGACGGAAATAATTTCGACCGAAAAAGAATCAGAGCAACAGGAAAATGAGCAGCAATCTAATCAAGATGCACTAGACAAGCTACTGAAGGCAGTGGAATCCACAGAAGCACACAATGCAGAAACGGAACAAACAAACAAGGTAACAACTACTGACTCTGCCCTCCCCAAAACCCCGCCTGCTAACCCCATCTCTCAACCGGAACCACCCCGCAGCCCCATCAAGCCCAGTCACCCCACCGAAACTTCTGAAGCCTCTACATCCTCCCTCAATTATTCACCACCTAATTCACAACAACTGCTCACCGAAACCTCGGCGCAACCTCGCCCTCCTCTGCCACCCCACCCCATTCTAGTTTTTTCAGAATTAGAAGCCATGGGTCACCTTTTAATTAATCTATCCCAACAACTGCCGCAACACCTGAAGCAAGCCACATACAGTGCACGAGAAGAATTCCAAAGGAAATTGGAAATAATGGAGGCGGATATCACCCCTCTTCAGGAAGAATTACAAGCAGCAAGAGCGGAAAATCATGCACTACATGAGCAGATCAAGCAACTACAGGCTACACTGCAAGCACAGGAAGAACACTCAAACTAGAGAGATAAGGCACTGGCTGAAAAAGACGAACTACTGACAGCTGCCGACACCAAAATAATAAAGTTAAATCAAACAATCAAAGATACAGACGATATAAGAATAGCACTAGGAAACCTACTGGAAGAAACAAGACTCCAGTTACAGGATACAGTACAGAAATACCAAGAGCAGCAGAGAGAAGCAAAGCAGGCAGTAGAAGAGTTACAAAGAACAAAAGAATCCTTAGACGATGTCAACAACATGCTGAAACACCAACTGAACAGAGAATCTAAATATCAGAAGGACTTAGCAAATGCCCGTAGAGAACGGGATGCTTACTACCAAACCATAGACTTCCAGAACCAACAGTTCAGAAGATTAGATAATCAGGTACGCAACCAGAAAGACAGAATCAACAAGATGCAGAAACAAGTAACAGACATGAAGACAGCAAGAGATGCCGGCATTATCAAACGAATTTTATTTACAAGAGGCCTTTTTGCAAACACAGGCCGAAATTTTGCTCACCGAAGCCATTGCCCTCAGTTCCGTTAGAGTAGATGTGCAGATTTTAGAACCCGACACCCTTAAGCAATTATTAGAAACCCTTAAGAAAAAAATAGCCCGGACATTTAGATTAGCTAGGAATATGTATTTAGAAGGTATCATAGATGAACAGTAGTTTTGTAATAAAAATCACTTGCGGGTTCGAGTCCACCGTGCGTGCCAGTGTTAGTCGGCCGCCGAGTGAGACAAATGTAATGACTACCGGATGTAACGGAGTTCCTTGAATTACGCACAAAAGTTGGTACGCGCACTTTGTAAATCTATATAAAGCAATGTAAGGAGAATGCTCGAGAGAGACGTCTTTCTGGAATTGCCGGATTGTTCGCTTAAATTTTTGTCAGAGTACTGTTTACACTGTTGTGGAGTCTGAGTAATGTAAATGTTGAGTTCTGTATCGGATGCTCACATTGAAGATCACTGTAACGAGTGATTGAATGACGGATTGTGTGTCTGAGTACTATTATCGTGTTGTATTGTTGCGTATTCTTCAGTTATTGAAGTACCCTGAGTCTGTTTGAGTAGTTATCTGGCTATGTGAATTGAATAGGTAATCTGTTGCCCTGTCGGAGTATGTTCTATGTGTTTCCATCAGACTCATTGCATTCGGTGTAATAACTGTGACCCCGAATATGAGTACGAACTAGTATCTTCAGTAACGTGGACTTTTGAGATCACTGGCAAGTGTGGTGACGAATGAATCTGTCAGGTATAGTCTTCGCTTTGGTTGATTTACGGTATAATAGCGGAGCTATAGAATGGACTACTGCTCTGTTCCAATAGCAGAATAGTTTGAAGAAGTTCGATACGCAGGCGTAAAGAAACCCAATATTGTCTAGTTACCGCAAGTAACTAAGCTAAGACGTGCATTAGTGTTTTGATGTTGTGATTAAGAATTGGGAAAAGAGTACAGGGCCTCTGTCTAACAGACCCCTACCACTCCCAAGAACCCACTTGGTCTGATAACGCCTTTTGGTAATAGAAAGTTTAATACAATTTACGGTGAATCACTATTTTACGTTTAATATTTGTTCGATAACGATTTCGGCTAGTTATTAACACAGCGTAACTGTGTAACATTTAACAATGACAAGATGCTGAACCTTCTTGTTTTGAAGATGCAATTGGTAATGCAGATTGGGAAAAAGCTATGGATGAGGAGATGGCTGCACTTTATGGAAATGATACATGGAAGCTAGTTCCATTGCCACAAGGAAAGAAATCCATAGGCTGCAAATGGGTTTACAAGGTAAAGCATAATGCTGATGGTAGCATAAGCAGGTATAAAGCACGATTGGTAGCTAAAGGTTATGCACAGACATATGGCATTGATTATGAGGAAACATTCAGCCTTGTAGCTAAAATGTCTACTGTCAGAACACTTGTTGCATTAGCTACAGCAAAAGGATGGACTTTGCATCAGATGGATGTGAAGAATGCTTTCCTACATGGTGAGTTATAGGAAGAAGTATATATGGACCAGCCACAAGGATATGAAGATTCAAAGCATCCAAAATATGTTTGCAGGTTGCAAAAGGCTTTGTATGGGCTGAAGCAAGCCCCTCGTGCATGGCATGCAATGATTGCTGATTACTTAACCAGCATTGGGTTCTCTATGTGTGATGCAGATCACTCACTATATGCAAGGAAGGCTGATGATGGCATCACTATTGTGGCTATTTATGTTGATGACCTGATTGTAGGTGGTGATAATGAAGAAAGCATCAAAGAGGTAAAGAAACTTCTTATGCAGGAATTCGACATGAAAGATCTTGGTGTGTTGCGCTATTTCTTGGGCATTGAGTTTATACATACAGAAACAGGTATATGGATGTCGCAAAGGCAATATGCCTTGAATATGCTGCAAAAGTATGGTATGGCTGATTGTAAGCCAATTTCTATGCCATTAGATCAGAATTTGAAATTGGATACTACATCAGGTGAAGCATTGGAAAATGCTACTATGTACAGGAAAATTGTGGGAAGTCTTATATATCTCACAATTACAAGGCCTGATCGAAGTTATACTATTGGACTTGAAAGTCAGTTTATGCAGGTTCCCAGGAAGCCACATTTGGATGCTCTGAGGCGCACTCTATGTTATGTGAGTGCTACTTTGGATTATGCATTGTTTTATGAAGCTGGTATGAGTTGCAGGTTCATGGATACACCGATGCAGATTGGGCTGGTAGTACTCCAGATAGAAGATCTACTAGTGACTTTCTTTTCTCACTTGGAGGTGCAGCTATTACATGGAGTAGCAAGAAGCAACCCACTGTTGCTTTGTCGAGTACAGAGGATGAGTATAGAGGTGCTGCAATGGCAGCATGTGAGGCATCATGGCTGGAGATGTTACTTGTAGATTTAGGTGTGGAAGTGCAAAAGCCTATCACTATCTATTGTGATAATCTTAGCAGCATACAATTAGCACGGAACCCTATTTTCCATGCTAGAACAAAGCATATCGAGGTACATTATCACTTTATCAGAGAGAAGGTATTGGCAGGTGATATTGATCTTGTTTATGTGAGAACAGATGAGCAGGTTGCTGATATTTTCACCAAAGCACTTGGAGCTGAGAAGTTAAAGAAGTTTCGAGAGATGCTTGGATTACACGATATGGCGTTGAGCTTGAGGGGGAGTGTTGAGATATCAAGCTCAACATGTGATGATCCAGGATGACACGTACCAGTTTTTCGTTTCTCTGACATGTATAGTGGTCATACCAATATATGTCAGGGATACTTCATTGAGCTTTATTAGATTTATCTACCGAGAGTGATGGCACATTTGTTTCTTGCCAGCTCACTCATTCGCGGATATTAGGTTTTTTCCTTATGTACTGATCTTTATATATTGCACTTGTTGTATTCTTGTTTTTAGGTCATTCTTGTACATTCCTTTTATTTTTATTTTATTTTATTTTTTTTTTTTTGAGGGTACAAGGAAATTGGAAAGCATACTGAAATTGAAATACACACTCACACACCCAACCTCTTAAGGTAGAGGCATCCTTCATGATTGACTCATGGATATGTCCGGCCAGGACTTGAACTCAGGACATCCCCCTGCAGCTTCAAGGCGTCAGCCACTAGGCTACGCGGCCACGGACGGTACATTCCTTTTATGTAATAGAAGAAGAAGAAAAAGATTATTCTTCCTTGCCTCAATCTGTGTGTGTGCTTCTCCTTGAGAGTGAGAGTGTGTGTGTGAGCTCTCTTCCTTATCTCCTTCCTCGTGACATCATGCACAAACGAGACTGCTAGAAAGGATCATGTCACCTACCCTAACCATGTGCAAGGTACTCAATGCCCACCATGGATGACACCCCACAAGAAGCGTCGAACCACAAGCCACTCTTCTAGACAAAACTCGGGTGTAGGGACACACTCTGGCAGCATTCCTTGTGGGGGAATGAAGCTTCACAACAAGAGAGAGATGTAACACAACCCTTCTATATCTGATGATGAGCCCCCCACATAGGACATCATTCAAGGCAAGGCCCAAACAACAAGGATGGACAAACGTTGTATTAGAGACAACATCAAATTTATAGAGTTCCTTGGAAGTAGAAAGTGTTAACGAGCCACCATGGACCCATGATCATATCCCCATGAACCATCGAGTAACACAAGGAGGCAAGACACTCCCCACAGGACAAGGACAAAGAACAACCGATGAAGAAAGAGAGCAAAGTCGAGCAAAGTAGGTAAATGATGAGGTAGGACCACCTAGGCATGCTCCAAGAAGAAAGAAGAACTATCAACTACGTTGTAGACCACAACAACCACAACCCAACATCCCCCCAAATGCAAGAGTGCCATAAAGGTGAAAAAAGAAAACCAGAACCTTTACACAGATTTGACATTATCAAAAGTCTGTGGAGATTCTTATTCCACAAAGGTCATTTGCAAGAGTTGTCAAGGAAGAGATCCAAAGCTATTGCATTGGACTCTGTATCCAATGGATATCCATTGAAGCCCTCCAAGAAGCTATTGAGGCGTATCTTATCTCAATGTTGGAGGACTCTAACTTGTGTGCTATCCATGCAAAGATAGTGACAATACAACCTAAAGATATGTAGCTAGCTAGAAGGATTAGAGGGAATAACCCTTAACATTTGTACTCTCTTGTTTGGAGAACTTTTTGTATATCCCAAATGGTTAATATAAGCTTCTTCTTATTATATTTGCTCTCCCAAGTGTTTGTCTCTTAGTGTACGTGTTTTGTAGTCTATTTCTCCTATGTATCTAAATTTGTCTTTGAAGTCATTGCACATGAGTATCCTAGTCTTCCACACATTTTATCAAGTTAAGGAAATATTTCATGTACATGGGGTGTTTATTTGGTGATTACATTTCTTGCAATGACCTAGAAATGCAAAAAAGGCTTGCCATATAAACACGGTGATGGGCCCTACAAAACTTTTACAGGACCCATCCCCACATTTTTGTGGTAGACCTTTTTTTTGCATTTCTAGGCCATTAAACTATATGCCATGCACATTGGAGCATATGGTTTGCCTTAGATAGGGTGCAATTCATGCAAACCCTCTGACCAATACAACAACAATCTTGATGAATAGTTAAATGTACTTATAAATTGTTGCATGCTTATATGCACCCAGAGGAGTCTAGATATTCTTTAATCATTGCACATAAGAAGAGTCTTCCACACTTCCCCAAGTTAATGTTGTAATTGGGGGACATAAACTTTCACTATTCGGCAACTAGTGCATGCAATGGCCTAAGAATGCAAAAAGAAGGCCTGCCACAGAAACATGGGGATGGGCCCTACAAAAGTTTTGTAGGGCCCATCCCCGCAATTCTGTGGCAAGACTTTTTCTGGCATTCCTACAAGCATTTTGGGCAAAAACATTCAAAAGAACTACTGGAAAAAGACTGATTAAATTGTGCAAAATGTATGAGATTGTCAAAAACATAAAGACACAATAGACAATTGAATATACATACAAATTGAAAAAAGAATAATTAGTATCATAAAATTTTTACAATTGGCTCTTGGCCTTGAGCCTTTCCATTACATTCTCTCTTCTCTGAAAAGATAGTGGCAATTGGTAAGTCAAAACTGATTGGGATATTAAATGGGGGTCTGTCAATCCAAGACCCAAAGCTATTTCTATTTGCCCTAATATTTTTCCTCTAAAGTTAAACTCCTAGGGTAGTAAGGGCAAAGGACATCCTAACCAAAATTACACAGTTGGTCCCTTGCATTTTTGTAGATAGGCACAAAATTTTGCTCAAGGCCTTCAAACACCAATTCATGAACTGTCGTTGAGGGGAAAAGTCCTTCTGGATTATAACAAAATATTCCTTTGGAAATTTCCCAATATAATGTGCCAAGGAAGAGCCACTGCCACGAGCAACACTGCCACCATCACTCCTTACTACAAATTTATCGAGTTCAATTGCTTCTTGCACATAGGCAATCATAAAACTCATTAGATACTTACATCTTGTATGAATATGAGACAATCATAAATGTCATTAGTGTTGGTGCAGGACAATAAACAATTGGTGATTATATAAAGCCTAGAAGTGAAGAAATGAAGAAAATATTGAAGTCCAACTTCATGGAGTAAAGAGAAGATTCAGATAGTTAAGTTCTTTAAAACATATGTACATTAGCTTTGTAAATACTTCAATATACTTGAAGTAATGACGAATCAATACTCATATGTATATATAGATACATGTAGATGGTCGTATGAGTAGAATGAGATGAAGTATAGATGAAAAGATGATCTGTATTGGATGTATCATCCATCAGATGTATGAAGAGTTGAATAGAAAGAATGTTCAGAGATTTGCGGGTCGATCTTTTCTCTAGTTCTCCTTCTGTGTTTGATTTTATCAGAATTCCTTTTGTACACATATAAATCCATAGTTAACCTATATATGGTTAAATTTTGAGAGTTCAATTGCAAAGAGGCTTAGAGAATTTTGTGTAGGAACATTTATATGTGAGAAAGTGTTGAGTGTCTTCTGAAATAGGTGCAGTTTCGATGGTCAAAGAAATGATTAGTTCTCACTGCACAATGTAAAGTTTTACACAAATGAGGGATTCAAAATCTAAGTTGGAAGGTAAGCCATCTATGGCTAAAAGCATTTGCTTAAACGGGTTCTAAATTGGGAGAACTATGTGTTAGAAGTTGCAGGTGTCAAAATCGACTCTACAGGAAGACAGTTTCAGACATAGATAGATTGTTTGAAGCATTTCTCATAATCTACTGAAGCTTTTGAAGTTTCTTAACTTGGAGGATGTGCATAAACTCTAGACAACACATTCTACAAAGTTTCATCAGAAACTTTACACAAATGATTAATCAATGAGTGATTAATGTGCAGCAGACTTTTCTATGAAATGACTTTTTCACAGTTAGCTAATTTCTTGATAGTTTGGTGATTATCTTCTAAAATGGGTTGGAGTTTAAAGTTATTCTTGATATAGAGGTGGTCTAACATCAAGGATAGTTTGTTCTTTTGGAGATTAACACTCTCCATCAGTGGCATCAGAGTAGGAAGTATTAAAATTGAGGAAAGGAAGACCCCGACTGCTGCAGATATACAAATTTCACACCTTTGAATGTTCAAAAGGATAAAGTGAAGAAGAAAGACTGAAGGAAGACACATAAAGGCTATCAAAAGGATCAGAAGGAGCAAGATTCGAAGCTAAGGTATATTCATTTCTTATAAGGATTAAAGATTTGATAGTACAGGTGAAGAAAGGATGGGAGATAGTCTCCAAATTGAGAAGTTGGATAGAGAGAACTATCCAGCTTGGTCTATGAGAATGGAAGCTCATCTTATGAGCAAAGATCTGATGGGATACATCACAGGAGAGGAAGAAAAGCCAGAGTTCAAAGATCCTAGTGTTCTAACTAGGGAGGAGCTTGCAAATATAAAGATGTGGATGAAGAAGGATGATCAAGCAAGGAGCATAATCTACATGGCAGTGAATGATTATTTGCTTCCTCATATCAGAGGACTTGAAAGTGCAAGTGACATTTGGAATGCTTTGGAAGAGCATTTCCAAAATACATCCAAATCAAGGAAATCCTCATTATGGGCAGAATTTACTACCTTCAAGAAGAAGGCTTCACAATCAATATCTGATTATGTGACAAAGATGAAAGACATTGCTGATTCTTTAGGTGCAGTTGATGAAGAAGATAAGTTGGTAAGACAAATTCTCACAGGGCTAAGAGGAGATGAGAAGTGGAAGCCTTTTATTTTGTCTACAGAACTTTCATTAGATCATTTCACTCCTGATTTGAATCAATTGTTAGGACATATGCTAACTTTTGAGAATGATATCAAAGGAGATGTTGATAAGAGTGCAGGTCATGCAATGTATTCTAAAGACAAGAAGAAAGCTAGCAAAGGAAAGCAACAATCAGTTGAAGATGAAGGTACTCCAAGTCAAGCAAACTTCCTAAGAGGAAGAGGAAGTGGCAGAAGTAGAGGAAGAGGCAGAAATAACAAAGATAATGTCAGAGCTTGTTGGATATGTGGTAAGACCAATCATCTATCTCATGATTGTTGGCAGAATAATCAAAGCAATGGTAATTTTAATCAAAACTTTAATCAAAGAGGAAGAGGTGGCAGATATCAGAGAGGAAACTTTATGTTGGAGCAATTCTATGACAAGCCTAAGTATTGGCTTGAGTCTCACAAAGTCTTAGAAGAAGCTTTAAAAAGAAGACTATGTAAAGTTCACTTGTGAACTACCTCTTGTAACTTTTGAAGAGTTTACTTAATGTAAAAGTAAGAGAATCTTAAGTGGTTGAGTCCACTTGATCAAGAATGGAAAGAGGAGCCACGAATTCGTGATTTGTGGTAGGTAGAGAATCAAATCAATCATTGATTGATTGGAGAGTGATTGAGGGAAGTTAGCCTCCCAAACTCAACTATAAATAGATGGCAGTTTTAGTCGTGGTTAGAGAGACCTATGTGAAGACCTCCAAGAGCTAAGCTTTATGCCATATCAAGGTGTGATTACAAAGCACACATATGTATCAGTAAGTCATTGTATTGTACAAGCAATATACTTTCATTTTCATGATTATTTGAGTTCATCTTTCCATGTTCTTGTGAAGTGTACTACTCACTGCCATTACTCTCAGTTTTCTCAGTCAGCTTGCAGAGATGTTTTCTCTGAGCTTGGTGCATCATTTTCCGTGATTTAGGTTGGTAAAGTTAGCTCTATAAGTCTACTATATGCTCACAAATTTTCATGTCATTTGTATGTTGCAATCTTCAGTTATGTTCATTTGAAGTCAACAGGGTCTGTTCATCTTCACTTCTCTGTCAGGTACCCGACTTTTTCACTCATCTTGTCAGAGCCATTTCTCAATGGTTACTTATCCAAATTCAGTGATTTAAAGCTTGTTAGATTTAGCTTACTGTCTAGTATAACCATACAACTTTTCATAATCATTGAATTTCTATATTTTGAGTTATGTTGATTTTTCTGCTCACTGGTCTATTTCTATAGCAGCCCGTGAAAATCGGGATGATGTCATCACTTGTTAAAACTCATTCTCAGTGTGTGGTTCATTATTTTTGATGAGATTACTCTTGAAAGTTAGCTCTTTAAGTTGCCTAGACTTCCCCAAGAGGAATTGAGCTAATTGCTGCTGTGCTCAAAAAATTATGTAAAACACTTGACAGGTGTATGAACCAAGAATAGCAAGTTTTCACCTCTGAGCTAACTCCAACTTATCTGTTTTGATCTATCTTTTTGAGAGTGATCTTCCAAGGTACATAGGGTATCTAATACATCCATTGGCAAGCTAAAAGGGCCCACCATATACTCTTGGAGTTCATTTGGCTGGTGTAGATCAAGGATTTTGCAACACCTCTTCATCTTCAAGCACATACCTATCCATCTCTTCACAGTGGTATCAGAGCAAGGTTGGACAACATGGCAGATGGATTTCCTTCATCAATTGACAAATTAGACAGAGGTAACTACTCAGCTTGGTCATTAAGAATGGAAGCCTATCTCCAAGGTAGAAGTTTATATGGTTATGTGGCTGGAGATGAAGTTATGCCAAGTTTCAGGAACAAAAGTCAACCAACACAAGAAGAGCAAGAAAGATTTAGCACATGGTGCTCCAAGGATGCACTTGCAAGGTCTTATCTCCTCAACTCTATCTCAGATTTTTTGTTGCCTCACATTAGAAGTTGTAAGACATCTCAGGAAGTGTGGGATGCACTTGAAGCTTTCTTTTCTTCAAGTACCAAAGCTAGGAAGCATCAACTATGGCTGGAGTTCACAACTCTCAAGAAGGCTCCCAAACAAAATGTGACTGATTTTGTCACAAAGCTCAAGGACATAGCGGATCAGTTGGGAAGCATTGGAGAGGTAATAGATGAAGAGCAAATTGTAAGGCAGGTCATCAATGGCTTGAAGGCAGATGATAAGTGGGAAGCATTCACCACAGCTATGGATTTGTACATGGACATGCATGTACCTGATTTCAACACACTCATTGGACAACTACTTACTCAAGAGGCAAAGCTTATCAAAAATGGAGAAAGCTCTAAAGGTAATCAATCTTCAGCTTTATACACAGATAAAAGCAAGTCTAAAGATAACAAAGGAAAGGCAAAGAAAGTGGATGATGAAGCAGGTACATATCAAGCTAACTATGCAGGTAGAGGAAGACATGGCAAAGGTAGAGGAAGAGGAGGTAGACAAGGCAGGGGGAGATCCCAAGACTCCAACTCATGTTCTATTTGTGGATTAACTAATCATACAACTGAAAATTGCTTTAGGAATTCCAGGAATCAAAGAGGCAGAGGATACAATAGAGGAAGTTATGGCTACTCAAGAGGAAGGTTCAACAACTACCATGGCAACTACAACAACTACAATCATTCAAACTATCAAGGAGGCTACAAAGGAAGGAGAGACTACAATAACTACACAGAAGACTCAAACAAAGAGGATTCATTATTGATCATGAACATGGCTATGCCACAAGGTAAATCTGATGAGCATATTTTCTACATAGATTCAGGTTGTTCAAATCATGTGGCAGGAAATGTGGCACTCCTATCAGATTTAGAAGATCCAAGGAATAAGCATGAGGTACAAACAGGAGATGATACAAAACATCTTGTGGAGAAAATAGGCAATGTCAAAGCACCTGATGGAAACATCAACCTACTCAGTAAGGTACTCTATGTCCCTACCATTACAAAGAATTTGATAAGTGCTGGGCAGATAGTAGAGAAAGGGTTGCAAGTCAGGTTCACAAAAGCAGGAGCATTTGTTGAAGATCCAATTCAAGGATTCAGAAGAATTGCAAAAGGTGAAAAGACAGGTAGATTGTTCACATTTGAATTACAGGACACTAGAAACATTGCTCTCTTTAATTACGGTAGTCAGACACTCACAGAATTCGAAGTATGGCACAAAAGGTTAGCACATATTGGTGAAAGGTCATTAAAGCAAATCTGCAGGGACCAAAGTGTACTTGGACTTCCTAATTTGTCAAAACAACATATGATTTATAAGTGTAGTGCATGTCAATTTGGAAAGTCTCACAGGTTACCATTCATGAAGAAAGGTTATATGCATGGAGATCTCTTGGAGTTGGTTCATACAGATGTATGGGGACCTAGCAAGGAAGCTTCAATATCTGGATCAAGGTATTATGTTTCCTTTATTGATGATTGCAGCAGATGGACTATCCTATTCTTTATGAAACACAAAGATGAAGTTTTTTCATGTTTCAAAAGATATTTGGCTCTTGTGGAGAATCAAACAGGTAAATCACTAAAAAGGCTAAGGTCAGATGGAGGGGGAGAATACTTCTCCCATGATTTTGATTCTTTTCTTCAAGAAAGAGGAATCAAAAGAGAGGTAACTACAAGGTACACTCCTGAGCAAAATGGAGTGGCAGAAAGGAGGAATAGGACAATTGTTGAAGCTGCAAGGTCTATGTTAAATGAAAAGCATTTACCTAATTACTTATGGGCTGAGGCTGTATCTACAGCCACTTACTTGATTAACAGGTTGCCTTCAAAATCCCTTGATGGGATGACTCCATATGAGGCTTGGAATGGAAGAAGACCAAGCTTAGATCATTGTAAAATTTTTGGATGTATTGCTTTTGCTCATGTTCCTTCACAGGTTAGAGGCAAGATGGATCCAAAGGCAGAAAGGTGTGTATTTATTAGATATGACAACAATCAAAAGGGCTACAGGTTATACAACCCTACCAACAAAGGATTCTTGGTAAGCAGAGATGTAGTTTTTGATGAGAACAATTCATGGTATGAAGATTCATGCAGGAAGGTCAATTTACCATATAATCTTGAAGAAGATTTTCCAAAGCTTGGTAGAGAACAACCGAAGATTGAAGAACAAGACACCTCAGAGGATGATGAAGAATCTCAGATGGAAAAGATCAAAGCATGGAAGTCTAAAGGTAAAGCAAAATTGCAGGAACTTGGACATGAGGCAGAATCATCACATCATGGCCTAAGAAGATCTATGAGGGAAAAGAAAAAACCAGAAAGGTATGGGTTTGACACCTCATTAGTAACTAAACATTCTATCTACATAGCACAGGACATAAACCAAGAGGAGCCATCATCATTTGAAGAGGCCAAAGCAAAAACAGAATGGAAGCATGCAATGAAGGAAGAGATTGAAGCACTTGAGGAAAACAACACTTGGGATTTGGTGCCCAAGACTTCATCCATGAAGGTAATAGGCTCAAGATGGGTCTATAAACTCAAGAAGAATTCTGATGGTTCCATTAACAGGTATAAGGCAAGGCTTGTAGCAAAAGGCTTTGCACAAACTCAGGGAATTGATTATGAGGAGACCTTCTCTCCTGTGGCAAAGATGCCTACTATTAGGGTTTTTCTTAGTATTGCCTCTTCCAAGAATTGGAAGATACTTCAACTAGATGTAAAGAATGCATTCTTGAATGGTTGGATAATAGAGGAGGTATATATGGCACAACCACCTGGTTTTGAGAATCAAGTTTATCCTGATTATGTGTGTAAACTTAACAAAGCATTGTATGGTCTCAGCAAGCTCCAAGAGCTTGGAATTTTAGGCTTGTTTCATTCTTGCAGGACAAAGGCTTTCAACCAAGCAAGGCAGATCCTTCACTCTTTATTAAAAAGAGTAATTCTGAGGTCATCTACCTATGTGTATATGTAGATGATATTATATTGACAGGAAATGATGCAGATGGTATGAAGAAGATCAAAGATCAGATGAGAGAAGAGTTCAAGATAAGTGATTTGGGTTCACTTACCTACTTCCTAGGTTTGGAAGTTGTCTACAAAGATCATGGTTTGTTTCTCACTCAAAGAAAGTACATTAAGGACATGTTGGCAAAATTCAAGATGCAAGATTGTAAGATTGCAGGTACTCCAATGGAGGTCAATCACAAATTGAGCTCACATGAAGGTGAACTCATAGAGGACATCACATCATATCAAAGTCTAGTGGGTAGTCTCAACTATGCCACATTGACAAGAGTAGATATATGTTACAGTGTGAGTGTGCTAAGTCAATTTATGCACACACCAAGGAAACCACATATGGATGCTGCCAAAAGGATTCTCAAGTATCTCAAAGGAACCATAAATGAAGGACTTTATTATCCTTATGTATCTGATTCAGGTTTGAAGCTATTTTCTGATGCAGATTGGGTTGGCTCCAAGGAAGATAGAAGGAGCACTTCAGGTTATCTTACCTTTGCAGGTTCAAAGCTTATTTCATGGTCATCCAAGAAGCAACCCACAGTTGCTCTCTCTTCTACTGAAGCTGAATATAGAGGTCTTGCCATAGCTACACAAGAAGCTATGTGGATGAAGACATTATTCAAAGATCTTGGATTGGAGTTTGGAACTCCAACTATTTTTGGTGACAATATGAGTTCTATTCACTTGGCTGCTAATCCTATTTTTCATGCAAGGACTAAACATATTGAAGTTCATTATCACTATGTACGAGAGAAGGTTCTAAGCAAAGAGATTCAAATATCATATGTGTCCACTCATCAACAATGTGCAGATATTCTAACCAAAGCATTGGATGGTACAAAGCTTTGCAAATTCAAGGCTATGATTGGTTTGCAGGTAATCTTGGAAGATTGAAGACCTCAAGCATACTTGGCTTGAGGGGGAGCTGTTGGAGCAAGTCTATGACAAGCCTAAATATTGGCTTGAGTCTCACAAAGTCTTAGAAGAAGCTTTAAAAAGAAGACTATGTAAAGTTCACTTGTGAACTACCTCTTGTAACTTTTGAAGAGTTTACTTAATGTAAAAGTAAGAGAATCTTAAGTGGTTGAGTCCACTTGATCAAGAATGGAAAGAGGAGCCACGAATTCGTGATTTGTGGTAGGTAGAGAATCAAATCAATCATTGATTGATTGGAGAGTGATTGAGGGAAGTTAGCCTCCCAAACTCAACTATAAATAGATGGCAATTTTAGTCGTGGTCAGAGAGACCTATGTGAAGACCTCCAAGAGCTGAGCTTTATGCCATATCAAGGTGTGATTACAAAGCACACATATGTATCAGTAAGTCATTGTATTGTACAAGCAATATACTTTCATTTTCATGATTATTTGAGTTCATCTTTCCATGTTCTTGTGAAGTGTACTACTCACTGCCATTACTCTCAGTTTTCTCAGTCAGCTTGCAGAGATGTTTTCTCTGAGCGTGGTGCATCATTTTCAGTGATTTAACTTGGTAAAGTTAGCTCTATAAGTCTACTATATGCGCACAAATTTTCATGTCATTTGGATGTTGCAAACTTCAGTTATGTTCATTTGAAGTCAACAGGGTCTGTTCATCTTCACTTCTCTGTCAGGTACCCGACTTTTTCACTCATCTTGTCAGAGCCATTTCTCAGTGGTTACTTATCCAAATTCAGTGATTTAAAGCTTGTTGGATTTAGCTTACTGTCTAGTATAACCATACAAAGTTTCAGAATCATTGGAGTTCTACAGTGTGAGTTATGTTGATTTTCCTGCTCACTGGTCTATTTCTGTAGCAGCCCGTGAAAATCGGGATGATGTCATCACTTGTTAAAACTCATTCTCAGTGTGTGGTTCATTATTTTTGATGAGATTACTCTTGAAAGTTAGCTCTTTAAGTTGCCTAGACGTCCCCAAGAGGAATTGAGCTAATTGCTGCTGTGCTCAGAAAATTATGTAAAACACTTGACAGGTGTATGAACCAAGAATAGCAAGTTTTCACCTTTGATCTAACTCCAACTTATCTGTTTTGATCTATCTTTTTGAGAGAGATCTTCCAAGGTACATAGGGTATCTAATACATCCATTGGCAAGCTAAAAGGGCCCACCATATACTCTTGGAGTTCATTTGGCTGGTGTAGATCAAGGATTTTGCAACACCTCTTCATCTTCAAGCACATACCTATCCATCTCTTCACACTTTAGAGGTAGAGGTGGTAGGAATTCTTTTGGAAGAGGTGGAGGAAGAAACTTCCAGAATCAATCCTATAATAACACCTACTACAATTATGCATCAGATCAGAAAGAAGATTCAACTCTTATTATGAATGCAACATGTGAAGCCTCACATGAAGACATGAGAGTATTCTATAGTGACTCAGGATGTAGCAATCATCTGAGTAGAAATATTGCTTTAATGACTGATCTAGATCATAAGGCAATCAATCATACAGTTCAAACAGGTGATAATACAAAGCACAAAGTAAAGTCAATTGGTTCAGTTAAAGCCAAAGATGGAAGTACTCTCTTGAGTAAGGTTTTGTATGTTCCTACAATTCCAAAGAACTTGATCAGTGTAGGACAAATTGTGGAAAAAGGATATGAGGTAAGGTTCACTAATGATGGAGTTTATGTTGAAGACCCTAGTCAAGGATATAAACAAATTGTTACAAGAAAGAAAGAAGGAAGGCTCTTCACATTAAAGATACAAGGTAATGTTGGACATGCTATGTTTACATATGGAGAGCAAAAGGTGTTTGAATTGGATCTTTGGCATAAAAGACTTGGACATTTTAATGAAAGAGGTATCAAAGAAATGGTTAACAATGGTTCAGTGCTTGGATTGCCTAATGTTGCAGGTCAACACATGACATACAGATGTGAAGCATGTCAGTTAGGTAAGGCTCATAAGCAATCATATAATAAGCATGGTTTTATGTATTCAAAAAGACTTGAATTGGTACATACAGATGTGTGGGGTCCTTCAAAGGACTTCACTATAAATGGTTCAAGATCATATGTGATATATGTTGATGATGCTACCAGGTGGATTACAATCTATGTGACCAAAGACAAGTCAGAAGTGTTTAATACATTTAAACACTACCATGCATATGCAGAAAGAATTACAGGTCAAAAAGTGAAGAGGTTAAGGTCAGATGGAGGGGGAGAGTATTTCTCTAATGAGTTCAGTGATTATTTGTGGAATGCAGGTATAAAGAGAGAAGTTACTTGCAGGTACTCTCCTCAACAAAATGGGGTAGCAGAAAGAAGAAACAGAACTCTTGTTGAGTTTGCAAGATCCATGATGAAGGAGAAAAATTGCCCTAATTATTTGTGGGCTGAGGCTGTAAACACAACCACATATTTGGTCAATAGGTTACCATGTAAAGCCTTGCAGGGTATGACACCATATGAAGCTTGGTGGGGTAAGAGACCTACCTTGGATCATTGTAAAATTTTTGGATGCTTGGCATATGCATGTGTGCCATCACAATTGAGGCATAAATTGGAACCTAAAGCAGAGAAGTATGTATTCATTGGTTATGATGACAAGCAGATGGGTTATAGGTTGTGGAGTCCATCCACAAAGCAATTCCTTGTGTCTAAGGATGTTACATTTGATGAGCAAGGTACTTGGTATGCAGGTACACTTAATGTTCAGGCAAATGTTGAAGAAGTTGTGAATAAAAAAAAAGGTAAATCAAAGGTTCAGATATTTGATGAAGAGGAGAATAATGAAGTACAGGTTGAAGTTGAAGAAGTGCCAAGGTTTGTTCCAGAATGTGATGAACCAGAAACTTCAAGAAATGGAGAACTCAGAGGGTCATCTAGGCACAAATGGCAACCTACAAGGTATAGCTATGATACTTCATTCTTGACTACTAAAGATTATGCTTACATGTTAAAAGCAGATGAAGATCCATCCACATATGATGAAGCTAAAGGAAAGAAGAATTGGGAAAAAGCTATGTAGGAAGAATATGATGCATTGATGGAAAATGAGACTTGGGATTCGGTTCCTAAACCAAATAGTCAGAAGATCATTGGATGTAAATGGGTTTACAAAACAAAAAGGTTTGCAGATGGAAGTATATCTAGGTACAAAGCCAGGCTTGTTGTAAAGGGATATGCACAGACATATGGTGTAGACTATGATGAAACTTATAGTCATGTTGCAAAGATGACAACCATAAGGACTCTCATAGCAATTGCTGCTTGCAAAGGTTGGAAATTAGCTCAATTAGATGTGAAGAATGCATTTTTGAATGGTTTTATTTTCAGATGAAGTCTACATGGAACCACCAGATGGTTTCAAAGATCAAGTGTATCCAAATCATGTGTGTAAGCTCAAGAGAGCTTTGTATGGGTTGAACCAGGCCCCAAGGGCATGGAATTATAGGCTTGTAAAGTTCTTGAAGGAACTTGGATTTCAAGCTTCAAAGGCAGATAGTAGCTTGTTAGTCAAAGCAAGTGAGGATGGATTTATTTATGTTTGTATTTATGTTGATGACATAATACTTACAGGAACAGATGACAAAGGTATACACATGATTAAGAAGCAGATGGAGAAAGAATTCAAAATCAGTGATTTGGGAAATTTGTCATTCTTTTTGGGAATGGAGATTTCATATACTCCACATGGAGTATATGTAACTCAAGAAAGGTATCTGAAAAATTTGCTAACTATATTTAAAATGGAAGATTGTAGAATAGCACCAACTCCAATGGAAGTGAATCATAGATTGAGTGGATATGGAGGAGAGGAATTCAAAGATATGAAGCTCTATCAGAGTTTGGTGGGTAGTCTAATTTATGCTACATTAACAAGACCTGACTTATCATATGCAGTTGGAGTTCTATCTCAATTCATGCATTGTCCTAGAAAGGAACATTGGATTGCAGGACAAAGAGTACTTAGATACATCAAGGGCACACTTAAAGAAGGTCTGTATTATGGATTTACTTCAGATATAAGAGTCAAAATATATAGTGATGCAGATGTTAAAAGTCAAGCTTCAAGCTACAAATTCATGGGGAATCTTTTATGGACATGTGGAGCAATCAAAGGAAGCCAAAAGCCACGAGATTCCATCAAGAAAAGTCACTCAACCACTCCCCAATTCATCTCAACTAAATCCTCCAAGTTAGGAGGCTGATTTGGGAAGGTAGTTCCTAGATTTTAGGGGCACACTTCTCATTATAAAAGGAGCATGTATCCAGACTTTGTTTGGGCCATCTTCTTGGAGTTTTAGCTCATGTAAAGTGATCACTAAGTGCTGGAGTTGTGATAAGCAAGCCCCTTGCTTGCTTGTTTGTTTTCTTTTAGTAGGCATATCTATGTGTGTGCGCAGGCAGTGTTGCAACTCTCTACCCCTGAGTTGTTACCATTTGTTCTCCCTCATATTGTATCCATTTGATGTAATTCTTGTCTCATGAGATAGCTATTAGAGTCTATTTTATGCTCCGAAATTCTCTGGAGCATTCTCTGAGTAATCTAGGAGCAACATTCATTTTAGTGAAGTTGTGTGATTGATATCTCTCTTGGTGTGTAGGCTCTGTTGGAAATATTTTGCTCTCTAGTGTAAGGGCTGGTTCTCCTTCTCTATTTATCCATTTGCTATGATTTTGGTGTCATTGGGTAGTTATTAGAGTTTTCTAAAGTTGACCTATGTTTGAGATTCATTCTCTGTATATTCTCTGAGAAAAGCTTGCTGGAGTGATGTGAGGTATCTGCTTGACTAACGGTTGTGAGCATTCAACTAGCTCATGTTGTAGACATTGTTTCTCTTTGTGTAAGCATCAATTTGAAGTGAAATTTGTTTTGTTGGAAAGCTCTTGGTGTCTACTACAGGTTTAAAAAAGCGCACTGGAGTTGTCTGCATAAGCTCTGAGTAAGAGCATTTTTGGTGTGCAGAGGTCAAAGAAGGATACGTGTGGAGGTCATTCGCGCTTCGTCGTTGCTTAGGGGTTGAGATACTTCCCCCTTCAGTGGTATCAGAGCATTTGGGCATCTTGGAGGTATCACATACAAGCAAGAAGACCTCTTGGAGTTGATGGTTGAAGATTTGCATCAACAAAAGCTTCTTGGAGGTAGCTCACATCAAGGGGGAGCTATTCTACTGAAAGTTTCAAGAACACAAGGTGTCCATCTAAGGAAAGCTTTGGATTGAGGTAACCTCAGAGCCTCATTTTCATTTTACACACATTGGAGCATTAGCCAAGGGCTAGGTCAAGTACCAAAGACTAGATATGGGAGACTTCAACACTCAAGTTGAAAAGCTAGACAAAGGGAACTATCAACCATGGAGATTTAGGGTCTCCAACTATCTTATGGGCAAGGGCCTTTGGAGTTTGATTAGTTGAAGTGAACCAAGACCTCGGTTGGATGAGAATCCAACCAATGACTAGAGAAGGGCCTTTAGAGAATGGAATGAAAGAGACAAGAGGGTTATCTTTATTCTTTCCCAACACATTAGCAATAGCATGATCGGCCATATCCAAGACTTGGATTCAAGCATGAAGGTATGGGAGACACTTGAAAGGCTTTATTCAACAAGCACCAAAGAAAGGAAGATCCAACTCAAGAATGAGGTCAAAAACCTTAGGAAGATCTCAAGGAGTAGCATAAATGACTACATACTTAAGGTCAAGGAGTTATCAGATGCATTGGGATCCATTGGAAGCCACGTAGATGATGACAATCTTGTGGCTTATACTCTCAATGGTTTGAGAGATGATGAGAAGTGGAAGCCCTTTACCACTTCAGTATATGTAAGGGATAATCTTCCCAATTTTGAGCAATTGGTTGCTCTCATGGTGACCGAAGAGATGAACATAGGTGGAAGTTCAACTAAAAGCAAGGATGCACAAGTTTTCTATGTAGGTAATCAAAGAGGCAAAGGAAGACAAGGACAAGGAAGGGGCAAAGGAAGGTTTGGAGGAAGGCAAGGCCACTCAAGCAATCAAGGACATGACCAAGGCACCTCATCACAAAGAGGGAGAGGAAGAACAAGAGGAAGAGGAGGACGGCATCAACAAAACAGGAATCAAGATGGTGAAGGATGTTACATATGTGGCAAGTTTGGCCACTATGCTAGAGATAGCTACCAAGGAGGAAACCAAAGGAGCTATAATCAAGGTTCTTCATACAAAGGCCAAGGTAATTATGCTTCTACAAGTTCGGAAAATGACAATCTCTTGATGATGCACATGAATGGGAATTCAAGCAAAGTAGATAACACTTGGTATATTGATAGTGGATGTAGCAACCATATGAGTTGCAATGCTTCTTGGTTTACTAATCTACATGTTCCCAAAGGTAGACATGTAGAAACAGGTGATGATACAGGCCATGAGATCTCCCATGTTGGAGATGTAGCTTTGGATGACAAGGAGGAAGGAAGATGTCTCAAGGATGTCTTGCATGTACCTACTATCACAAAGAACTTGGTGTCCGTTGGGCAAATGGTTGAAAGAGGCTATCAAGTAAGGTTCAACAAAGGTGGATGCTTTGTGGAGAACCCTAAGCAAGGTTACAAGGTCATAGCAAGAGGAAAGAAGCAAGGGAGACTCTTCACTTTGGAGGTAAATTCTCATTCCACTCAACATGTCTACTTCACATATGGAAACAAGAGGATTTCGGAGTTGGACTTGTGGCACAAGAGGATAGGTCACATCAACATACAAAGAATGAAGGAAATGCAATTCATGAGGCTGTTTGAAGGTATTCCCAACTTCCAAGGACAAGGTATGAAGCATTTATGTGAATCTTGTCAACTAGGGAAGCAAGCGAGACTTCCATTCAAGAAGAGTGGCTACATAAGCCAACATCCATTGAGTTAATACATACAGATGTGTGGGGGCCAACCAAAGAGCAATCCATTGGAGGTAACAAGTACTTTGTCACTTTTATAGATGATTGCACAAGGATGGTTTGGGTTTATTTCATCAAAAACAAATCAGATGTGTTTACATGTTTCAAAGCATTCAAGGCAATGGTAGAAAAGGAAACAGGTACATATATCAAGAAGCTAAGGTCCGATGGAGGGGGAGAATATTTCTCCAATGTGTTTTCTGATTTTTTAATGGATCAAGGCATCAAGAGGCAAGTAACATGCAGGTACACACCCCAACAAAATGGAGTAGCAGAGAGAAAGAATAGATACATTGCCGAGATCGCTAGAGCAATGCTTAATGAGATGAATGTACCTAACATGTTTTGGAGTGATGCAACAAATACCGTCGTGTATCTAATGAATAGGGCTCCTACCTCAGGGATCCATGGCTTGACACCATATCAAGCCTATTATGGTAAGAAACCTGATCTTTCCCACTTGAAGATATTTGGATGTACTTGTTATGTACATGTGCCAAGTGAATTGAGGCACAAGCTACAACCAAAGGCAGAAAAGTGTGTGTTTCTAGGATATTCAAATGTTCATAAAGGTTACAAGTGCTTCAACCCAAACACAAAGGACTTGAGGATATCAAGGGATGTAGCATTTGATGAGCTACTCCCTTGGTATAAGAAGTATGATTGTATGCAGGACTATGAAGAAGAAAAGCATGGACATGATGAAGAACAAATCAACCTAGAGCTAAGCAGCCCAAGGTGTTCCATCAATGAAGATAATTCAAGCATGAACTCACCATGGAGGGGGAGATCTTCATCAAGCTATGAAGCACAATCAATCAACAAAGGCAAAGCAACATTGGTGGAGTTGGATGAAGAAGGTAATGAAGTTGAAGACGATGAAGGACACATGATGGAGAAAGAAGCCACGTCAAAGAAAGAGATCAAGTTCCCAAGGCAAAGGAGGTTTATTCCTCCAAAAGGTGAAGAAAGGAAGTCTTCTAGAGTTAAATATCCAACTCAAAGGTTTACTTATGATTCATACATGGCAACACATTATGCATATATGAACAAAGTAGTAGAAGATCATGAGCCCGATTGCTATGAAGATGCAAGCAGGTACACCGAATGGAAAGAGGCAATGCAAGAGATCGGCGCACTTGAGGAAAATCAAACATGGACTCTAGTGCCCAAGAAGGAGAACATGAAGGTAATAGGTAATAAGTGGGTGTATAAAGTAAAGAGGAATTCAGATGGATCTATTTCTAGGTTCAAAACAAGATTGGTGGCCAAGCGTTTTGCACAAACCTATGGAGTGGACTTTGAAGAGACATTCAGCCCCGTGGCAAAGATGAGCACCATTAGGACACTCATTGCAATGGCTTCTAGCAAAGGATGGAAGCTTTTCCAATTGGATATCAAGAATGCCTTTCTCAATGGAGACTTGGAAGAAGAGGTATACATGGAGCAACCACTAGGTTTTGTTCATAAAGAGTTTCCACATCATGTTTGTAGGTTGAAGAAGGCACTTTATGGCCTAAAGCAAGCTCCAAGGGCTTGGAACCAAAGATTGGTGGACTATTTGATCAAATGTGGTTACAATCAATGCAAGGTGGATCCATCTCTCTTCATCAAACAAAGAGGAGAACTTGTAGTCTACATGTGTGTGTATGTAGATGATCTTATCATTACAGGTAATGATACAAAGGGCATTGAGGAGATCAAGGAAAAGCTTGGAAAGGAGTTTAGGATATATGATCTTGGAGATCTTAGGTATTTTCTTGGCATTGAAGTTGTATACAAAGAAGCAGGTATTATGCTCATACAAAGGAAGTATATTCTAGACCTACTTGAGAGGTTTGGGATGCTACATTTCAAGCCTATTTCAAATCCCATGGAATTTAATGTAAAGCTAAGCTCCATTGATGGAGAGCCATTAGAGGACGTAACTTTGTATCGCTCTATTGTAGGCTCTTTCAATTATGCCACAATAACTAGGCCTGACATAGCATATGGAGTTGGAGTGTTATCACAATGTATGCATAGTCCAAGGACTGACTACACACTTGCAAGCTGCAAGAAGAATGTTACGATATCTCAAGGCCACTATAAATGAAGGATTGTTCTATTCATTTGATGATGATATTTAGATCAAAGCTTATTCTGATGCGGATTGGGACGGTTCCAAGCAAGATAGAAGAAGTACAAGTGGTTACCTAGTCATGCTAGGTAGCAAGATCATCTCATGGATTTCAAAGAAGCAACCCACGGTGGCATTATCTGCCACTGAGACTGAGTATAGAGCTTTGGCTCAAGTCACATGTGAGCTAATGTGGATTAAGAAGTTATTTATGGAGCTTAATTTGTAGGTTGACACATATCCAATTTTTTGTGACAACATGAGTAGCATTCATCTAGCATTGAATCCTGTCTATCATGCTAGAACCAAGCATATTGAAGTGCACTATCACTTCATAAGGGAAAAGGTGATATCCAAGGAAGTTTTAGTACATCATATTGGTACCAAGGACCAAGTTGCCGACATGTTTACAAAGGCTTTGGATGGGATGAAGATTTCAAAATTCAAGCAATGCATCAACATGAAGGAGCTTGGATGAGGACGAAGAATTGAAGCTTGAGGGGGAGTGTTAAAAGTCAAGCTTCAAGCTACAAATTCATGGGGAATCTTTTATGGACATGTGGAGCAATCAAAGGAAGCCAAAAGCCATGAGATTCCATCAAGAAAAGTCACTCAACCACTCCCCAATTCATCTCAACTAAATCCTCCAAGTTAGGAGCTGATTTGGAAAGGTAGTTGCTAGATTTTAGGGGCACACTTCTCACTATAAAAGGAGCATGTATCCCGACTTCTTTTGGGCCATCTTCTTGGAGTTTTAGCTCATGTAAAGTGAGCACTAAGTGCTGGAGTTGTGATAAGCAAACCCCTTGCTTAAGCTAGCCCCTTGCTTGCTTGTTTGTTTTCTTTTAGTAGGCATATCTATATGTGTGCGCAGGCAGTGTTGCAACTCTCAGGGGTGTTAGCATTGGTTCTCCCTCATATTGTATCCCTTTGATGTAATTATTTTCTCATTGGATAGCTATTAGAGTTTATTTTATGCTCACATATTCTCTGGAGCATTCTTTGAGTAATCTGGGAGCAACATTCATTTTAGTGAAGTTGTGTGATTGATATCTCTCTTGGTGTGTAGGCTTTGTTGGAAATATTTTGCTCTCTATTGTAAGGGCTGGTTCTCCTTCTCTATTTATCCATTTGCTATGATTTTGATGTCATTGGGTAGCTATTGAAGTTCTCTAAAGTTGACCCAAGTTTGAGATTCATTCTCTATATATTCTTTGAGAAAAGCTTGTTGGAGTGAAGTGAGGTATCTGCTTGACTAGCAGTTGTGAGCATTCAACTAGCTCATGTTGTAGACATTGTTTTTCTTTGTGTAAGCATCCATTTGAAGTCAAATTTGTTTTGTTGGAAAGCTATTGGTATCTACTACAGGTCTACAAAAGCTCACTGGAGTTCTCTCCATAAGCTCTGAGTAAGAGCATTTTGGGTGTGCAGAGGTCAAAGAAGGATACCTGTGGAGGTCATTCGTGCTTTGTCATTGCTTAGGGGTTGAGATACTTCCCCCTTCAGGAGATTGGGCACGTTATTCTGATGATAGAAGATCAACACATGGATACTTGTGTTATGTGGGAGATAAGCTAATTTCATGGTGCTCCAAGAAGCAACATACAGTTGCTTTATCATCTACAGAAGCAGAATACAAAGGCATGGTAGAAGCTGCAAAGGAAGTAGTATGGTTAAAGACTCTTATGAAGAGTTTTGATATTGTTCAAAGTACTCCTATCATTTGTGGAGATAATATGAGTTCTTTATATGTGGCAGCAAATCTTGTGTTCCATGCTAGAACTAAACATATTGAGATTCAGTATCATTTTCTGAGAGAGAAGGTTGTTGATAAAGAAATAGAAGTTATGCATACTCCTACAAAAGATCACCTTGCAAATATGATGACAAAAAGCTTGGATGGACCAAAGTTGCAGAGGTTTAAAGATATGGCAGGAATAAAGAAGATGCAGGTAATCACAATTGATGATTGAGGGGGAGCTGTTGGTGCAGGACAATCAACAATTGGTGATTATATAAAGCCTAGAAGTGAAGAAATGAAGAAAATATTGAAGTCCAACTTCATGGAGTAAAGAGAAGATTCAGATAGTAAAGTTCTTTAAAACATATGTACATTAGCTTTGTAAATACTTCAATATACTTGAAGTAATGACGAATCAATACTCATATGTATATATAGATACGTGTAGATGGTCGTATGAGTAGAATGAGATGAAGTATAGATGAAAAGATGATGTGTATTGGATGTATCATCCATCAGATGTATGAAGAGTTGAATAGAAAGAATGTTCAGAGAATTGCGTGTCAATCTTTTCTCTAGTTCTCCTTCTCTGTTTGATTTTATCAGAAATCCTTTTGTACACATCTAAATCCATAGTTAATCTATCTATGGTTAAAGTTTGAGATTTCAATTGCAAACAGCCTCAGAGAATTTTGTGTAGGAACATTTATATGTGAGAAAGTGTTGAGTGTCTTTTGAAATAGGCAAAGTTTCGATGGTCAAAGAAATGATCAGTTCTCAGTGCACATTGTAAAGTTTTACACAAATGAGGAGTCAAAATCTAAGTTGGAAGGTAAGCCATCTATGGATAAAAGCATTTGCTTAAACGGGTTCTAGATTGGGAGAACTATGTGTTAGAAGTTGCAGGTGTCAAAATCGACTCTACAAGAAGACAGTTTCAGACATAGATAGATTGTTTGAAGCATTTCTGATAATCTACTGAAGCTTTTGAAGTGTTTTAACTTGGAGGAGGTGCATAAACTCTAGACGACAGATTCTACAAAGTTTCATCAGAAACTTTACACAAATGATTAATCAATGAGTGATTAATGTGCAGCAGACTTTTTTGTGAAATGACTTTTTCACAGTTAGCTAATTTCTTGATAGTTTGGTGATTGTCTTCAAAAATTGGTTGGAGTTTAAAGTTATTCTTGATATAGAGTGGTCTAACATCAAGGATAGCTTGTTCTTTTGGAGATTAACACTCTCCATCAATTAGATACTTACATTTTGGGGATGTTGGAATCTTGTTCTCCAAACTTTTTTCCCTTGCTACGACCAGATCTTTTGGCATTTTGATTGACAGCACTCAATATCTCTTCACACACAAATGCAATGGTGTCTACATTTGAATCACCAAACGAAATGGTTGTCTTTTCAATTATGTCAGAAGTGTTTTCCATGGGAACATCCGAGGTCGAGAAAATAATACTGAGGCATTCGTTGAGGCGTAGACCGAACGCCTTCTCAATATCATGGAAGAACAAAAATTCTTCTCCCTCGACAAGTACCACTGAAAACATTTCCATCTTTACCTCTAGTAGAGTGGGTTCCATGAGCTCTACGTTGGAGGTTGGACTATTATGTGCACTACTGGCTTCCTTCAACTTGTCCATTGCCCCTTGTGGAAATTGTCTGCAAATTTTTTGACTCTCTTCTAGTAAGTTGAGATCTTCTTTCTAGGGTTCCTTTTCGTCATCTACAAAACCCCTTGTGTCAAGATGGGGTAGGTCCATGGGTGTAGGTTCGAGCTCCTCATTGAAAAAAAAGATTGTTGTTGCAACATAAGAGATATATTTTCTTCCCATCTTCCTCTTCTTATTTTAATTGTAATTAAGGGCACTATGTCATCTAACAGGTGCCCTACATCCTCAACAATAGCCAAGAAATGCTTTAAGCACTTTGCAAAGGCCTTATCTCCTTTATGAATGTACAAAAGTAGGCTAGAGGGGACCCATTTACACTCATATGCTGGAATATCTATAGCGTATCTTAATATATAGAATTTTAGAAAATTTGTAATCTCCTCGAGCACATCGGAGTTCATGGCTAATGTCTCTTCAAGATTAGAACTCTATAGACTAGGTCATACAAATTCATACGGCCATTGTCATCTGTAATATCCAAAAACTCCATGAATAGAACTTGAGGAGATCTGATGGGAGTGGACCTGTTAGCAGCCATTGCTTGCGTGCAAGAATTCTACAGGCTAGTCTATGGTTTCTAGCTCTTTGTGAGTGCAAATGTGAGAAATGAGCACATAGAACCCATTTTTTTAATAGTTTCAAGTTTTTAAAGTGACTTGCCCCATGTTTAAAAGTACATAATAAAATACTGAAAGTTCAAAGAATGTGTTTCTAATGACAAAATAATGCACAAAACACTAAAGGATCTGTTTTTTTTTCCATCAAAGCAAATGTTTAAACATAACACAACAAAAAACATGACAAATACATTTCAAAGTAGTGAACATAGACTTTTGACATTCCAAAAGTTTTGAAATTACCATTGCAAATAAGAACGTATATACATTATCTAACATGAATTGTTTGTCCTACTTTTTACAAGTTTCTTGAAAGTGCCAAAACCATGAGATGCAATGACTAGGACCCAAAAGTGACATTATTAGGTTCCAAAAGAACTATGACAATGAGAGTTCTGTTCCATCTTTGCTCCAATCTATAGGGACTTTCATTTTGTATTCCAATATACTTCCCACGTGTAATCGATTCGTAAGAAGTTGAAGTTATAAAACTAAAATAAACAATAATGAAAAGATTACTTTAACAAAAGTACAAAACATTTCTCATCTTATGTCCTTGCATTTTGAATTTTGATTGAGTTAGTCCTTCAAACCCCATAATCACCAAGTTTTCTCTCATATTAGCCAAGGTCCAATGATGATTCACTAAAATAGTTTCTGTTTCATTGTTGGGCAATCTAAGCCTTATTTCAAATGAATGTAAAAATCCCTCTGAACTTTGAAATGGTATCCATTTGCCAAGTTTACGCATCCAACGATCATAGTAGAATCTAATGTATAATGAAGTATGTTGTTTCAAATGTCGGAATCCTATACCTGTTCCACCTATTTTACAAAGATATTTATCACCTTTTGCAATTCCTTCTATCAAACCCCAATTTTCACCAAGAAGACTTTCGACTTGCTCATATGTGATATCTTTACCCATGAACATGGTGGAAGTCTCTTGGAATGAGAATCCTTGGAATAAATATACAAAACAATGGATGGGAAAAGACTAGTTCAAACCTACAGATCTAGACACTTTTGCGAATTTCAAAGAGTTATGTATATCCATTACCATGTTGTGCTTCAAAGATGATATGGACCATATATCAAGTTTTGGCCACTCCAAGCTAAGAAGGAAATGTACTTCAATTCTCTCTAACCTTCCAAAACCATTCATTGTAGAGGGTACACCATATTTATGTGTGTAAAAGAAAACTCTGTGACCGGTGAGTGCTTTGATGCGCTTTTCTCCAAATTCGCTCAACGGATTTCCTTCAAAACTTTGCCTGTAGATAACTTGGAGCTGATTTCAACAAGCTATATATGGATCATTGAAAATGATGGAGAAATGACTGAGATATGAGCAATACAAGTTGACAGTTATGAATGACTATAACAGAGAGATCATAGATGAGTAATGTAGATCTATTGTATTAATGAACAATGTTGTACATGATCATAGGCTTGACAATCATAGCCTAATGATGGTGAGTAGTGTAGGCTACAATGTAGGCCTCACTCTCTTACAATGTGGTATTGGAGAACTCGGGAATTGAGACTTCTCAACATGCGACTTTTTCAAGTCACTTTTTATAAGTGCTACATTCAAATTTGAATTTGAATTCAACTTTTGGCTCTCTCTAAAAGTAATCCACTAATCTAGGAGTTATTCTCTCTAACATAAAGTTGTGACTTCTCAACTAATAAACTCCACTAGTTTGTTGAGAATTACAAAGATTCTTCCAAGTTAAGAAATAACTTTTACAAATGTAAAGGATGAAATTCTCCTAGCAAAGGTTTCCATGGAGCTTCAAATGTTCATGAATCTTCTAGCCAAATGTGTAGGCTTGCACTTTGCACCATCATCTCCCTCTCAAGCCAAACATTTTGGTTTGGTCTTCATCTTCAATCTTCATGAATGTCATGCAAAAGATAGGTATCCTG
The DNA here is from genome assembly GCA_020310875.1 of Ceratopteris richardii. Classification (NCBI taxonomy): domain Eukaryota; kingdom Viridiplantae; phylum Streptophyta; class Polypodiopsida; order Polypodiales; family Pteridaceae; genus Ceratopteris; species Ceratopteris richardii. Next base: position 45,617,272 of record CM035428.1, read on the forward strand.
AGGTACTCCTTCTATCATCTTTGCAACCTGCCCAAACTGCATCTGAATATATCTTGATGTCCAAGTCTGAGGTATAAGGGAAGTACAATCCTTGATTTTGAATGCCTTTAAGGTACTACTTGCTTATTGATCCATCAGAATTCATTTTGATCTTATAGATCCATCTAGAATCAATTACCTTCATAGACTCCTTCTTTGGCACTAGCTTCCAAGTATCATTTTCCTTGAGTGCGTCAATTTCCTCATCCATAGCTTCCTTCCATTCTACCTTGGTCTTTGCTTCTTCATATGATGATGGCTCCTCTAATTATAAGTCTTTTTCAAGATAAACAGAATTCTTAGTTACTAAGGAAGTGTCATACCCATATATGATTGGATTCTTGCTCTCCCTTTGTGATCTTTTGATTGCTTGGTTGGATGATTCAGTTACATCCTCCAATTTCTTCATCTTGTCTTTGCCTTTGGACTTCCAAGCCTTGAACTCTTCTAGGTTGATGATATCCTCATCATCTGAGTTGATGTCTCCATTCTGAGTAGGCTCTTCCTTAGTAAGGCTTGGAAACTCCTCTTCCAAGTCATAAGGTAGCTTTACTTCCTTGCATTCAATATCAAACCAAGAGTCATTCTCATCAAAGACAACATCTCCACTGAACATGAATCCCTTGTTTGAAGGGTTGTAGAACCTCTATCATTTCTTATTCAAATCATATCCTATGAATATGCACTTCTTTGCCTTAGGGTCTAGCTTACCTCTTATCTAAGAAGGGATATGTACATAAGCTACACATCCAAAGATCCTTCAATCATCAAGTGAAGGTCTTCTACCATGCCATGCTTCATATGGGGTCATCCCATCAAGAGATTTGGATGGCAACCTATTCACAAGATAAGTGGCAGTAGATACACTCTCTACCCACAAGTAATTAGGTAATTTTTTCTCATTTAACATTGACCTAGATGTCTCAACAATTAATCTATTTCTCCTCTCTGCCCCCCCATTTTGCTCAGGGGTATACCTTGTTGTAATTTCTCTCTTGATTCCTATGTTGTGCAAGAATGCATCAAAGTCATTTGAGAAGTACTCACCTCCTCCATTTGACCTTAATCTTTTTAGGTTTCTCCCTGTTTGGTTTTCAACAAGTGCAAGATACTTTTTAAAGCAACTGAATACTTGATCTTTGTGCTTCATAAAGTACAATATAGTCCATCTATTGTAATCATCAATGAAAGATACATAATACCTTGATCCAGAGATTGAGGGATCCTTACTTGGTCCCCATACATCTGTATGGACAAGCTCTAGGTAGTCCTCATGCATGTAGCCTTTCCTTGAGAAGGGTAGCCTATGAGATTTTCCAAACTGACAAGCACCACATTTATAAATCATGTGTTGCTTGGATACATTAGGTATCCCAAGCACACATTGATCTCTACATATCTGTTTTAAGGTTCTTTCACCAACATGCCCTAATCTCTTATGCCAAATTTCAAGTTCTGAGAGTGTTTGATCTTTGTAACTATAAAGTGCAATATTCCTTGTATCTTCAAGTTCAAAAGTAAATAATCTACTTGTCTTTTCTCCTTTGGTAATTCTCTTGAATCCAAATCCTACTTTGTACCAGCCCCTTGTAGCTTGAGAGTTGCGTTGTGGGCCCTCTTAGCTTTCCAATGACACTATACAAGTGCCTATGTACTTTGAAAATGATATAAGAAAAGATTGAATCAAAACAAACTACTTCAAAGTCGAAGGTTCAATGAAAACCTTCTATTTTGATCACACACCTGCTACTTGTTATGCTCACTACTACCAGTACAGTAGGAATTAGAAAACTTCCTTTTAGAGGTATCTAATTAGCTTAGTAAGCTAATGATTCCAAGTGGAATCACTTAAAATGATGCACTATACATAGAGCAATCAATTTAGCAATTGAATCATTACCCTCGATTTTTTAGGACCTCTGCAGAGTTTGACTAGTGAGTGTTTCGACATGCTTTTATCCAAATTGGCTAAATGGATTTCCTTAAACATGTGTGAGCATGTAGATAACTTAGAGCTGATTCCAACAAGCTATAGATCATTGAAAATGGTGGATAAATGATTGAGAAATGAGTAGTACAAGTTGACAGTTATGAACGACTATAACAGAGAGATCATAGATGAGTAATGTAGATCTATTGTATTAATGAACAATGTTGTACATGATCATAGGCTTGACAATCATAGCCTGATGATGGTGAGTAGTGTAGGCTACAATGTAGGCCTCACTGTCTTAGAATGTGCTAATGGAGAACTCAGGAATTGAGACTTCTCAAGATGCGACTTTTTTAAGTCACTTTTTATAAGTGCTACATTCAAATTTGAATTTGAATTCAGCTTTTGGCTCCCTCTAAAAGTAATCCACTAATCTAGGAGTTAATCTCTCTAACATAAATTCGTCACTTCTCAACTAATAAACTGCATGATTTTGTTGAGAATTACAAAGATTCTTGGAAGTTAAGAAATAACTTTTGCAAATGTAAAGTATAAAATTCTCCTAGCAAAGGTTTCCATGGAGCTTCAATTGTTCATGAAGCTTCTAGCCAAATGTGTAGGCTTGCACTTTGCACCAACAATGTAGACATCATAGCCAGAAGAAGTGACCCATGACCAAGAATATCTAGGAGGATGAAAAATTCAATGCATCGATCTAAAGCATATGTTGATAAAAAGAAAATATGAAGTTTCTTTTCAAGTGAGGGATAAAGTTTATCGTCGTGTTCTAAAATGATCCAAAAAGTTTAAGAATGGTAAGTATGCCAAGTTATCAGCAAGATATTGTGGTCCTTTTCCAATCACTAAAAAAAGTTGGTGTGTGGGGCTATAAATTAGGACTTCTTGAAGAAAGTTGGATTCATCCAATATTCCATGTTAACCGAATTAGAAAAGTTTGATAGATTGAGATGATCTTGTCGGACAAGAAATATTGCTTTGATAGCTAATTTTTTTGAGGATGAAAGTTTTTCAAGTGGCAAAAGAAATGTTATAAAGTGGCTTGTCTTTAGTCAAACTTATGGATTTCTAGAATAGAGTCAAGAAATCTGCTTAAGAGTAGCTTGGCTTAAGTTGAGCCTAAAACTTTCTACCATAGATTCAAGGAAGTGATCTGGTGGTTAAGTCTCAAAGATGAGAAGGATGAGGTTTTGGGTTCAAATCTGATGAGGGATATGGGTGGGAGTTATTGGTGCATTTTTCCCAAGCCTACATGCTTGATATGCTTGATATTATTCTCATTTGTAAGTCACATGTGTAGTCATGTGAACACCTCTTGCAAAAGAGTTCATTTTATCTGTTGTAATTGTGAAAAAGAAAACAGGAAAAGGATGGCTTACCTCATGCATGATGTAAAAGCAAATTCGTGGCTCTAACTACCTAAAACCACGAATTTTTGAGCTAAGGGAATCTCTCCTAACTTTGGGGATCACTTTTATGTGGAGCCATTCGAATTCGAATTCAAAACTCCCTCCAAGAATAGCTATAAAAAGAGCAAGAAGGAAGAGGCGATTAGCAAGCCTTGTACGTGACCACTTCATGTCATTTTGTAGAGATTGAAGAGCTTACTCCATATCTCTATCATTCTACTCCCATTGTGCAAATATTCATTGCCAATGTGGCTGTAATCATATGTGAATCTATACATTTATCATTATCTACTTCTCTGTTTTGTTCTCTGTCATACTCACTAAGAGCAATAACTTCAAAAGGTCATATCTCCAATTCTACTCAACATTTTTCAATGTTTTTAATGTGTTTTGATAGCTCTTACTATCTAGTTTCTGCATATCAATTTTCATGGTCATTGGATTTACAGTTTTGAAGATATCTGCATTTTACTGCTCACTGGTCTATCTCTGCAGAACCCCGAGAATGGTGGGCATGTTCCAGAAATTGATGAATCTTGTTCTCAATGCTCAGTCCATCATTTGAAGTGTTTTAACTTGGATTGGGAAGCTTTCTAAGTCTATTTTCTATGCCCAAAAGGAATTTATCTAATTTCTACCAGCACTGTTCATTTTTTCCAGCAGGTGTATGTCCAAAAATAGCAAGTTTTGGGAGCTAGTCATTTTGCAACTAGTCTGTCTTGACTTAAACTTTTGGGATCCATGTTCCAAAGTACTTGGCTGATATTTTGGTGGATTTAGGAAGCTCAAAGGGTATACTAATCAAATCTAAAGTCTCAGGTGGCTGTGAGAAGCTGGTTGTAGCAGCACCTACTCATCTTTGGATTGCATCCACCATCTCTCTTCACAGTGGTATCAGAGCATAGTCAAGCAACATGGGAGATGGATTTCCATCAACAATTGACAAATTGGATCGAAACAGTTACCCGGCATGGTCTCTAAGGATGGAGGCCTACCTTCAAGGGAGGAATCTATATGGATTCATATCCGGAGATGAAGCAATGCCAACCATGAGGAACAAAGGGAAACCATCACATGAAGAAGTGGAAGGACTTTCAAATTGGTGTTCGAAGGATGCACTTGCAAGGTCCTATATTCTAAACTCAATCTCTTATTTTCTTTTACCTCATGTCAAGGGATGCAAGACATCAAGAGAGACCTGGAATGCACTTGCTTGTTTCTTCTCTTCCAACACTCGAGCAAGGAAGAACCAATTGTGGATGGAGTTCACAACAATGAAGAAAAGCCCGAAGCAAAATGTGACTGATTATATCACAAAGATGAAGGAGATTTCGGACCAACTTGGAAGCATTGGAGAGGTAATTGAAGAGGAGCAAATCATTAGACAAATAATAAATGGAATCAAAGCAGACGACAAGTGGGAGTCATTCACAACAGCCATGGATTTATACATGGATATGCATGTACCCGACCTCAACACACTCATGGGCCAACTCTTCACTCATGAAGCAAAAATTAGCAAAGGTGGTGAGTCCTCAAGAGGTAATCAAACTTTTGCCTTATATTCTGATAAAGCTAAGGTCAAGGACAAGTCAAAGAATAGGAAGAATGAAGATGAAGGTAGCTCTTTCCAAGCAAACTTTGCAGGTAGAGGAAGAGCTAGAGGAAGAGGCAGAAGTGGAAAGCAAGGTAGGGGGAGATTCCAATCATCTCAACCTTGCAATATATGTGGCTTATCTAATCATACTACTGAAGAATGTGTCAGGAACCTGAGGAACTCAAGAGGAAGAGGATTCAATAGAGGTGGCTATGGATCAAATAGAGGCAGGTACAATGGAGGCTACAACAACAACTACTACAACAACAATTACAACAACAACAACTATCAAAGTGGCCATAGAGGAAGAAGAGATTACAATAACTATGCAGAGGACCAAATTCAAGAAGATTCATTATTGATTATGAATCTATCAGTGAAGAAGGGTAAGGATGATGATCACATATTTTACATTGATTCGGGATGCTCAAACCATGTAGCAAGAAATGTGGCTTTACTTTCTGATTTGGAAGATCCTCATAACAAGCATGAAGTGCAGACAGGAGATGACACAAAGCACTCAGTGGAGAAGATAGGTAATGTGAAGACATCAGATGGGAATATGAACCTCTTAAGCAAAGTCTTGTATGTCCCTACAATTACCAAAAATTTAATAAGTGTTGGACAGATTGTTGAAAAAGGATTGCAGGTTAGATTCAAACGATTTGGAGCATATGTTGAAGACCCAAGGCAAGGCTTTAGAAGGATTGCCAAAGGACAAAAGACAGGAAGGCTTTTCACTTTTGAAGTGGAAGATACAAAGAACATAGATTTGTTTTGCTATGGATCTCAAACTCTAACAGAGTTGGAGATATGGCACAAAAGGCTTGCTCACATTGGTGAGAGGACACTCAAACAAATTTGCAAGGACCAAAGTGTATTTGGTTTGCCTAATATCACAAGGCAACACATGATTTATAAGTGTGAAGCTTGTCAACTCGGCAAGGCTCATAGACAACCTTTCAATAAGAAAGGATATATGTATCAAAATCCTTTGGATCTAGTGCACACGGATGTGTGGGGTCCAAGTAAGGAGCCATCTATATCAGGCTCAAGATATTATGTGTCTTTCATAGATGATTGTAGCAGGTGGACCATTCTGTTTTTCATGAAGCACAAGGATGAAGTGTTTAATTGCTTTAAGAAGTATATTGCTCTTGTTTCTTCACTATCAAAACAGAGGTTGTAGAATCTCCAACTCTTATCCTCATGAGACTGTATGTTGGATCAACTCTCCATCTTTTCACTATCAAAACAGAGGTGATGGAAGCTCCAATTCATATCCTCATGAGACTGTATGTTGGATCCACTCTCTAGCTCTTCACTATCAAACAGAGGTTATAGAAGCTCCAACTCTTATCCTCATGAGACTGTGTGTTGCATCAAGTCGCCAGCTCTTCACTATCAAAACAGAGGTTATAGAAGGTCCAACTCTTATGCTCATGAGACTGTATGTTGGATCAATTCTCGAGCTCTTCACTATCAAAACAGAGGTCTCTCCAACCCTTTTTTCCCTTTTTCTTCAATGACACTCTATTTCAAGGATAAAAACAGTACACTTCTGTACCCTTGAGTCCATGAAATATTTCATATTTCACATCTCTACGTAAGTGAAGGAAAACAAAGGCCAAGAAAGATGTGTATCCTTAGCTTTATATGTTTCACATGTTCTTGGCTGGTTTTCCCCACAAGTACTTTGATCTGTAAAACATCAACCATTCATGTGGCAAAGGACATCTGGAATTTATGAGTGATGTCACTTCTTCAAAATTAAACCTCACTCCCTTTTATGTCTCTGATGAGATAGAGAGACTGGGAGATCAATACAAATTATGCTCTTTCTCCATATATTGCTTTAAAACAAGAAGTCTTGTTCTCTTGTCTGCATGTCATGTCTTTTACGCATCCCCTACATCTCTTGGAGCATGTCAATACCTTTCATTTCCATCCTTATGTACACATTTCAATGCTCCTATCGATCCACCGCTGTATATCTCTTCTTTGACCATTCCTCATTTACCACTATATTTTACATGTCATGAAGGCTTTCTCAAGTTGACGACTGAAATGTGTAGTCAATTTTCTTATCCGAAAGTGTTCACTCCCAAAATCCCTATTTTGTACATTATATGTTGTAATATTTAGCATAGCCATCCCCAACAACACATGGTTTGAGATTATAAGATATTACCTAATCCACACCCACTCAATTTCTCTATGCGTGGTTCAATTTGAGAAGGAATGTTAGACATTGGTCTACGTAGACCATTCCATGTGTGCGTGGGACAATGGCTAGTGTGCATGATGGCCACATTTGACACTATATCACTTTAGAGACTACCTATCTAGGAACCTCAGGATATCCCATGAGCTAGGGACCTTGGCTACTAGTCCCTCTCCCACACACACATCGAATGGTCTCTGTCATTTTATGTCCAACATGAAGCTCAAATTTTTGTTTTTTTTTTTTTGGATTTCATCAATATTTTTGTCATTCTTCCACTTTAATCTTCTCCAAGGAGATGAGATTTAATGCTATCAAAGCCTTATGTATTCTTTTGCCATTCCAAGAAATGTGCATTGGGAAGGCCAATTCATCATAGACAACATTGAGGTCAATTGGAAAATCCAGTCCCACCATTGGTTCATGGAAACCTAGAATCATATTCTAATTCCCAATAACCAAGAAACTTGGCTATGTTTTATCAATAATATACTATTGTGGCACAAGATGAAGGCTCTTAAAATCAATCTTTATGTGGCTAATATTTTATCACAAATCAGTGCAAAAGATTTCGAGGCATCCTGAAATGGTATTGATACTCCGTTGCAAAGAAGAAAGTGTGCATCATTAGCAAAGTTTTAGAATGAAGCTTGCCTTATACATTCGGAAGTTTGATGCCCTTGATAGGACCATTCTTGACTTACTCTCCAAAAGACAAGTAAGATCACCTACTATGATGGAAAAGAGGAGGGTGGCCAATGTCATCCTTGTCTGATCAATTCCTTGGGAGGAAAGGAGAGATTGTAGCTTCCAATTAGTATTGATCCTTGAAGAGGTACTCCCTTAGAGTACAGTTATGACCATTTTTATCATTCTAACACCAAGTTCTAAGTCCTCAAGTGGTTGTAAAATAAAATCTTCATCTAATCTATCGTATAATTTTTCTATATAAATCTTAAAATAACATGATCTTTGCTTGACTCTTTGGTAAGCTTCATTCTTCCCAGACATCTATCACAATTTACACGATATATTTATCTTTGATAAATCTGTTTTGGTCTATATGAATCCATTGTTATAGAGATTGAATGATTCTATTGGTGAAGGCTTTGGAAATGACTTTTTACCCTATCTAGAACATGGTTATTCTCCTCTCTAGTTTACAATGATGATCTTATTTTCTTCCTCGTTTATCAACTTAATCACTCCTTAGTTGAGACACTTTGGTAGGTTGAAAAGACCTAAGACGGCAAGATCAAGGAAAGTATCCCACTCTGATGTCCTTGAAAGAAATAAATGACTCATGCATGATGCCATGAAGGCCAGAGGCTTCATATCCCCAATTACATTAAAAATGTTTCTTAGTTGGTCTATACATTTTTCAATATTTTGGGCTATTAAGAATAACCCACTTGATCGTTTCTACCCCATTAATGATTAAGACCATTTTCTTACACCAGTCACTTACATGATCCACCATGTTAAAGTCCTCCATGAAAATCATAGAGAAAGCAAGAGCAATCCTTCAGCTCATAAGAAGAAATGGACATATAAATTGGAGTAGCAAAAAAAGCTTGAGATCCAATTTCTTTGATAGCGATCCAAGATTTCCTAATGTTAGAGTTCATGTTAAGGGTCAATGTGAACATAAGTGGTAATACATACTAAGAATGATGTGGAAATATAAAATAATGTAGAAGAAGAGTCACTAGATCTCAACCCATACCAATTAGCCTACACTAAGTGCCTTAAACAAGGTGTATTCATGCACCTCAGGCTGCATGAAGACATATCAACAAGAGTTGAGCTCATATCTGATTGATGGAAGAATGAATGAAGTTCTTGTAAAGCTCCCACTTCCTCTACACCTATTTCAATCATTGAACGATTGACCATTCTAAGTGAGAATGCTCCAACAGCAAATACTATATCTAGTCTTGTCACTCATACATGAAAATCCTAAATGCTAACAAAACATGGCTATCCTGTATGTGTCTCTTCACGCATGCATTCTTATGTCTGTATGCCTACATATAATATACGTATGCATCTTTGAAAGTTTCTATGGATTTATGCATCTATCTATTAATGTCTCTAATGGGAGTATTAGAAACTTCCCTACATACTAGAGAATTCGATGGACCTCCAAAGATCACTTCATTTTTAAAAATAGTTGTAGATATACATACATCCCTGACATTTCATTCACATACATAGAATGAAATTCTTCACAGAGTATATTTTAAGAAATCTTTTCACAATGAATATATAGTAAGAAGTATTTATAAGAAGTTTCATATTACTTAAAATGGATAAGAGGATACAAGGAAATGGTTCTAAGAAAGGATACTAGTAGATATACATACATCACTCACATACATAGAATGGAATTATTCACATAGAATATATTCTAAGAAAGCTTTTCACATTTAATATATACTAAGAAATATTTCTAATAAGTTTTATATTACTTAAAATGGATAGGAGGATACAAGGAAATGGTTCTAATAAGATAGGCTAACAATGTTTAGTCATCTCTTTTTTTTGGAAACAATGATTTTCTTTTACAGAATGAATGAATAAGCATGCAAGGGGATGGCTTAAGTAAAAGCCCTACTACCTTGGGTTGGGTGACACTCTAAACTTAGCATTAAAACTAAAAAATTCAGATGAAGTAGAGCACACAAGTTTTATTGATAATTTTGTTGGCAATCAAAAGGGTCCCCTATAATCTAGTACGGTTAAACTAGCCAATCAATCTTCACCTAAGATTTGGTTCAAATATATGCATATTTGGGGAATTTTGTGTGCGTAATCATTGCTCATTATTGGTTCGAATGACCCTTTTCATTTAGGATATTTATGCTTACACTTCCAACACTTGCCCTCAAAGTTCAATCTTTAACCAACTCCATGAGCTCAAGTGGTTGCTTGAATTTGCGTATCTCATTGTAGTCCAAAGCTTATGCAAACATATCAGCTTATTGTTCATGAGTGTTAAAATGTTATGCTTGTTCATCTTTAGATAACACTTTCTCCTTAACAAAGTGATAGTGATCTTCTATGTATTTAATCCTTGCATGGAACATTGGATTATATGCAAGGTAGACACTACTCATGTTGCCACACTTGATTGTAATCGGATAACTTACTCATTGAGATCTTCAAAGTGGTTCTCCATCCATATTACCTCACACGTACCTTGGGACATTCTCTATTGTTAGATTTAGTTTATGATAACTCCATTCTTGGCTGCTTCTTTCATTGCTAAGGAAATATTTCACCTCCTACCGAAATCGCATAACCACTAATACTCTTATCTTCTTTTGAATTTGCCGAACTTTGCATTAGATCAAGATTCCAATTGCATACTAACTCAAGAGAGGCATTGATTTTGATGAGACCTTTGAAGAATGACAACCATTCATAGCATCTGTGCACTTGCCACTCATCATGGTTGCAATGTACATCAGTTGGATTGTTTTATCCCAAGGGGTAATCATTACCACTAGAGTTGCATGCTTTTTCTAACTCGGATTGGGCTGGTTGCTATGAAACGCATGTGTCCACTAGTAGTTTTTGCTTTGTGACATCCATATAAAAAGAAAATTCCTACTTTTTGGCCAAAATGATCCGACATTCAAGCAGGGAGCATCAATGATGCATCTCATTTTTTCCTTTTTTGCCCTTTTATTGATGGGCTGACTGTCAATACTGCAGGTGACAGATGTGAAAACTGACGGAGAGCCAAAGATCTAATACCAAATGTGATGAGTCATTCCAAAGAGAGGCCTTCTTTGCCTAGTTAGCAAGGAAGTGGATGACCATAAAGTTAAAGGGGAAAATACCCTTGAAATACCCATGAGCAAGTGATGGTCTTTCAGCACGAAGGCCAGATGAGGAGGGGAAGAAGGACTTAACCTAGAAAGGTGAAGGGGTGGCCATAGGTAATGGTCCAACCCCCCATTGGGTTTTCATCAAGTCTGGTTTCCATTTGTCCAAAGGCATAGTGGCTCTCCATTCCCACACATGTCCATAGCCCGTTTGAGTGAGTGTGCAAGGTGAGGATAGGCTAACCCACTATCGGCTTGCTTGGCCTCAAGATATGGGACTCGTCAAGGCATTGACTAGCGGGTGCTCCCATTCTCAGGCATCTATCCATGATCAAAGGGAAAACTGATTTTCCCATGAAAAGTGAGGAAGGGAAGGCTCAACATGTATGTTTGATAGTGCATGATTGCTTGGATGGCACTCCTATCTTGTTCGCCCTCTAAAGGCATGCATGGTTACCACTCCCCTTATTGCTATACATGATTTGACATAGCAAGGCACCAAGATGGGTTGGATTGAAAACTAAGGGGGAGGCAAGGGGGCATGACACCCCCCCTTGCCCCCCTTCACGCTACTCCACTCGTGCCCGCCCTTGCCCCCCCCCCAACACCGTAGGATAAAATTTTAGCCTGTGCAACCTCCCTTATTTTATTATTTTTCTTGTCGCAAATGCATAGAAGTAGTGGTTAAAGTAAGGATCGCTATAGATCATGATTTTTGTAAATAAAAGATAGGGCTTTCTATAAAAGAGAGCAACTTTTTACTTTCACGCCTACTTTTTGAAGTGCTTCCCTCATTGTAATCTCTATTTTCTACATAATAAAAAAACTTATTGGTTTTGGTTTTAGTGGCTATTTCCTTTTCCTATTTTGTTTTAAGTTATATTTGTATTTCTTGACCCTGAACGTACAGTTTATGCCTACAATTTACACTCTTCTTTTGGTTTCACTTGTAGTTCCAATTCTTTAATCTAAACCTATAGGTTACTCCTACATTCACTCTTACATTTGCTCCTACATTTACTCCTACATTTACACCTATGTTTACTCCTTCCGCTTACAACAAGACTTCAACTAACGCATAGAAATTTGGCATAACTTTGGCATATTTGGCTTATCTGACACCCATGGCTTCCTTGGCAACCATTGGCAACCCACAAACACCCTTTAATTAAGGATTGGCAATTAAGAGTCTCTAGTTTACCAAGAAAGGGATTTAAATCCACAAGCTCACATTCACAAGTCTATTCATTTGTGTTGTCACTCTACTCCTTTTTACTTATATTTAACATAACTTTCATCTCTATTACTTTTTCGATTCCAAAGAACCACACTTTTCGTTTCCATTTGAATTAAGAAATTCTTAAAATTATCTTCACATCTTTAGCAACAAAGTCTCTTCGTCTACACATCCATGGACCCTACACATAACATGGAGGACTTTGGTGAATAACCTCTACCCACGGTACTGCTAGAACAACAATTGGAGCTTCTATGACATGAAGTTCGAGGCACCCAAAACTAGGTTCGAGAACGTGATGAATTACTTCAAAAGATGCATTTTGAAGAGGAAAACCTTGCAAATTTGGTGAAGGACATTGTTATCACTCAAGCCAATGGGAGGCATTCCAAGGTTAAAATCAAGAATTTCCATTTTCCATAGTTTGATGGCCGAAAGGATGGCCAAATTGTTTTATCATGGTTATCCTAGTTTGATAATTTTTATTCAAATGAATCCTAATCTAAAAATGGTTAAATGAAATTTGCTACTAATGATTTACTAGGGAATCCAAACTCTGGTGGAATGTTTTAGGGTATAGTGCACATCATCCAATGACATGGAAGGCCTTTCAAGAAAAGGTTAAGGAGTGTTTTCTTCCCCCTTAATTCCGTCTACATGTTCAACGTTTATGCATCACGTTCACATGGAAGGAGGGTGATATCGTTACTCCTTATACAGAGCGGTTCTAGCAAAGTCTTTTACTTGTTCGCATGCTTGAAGGTATTCCTAAAGGTACCTTGCGGAGGAAGCATGAAGATAGTTTCGAGATGGGGATCCAAGATAAGCTTCACACACTCCAGTCTACAATGTTTCAGGAATCTATTTCTTTCCCTCATGATGCAAAGAAGGAGTTTCAATCCATTACCAAGTCAATTGGGTTGCAATAGCCATGTCAACAACCATCTTTTGTTAAGCCTAATTTCCCTTTGAAGAAAAATTTTAGTTACTTTTCTTCTCCCAGTTTTCCATGAGCTCCTCAATCTAACTATTCAAAAGCACTCGTAGCCTCATCCTTCTAACCTAACAAACCTCCTACCCTTCAAACTTCAACAGTAGATGCTCAGCAGAAGTGACCACTTATCACCTGTTGGAATTGTGGTGAACTTGGGCATGCAAAAGCGAAGTGCATATTGTGACCTCTATTGCAGCCAAAATGCACAACGTGAAGGTATTCCAAGAAGAAGTTCCTTCTGTTTGGATGGAGGAAGAATTAAAAAAAAAAGGTTTTTCAGTACCTTGGGTAACAAAATTTCTATTCATTCTTTACTTTGCATGTAGGGTACTATTGATAATAAGATTGTTAATATTTTACATGATGATGGTAGTTCTCACGATTTTATTTCATTTTTTTAGTGCAAGAACTCAAATTAGAGGCATTTCCTTCTTTGTATAAAGTGAAGGTTGCATTTCAAGGAAGTCGCTATAATGTAATAAGAGAAGTGCATGACATTAAGATCTGTATATTTTCTTATGTAGATGTACAAACATTTTTTATTGCCCCTTTGCAATCTTATGATGTTATACTTGGTATTTCTTTTCATTATCATTATAACCCATGTATTGGCTATCATACACATACCTTTAATTTTGAATTTAGAAATCATTGCTTTGTCTACAAGGCATAATTTCTAGCTATTTCCATTGATTAGTTATACTCAAGTAAAACATGCATTTAGGAAAGGTTACAATTCATGCATCATTTTTTTAAATGTCATAAATGGTTATACTCATACCCTTTTTGATGCACAATGACCTTTTATGATTGCTTATAAGGATTCTTCCAATTATCCTTTTAAACTATCACCATCTTGAGGATCCCTTTGACCATAGCATACACTTAATTCTTAGTAGTTATCCTCTTCATAAAGTTCCTTATAAGCATATCCCTTTTCACAAAAAAGAAAATAGAAAACCAAGTTAAGGATTTACTCCACAAAGGACTCATAAGGGCTAGATCCTCCTGGAGAAAAAGGATATAACTTATACGATTTGTCTTAATTATAGATCCCTTAACAAGAGCACAATTAAGAATAGATACCCTATTCCTCGGATAAATGAATTTCTAGATAAACTTCAAGGAGTTCGTATCGTTAGTAACATTGACCTAAAATGAGGTTACCATTAGATACATATGACATATAGGGATATTTAGAAGACTACATTTAGGACTCAAATTGGCCATTATGATTTTATGGTAATTCTATGGGAAAAGTGAAGCTATAGATAGAACTATTATTTATTTATTGCATTGTTATTCATTAGATAGTCCCATTAATTGGGATGAGAAATTGACATTGCTTCAATTTTCTTATAATAACACAACACATGCAACTACTAGTCGTGCACCTTTTGAAATTGTTTATGGTAAAGAGCTTCCCACTCCCATGTCACTCAGGCAAACTGATATTCATATGGGTGACTCCATTGCTCAAGATCACATTTCTATACTTCAAGAAGTTCACAAGCACAATAGGAAAAGTCAAGAACCTTACACACATAATGTTAATAAGAAATTGTTAGAAAAAGGAAAATGATTTAGTATAGTTATGTGTCATAAAAGGAAATTTCTACAACATCCTAAAGCTAAACTTGCACCACATTATTATGTACCATTTCAAATTATTTAAAAGATTAATAAAAATTCATGTAGATTAGATATACAATCAAGCTAGAACATCCATAAATATTTTCATATTAGTTTACTAAAACCATTCAAATGAACTTTACCACTAACTCCTATTCTTAATGGTCCTCCTTTGCTTGAAGCAGAATCTCAAATCTTGATTCTTGAGAAAAGAATAGATTATGATGTAACTACACATATATAATAAAGTATAAAAAATCATTCTACTTGATTCTTGAGAAAAGAATAGATTATGATGTAACTACACATATATAATAAAGTATAAAAAATCATTCTACTGAGGAATGTCAATGGATCCATAAGACTTCCTTGAAATCTCATTATGTTCATTTAATTTTTGCATTCACATTCACATTAATTTAACTCTTCCACAATTCATTTCCATGCATGTGTTTGTACATGGAACATGTTTATGTTCTTTCATGATGAGACATTTGATTGGCCATCCATGTCTATTTTTATTTATATCAACTGAGGTCAATTGAGGAATGTTATTGGATCCATAAGACTTCATTGAAACCTCATTATGGTCACTTAATTTTTGCATTCACATTCACATTATTTTAACTCCTCCACAATACATTTCTATATATGTTTTTAGATGAAACATTCTTATGTTCTTTCATGATGGTCAATAGATTGGGCATCCATGTCTATTTTTTTTTCTCAGCTAAGGTCAATTGGGGACATATTATCACTTATTGATGTTGAAATTTCAGAGTTTTATTAATGTGGTTTATGTTTTGATATAGCGGTTGAAGGTTGGTGAGGGCATGGATGGGCGTGGACATTTTGGGTGTGGCTTGATACAAATACAATAAAATATATTTTCTATATATTTGGTAAATAAAGACCCATGTAGAAGGTTATTTCTAAAAATTAATAAAAATGGTGGTTAAGATAAGGATCACTATAGATTGTGATTTTTGTAATTATAATATAAGACTCTCCATAAAAGAGAAAAACTTTTTACTTTTAGGCCTGGATTTTGAAATGCCTCCCTAATTGTAATCTCTATTTTTCAGGTAATAAGAAACCTATAAATACACACACTCTGTTGACTCGTCGAACAAAGTGTGTGGGTAGAGATTGCACCCAATACCATGTACTATCTTGTCTACTATGTATCTCTGTTTCCTGTGTGTTTTCAGTTTTTGTACTCTCTATGTATGCATATATGCAAGATTTTGCAATAGTGGCAACCTCCAAGTATTGGATGTAGCCAACATAGAATGTATATAACCATGAAGTAGGTGCTCCAAAGATGAAGCATAAAACAAAAAGAAATATACAATAATAACAAGATACTTTAAGCTTATGAAATAATCATGAAAGAAAGATGATAAGGATGCTAAAGTTAAGCGATCTTAGGGATAATATTTCTTTAAAATCCTCCATTTCATTATAAAATGGGAGTGTAGCTCAAGCATAAGCACCACCTCCTTTACTTGTCAATCCACGGAGACGTGAGGACCGGTATGAAGACTCTGAGCAAGTGAAGGCACAAGTGTGTGAGTGAAAGCACACAAGCATGCATATACATACACACACACGTGCACATGGTAAGATCAAAGAGAGGAACAATGGAAAGCTTTCAATTGCAATGAAACTCTCTTCCAAAAGCTCTATTCTCTAACAAGCCCACCTCAAAAATGAGCTCTCTAGCTCTTTGTATAGTTTTTTTTTACTAGTTTTGTCCATGTCTAGACCTAGTGTCCGGTCTAGTTCAAAATTAGGTTCCAAGGCTTATTTGGGGGCTCAAACGAAGTCTAAAAATTATGAGACTTGGTAGGCTGATACTTCTAATACTCCTCAAGCTTGAGGACTCCTTGTCTTGAACAAAATGGAGGTACAAAAATATGAAATGGTATTTACAATGGCTTTAGTGATACCTTCCGTATCTTGTTTGTACATGCTTCCTGCCAATATTTGGTATTTTTGTGATTTTACAATTTCATCTTTGTTTGTTTTCACGTTTTTATTTGCAGGTCCAAAGGTTAGGACCAGTACCAACTTATTTGCCCATTTAGGAACAACTTCTAAATTGAATAGATACGCATCGGGCAATTCATCAGACACTCCTTGTGGTGACTCTCCTGAAGTGATGCGAGAAAGGTGATCTACCCTGAGGTGGGTTCTACCTTTTCTAACAACAATGTTGTGGTCTATAATATGGCTGTTGGTATTGGTTTTGATACCTACCTTGTGGGTAAGGTTGTTGATAACTCTGTCTAATAGCCTGCCTATTGTATGGACAATCTTGAGCCGTATGGTTTGTGTATTTTCTCTCAATAGCACAATATGGAGCATTCCTTTCTCTTATGTTTGGGTTTTGCATTGGGCAAACATTAGCCATGTGGTCCCCTCCACAAGTATAACATCGGTTCAATGAGATGACTCTTGGTGTCTGTCTGTTTTGGACTCCTAGCTTCTTGGCAACTTGCTCAGCTATCTCATCTATTTCCGTGGAGATTCTCGAGGTATGACTAGTAGAAGTATCAGAATCCTTTTAGAGTTTGGGTAATCCTAACTCCTCACCCAAGTTATCTTCTATGTCAATGCACATCTGCACACACTCTTCTATGGATCTAGGCTCTTTCAAGTACACATATGATCTTAACTTGGTGCTCAGTAAGCCATCTAAGAACAAGGCCACTTGTTTGGCAGGTATGGGTAACTCTGGAACATGGCATCTTTCTAAGTACTACCTGAACTGTCTTCTTGCAAGTTGCATTGTTTCTTGGGGTGTCTGCTTGAAACTGTGGATCAAGGATGATGTGTTATGCGTGATACCACTCTTGGAAATTCTACAATGAATTTGTCTAGCAGTTGGCCTATGCCTCGATAGTCACAACTGTTTAGTGGTTGAAACAAAGCTAAGGCAGTGCCCTTGAGAGTCAAACCAAATGCCTCCAACTGAGTGAACAAGTCTTCAACCTGTTCAGCTCTTAACACTTGTTTGAACTTGGCCACATGATCACAAGGATCTCTTGAACCGTCAAAGTAGTTCTTCATTGTCTTGACCACTTAAGAGGCACTACAACATATCGAGGGTATACCGAGGATGCTACCGAGGCAAATGAACGGGCGTGATTTCTTCCCGACGTCAATGTTAGAGTCGGTATACGCGTCGAAAAGAAAGCGCCGGTATAGGCGCCAGTATAAGCATCAGTATAAGCATCGGTATATGCCTCGGTATTACCAACGCTTATTCTGACATCCATACCGACACCCGCACTAGGCGTACCGACGCCTATACCGACGTCCATACTGGAGCTACCGGCGTGTATACCGACGACCTTATCTGCACAACTTTTTTTGGGCAGAATGTGTTGTCTTTTGCTACAGCATGATGTTGTCTAGCAAAAGACAATACACTCTGCCCAACTGAGTACATGTGTTATGTACTCTAATGGCAACCAAAACATAAACTTATATGAGCAAAAATGATCAATGAATCATGTACAGAAAGTTGTATATTCCATAAATGAAAAATGTACAAAAGTGTGTCAAACCACTTCTATATATGAATCGAATACAAAATGTGACAAAGCACTTCCATATAGGAATTGAATACAAAATTATGGTACATCATTGCCACATAGGAGTGTAATACAAAATTGTGGCAATGTGACAAAACACTTCCATATAGGAATCGAATACAAAATTATGTTACATCATTGTCGTATGCGAGTGTGATACAAAATTGTGTCATTGATCAGAATATTTACACCGACAATCCTGCAACAAAACATATGTATAAAATAAGACCAATTAACATGACATTTATAAACAACAACTAAAAACACGAAACCAAGATATACCTTTACCTAATCAAGAATATTCTCCCATGAGACGATTGCACCGCATCCCTCTAAGTCTTGTAACACTGCAGTCAGTCCATGTCGATATCCATATGATTCTTCACTTCGCGTCGGAGGACGACCCATTGCCAACTCCTATAATAAATATGCTAAATGTTAGATGAACATACATAATGTGCTTAACACAAACAACTTCAATAATTAACATGATACTTACAAATTGGTAGCGCATACTATCGTATCCTCCGCTACCTAAATGCGACTTCCAACCGTATCTAAACGTGTGGCCGCCGCATCTCTCTGTTGATGATATCGATCAGGAGTATGTTGCTGCTCATCTTGAATCGATTCCCATTCTTCAACATCTAGCCATACAGGCTTTGGTAAGCCTGCTCTAAAAGCATCGCGAGCTTCCGATCATCGATGAGACATTACCTCGTGTGCCGTATGTTTAATCCATTCCAAACTTACAATAGGACTCCTAGGTGCTGGGTGTTACTCTTCATATATGCATTGTGTGATATGATTTTTAGAGTCCCTATCCTGTTCGGTCCATTTTAACATTATTGAATGACCGAATTCGATGGAGCAGAGTTGTCAAATGCACTGACGCATTGACTTTCCGGCCGCATCCATAATTGGAGCTCCATTACGGATATGATGTATCTTTGATTCGTCATGATCATGCGCACCCCAAGGTGTACGTGGAGATCCCATCTGATGCAATGTGAAGATCTCATCTCATCCAATGTATATATATGCATGCTTGTATGCATATGCATTCATGTATGCATATGCATTCATGTATGCATATGCATTCATGTATGCATATGCATTCATGTATGCATATGCATGCATGTATGCATATGCATTCATGTATGCATATGCATTCATGTATGCATATGCATTCATGTATGCATATGCATTCATGTATGCATATGCATGCTTGTATGCATATGCATTCATGTATGCATATGCATGCATGTATGCATATGCATGCTTGTATGCATATGCATTCATGTATGCATATGTATACATGCATATGCATTCATGTATGCATGTGCATGTGTGTACACATATGCATATTTGTATGCATATGCATACATGCATTCTTGTATGCATGCTTGTATGCATACATACATTCTTTTATGCATGTGCATGTGCGTACGCATATGCATATTTCTATGCATATGCATACATGCATTCTTGTATTCACGTATGCATATGCATGCTTGTATGCATATGCATGCATGTATGCATGTGCATGTGTGTACGCATATGCATATTTGTATGCATATGCATACATGCATTCTTGTATTCATGTATGCATATGCATGCTTGTATGCATATGCATGCATGTATGCATGTGCATGTGTGTACGCATATGCATATTTGTATGCATATGCATACATGCATTCTTGTATGCATATGCATTCATGTATGCATATGCATTCTTGTATGCATATGCATGCATGTATGCATATGCATGCTTGTATGCATATGCATGCATCTATGCATATGCATTCATGTATGCATATGCATGCATGTACGCATATGCATGCATGTATGCATATGCATTCTTGTATGCATATGCATGCATGTATGCATATGCATGCTTGTATGCATATGCATTCATGTATGCATATGCATTCATGTATGCATATGCATTCATGTATGCATATGCATGCTTGTATGCATATGCATGCTTGTATGCATATGCATTCATGATTGCATATGCATTCATGTATGCATATGCATGCTTGTATGCATATGCATGCTTGTATGCATATGCATGCCTGTATGCATATGCATTCTTGTATGCATATGCATTCTTGTATGCATATGCATTCTTGTATGCATATGCATTCATTTATGCATATGCATGCATGTATGCATATGCATTCTTGTATGCATATGCATGCATGTATGCATATGCATGCTTGTATGCATATACATTCATGTATGCATATGCATTCATGTATGCATATGCATTCTTGTATGCTTGTATGCATATGCATGCTTGTATGCATATGTATACATGCATATGCATTCATGTATGCATATGCATGCTTGTATGCATATGGATGCATGTATGCATATGCATGCATGTATGCATATGCATGCATGTATGCATATGCATGCATGTATGCATATGCATGCTTGTATGCATATGCATGCTTGTATGCATATGCATTCATGTATGCATATGCATGCTTGTATGCATATGTATACATGCATATGCATTCATGTATGCATATGCATTCATGTATGCATATGCATTCATGTATGCATATGCATTCATGAATGCATATGCATACAAGAATGCATGTATAACGATCGAGTGGAAAGCCTCTCTGATGAGCTAGGGTTTTGTGGTGTCTCTACCTCTCTGCGAGTCCCTCCCCTCAGTCGAGAGGGTACTCGTCCACCTTCGCTCTTCTCCCTCGTGTGGGGGGGGCAGCTCTGCCTTCCTTGGTTCTTCTGCCTCATCCGCTTGGTGTTGCATGGCACTCTTCGAAGCCTTGCGCAATGGAATCTCAGTGCTGGATGCTCTGCTGAAAGTGGGCTCGGACTTGAATGCTTCAGCTCTACCTAGCCCCTCGAATGGAGTTCCGCAGGTAAGATCTTTCAACCACATTGGGATAAATGAGTCAACCAAGGTCGGTGCCTCTACTGGCAGTCATTCTGCTCGACCTGTACCTGGTTTTCGTTCTCCTCAAAAGACGTATGTTGACTCCATTAAACAAACAAGTATGCTCTTATCATCCCCTTTCATTTCTGACCGCTGCGTTAAGACACCTTGTAATGGCAACGAGCTTGGTAAGGAGAAGCCGAATGCTCCGAGAACCCTCATACTCTACATGTCGATGATATCCCTAGTGAAGATGAAGAAGACACCTTCATAATAGACAGGACGTCTCTAGATAGTTGGCAAGAGCATTTGTTAGGGAGGGTTGTCATTGGGCTCTCTCACGGCCCTAGACCCCCTCATGAAGTCCTTAAAGCTTGGATAAAGATGCATTGGGAAAATAGGGGGTTAACACTAGTGTTGTACTTGGACACTTTAGTGTCCTGAAAAAAAGACAACATTTGATGAATTTTTTAGATTACTAGAAGGAACCATTTATAAATGTAACTATGCAACATGTTGGCATAAGGGTTGAATATTTTTAGAAAAATATAGTTTTTATTAAAGGATATAAAATTAATATTTATTCACTAATTTTATGATGCTAATTATAGTGATGTAAGTTAGAGGTTTTTTTAATTAAAATCATGATCTTGTTATTTTCATTGGTCTAAATGCAATAAAATATTTTATTTTATATATTTCAACATGTTTCTATCGATAATTAGAGATTTGTAATGAATTTTACTAGGTTTATGGCATAAAATGAAGCTCATTTGTGATATGACAGTCTTATCATCTATGAATTATTTTGCAAAGTCATGGTATGAACATGCATCATTTTTTGTTATCAAAATACTATTTGATATTATTACCACTAGAAATTATAGTGATGTAAGTTAGAGGTTTTTTTAATTAAAATCATGATCTTGTTATTTTCATTGGTCTAAATGCAATAAAATCTTTTATTTTATATATTTCAACATGTTTCTATCGATAATTAGAGATTTGTAATGATCTTGTTTTTTCAATACTGGCGTAGAAATTATAGTGATGTAAGTTAGAGGTTTTTTTAATTAAAGTCATGATCTTGTTATTTTCATTGGTCTAAATGCAATAAAATCTTTTATTTTATATATTTCAACATGTTTCCATCGATAATTAGAGATTTGTAATGAATTTTACTAGGTTTATGGCATAAAATGAAGCTCATTTGTGATATGACAGTCTTATCATCTATGAATTATTTTGCAAAGTCATGGTATGAACATGCATCATTTTTTGTTATCAAAATACTATTTGATATTATTACCACTAGAAATATTTTTTTGACAACCTTAGGAGTCGAATTTCTATGTTGTTTCTTCAAGTTAAACAATACCACTATTTTTCTACGCTAAGAAAAGGTCATTTTATGAGGAAATATTGCATATGCTAGATGATTAAAGTTAACATGCTAGTTTTTTCTATATAAAATAGTTTATAATGCTTATAGAATTATTTTGATTCATAATATATACCTTATATCATTTAGAAAACCTAAATTTTTCGGATAAATTTTTATTCTCGGTAGAGAGGATTATGGCCATTCAATGAAATATTGAGATTTTTAGTGGTATGTGAGATACATAAAAATTTATTGTTTCAAAGGCATGTAGCATATCTTTATTCTACTATATCATGGTTTTCGAGATGAAACACAAACCATTTTAGTGTTTTTATGAATCAATATCATATAGAAGGCTACTAAAGTGTATAACTATATAATGAGCACCCTATATTGTACTAATTTTTTTATTATAAAAATGATCTTTCTAGTTCCCAAGACTTGTCTTAAATGATTATATGACAGTAAATTAACATTAGAAAAATGATTCCAATAGGAGGAAAATTCTTTTTATGGAGATATTTCTTTCTTCTGATATATAAGCTTACAGAAAAACAATTTTTCTCAACCATATTCAATCATTTGTATATTTTGAGTTATCAAAAAAGGTTATTTTTTAAAATATATATTATTTATAGAGCATCTAGGTATAGATCTTTATGGGGCTTTAAGGTTTTTTCAAAATTTTATTTGATTAGTATGTGTGATTTTTTTTATTTATTAGAAAAAAGGACACTATAGTGTCCTGTTTTGGTACAACACTAGTGTTAATGGTAAAGCATATCCAATATTTCCCTAACAATTTCTATCTTTTTTTTTTGAAGAGGCGAATAGCGCGCTGCATGTCATCAGCGAAGCTCAATGGCTTATTAGGAATACTCCCATTTCTTTTTTCAAATGGCATATAGGTTTTAACCCTAAGGGCCCAAAGCCTACTAAGATCCCTGTGTGGGTAGAATTTCGAGAACTGCCCATAGACTTTTATCCTTGGATTGAACATCTTGGAGATATGATTGGTAGAGTTTTGGGTCAAAAATCCAGAAATAGCATTATTAACACTAAATGGAATCCTCAGGTACTAATAGAAGTCGACGTGTCCAAAGAAATCAAGACCCAAATAGTGATTAAAGACTCCCAAGGGAAGAAACTGCACGCTCAAAAGCTCATGTACCGTAACCTTCCTAACGCTTGTTATAACTGGGAAAACCCCTCAGGTCTTGGTAATAGTCCTAATGTGTCGGGGAAAAAACAGGTGCAAAAATCAAAGAAAAAAATTTTAAGTCGGATAACCCATATGATATCCTGTTAGAGGACATCTCAAACCCTTTTGATGACAAAGACATTTCTGGTGGTTCTTCTAATGATGTAGATCAGGATGAAAATGCCAATCCCAACAATGTTGTCGCAGGTATTTCTAAAACCGTTCAGTTAGCTAAAGTCGATGATGGCTCTTCAATAAGTTGGAAAGAAGTGGGAAGAAAAAACAAGGTTCTCCAAGAACCAGATTGTCTTAAATACAACCCTTGCTTCTCCCAACAGGTAAATGACGTGCCCCCTCCATCCATGGAGAATTTCGATCAGGAACTCGATGCCATGGATCAGGACTCAATAAATTGTATGGATGAGGAAGGGGAGCACTGTGAAATTGTGCCCATGTCTCAAGATCTGGATACCTTCAATGATCACTCTAAAGCTAGTGAGCCTAAAAGGAAAGAAACCGTAAGGTTGTCCACCTCAGCTCCCAAGCCGACTAAGAATAGTCATAAATAAGTTCTTTTTCTGATGTTTGACTTAAAACTTCTTACATTAAATGTTAAAGGGTTGACTGATGTAGTCAGGCCCAAAATGTTAAATTGTTGGCTTAAACTTTTGCCCAACATGCCTGATATTCTTTGCTTGCAGGAAGTCAAGATCGGAGGGGATTCTCTGCTTAGGCACCTTAACATTGTGGCCTCCAACTTCACTTGGTACCACACCAGCCACCCCTGTGGTAAAGGTGGTGCCGTGATTGGGTTGTCTAATTCTATTTTCCATGCCTTTATGGATGTCTCTTACAGTAGCTCCCACCAATGATGTGTTGTCAAGCTAGGGGCTCCGTTTAATTGTTTTATCATTTCGGTTTATGCCTCTAACCTTTGCTCTGAAAGAAAAACCTACTGGGAAGAGTTGTGTATTTTTGACAGTCCTGTCATCCTTGTTGGGGATTTTAATATGGTCATTTCTCTCCAGGATAGATGGGAAAGAAAAGGTAACTGTATCTTTGGCACTAAAAAATAGCCTTGGTTTAACTTATACAATCATCTCGACCTCTCTGACGTTTCTGGGAACTCGGGGTTCTCCTGGTCTAATAAACGAGGGGGGGATAACTATAGATCGGCTAGACTAGATAGATGCTATGCTAGTACCAAATTCACTCAAGGGTGTTGGGATATTAGCAGCAAAATTGACCATTCCCTGCTTGTTTCGGATCACAAACCCCTTTGTCTGACCTTTAGAAAAGGCAATCCTAATTATAGGTCTGGTCGGCCCCACATTGACTACAGTTTGTTCAAGATCCCTAGGATCATGTCTTGTACTAAGGAAATTATCACCTTTTATTTCAAGACTGATAGTTCCCCTACTATAGCTTGAAATCATGCTGTGTCTGAAATCCAAAAGCTTTTCACCACTTATAGGAAGCATGCCTTGGAGTTGAGGACTCAGAGGAGGCTCTCGCTTATGAACCAGTTTGAACTCCCTAGATGTTAACTCTCAAGAGTATATTGATTGCTCTGTGAGGATGTGTAAAGAGAGGTATCTGGAAGCTAGGAACTCCCTTGCTGTTTCAAGAGAGTTTTGGAGTGAGAACATGGGTCAAAATAACAAACATATGTTTTCTCTCATGAAAAAAAGGAAAGTGAGAGACTTTGTCCCCCCTATTAATAAAAAAGATGGAAGTGTCACCTCCAATATTGAGGAGACCTTACAGAGGCCAAGTGCTTCTTTATGGATGTTTTCTCTGTTCCTCCCAAGTGGGGGGAGGACATTCAGAGGGCCATAGCTACTATTGCCATGAAAAGGAAAAAAATGATTCCTCAGAGCCTGGTTCCCATTTTGGACCTGCCCCTCATTGCAGGTGAGATCAAAGAAACCATCAATAAATTGAATCCCTGTAAATCTCCTGGTTTGGATGGCTTGCCTAATGAATTCTTTATCATTCTTAAGGATTTTCTCACTCCTTACATTCTCTTGATATGGGAAGAGGTTGCTAGTAAAGGTTTTCTCCCTTGTACCATTAACACTGGGGTTATCAAGCTTATTCATAAGAGAGGTCCCAAAGATGACCTTAACAACTGGAGGCCCATCACCTGCTTAAACACCATATACAAAATTTTTGCTTCTACTCTGGCTAGGAGACTTAGCCCCTTGATGAACCATCTCATTCTCCCTGAACAAAAAGGGTTTATAAAAGGTAGATTCATCCTTGATGCTATCATCTCCCTTTGGGAAGGTATGGACTTTGCTAGAGACTCTGGTCAAGACTACTACTTCTTTAAAATTGATTTTGACAAAGCTTATGACAGGATTGAGTGGGACTTCATCTTGCAGTCTCTCCATGACTTAGGCTTAGGAAGGAGGTTTATTAAGTATGTGAGTACTCTTTTTGGGAATGCCTTTTCTAGAGTTTCTGATAATGGGCATATGTCTGAACCCTTCAAGTTGGCTAGATCTATAAGACAAGGCTGCCCTTTGGCCCCCCTTTTATTTGCCATAACTAGTGATGCTTTGGGTTGGCTTGTGAAGGATGCTCTGTCTGATGGTAATATTGAAGGTGTTAACATTCCTAACTCTCCTGCCCCTCTTTGTCTTCAGATGTTCGCTGACGATACCAATGTTGTCCTAAAAGATGATCCCCACTCCCTTACCAAGTTCATGGAGTGTCTTGACATTTTTTGTTTCGCCAGTGGCTCTAGAGTCAACCACAACAAAACAGGTTTTAAAGCTTCTAGCAATGTTATACCTGACCTTATTACTCAACTTGGCTGTAGTCTTATAAAAGAAGGGGAGATCTTTAGGCTTCTTGGGATCCCCATGGGGTTTAACGTCTCTTTTGCTCAAAGGTGGGATTGGGTGTGTGACAAATTCAAAAAGGGGATGGCTCTCTGGTATGATGCTAACAACTCCCTTCCCCATCGAACTTTTATCCTTAACCATTATTTAATGCCTAAACATGTTTATTTTCTTTCTTGTTGGACTCCTTCCAAAAAGCAACTCAATCAGGTGATCTCTTTGGCCAAAAGGTTCTTATGGGGAGGTTCGGCTAACAGAAAGAGAGTTGCTAAAGTTTCTTGGGATATTTGTTGCCTTCATAAAGAAAAAGGGGGCTTGGGTATAAGGTGCCCTCAAAAAATGGCTGACACTATGGCTGCTAAATGGATTCTGAGAAGTATTGGTAACACTGAGATATGGTCTACTCTTATTCAAAGGTCTATCAACAAATTCTTCTTGACAATTTATAGGTCATGGAATAACCTTAACCTTTGGGACATTATTACTTGCCCTCACCCCATTTCCCCTGTTGGGAGCCCTCTGATCTACAGGTTCTGGAATGCCTGGTTCAGAGCTAAAAGTGCTTTCTTCCCTACTGACAGCTTGTCTGCTATGGCTAAATTCTACTTGCAGGAATCGCCCTGGCTGGGATGGTTGTCTCATTGGAACAATGGGAACATTACTATTAAGAAACATAAATGTCATAGGAAATATGGCTTCAAATCTTGGAAGAATTTCTTGTCAAATGGGAAGGTAATGACTGATAATGACCTGGCCAATATGACTAATGCCTCTGTTGCCTGCCTGCACGTTTTGCTGGCCCACAAGGATCTACTGGCTGATCAACTGACCCGGTGCAACTGGAAGGAATTAAAACTTTTTGATGTGGCTGAATCCATTTATAAAAACTTCAAGAAGAAGAAAGCCTCGATGGAGGGCATCACTCTCAAATTGAACAAGTTGTGGAATCTGAATTGGTCCTCAGCTCAATGGTCGTATAGGTTTAAATCTCTATGGGCTTACCCTGAAAACAACAAACAGTCTTTTCTTCAGTGGTTGATCATACATCAAGGTCTTTGGGTGGGCCCCAGAGTCAGGAAAATATTTATTGATGGTGATAAATGTGCATTTTGTGGCAGGGTGGAGGATGTTTATCACCTCTTCTTTGATTGTGCTCATGCTAAGCCTTACTGGAAACATGTTGACAACTTTCTTCATACTTCTAAAGCCCCCAAGCTGCAGAGAATGGATGCTTTGATTGGCTGCTGCAAAAACATGGATATTCTCCTGTGGAACACCTGGCGGGGACACATATTGTGGGCCATCTGGTTAAGTAGAAATAATCAGGTATTTGGCCATGTGAGGAAGAATTTCCTTATACCCCTCCCTTACACTCTAAGAAGAGTGTCTATTAATTGTACCAAGTGTATTACCAAACCCTCTCTGCCCCCTCATGAACTCCACTGTATTCTTGAAGCTTACCATTACACAAGATGGAAGGCCATGTTGAGCCAGTTGTATTCCCATCTTAGGTTTGCCATGGTGGCATCACTGTGATTCCTTGAGTCTTTGGTGCTCCTGCCCCCTACACAAATGTAACTTACCTTGTTAATTTATATTTTCCTGTTTTCTCAAAAACAAAAAAAAAGAATGCATGTATGCATATGCATACAAATATGCATATGCATACAAATATGCATATGCATACAAATATGCATATGCGTACAAGAATGCATGTGCATGTGTGTACGCATATGCATATTTGTATGCATATGCATACATGCATTCTTGTACGCATATGCATATTTGTATGCATATGCATATTTGTATGCATATGCATACATGAATTCTTGTATGCATATGCATTCATGTATGCATATGCATGCATGTATGCATATGCATGCATGTATGCATATGCATGCATGCATATGCATGCTTGTATGCATATGCATGCATGTATGCATATGCATGCATGTATGCATATGCATGCATGTATGCATATGCATTCATGTATGCATATGCATGCATGTATGCATATGCATGCATGTATGCATATGCATGCATGTATGCATATGCATGCATGTATGCATATGCATTCATGTATGCATATGCATGCTTGTATGCATATGTATACATGCATATGCATTCATGTATGTATATGCATTCATGTATGCATATGCATTCATGTATGCATATGCATTGATGTATGCATATGCATTCATGTATGCATATGCATTCATGTATGCATATGCATTCATGTATGCATATGCATTCATGTATGCATATGCATGCTTGTATGCATATGTATACATGCATATGCATTCATGTGTATGCATATGCATATTTGTATGCATATGCATATTTGTATGCATATGCATACATGCCTTCTTGTACGCATATGCATATTTGTATGCATATGCATACATGCATTCTTGTATGCATATGCATGCATGAATGTATGCATATGCATGCATGTATGCATATGCATGCTTGTATGCATATGCATTCATGTATGCATATGCATGATTGTATGCATATGCATTCATGTATGCATATGCAGTCATGTATGCATATGCATGCTTGTATGCATATGTATACATGCATATGCATTCATGTATGCATATGCATTCATGTATGCATATGCATTCATGTATGCATATGCATTCATGTATGCATATGCATTCATCTATGCATATGCATTCATGTATGCATATGCATTCTTGTATGCATATGCATGCATCTATGCATATGCATGCATATATGCATATGCATATGCATGCTTGTATGCATATGCATTCATGTATACATATGCATTCTTGTATGCATATGCATTCATGTATGCATATGCATGCATGTATGCATATGCATGCTTGTATGCATATGCATGCATGTATGCATATGCATTCATGTATGCATATGCATGCTTGTATGCATATGCATGCTTGTATGCATATTCATGTATGTATGCATATGCATGTATGTGTATACATATATATGCATGCATGTATGTGTATGCATATGCATGAATGAGTATGCATATGTATTATGTATGTGTGTATGCATATGCATTGTGTATGTGTGTATGCATATGCATGTGTGTATGCATATGCATTGTGTATGTGTGTATGTGTATGCATATGCATTGTTTATGTGTGTATGTGTATGCATATGCATGTGTGTATGCATGTGCATGTGTGTATGCATATGCATATTTGTATGCATATGCATGTGTATGTGTATGAATATGCATGTGTATATGCATATGCATGTTTGTATTCATATGCATGTGTGTGTTTATGATGGAGAGTGTTAATCTCCAAAAGAACAAGTTGACCTTGAATTTAGATCACCTCTATATCAAGAACAACTTCAGACTCCACCAAATTTAGAGAACATTCACCAACTTATCAGAAAATTAACTATTCTGAAAAACACAACTTCTCAGAAAAGTCTGCTGCAGATTAATCTCTGATTGACTAACCATTTGTGTAAAGTTTTTAATAAAACTTTGTAGGTTGCGTCGCCTTAAGGTTGTGCACCTTTTGCAACTTGAATCTCCTCAAATGATTCAGTATACTCTGAGAAATAACACAAACAATTTACCTATGTGTGAAACTGCTTCTCTGCAGTAGCGACTTTGACACCTACAACTTCTTAGCTTTGGTTCTCCCAATGTCGAACCCGTTTAGTCAAATCCTTTTAGCTCTAGATAACTTATCTCTCAACTTAGATTTTGAGCTATGACATGTGTAAAACTTTACACTGTGCACTGAGCACTACTCATTTTCCTGAACTCGAAATCTGCGCCTGTTTCAGAGGTCACTCAAACGTTTCTACATACAAATGTTCCTAATCAAAATTCTCTCAGCTTAAACACAATTGGAAGCTAAAACTTTGTACAGTAGTCAATCAACTCTAGACTTAGACTTGTACAAAAGCATTCCACAGAAGATCTATCACAGAAGGAGAAGACATGAAAACTTCGGGCGCAATTTTTCTGATATTTCTGAAGAAGACTACAATTCTATGAGAGAGAGATCTCAACTAACTTTCATGTGTCCAATGATACTACAACTGCTCATTCGTCTATCCCTATCTTCTCATTTCATCTCCTCTCGATGTCTTCTTACTGTCTCCTCTATATCCCGACATTTTTCCAAAGTATTATAGGCAAATATATACAAGCTTATGACTAATCAAAAGTCTAAGTGATCTATGTCTTTACTAATGTACATATGTGTACATATCCTTCTTCCTGTGAATGTAACCACCTTCTTTGCTTCAAGACTTGATCTTATCTGCATCCTTTGTCTTTCATACTTCAATTGGTGATTGATCTGCACCAACAGCTCCCCCTCAATCATCAATTGAGGTTTCTCTTATCTTCTTTATACCTGCCATATCTTTGAACTTCTGTAACTTTGGTCCATCCAAGCTCTTTGTAAGCATATCAGCTATTTGATCTTTTGTTGAAGTATGTATAACTTCAATTTCCTTATCCATCACCTTCTCTCTTAGAAAGTGATACTGTATCTCAATGTGTTTGGTCCTGGCATGAAAAACAGGATTAGCAGCTAGATATAATGAACTCATGTTATCTCCATAAATGATAGGTATGCTCTGTATAGTGTCAAAAATCTTCATGAGAGTCTTAAGCCATATCACTTCTTTTGCAGCTTCAACCATGCCTTTGTACTCTTCTTCTGTAGATGACAAAGCAACTGTATGTTGCTTCTTTGAGCACCAAGAGATTAACTTATCTCCCACATAACACATGTACCCATAGGTTGACCTTCTATCATCTCGATTACCTGCCCAATCTGCATCACTATATATTTTGATATTTGTATCTGATGTAAAACCATAATACAAACCCTCTTTGAGTGTACCCTTAATGTACCTCAACACTCTTTGACCTGTAATCCAATGTTCTTTCCTAGGACAATGCATGAATTGAGACAACACCCCAACTACATATGATAAATCAGGCCTAGTTAATGTAGCATAGATAAGACTACCAACCAAACTCTGATATTGTTTCATGTCCTTGAACTCTTCACCTCCAAATCTGCTTAATTTGTGATTCACCTCCATCGGAGTAGGTGCTACTCTGCAATCATTCATTTTAAACTTGGTTAACAAATTCTTCAAATACCTTTCTTGAGTCACATACACTCCATGTTGAGTGTATGAAACCTCCATGCCCAAGAAGTATGACAAATCTCCCAAATCACTGATTTTGAATTCTTTCTCCATTTGCTTCTTTAGGCTTTGAATGCCTTTCTCATCTGTACCTGTAAGAATTATATCATCAACATATATACATATGTAAATGAACCCATCATCACTTGCTTTGACAAGCAAGCTACTATCTGCTTTTGATACTTGAAATCCAAATTCCTTTAAGAACTTTACAAGCCTATAGTTCCATGCCCTTGGGGCCTGCTTCAAGCCATATAAAGCTCTCTTGAGCTTACACACATGATCTGGATACCTTCCATCTCTGAATCCTTGAGGTTGCTCCATGAAAACATCATCTGAAATGTAACCATTCAAAAAAGCATTCTTCACATCTAATTGACTCAATTTCCAACCTTTACATGCAGCAATTGCTATGAGTGTCCTGATGGTTGTCATCTTTGCCACACGACTATAGGTCTCATCATAGTCAACACCATATGTTTGAGCAAACCCTTTCACAACAAGTCTAGCTTTATACCTAGACACACTTCCATCTACAAATCTTTTTGTCTTATAAACCCACTTACATCCAATGATCTTCTGGCTATTTGGTTTTGGAACCAAATCCCATGTTTGATTCTCCATCAATGCATCATATTCTTCCTGCATAGCTTTTTCCCAAATTTCTTTACCTTTTGCCTCTTCATATGTAGAAGGGTCTTCATCTGCTTTAATCATGTATGCATAATCCTTAATAGTCAAGAATGAAGTATCATAGCTATACCTTGTAGGTTGCCATTTGTGCCTTGTAGACCTCCTAAGTTCTCCACTTCTTGAGGTTTCTGGTTCTTCACATTCAGGATCAAATCTTGGTGTCACTTCCACTTCATCCTACACTTCATTATTCTCTTGCTCATCAAATATTTGAACCTTTGATTTACCTTTCCTTTGACTCCCAATTTCTTCATCATCTGTATTAATATTGATAATACCTGCATACCAAGTACCTTGCTCATCAAATGAAACATCTTTTGATACAAGAAAATGTTTTGTGGATGGATTCCACAACCTGTATCCCATCTGCTTATCATCATAACCAATAAACACATATTTTTCAGCTTTAGGTTCCAATTTATGTCTTAATTGTGATGGCACATATGCATAGGCCAAACACCCAAATACTTTGCAATGATCTAAGGTAGGTCTCTTACCCCACCATGCCTCATATGGTGTCATACCCTGCAAGGCTTTACATGGTAACCTATTGACCAAATAAGTGGCTGTATTTACAGCCTCAGCCCACAAATAATTTGGGCAATTTTTCTCCTTCATCATGGATCTTGCAAACTCAACAAGAGTCCTATTCCTCCTTTCAGCTACACCATTTTGTTGAGGAGAGTACCTGCAAGTAACCTCCCTTTTTATACATGCATTCCACAAGTAATCACTGAACTCATTAGAGAAATACTCTCCCCCTCCATCTGACCTTAATCTCTTCAACTTATGACCTGTAATTCTCTCTGCATACACATGATAATGTTTGAATGTATTGAACACCTCTAACTTATCTTTGATCACATAGATAGTGATCCATCTGGTAGCATCATCAACATAAATCACATAATACCTTGAACCATTGATACTGAAATCCTTTGATGGTCCCCACACATCTGTGTGTACCAACTCAAGCTTCTCTAAATACATAAAACCATGCTTGGAATAAGATTGCTTATGAGCCTTACCTAATTGACATGCCTCACATCTGTATGTCATATGTTGACCTACAACATTAGGCAATCCAAGCACTGAACCATTGTTAATCATATCTTTGATACCTCTTTCATTGAAATGTCCAAGCCTCTTGTGCCAAAGATCTAACTCAGAGATCTTATGTCCTCCATAAGTGAACAAGGCATGACCAACATTACCTTAAATCTTCAGTGTGAACAATCTTCGTTCTTTCTTCCCTGAAACAATTTGTTTATACCCATTGCTAGGGTCTTCCACAAACACTCCTTCATTAGTGAACCTTACTTCATAACCTTTTTCCACAATTTGTCCTACACTTATCAGATTCTTAGGAATTGTAGGAACATACAAGACCTTACTCAATAAGGTGCTACCATCCTTGGCCTTCACTGATCCAATTGACTTCACATTGTGCTTTGTATTATCACCTGTTTGAACAACATGATTAGATACCTTATTCTCCAAATCAGTCATCAAGGCTATATTACCACTCAGGTGATTGCTACACCTTGAGTCAATGTAGAAGACTCTTTGATCTTCACTCTGCCTTTCACAAGTTGCATTCATTATCAATGTTGAATCTTCCTTCTGATCTGAAGCATAATTGTAGTAGGTATTATTATATTGTTGACTTTGGAATCCTCTACCTGCATTTCTTCCAAAGTAACCCCTACTACCTCTGCCTCTCAAATTACCTCTTTGATTTCTGCCACCTCTTCCTCTTGAATTATAGTTTTGATTATATCCACCATTACTCTGAGTGTTATGCCAACAATCATTAGCTAAATGATTTGTCTTACCACAAATCCAGCAAGCTTTGGCTCCATCTTTGTTACTCCTGCCTCTTCCTCTACCTTTGCCACCTCCTCTTCCTCTTAGGAAGTTGGCTTGACTAGTTGTGCCTTCTTCTTCATTTGCTTGTTGCTTTCCTTTGTTAGCTTTATTCTTGTCTTTAGAGTACATTGCATGACCTGCACTCTTGTCAACATCTCCTTTGATATCATTCCCAAAAGTTAACATATGTCCTAATAATTGATTCAAATCACGAGTGAAATGATCCAATGAAAGTTTTGTAGATAAAATAAAAGGCTTCCACTTCTCATCACCTCTTAGTCCTGTGAGAATTTGCCTTACCAATTTATCTTCTTCAATGTCTTCATCCACTGCTCCTAATGCATCTGCAATGTCCTTCATCTTTGTCACATAATCAGATATTGATTGTGAAGCCTTCTTCTTGAAACTAGTAAACTCTACCCATAGGGATGCCTTCCTTGACTTTGTAGTGTTTTGGAAATGCTCCTCCAAAGCATTCCATATCTCACTTGCACTTTCAAGACCTCTAATGTGAGGTAGCAAGTGGTCATTGACTGCCATATAGATAATGCTCCTAGCTTGAGCATCTCTCTTCATCCAATTCTTCAAATCTGATAATTCTTCCCTAGTTGGAACACTAGGATCTCTGAAATGTGGCTTTTCTTCTTCTTCTGTAATGTAGGCTATCAAATCTTTGCTCATTAGATGAGCTTCCATCCTCATTGACCATGCAGGATAGTTCTCTCTATTCAATTTCTCTATCTGAAGAGAATCTCCCATCTTTCTTCACCTGTACTAATAGATCTTTAAACTTTATGAGGAATAAATGTACCTTGGTTTCGAATATTACTCCTTCTGATCCTTTCAACAACTTCAATGTGTCTTCCTTCAAGCTTTCTTCAATCTTTATCCTTTTGATCCTCCAAGATGTAAAGTTTGTATGTCTACAGCAGTCGGAGTCTCCTTTTCCTTAATTCTCATGCTTCCTGCTCTGATACCACTGATGGAGAGTGTTAATCTCCAAAAGAACAAGTTAACCTTGAATTTAGATCACCTCTATATCAAGAACAACTTCAGACTCCACCAAATTTAGAGAACATTCACCAACTTATCAGAAAATTAACTATTCTGAAAAACACAACTTCTCAAAAAAGTCTGCTGCAGATTAATCTCTGATTGACTAACCATTTGTGTAAAGTTTTTAATAAAACTTTGTAGGTTGCTTCGTCTTAAGGTTGCGCACCTTTTGCAACTTGAATCTCCTCAAATGATTCAGTATACTCTGAGAAATAACACAAACAATTTACCTATGTGTGAAACTGCTTCTCTACAATAGCGACTTTGACACCTGCAACTTCTTAGCTTTGGTTCTCCCAATGTCGAACCCGTTTAGTCAAATCCTTTTAGCTGTAGATAACTTATCTCTCAACTTAGATTTTGAGCTATGACATGTGTAAAACTTTACACTGTGCACTGAGCACTACTCATTTTCCTGAACTCGAAATCTGCGCCTGTTTCAGAGGTCACTCAAACTTTTCTACATACAAATGTTCCTAATCCAAATTCTCTCAGCTTAAACACAATTGGAAGCTAAAACTTTGTACAGTAGTCAATCAACTCTAGACTTAGACTTGTACAAAAGCATTCCACAGAAGATCTATCACAGAAGGAGAAGACATGAAAACTTCGGGCGCAATTTTTCTGATATTTCTGAAGAAGACTACAATTCTATGAGAGAGAGATCTCAACTAACTTTCATGTGTCCAATGACACTACAACTGCTCATTCCTCTATCCCTATCTTCTCATTTCATCTCCTCTCGACGTCTTCTTACTGTCTCCTCTATATCCCGACATTTTTCCAAAGTATTTATAGGCAAATATATACAAGCTTATGACTAATCAAAAGTCTAAGTGATCTATGTCTTTACTAATGTACATATGTGTACATATCCTTCTTCCTGTGAATGTAACCACCTTCTTTGCTTCAAGACGATCTTATCTGCATCCTTTGTCTTTCATACTTCAATTGGTGATTGATCTGCACCAACAGTTTATACATATGTGAGTGTGTATGTATATATGTATATATCTCTCCCTCTCTCTTTCTCTCTCTCTGTCTCTCTCAATCGAAAACAAAACTAAAAAGAGAAGATATTAGAAAAGCAAAAACATAAAGAAATAAAAAACAGTGATATATCTCTCACTTACATCGATATAATTGTTAAATCAAGATTGTAAAAATCCACTTGAAGTTCTCCTTCGTCAAATTTTTAAAAATTTGATCCCAAAAATATCTTGCAAAATTAAAGAAAGAACATATTAGAAAAGGAAAAACATAAAGAAAGAAAAAAGAGAGCTACAATATGTGCAATCTACTTACCAAAGCATCAGATCTATAAAAATAGAGGTGTGCTTAGAGATAGAGAGAGGGAAGGAGAGGAAAAGAGAGAGAGAGAGAGAGAGAGAGAGAGAGAGAATTGTTTGAATCAAGGTCGTCAAAATCCACTTGAAGTTCTCCTTCGACGAGTTTCTAAAGATTTGATTGCAAAATCTCTTGCAAAACCAAACAGAGAACATATTAGTAAAGCAAAAACATAAAGAAAGAAAAAAGAGTGCTACAATATGTGCGATCTACTTACCAAAACTTCAGATCTATAAAGATAGAGGTCTGTTGAGAGAGAGAGAGAGAGAGAGAGAGAGGGAGGGAGAGAGAGGGGGGGAGAGAGAAGGACAGAGAGTGAGAGAGAGGGAGGGAGAGAGAGAAAGAGGGAGGGAGAGAGAGAGAGAGAGAGAGAGAGAAAGGGTGACAAACAGAGATCTACTGTTGGCGCGTGCAAACCCGACAGGAGAAGATCCAGATTCAAAACGCTCAGAATGATGAATTTTGGTTTCGGGCCCGGTTAAAAAGAGGGCATTGGTATAAGCATCGGTAATTCTAGCAAATTATCGACACATTGACGCTTATACCGACGCTTATACTGACACAATCTTTCCGAGGCAAAGCAGCTTTCCAAAATTGTCCGAGGGTCATACCGACACCGACAGCTGACCATCGATATACTCACCATCGGTATTCCCTCGATATGTTGTAGTGAGGGTCTATGGGTTCTTGGGTACTCTTGGGGTCTAGGCAATGGAAAATCATGGTCATCTCTTTGATGCCTTTGTGCTTTATGTCTCTCTCTTTGAGGTCGTTCTATTTCAAATCCTGATAGGTCTCTACCCCTAGTGGTTGCAAAGCTTATTTTAGGTTTCTCTCTAGATCTTTCCCTCTTGGTTTCATGAGCCTGGGATGATCCTACTCCGTGGAGGCCATGAGAAACCTTAGACCTTGATGGAGGGAAAATCAATTCACTCTTCCAAGTATATGCATGTCTATCATGTTCTGTTACCAAGAACATTTTCTCTAACATGTTATCTAGGTAGACAACTTTGCCTGCTCTCTAAGGATCTTTGAGTTCGTAGATGATGACTATGCCCAATTGGTTAGGTTGATCTGGCTTGAATCTCCAAAAGGCTTCCTCTGCTTCTCTATTCAAGAATAGTTCTATGCTTTTGTTGTCTTAAGAGATCCAATCTGGGGTGATCACTCTGGTCAAAAGTGAGTTGCCTCTAGGAGTCTTAGGTTCTCGTCCTAGGTCCCCTTGCTCTAGGTCTCCTATCTTATTCTCAAGAATGACATTTCCAAACTCATCTGTCCTGTTTGGTAGGTTGGTGACCACATACATGGTTCCTTCCTTATCAATGTATGAACTCTCTTCGAACTTGACCACTTGGTGTTCAAGTCCGAAGGGTTGATCTGGATTTTTTGAGTTGGACCACAAATCGTCGCAGGCCATCCTCATAGATGCATGCACCTAATCAATTGGTCCGAATATATTCCAACTATGTCTTATATGGACCTGCTGGAGTTTGTAGATGGGCAGTACTTGAGCCACCTACAGGTTTCCCCATGCTAAAAGACATCTCTAAATCACTTTTTTCTGAACTTAGTGCGTAGGGATAACCACTTAGTTGTTGTGCCCAAGACTTAGTTGTATGGTTGACACTTGCCGCAGAAGATCTAATGCTTTGTCTATCCTTGCCTAGGTATCTACCAGATCTCAAATTCATAAGCTTTGGTTAAGAGTCCAAAATTTCCCCTCGGTATGGTTCACAATCCTTTGGAGTCCCCTTGGTTTCCGAGTCCCACACGAGGGTCAACTTCAAATCAGGCTCCTGGGGGTCAAAACAGGCAAAGAGGACCTTTTGGAAAAATCACGATTTTGTGTGAAAATCACGATTTTGGGGGTCTGAAAATCGTGAAGTTGAGCTCTTATGAAAGTTGCGATTTTGAGGGATCATGAAAATCGCGATGCTCAGCACTTATGAAAATCGTGATTTTGAGGGATCATGAAAATCGCGACACTGAGCAATCGTAAAAATCACGATTTTGTGAAATCATGAAAATCGCGATGCTGAGCACTTATGAAAATCGTGATTTTGAGCAATCCCAAAAAATGTGATTTTCAGTGAGACTCGTGAAAAACGCGATTTTGAGAACGATCGTGAAAAATGCGATTTTGAGTGAGAATCGTGAAAACGCGATTTTGAGAATGATCATGAAAAACGCGATTTTGAGAATGATCGTGAAAAATGTGATTTTGAGAATGATAAAAAAATTGCGATTTTGAATGAAAATCGTGTTTTCTCAAAATTGTGTTTTTGACATGAAAATCGCAATTTTCAATGAAAATTGTGTTTGATCAAAGTCCTATCTTTGGCCTAAAAATCGTGATTTTGAGAATGACCAAAAAATCGCGATTTTGATTGAAAATTGTATTTTTGAAAATCGTGTTCTAAAAATCGCGATTTTGTACCTTAGTGAAAATCGTGTTTTGAAAATCGTGAAAATCACCATTTTGGATGAAAATCGTGTTTTTGAAAATCACGATTTTGAAGCCAACAGAGAATCATGTTTTTCCCATAATCGTGTTTTTTGCTGAAAATCGTGTTTCTTTTGAGAGTCGCCAAAAAATCACGCTTCTGAGAATGACTAGAGAATCGTGTTTTTGAGAAACTTAGAGAACTATAATTTTGAGCACAACCAGAGAACCGCGATTCTGAGAATGACCACAGAATCTTGTTCTTTTCAAAAAGCTTTTAGGTGAGAAATAGAAAATTGCATTTTTTGAAAAAAAATTGAATTTTATGAAAATCGCGATTTTCAGTCAGAGTTGTGTTTTTTGGCGGGAAATTCAAATTTCTGAGCGCTAAGCAATGGCAAGCTCCGTATGTGCAGAAAATCGTGAAAAAACACAGGCGCTTGCTCTCCCTTGCACTTCCTAACTCCTTTTCACACAATAATACATAAAAAATGGTATGAAAATGGTGAAAATGCACTTAAAAACAAGAAATTTCTATGAAGAAAAAGATGGATGAAGATGGTGATGATGATGAAGATGAAGAAGAAAAATCAGAAAATGAACATAAATGACAGTTTTTTTATCTTCCAATGTTGCAAATCTACGATCTTACCATCACAACGCTCGTCCTCGAAGCTCTCTCTCCGGCAATGGTGTCAAAGTTTGGTGTAACTCAAGCGTAAGCACCACATGCTTTACTTGTCAATCCATGGAGATATGAGGACCGGTATGAAGACTGTGAGCAAGTGAAGGCACAAGTGTGTGAGTGAAAGCACACAAGCATGCACACACATACACACACACACACGCACATGGTAAGATCAAAGAGAGGAACAATGGAAAGATTTCAATTGCAAAGAAACTCTCTTCCAAAAGCTCTATTCTCTAACAAGCTCACCTCAAAAATGAGCTCTCTAGCTCTTTTTATAGTTTTTTTACTAGTTTTGGCCTTGTCCAGACCTAGTGTCTGGCATAGTTAAAAATTAGGTTCCAGGGCTTATTTGGGGGCTCAAACGAAGTCTTAAAACTATGAAACTTGGTAGGCTGATACTTCTAATACTCCTCAAGCTTGAGAACTCCTCGGCTTGAACAAAATGGAGGTACAAAAATATGAAATGGTATTTACAATGTGCCGCTTTTAGTGATGAAAATCACTATTTTTATAGGGATTCCTTCTAGCAAATTTGACATGTACTTCTTGGAGCTCCCTACTTGCTCCTTCTTCTTGTGTGTCCACTTCTTTGAAATGTTCTTGCACCTCGTTCCTGACCTTGAGTGCTAATAGGGAGGATTAGAGAAATATCCAACTTGCTCTAGATGGAAGAATGAGGTGCATATGGAGTCTAAAAGAATGTCATTTATCATGGAAAAACATTTACAAAGTATGGATATAGTTGAATCTCATAATGTTGTTGCATCTTGGTGAAGTAAGGACCCATGTTTGCATGTTACTAAGTTGCGTATTAAATCGACTATTAAACTCTACCATCTTATGAAAAATATGAACAATTTTCCAAATATGGAAAAATTAAAATCCATTATTATTTTTTTGAACAAAAATGTTTTAATAAAAAAATCAATTTATATCCAAAATGTTTTAATCCATTATTTTTTAATTGGAGAACATTTTCTATGCAAAAGTTTTGGATCCAAATCGCTTTTGATTGAAGTTGTAAATTATATGCTCTTGTTTTAAATGATGGCATATTGTTTGAAGCCTTTGAGGTGAGCTCCTCTAAGTTTTTTTCTTTTGGTTTTCATTTTTTTCATTTTTTTATTTTTTAATATTATATATTATGATACACAAAAGCATCTCTTATGTATATATGTGTTGGAGTTAGACGTCTGGGAAAGCACGCAAATAGAATAAGGAAGAAGAAGAAGCTTGGAGCATAACACACAATACTGAATTGTTGGGAGAGATGGTTGGATGCACTCAAGAGATTGAGTTGGAGCTGCTAGACCTGCTTTGCTCCAGCCCTCCTCAGCTTTAGATATGCTTAGTACACTTGCTTAGCTTCCAAATGATACCAAGAAAGCATATATGTACTTTGCAAATGATATGTGTAATGATCAAATCAAAACAGATAACTTGAGACTTCAAAAATCAAGAAAAACTTGCTATTTTTGTAGTGACACCTGCTCAGTCTTTCACTCAGTGTAACCAGCACACTAAGAATTGATCAAATTCCTTCTGTACATATTAAATTAGCTTAACAAGCTACCATTTGTAAGTGGAATGAGAAGAAATGACAAACTATACTCTAAGAAAGATGTTTAGCAAAAATATATGTACCCCCGACTTTTTAGGAATTCTGCAGACACAGACCAGTGTGCACTTCGAGCGAGATTTCTCCGAGATGGCTGATCCTTTGACCTTGAAATTTTGTAGGCCTGTAGTATGCTTGGAGCTGGTTCCAATGTGCTTTGAATCACTTGATTTGGTTCAGTAGATCCTGAGATATGCCCTGTTGAAGTTGACAGATTTGGAGTAGATAACTCAGAGAAACCAGAGATTATGAATGTGTATACTTCTATTGATTGATGTAGTTGTACAATCTCATTAGCATGACAAGCATAGCTAAATGAGGTGTTGTGGTGTAGGCTATGAAGTAGCACTAACACACACTGAGTTACAATGATAAAATGCCTCGGGAAATGAGCTGAAGTGAGTGACACACCCGCGACTTTTTTTCTTCATCTTTTATAGAGGTTTTAGTGATCATTTGAATTTGAAATTCAAATCTAAGCTCCCTAGAATCTCTCCTCTAAAAGTAGGGAGATATTCTCTCCAATTACACCATCCAATTTCCACGACTCTAATCAATTAGGTGTGATTACATGAGATGTCAAGTCATGTAGACTTTTACAATGGGTAAAGAGGTAAGAACTTATAAGCATAAGTTCATATGGTCCTTTCTTCAAGTGGATTAAACTTTCAAGGTTTCAATCACCAAATTCAAGGTTCCAAGCCAAGTGTGAAGGCTTGAGATGCACCAACAGCTCCCCCTCAAGCCAAGCCCTTTAGCTTAAGTCTTCATCTTTAGTCTTCAATCACATCCTGCAATCCAATCATGGATTTGAATCTGCATAACTTGTTTCCATCCAATGCTTTAGTGAGTAAATCTGCACATTGCATATTAGTAGACACATAAGTCAGTTGAATGTCTTTACTAAGCAACTTCTCTCTCACATAGTGGTAATGAACCTCTATGTGTTTGGTTCTAGCATGATATATTGGATTAGCTGCAAGGTGAAGAGAGCTTGTGTTATCTCCAAAGATAATTGGAGGTCTAGTGTATAGACCTAACTCTGTATACAAGAGTTTTAACCAGATAGCTTCTTGAGTGGCATTGGCAAGCCCTCTATACTCTGCTTCAGTGGATGACAATGCCACTGTAGGTTGCTTCTTGGCTGACCAAGAAATAGGTTTATCTCCTGCAAAACAAATGTAACCTGATGTGCTTCTCCTATCATCCTTGCATCCTGCCCAATCTGCATCTGAATATACTTTAATGTCAATATCTGATGTATAAGGAAAGTACAAACCATGGTTTTGAGTTCCCTTCAAGTACTTCAAGATCTTCTTTGCTGCCTCTAGGTGAGGTACCTTGGTTTGTGCATGAATTGGCTTAGCACACTAACTCCATATGCTATGTCAATTCTTGTCAAGGTAGCATAATTCAAACTACCCACCATGCTTTGATATCCTGTAATGTCTTGTATTTCATCCCCTTCATGAGCACTTAGCTTTAGGTTGACCTCCATTGGAGTAGTTGAGACTTTAGCATCCTGCAAGCCAAACTTCTTGACCATATCCTGTACATACTTCTTTTGAGTGATATATATACCTGAGTTGGTGTAGACTAACTCAAGACCTAAGAAGTATTTCAATAATCCAAGATCATTGATCTTGAATTCCTTCATCATCTGTCCTTTGATGTGTCTAATACCATTGACATCATTGCCTATAATGATGATGTCATCAACATAAACACACAAGTAGATTACCTCTGTACTACTTCTCTTTATGAATAGAGAAGTATTAGCTTTGCTCATCACAAATCCTTGGTCTAGGAGGTAGGTTGTCAACCTGTAATTCCATGCTCTAGGTGCCTGCTTCAAACCATATAGAGCCTTCTTCAATTTACAAACATAGTTTACCTTCTTGGGATCTTCATAGCCAGGTGGTTGTGACATGTACACTTCTTCAGAAAGCATTCTTGACATCTAATTGGTACATGTTCCAATTCTTGGATGCAGCTACACTCACCAATATTCTGATAGTTGGCATCTTAGCCACAGGAGAAAATGTCTCCTCATAGTCAATGCCTTGGGTTTGTGCAAAACCCTTGGCTACCAACCTAGCTTTGTACCTGTTGATTGTTCCATCTGAATTTTTCTTTAGCTTATATCTGGATCCTATCACCTTCATAGAGTCCTTCTTGGGTACCAAGTCCCAAGTATCACTCTCCTTGAGAGCTTCCATTTCTTCATCCATAGCTCCTTTCCATTCTGGTTTGGTGATTGCTTCTTCATAGGTACCTGGTTCTTCATTCAACAAATCCTTTGCAAGATATACAAAATGTTTAGTTACAAG
This sequence comes from Ceratopteris richardii, assembly GCA_020310875.1. Taxonomy (NCBI): domain Eukaryota; kingdom Viridiplantae; phylum Streptophyta; class Polypodiopsida; order Polypodiales; family Pteridaceae; genus Ceratopteris; species Ceratopteris richardii. Next base: position 45,661,366 of record CM035428.1, read on the forward strand.
TGATGTGTCATACCCAAATCTGATTGGTCTTTTGCTTTCTCTCTGAGATCTTCTAATAGATTGATTTGAGGATTCTGGAATATCCTCTAATTGCTTCATCTTCATCTTTCCTTTGGACTTCCATGCCTTGAATTCCTCAAGGTTGATAGTATCATCATCCTCTGAGCTTGGATCTTCTCCATTGCTTGGTTCCTCTTTGATTAGCTTTGGAAACTCTTCTTGCAAGTCATAGGGTAGACTAACCTTCCTGCATTCATTCTCATACCATGAGTCATTCTCATCAAAGATGACATCTCTGCTTACCTTGAAGCCTTTGTTTGTTGGGTTGTAGAATCTGTATCCCTTTTGGTTCAAATCATAACCAATGAAGATACATTTTTCAGCTTTAGGGTCTAGCTTTCCCCTTACCTGTGAGGGAATATGCACATATGCTACACAACCAAAGATTTTGCAATGATCCAGAGAAGGTCTCTTACCATGCCAAGCTTCATATGGTGTCATGCCATCAAGTGATTTGGATGGCAACCTATTTATGAGATAGGTGGCAGTGGATACACCTTCTGCCCAAAGATAATTTGGCAACTTCTTTTCATTAAGTATAGACCTAGCTGTTTCTACTATGAGTCTATTCCTTCTTTCACCTACTCCATTTTGTTCAGGTGAGTACCTTGTGGTTATCTCCCTCTTGATGCCTCTTTCCTGCAAGAAATCTTCAAACTCATTGGAGAAGTATTCTCCTCCACCATCTGACCTTAGCCTTTTCAAGCTTCTTCCTATTTGGTTTTCAACAAGTGCAAGATACCTCTTGAAACAATTAAACACTTCATCTTTATGTTTCATAAAGTATAAGATAGTCCACCTGCTATAGTCATCAATGAAGGACACATAGTACCTTGAACCTGAAATGGAAGGGTCCTTGCTAGGTCCCCAAACATCTGTGTGTACCAAGTCTAGGTAGTCTTCATGCATGAAACCTTTCATTGAGTAGGGCAACCTGTGAGACTTACCAAACTGACATGCTCCACACTTATAAATCATGTGTTGCTTGGACACATTAGGTATCCCAAGCACACATTGATCCCTGCACATTTGCTTTAGGGTTCTTTCACCTATGTGACCTAACCTCTTGTGCCATATTTCTAACTCTGAAAGTGTTTGATCCTTGTAATTATACAAAGCAATGTTCTTGGTGTCTTCTAGCTCAAAAGTAAACAATCTACCTGATTTTTCTCCCTTGGCTATCCTTCTGAATCCATGTCTTGGGTCCTCCACATATGCTCCATGTTGAGTGAATCTGACCTGCAAACCTTTCTCCACAATCTGACCAACACTCATTAGATTCTTGGTGATGGTTGGTACATAGAGTACCCTGCTCAATAGGTTATGGTTACCATCACATGTCTTCACATTTCCAACCTTTACAACAGAGTGTTTAGTATCATCACCTGTCTGTACCTGATGTTTGCCCTTGGGTTCTTCCAAATCAGAGAGTAGTGCCACATTGCCAGCTACATGGTTAGAACATCCTGAGTCAATATAAAATAAATGATCATCATTTGTACCTGCCTTGGAGGTCATATTCATGATCAATAGGGAGTCATCTTGCTCCTCTGTGTAGTTGTTGTAGTCCCTTCTATTTCTGAATCCACCTTGGTAGTTACCATTGTGGTTGTGGTTGTAATTGTTGTTGTATTGATTGTTGTATCCATTGTAGCCTTGGTGTTGGTTGAACCTGCCTCTCCCTTGAGAGTATCCACCTCTTGAATAGCCTCTTCCTCTCTGATTCTTGTAGTTCTTGTAGCATTCATCTGTGGTATGATTGGACAATCCAAAAATGTTGCATGGTGATGAATTGTAAGGTCTCCCCCTACCTGACTTACCTCCTTTGCCTCTTCCTCTTGAGGATCTACCTCTCCCTGCATAGTTTGCTTGGGAGGTAGAACCTTCTTCATCAACCTTCTTACTTTTACCTTTATCTTTAACTTTCTTATCAGTATATAGAGCAGAGGGGTTTTTACCTTTTGATTGATCTCCTGCCTTTGTAAACTTTGCTTCATGTGTGAATAGTTGGCCCATGAGTGTTGTGAGATCTGGGGTATGCATGTCCATATAGAGGTCCATTGCAATGGTGAAGCTTTCCCACTTATCATCTGCCTTGAGTCCATTTGTTACTTGCCTGACTATTTGCTCCTCTTCAATCTCTTCTCCAATACTTGCTAATTGGTGTGCCACATCTTTAATCTTGGTCACATACTCTGAGACTGATTGCTTGGGCTGCTTCCTAAGGGTTGTGAATTCAATCCACAGTTGATTCTTCCTGGCCCTTGTGTTGGAAGAAAAATATGTTGACAGGGTTTCCCAAGTTTCTTGGGAGGTCTTACAGTTCCTTACATGAGGTAAAAGGAAATCAGATATAGAGTTAAGAAGGTAAGACCTTGCCAAAGCATCCTTTGCACACCATTGGTTGAGTCTCTCTTGTTCATCCTTGGTGGGTAGTCCTCTAGCTTTGAATGAGGGCAATTCCTCATCTCCTGATATGTATCCAAATAAGCTTCTTCCTTGTAGATAGGTCTTCACCCTTAGAGACCAAGCTTGGTAATTGTTCCTGTCCAATTTTTCAATGAATGAAGGAAAACCATCTCCCATGTTTACCTTATTTGCTCTGATACCACTGTTGGGAGAGATGGTTGGATGCACTCAAGAGATTGAGTTGGAGCTTGCTAGACCTGCTTTGCTCCAGCCCTCCTCAGCTTTAGATATGCTTAGTACACTTGCTTAGCTTCCAAATGATACCAAGAAAGCATATATGTACTTTGCAAATGATATGTGTAATGATCAAATCAAAACAGATAACTTGAGACTTCAAAAATCAAGAAAAACTTGCTATTTTTGTAGTGACACCTGCTCAGTCTTTCACTCAGTGTAACCAGCACACTAACAATTGATCAAATTCCTTCTGTACATATTAATTTAGCTTAACAAGCTACCATTTGTAAGTGGAATGAGAAGAAATGACAAACTATACTCTAAGAAAGATGTTTAGCAAAAATATATGTACCCCCGACTTTTTAGGAATTCTGCAGACACAGACCAGTGTGCACTTCGAGCGAGATTTCTCCGTGATGGCTGATCCTTTGACCTTGAGATTTTGTAGGCGTGTAGTATGCTTTGAGCTGGTTCCAATGTGCTTTGAATCACTTGATTTGGTCCAGTAGATCTTGAGATATGCCCTGTTGAAGTTGACAGATTTGGAGTAGATAACTCAGAGAAACCAGAGATTATGAATGTGTATACTTCTATTGATTGATGTAGTTGTACAATCTCATTAGCATGACAAGCATAGCTCAATGAGGTGTTGTGGTGTAGGCTATGAAGTAGCACTAACACACACTGAGTTACAATGATAAAATGCCTCGGGAAATGAGCTGAAGTGAGTGACACACCCGCGACTTTTTTTCTTCATCTTTTATAGAGGTTTTAGTGATCATTTGAATTTGAAATTCAAATCTAAGCTCCCTAGAATCTCTCCTCTAAAAGTAGGGAGATATTCTCTCCAATTACACCATCCAATTTCCACTACTCTAATCAATTAGGTGTGATTACATGAGATGTCAAGTCATGTAGACTTTTACAATGGGTAAAGAGGTAAGAACTTATAAGCATAAGTTCATATGGTCCTTTCTTCAAGTGGATTAAACTTTCAAGGTTTCAATCACCAAATTCAAGGTTCCAAGCCAAGTGTGAAGGCTTGAGATGCACCAACATGAATGTATTACCACTAGAATGTACAAAGATAAGTAACCCATTAGGGATATAGGTGTATATACAAGCTAGGGGAAAAAAACCTCCTAAAGAGGGAAAAAAGTGCCCCAAAGGTCCTAGTGTGTTCACACACATCACTGCCTAAATATATCATTAAATGCCCCTGGGACTGATGTGGTGAAGAAGGCACTGGCATTCATGTATAAGGAAGTGACAAGCTATATGGAATCAATCCACAAAAGAAAGTAAGCCCAAAGCTTTGCGAAAAGCTTCAAACTTCTCCCTAGGTAGAGCCTTCGTGAAAAGGTCTGCAATGTTCTCTTGCATGGGCACATATGCCAAGTTGATCTCTCCAGCAGAGAACCTCTCCGTGACATAATGATAATGCACCTCAATATGCTTAGTGTGAGCATGGAACACAGGGTTCCTCGCAACTCTCAATGCGCTCTAACTGTCAGTGAAAATGGTGGTGGCAAAAGACTAACCAACACCCAAATCAGCCTCAACACATTTGAGCCACACACACTCAATAGTCATTGTGAAATCTGCCCTATACTCAGCCTCACAACTGGAAGTGGCCATCGTAGGTTGCTTCTTTCTCAGCCAAGATATGCATGAGCTACCAAGCATGAAGCAAAAACCGCTAGTGGACACACAAGTGTCATAGCAACCAGCCCAGTCAGAGTCAAAAAAACATGTAAATCTGGTGGTAGTGATCCCCTCTTGGGATAAAACAATCCAAGTAGTTGGGAACCACTCAAGTAGGGAAATATGCACTTGGCTACCTACCAATGCTTGACTCTTGGGCAATGCATAAACCTGCTCATCTGTGAGACAACAAACTGAATATCTGATTGAGTAATGCATAAGTAAATGAAGCATCCAACAACCTCCTGATACAGAAAAGCATCAAATGCATCCCCAACATCATGAAGACTCAATCGTAAACTTGTCACCATAGGAGTGGCAATAGGTTCACAATCTTCAAGGCCAAAATGCTGCAATAATGTGTCAATATATTTCATTTGACACAAAGCCATTCCACCATCAACACGCATAGACTGAATGCCCAAATAATGATGCAAATGCCCCAAATCAGACATCTCAAATGAGGCATACAAATCAACTTTAAAATCAGCAATATTCTTCTCATGAGGACCAATGAGCAACACATCATCAACATACACAAAAATGATCAGAAGTACATCATTAGCACTCTTAACATATAAAGTGCTTTTAGTTGGACTATTCTCAAAACTATGTGTAATCAGATAGGCATGTATCTTTTCATATCAAGCATGTGGTGCTTGCTTTAAACCATATAATGCCTTCTTTAACCTGCACACTTGGTTTTCATGCCCTTTTTGCACAAAGCCACGGGGTTGAAAAACATACACTTCTTCATGCAAGTCACCATTTAGAAATGCTAATGTACAACTAATGTACATTCCAACCATGATGAGCTACAAGTCCACAGATGCTACGAACAGTAGTCATTCAGTGAGTAGTAGCAAAGCTCTCATCAAAATCAATGCCTCTTTCCTGAGCATAACCCTTTGCAACAAGCCTAGCCTTATATCTGTTGGTGCATTTTGCCCAAGCCTACATGCTTGATATGCTTGATATTATCCTCATTTGTAAGTCACATGAGTAGTCATGTGAACACCTCTTGTAAAAGAGTACATTTTATCTCTTGTAAATGGAAAAAGAAAAAAGTAAAAGGATGGCTTACCTCATCCATGATGTAAAAGCAAATTCGTGGCTCCAACTACCAAAATCACGAATTTTTGAGCTGAGGGAATCTCTCCTAACTTTGGGGATCACTTTTAGGTGGAGCCATTCGAATTCGAATTCAAAACTCCCTCCAAGAATTGCTATAAAAGGAGCAAGAAGGAAGAGGCGATTAGCAAGCCTTGTACGTGACCACTTCATGTCATTTTGTAGAGATTGAAGAGCTTACTCCATAGCTCTATCATTCTACTCCCATTGTGCAAAGATTCATTGCCAATGTGGTTGTAATCATATGTGAATCTATACATTTATTATCATCTACCTCTCTGTTTTGTTCTCTGCTATACTCACTCAGAGCAGTAACTTCAGAAGGTCATATCTCGAGTTTTACTGAACCTTTTTCAGTGTTTTAAAGTGCGTTGGATAGCTCTCACTGTCTAGTTTCTACTTATAAATTTTCAAGGTCATTGGATTTATACTTTTGGAGATATCTGCATTTTACTGCTTACTGGTCTATCTCTGCAGAGCCCCGAGAATTGTGGGAATGTTCCAGAACTTGATGAAACTTGTTCTCAGTGCTCAGTCCATCATTTGAAGTGTTTTAACTTGGAATAGGAAGCTTGCTAAGTCTATTTGCTATGCCCAAAAGGAATTTTTCTAATTCCTTCCAGGTTGAGAGCACTGTTCATTTTTTCCAGCAGGTGTATGTCCAAAAATAGCAAGTTTTGGGAGCTAGTCATTTCGCAACTAGTCTGTCTTGACTTAAACCTTTGGGATACATGTTCCAAAGTACTTGGCTGATATTTTGGTGGATTTAGGAAGCTCAAAGGGTCTAATAATCAACTCTGAAGTCTCAGTTGGCTGGTGTGAAGCTGGTTGTAGCGGCACCTACTCATCTTTGGATTGCATCCACCATCTCTCTTCACAGTGGTATCAGAGCATAGTCAAGCAACATGGGAGATGGATTTCCATCAACAATTGACAAATTGGATCGAAACAACTATCCGGCATGGTCTCTAAGGATGGAGGCTTACCTTCAAGGGAGGAATCTATATGGATTCATATCCGGAGATGAAGCAATGCCAACCATGAGGAACAAAGGGCAACCATCACATGAAGAAGTGGAAGGACTTTCGAATTGGTGTTCGAAGGATGCACTTGCAAGGTCCTATATTCTAAACTCAATCTCTGATTTTCTTTTACCTCATGTCAAGGGATGCAAGACATCAAGAGAAACCTGGAATGCACTTGCTTCTTTCTTCTCTTCCAACACTCGAGCAAGGAAGAACCAATTGTGGATGGAGTTCACAACAATGAAGAAAAGCCCGAAGCAAAATGTGACTGATTATGTCACAAAGATGAAGGAGATTTCCGACCAACTTGGAAGCATTGGAGAGGTAATTGAAGAGGAGCAAATCATAAGACAAATCATGAATGGAATCAAAGCAGACGACAAGTGGGAGTCATTCACAACAGCCATGGATTTATACATGGATATGCATGTACCCGACCTCAACACACTCATGGGCCAACTCTTCACTCATGAAGCAAAGATTAGCAAAGGTGGTGAGTCCTCAAGAGGTAATCAAACTTCTGCCTTATATTCTGATAAAGCTAAGGTCAAGGACAAGTCAAAGAATAGGAAGAATGAAGATGAAGGAAGCTCTTTCCAAGCAAACTTTGCAGGTAGAGGAAGAGCTAGAGGAAGAGGCAGAGGTGGAAAGCAAGGCAGGGGGAGATTCCAATCATCTCAACCTTGCAACATATGTGGCTTATCTAACCATACTACTGAAGAATGTTTCAGGAATCCAAGGAACTCAAGAGGAAGAGGATTCAATAGAGGTGGCTATGGATCAAATAGAGGCAGGTACAATGGAGGCTACAACAACAACTACTACAACAACAATTACAACAACAACAACAACTATCAAAGTGGCCATAGAGGAAGAAGAGATTACAATAACTATGCAGAGGACCAAAGTCAAGAAGATTCATTATTGATTATGAATCTATCAACGAAGAAGGGTAAGGATGATGATCACATATTTTACATTGATTCGGGATGCTCGAACCATGTAGCAGGAAATGTGGCTTTACTTTCTGATTTGGAAGATCCTCATAACAAGCATGAAGTGCAGACAGGAGATGACACAAAGCACTCAGTGGAGAAGATAGGTAATGTGAAGACATCAGATGGGAATATGAACCTCTTAAGCAAAGTCTTGTATGTCCCTACAATTACCAAAAATTTAATAAGTGTTGGACAGATTGTTGAAAAAGGATTGCAGGTTAGATTCAATCGATTTGGAGCATATGTTGAAGACCCAAGGCAAGGCTTTCGAAGGATTGCCAAAGGAGAAAAGACAGGAAGGCTTTTCACTTTTGAAGTGGAAGATACAAAGAACATAGCTTTGTTTAGCTATGGATCTCAAACTCTAACAGAGTTGGAGATATGGCACAAAAGGCTTGCTCACATTGGTGAGAGGACACTCAAACAGATTTGCAGGGACCAAAGTGTACTTGGTTTGCCTAATATCACAAGGCAACACATGATTTATAAGTGTGAAGCTTGTCAACTCGGCAAGGCTCATAGACAACCTTTCAATAAGAAAGGATATATGTATCAAAATCCTTTGGATCTAGTGCACACGGATGTGTGGGGTCCAAGTAAGGAGCCATCTATATCAGGCTCAAGATATTATGTGTCTTTCATAGATGATTGTAGCAGGTGGACCATTCTGTTTTTCATGAAGCACAAGGATGAAGTGTTTAATTGCTTTAAGAAGTATATTGCTCTTGTTGAAAATCAAACAGGTAGGACTTTGAAAAGACTCAGATCAGATGGTGGAGGAGAATACTTCTCTTCTGAATTTGATGCCTTCTTGCATGAAAGAGGCATTAAAAGGGAAGTCACTACAAGGTATACACCTGAACTCAATGGTGTAGCAGAGAGGAGGAATAGAGCTATTGTCGAAGCTGCAAGGTCCATGCTCAATGAAAAGGGATTGCCGAACTACCTATGGGCAGAGGCTGTGTCGACAGCCACATATCTCATAAATAGACTTCCATCTAAGTCACTAGATGGAACCACTCCATATGAAGTGTGGAATGGAAGAAGACCTAGTCTAGAGCATTGTAAAATCTTTGGATGCTTAGCCTATGCTCACATTCCTTCTCAAGTAAGAGGGAAATTGGATCCCAAGGCAGAGAAGTGTGTATTCATTGGTTATGATCAAAACCAAAAAGGATATAGATTGTACAATCCAACCAATAAAGGATTTTCTGTGAGTAGAGATGTAATTTTTGATGAAAACAAATCATGGTTTGATGATGACAGGAAAGTGAAGCTGCCATATGACTTGGATGAAGATTTTCCATCACTTCAACCAAAGGAGCCAAAGCAGATTGAAGAAAGTGATTCGGAGATTGACCTAGAAGACTTGGAAAGACTAAAGCTATGGAAGAACAAAGGTAAAGCAAAGATGCAGGATGCTACATATGGACCCGAGAGCTCACATCAACCACTTAGAAGGTCTTTGAGGGAGAAGAAGAAACCAGAGAGGTTTGGTTATGATACTTCTTTGGTCACCAAGCACTCAATCTACATTGCAAAGGATTCAACCAATGAAGAACCTACCACATTCGAAGAAGCACAAAGCAAGAAAGCTTGGAGAGATGCAATGGATGAAGAAATGGAAGCCTTGAAGGAGAATGACACTTGGGAGCTTGTACCTAACAAGCCATCTATGAAGATAATCGGATCTCGATGGATATACAAAATCAAGAAGAATCCAGATGGAAGTATAAATAGACACAAAGCAAGGTTAGTTGCTAAAGGGTTTGCTCAAACCCATGGTATTGATTATGAGGAGACTTTCTCTCCTGTTGCAAAAATGCCTACAATTAGGGTTCTCATTAGTCTTGCTGCATCTAGAAATTGGAATCTTTATCAACTTGATGTAAAGAATGCTTTCTTGAATGGATGGATTTCTGAGGAAGTGTATATGGCACAACCTCCTGGATATGAGGATGCACATCATCCTAACTATGTATGCAAACTAAAGAAAGCTTTGTATGGATTGAAGCAAGCTCCAAGAGCTTGGAATTTCAGATTGGTTACTTATTTGCAGGACCAAGGATTCAAAGCTAGCAAGGCGGATACCTCTTTGTTCATAAAGAGGAATGGATCTGAAGTGATCTATTTATGTGTGTATGTTGATGATATTATTATCACAGGCAATGATCTTGAAGGAATCAAACAGGTAAAGAGTCAAATGAAGGAGGAGTTCAAAATAAGTGACCTCGGACCACTCACTTATTTTCTTGGATTGGAGTTGATCTACACAGATTCAGGTATATACATCACACAAAGGAAGTATGTCCATGACATGCTCGTCAAGTTCAAGATGGAAAATACAAAGTGTGCAGGTACACCTATGGAGCAAAATCATAAGCTTAGTGCTTATGAAGGAGAGCCAATTGAAGACATCACAAGCTATCAAAGCTTGGTTGGAAGTTTGAACTATGCAACACTCACAAGGGTGGATATATGCTATAGTGTTAGCATATTGAGTCAGTTTATGCATAAGCCGAGAAGACCACATATGGAAGCGGCCAAGCGAGTCCTCAAGTATCTAAAGGGGACCATGAATGAAGGTTTGTTTTATTCATTTACTTCAGATATTGAGCTAAAGGTCTACTCAGATGCAGATTGGGCCGGATCTAAAGATGATAGAAGAAGCACATCAGGGTATATATCATTTGCAGGTTCAAAAATCATTTCTTGGTCATCGAAGAAGCAACCAACCGTGGCATTATCTTCTACTGAAGCTGAATATAGAGGTTTGGCTAATGCAACTCAAGAAATCATGTGGTTAAAATCTTTGTACACAGATCTTGGACTTCATTCTTCAACACCTCACATTTTTGGTGACAACACAAGCTCACTACATCTAGCAGCTAATCCGGTATACCATGCTAGAACCAAGCATATTGAAGTCCACTACCATTATGTAAGGGAGAAGCTAATGAGCAAGGATATTCAACTATCCTACGTCTCTACAGATATGCAATGTGCAGACATGTTGACGAAAGCTCTTGATGGTACGAAATTAAGTAGATTCAAGTTGATGATTGGTTTGCAGGAAATCAAGGACAATTGAAGACTTATTTGGAGGCCAAGCATGTTAGGCTTGAGGGGGAGCTGTTGGTGCATTTTGCCCAAGCCTACATGCTTGATATGCTTGATATTATCCTCATTTGTAAGTCACATGAGTAGTCATGTGAACACCTCTTGTAAAAGAGTACATTTTATCTCTTGTAAATGGAAAAAGAAAAAAGTAAAAGGATGGCTTACCTCATCCATGATGTAAAAGCAAATTCGTGGCTCCAACTACCAAAATCACGAATTTTTGAGCTGAGGGAATCTCTCCTAACTTTGGGGATCACTTTTAGGTGGAGCCATTCGAATTCGAATTCAAAACTCCCTCCAAGAATTGCTATAAAAGGAGCAAGAAGGAAGAGGCGATTAGCAAGCCTTGTACGTGACCACTTCATGTCATTTTGTAGAGATTGAAGAGCTTACTCCATAGCTCTATCATTCTACTCCCATTGTGCAAAGATTCATTGCCAATGTGGTTGTAATCATATGTGAATCTATACATTTATTATCATCTACCTCTCTGTTTTGTTCTCTGCTATACTCACTCAGAGCAGTAACTTCAGAAGGTCATATCTCGAGTTTTACTGAACCTTTTTCAGTGTTTTAAAGTGCGTTGGATAGCTCTCACTGTCTAGTTTCTACTTATAAATTTTCAAGGTCATTGGATTTATACTTTTGGAGATATCTGCATTTTACTGCTTACTGGTCTATCTCTGCAGAGCCCCGAGAATTGTGGGAATGTTCCAGAACTTGATGAAACTTGTTCTCAGTGCTCAGTCCATCATTTGAAGTGTTTTAACTTGGAATAGGAAGCTTGCTAAGTCTATTTGCTATGCCCAAAAGGAATTTTTCTAATTCCTTCCAGGTTGAGAGCACTGTTCATTTTTTCCAGCAGGTGTATGTCCAAAAATAGCAAGTTTTGGGAGCTAGTCATTTCGCAACTAGTCTGTCTTGACTTAAACCTTTGGGATACATGTTCCAAAGTACTTGGCTGATATTTTGGTGGATTTAGGAAGCTCAAAGGGTCTAATAATCAACTCTGAAGTCTCAGTTGGCTGGTGTGAAGCTGGTTGTAGCGGCACCTACTCATCTTTGGATTGCATCCACCATCTCTCTTCACAATATCTGTCAACTGTTCCATTAGGCTTATGCTTAAGTTTGTATACCCAATTAGTGCCAATGGCCTTCTAGCAAGGAGGCAAGTCACATAAAGACCAAGTACCATTTTTTATGATAGCATCATATTGAGATTGCATTATAGCCATCCAATGTTTAGAATTTTATGCATCATCAAACAAAAGAGGCTCAGTCTCATCACAGAGACTAGATGCAGCCATATCATAGCCATCTAATGCAAAAGAGGCACTATGAGAGGTTGAATATATCTTTGGCACAAAAAGACAAAATAGCATGCATAAGCATTGCGATACTGCCACACAATACGGAATGTATTACCACTAGAATGTACAAAGATAAGTAACCCATTAAGGCTTTAGGTGTATATACAAGCCAGGGGAAAAAAGCCTCCTAAAGAGGGAAAAAAATGCCCTGGTGGTCCTAGTGTGTTCACACACATCACTACCTAAATATATCAACAATATGATATTTAAAAAAAACATATAAGTATGCATTCATGATATATGAAATTGTTCTCTTAGCTGCATGCTTGTATAAACTCGGACCGAGGTTTGAAAACTATTGTGAGTTTTTGAACCATGACATCGATTATCACTCTCACAATATTATAGAGTATATAAACATTAGACATTATGTGTATTATGATTTTTTGGTTCGTTTCCTTGATTCAGTCTCATAATAGCATATGGATTGGTTTGGAACTATTATGAGATTTTTACTCCTTATGGCTCCTACTCTCAAGATATTTTAATAGGAAAATATTAGGATTTAATAGGTTCTATTATGAGTGTATTATTCATAATGACACTGAATTTCACAATGATTTAATAAATTACTCATTTCCTATTGATAATTTATATATTTATAATTTATAGGTATTGTTGTGAGTTTTTTATTCAATGTAAATCTCTTTTTCATATTAATTTAATAAGTTACTCAATGATTATTTGTAAATTTAAAATTTATAAATTATAGGTACTATTTTGAGTGCTTAATTATTATCGTCCTTACTCTCGCAATAGATTAATAAATTATCCATTCATTAATAAAAATGTATAAATTTTAAACTTATGGGTACTATTATGAGTATTTTATGTATCATGACTCTCATTCTCATAGTAATGATTGTTTCACTCATTATAATTTTTACTTTCATAATAATTTAGATACATGAATATGATTTTTACTTTTAAAACTTAACCTTGAAGTTTTATGTATATGAATCTTGTTTAGAGCAAACCATACATTAATGAACCGACAAGTTGCAATTAGTGACCAGAATGCAAGCCATTCTAGATGTCACTAATTGAAGAAAGTCAAATGATATTATATGAACAACGTTTACATTTTGGACAAGAGAATTTTGCAACACTACTAAATCAACCTATTGAACCAAAAAAATTAAGGAAAGAGGAGACGCATCCCGAATAAGTCTTGGTAATCATTGATAGGTTAATCAAGATGTCTAGATATATTTTGACATGTAGTACAATTAAGACACTAGGATTATCTAGATTTTTTGTAGAGAACTTATATGGATTATACAATCTTTATTTGAACATGGATTGAGATTGGGATAGGAAGTTCACTAGCCACTTTTGGAGAGAAATCTTCAAAAGTTTGGATACTAAACGTATCATTTGTACAAACTACCATCAACATATGGATGAAGAAATTGAGAGGGTTAAACAAATCCTTGAGGATTTGCTACGGGTATATGTGAATAAACGAAAAACAAATCGTGAGGAGTACTTACCTATAATAGATTTTGAAGATAATAGTTCCAAGAGCTCTTCCACTAGGTATAGCCCATTTATCCTTATATATGGGTCTTAGCAAAGAGCCTCTTATGCAATAGGGTTGCAACATGATAACCTCCAATCTAGAAGGGCCTTCTTGGAAGAGATGAATGATGTGCTTAGGTTGCTAAGGATAGAATTAGGATAGGTAGGGATAAAGCTAATGCATATGCTAATCCTCAAAGGAGAGAAGCCAACTTTGATATAGGAGAGCAAGCTATCTTAGAGTTCACTATAGGTCTTAAACCATGAAGGCAAAACCTTTTTCAAAAGTACATCATCTGTTTATTGGACCATTCTCAATGCTTAAGAGAATAGGAAAGATAGCTTACTAGCTCCAACTTCCAAGTAGTAGCCATATCCATCAAGTATTCATATGAACTAGCTTAAGAGAAGACTGTGTGAATGTCTTAAACGCATTCCTGATAGAGAGCTTGTAGAGCCTATTTGTATTCAATCTATTTGACATGAGCTTCATAGAGTAGTGCTATATGGGAGTGGGGTAGCTTCTTTCAGAGAAAAATTTTCACCTTTTCTTTGACTTATCAAGAGTCTTCTTAAGGAAAAGGATATGAGAAAACACTATGGAAAGATGACCATGTACTCAAGATATAAGGGGTTTAGTGGAAGTTTTGACTCTAGTATTCCTCCCTCTTCCATTTGTACCTTCCAACACCATTTTTGAGAATAGAAATGGATTTTAAGGGAAGAGAATGTCACATGGAAGCTCCAAATAAGGGAGTTGTGAACCACCCCATAGTCCCTTGGACACATGGGCTATCACATGAGTGCCAAGTGCCACTCATTTGAGGAGCTAATTGAGTTCTTTATTGAATGGGAAGAGAGGCGAATGTGTTAGAGAAAGGTATGTGGCTCAGTGGAATATTAGAGGCTTGTCTCCATGTGGGTTAACTCGATATTTATAGCCAGCATCATTATCTACATCGAGATTTGTAATCAGCTAATATTTCTTCAAAAAGAAGGTTCCTTGGGAGAAGTCTAGCACCAAACCAAAAAGAACATATTTTCTCAAATTTAAAAACATCGCATATCAAAAGATATATGTTATCGGATCTAGATATTCACATCCCCAACACGAGTGATTTTCATATTGATATTTATGATTGTAAATATTAGTGTATGGGACAACATTTGCACTTTTATTCTTATTAATTTCCATAAAATCTTGAAATGTCACCAGAACCCTAAGATGTGATGGATAGATCCAAGTACTATGATATTCTGTAGGAATTGTAATCTACGGATACAAAGAACATAATAAACGTTCAGAAATTCAATATTTTGAACCATAATAAACGTTCTCAAACCTTGAGTTGAGAATTCATATACAATATATAAAAGTATATGTAGATACTTTGAGTATTCACAATTCAAATATGGTAATGTCTAATCCTCAAGTGCTTGTAATATTTTTAAAGAGGTTAATGAATTTTCATAACTTAAAAGTATTTTAAAGAGGTTAATGAACTTTCATAACTTAAAAGTATTTATAATATTTGACTCTTGATTAATGTTGATATATTTAGGTAGTGATGTGTGTGAACACACTAGGACTGCCGGGGCACTTTTTTCCCTCTTTAGGAGGTTTTTTTACCCCAGCTTGTATATACGCCTATTGCCCTAATGGGCTACTTATCTTTGTACATTCTCTAGTAATACATTCAGTATTGTGTGTTTGTGCTCCAAGCTTCTTCTCTTTCCTTGTGGTGTTCGCGTGCTTCTGCAGACGTCTATCTCCAACAATTGGTATCAGAGCAGGTCGTCACTTCATCTAGGGCGCCGTCGACACTCCTCTGTTTGCAGTCTCAGAATCGCACGAATTTTGGTGAGCATACTCAGCGTGTTTCCGATATCAAAACAGCTTCACTATGTGGTGTCAAAATCGCGATCTGAGCTCGTTTCAGCCTCCAAACGCACTATCATAGTGCTTGTGCAGGCTATTTCATCTTTTTGTGCCAAAGGTATATACCAATTTCTATTCGCCAGTTTAAGCATCTCGAAGTCTGCTACAGGTCTAGCAGAATTCGTCTCGGCAATTCCATTCAACTTTTTCAGATACAGTCAATTTTCTGCATCAAGGTATTTTAGTCACCGGCCATGGCTGAAAGCAGTGATGTATTCCGTATGTTGGATGTTGAGGATAAGTTGGATGGTACCAACTACCCATTATGGGCTTATATGATGCGACATGTATTGGTTGCAAAAGGATTGTGGAACATTGTGCAGGGTGTTGAAAGACGTCCTCTTACACTTGTAATGACAAGTACTGCAAATACAGGTGCTAGAGCTGATGAAGATGGTGTCGAAGATGATATTCCGTAGATTCCTGTTTGTGCTACTATTTTTGTTGCACCTATTGCAGAGCAGATTCGCTGGGATGGCAGAGATGCCCAGACACATGCATTGATAGCTTTGTTTGTCAAACATGCCATTATTCCTCACATTCACTCTTGCAGAACAGCTAAGGATGCTTGGGATACACTTACCACATTGTACCAAGCTAGGAATGAGGCTCATAATGCTTACCTCCGAAAACAATTGGAGAGTGAGCACATGAACGAAGGTGATTCTATGGACAGTTTCCTAACGAAGATCAAAGATTTGAAGGAACAGTTGATTTCTGCTAATGAGGTTATACCAGATAGCTCACTTGTGCAGACCGTTCTGAATGGTCTTCCTGACTCATATCAGAGTTTTGCTTCTACTCTTCGGTTGATGATGAAAGACAATCCGAATGCCTTATCATTTGAGGAGTTAGTCTCTGTTCTGTTGCAGGAAGATCAGTCCAGGCAGAACATGTCCATTATGCGAGTTGCAAATCAAGCTTTCCTGGCTAGTCAGAAGGGCAAAGGAAAATGGAGCTCGTCTACTAGTAAGTAGAAATCTGCAAATGTTGCACATTCAAAGAACCAAGACAAAGATGAGAAAAAAATCAGAAAAGCAAAATTTTTTTTGTAAGTACTGTAAAGGGAATGATCGTATCATAAAGAACTGTCCAAAACTGGCTGCTAAAGAGGCAAAGAAGAAAGAGGCTGGAATGGTTGTTGCACAGGACTCTACACAAAAAATAGAGTCTGCAAATCTTGTGCAGGAAGACGAATGGGTGTTTACTACTGTCTGCAGTTTTGACCCATCTTCTCATGATCAGTGCATGTCTGCAGTAGACTCAGATGTTTGGTATTTTGACAGTGGGGCAACCAAACATATTACTTCGCAGCACAGTTTCTTCTCTTCACTTGAGCCTGCCCCTACAAGCAATACTATTACATGCGCCAACAATCCTCTTATCCTGTTATGGGATTTGGTAAGATCATTTTGACTACTACTGATGGTAGTTCTTTCACTTTGTCAGATGCTTTATTTGTGCCAGGGATAAAAAAGAACCTGTTATCAGTTTCTACATTAGCCAAGATTGGCTTGGTTGTGAAATTTGTTGATGACAGGTGTACAGTTCATGATCTGTCAAATGGCGATGTGATTATTACTTCTGGCATTTTATGTTGTGGGATGTATAAGCTCATAGACTATGAAAGATCTGAAAATGATTTTGCATGTGCAGTAAATGATTCTTAGGCTATGTCAGATGCAAAGCTTTGGCATGCACACTTTGGCCATGTGAATTTTGCTAGTTTGCTACGCCTGCAGAAATCTGAAATGGTGTCCTCTTTGCCCAAACTTGAGGCACCTGGAAAACATGTTTGTGAAGGCTATATTTTGGGCAAAATGCAGCGTTCCTCCTTTCCAAAAGATGGTTCAGTTCGGGCTACATAGAAATTGCATCTTGTACATAGTGATGTCTGTGGTCCTATGCAGACACCCTCTTTTGGAAATTACCTTTACTTCGTGACTTTCATTGATGATTTTTCCAGGCATGCATGGGTATATCCACTCAAAGAAAAGTCCGAAGTGTTCATGTGCTTTAAACAGTTTTTGGTTTTGGCTGAAAATCTGTCAGCATGTAAAATGGGCATCCTCCGTTCTGATCCAGGGGGCGAATATATGTCTTCTGATTTTAATGCATTTCTGGCTGAATGTGGGATAAAACACCAGTGTACAGTGCAGTATACACCTCAACAGAATGGAGTTGTTGAACGAAAGAACAGGTCACTCATGGAGATGGCGAGGTGCATGGTCAAGAGTCAGGCTTTACCACATAGTTTTTGGCTTGAGATCATCATGTGTGCACCATATGTATTGAA